>OX387382.1:17770441-18970441 GCA_947563715.1 Lycia hirtaria | reverse complement strand
AGCAAACACTTGCCTCCGGAGCGCTGCGACGTGACGCGGCTGCTGAGGCAACTGTGCAGCGGGGACCCGGCGGGGTACGTTACTTTAATTTCTATATTATTGTCGTAGGCTAGGCGTTCGACCACACAACTGTCATGTCAGACGGTGTACTCTCAAACAAGCTGGGTTAGCAAATCCAGCATGAAAGAGGAACTAGCTCATTGATGCTCCCGGATCACAAAGTTGTGTGCTTGATGCCAATGATGTATTATAAGTAGATGAGCTTCAAGTAAGGTAATCGCCTGACTCAGTCGCTTCAGTCGCGACACGTCGGACAACGCTGTTAGACGCTTCATGACTTGTGAACAGTTACAATGCCATCCCGTGTGCTTAGAAAGTGTAACACTAAGCTATGTATGGCCAATTTACTAAGCTCACTTTGCAATATAGTCCTACTTCAGGAAATGATGCAAAATTTTAACTCTTAATTTTTAAATAAAGACTACGGGTCACTCACGTCTGTTTTGAGCTGAAATATCCGACTATAGTGAAGTCCACGTTAGTTTCCATAGTAAGACTCTTAATTTATTTCAAAAAATGAATAAAATGAGCAAATCAAATCGAAATCAACTATTAGTAGCAATAGTAACATTCCTAACGAGGTAATCACCGTTAATTCTCGAGCAAACTGACAAATCGCCGAATTGCTTTATACGGGTCCACATTATTTCGCGACTGGCGTACCGGGCGCAAAGTTCTCTCGCCTCTCGTTCTATTTATATCGCGGTGAGAGAGACGGACAGAGCGGTGAGCTCGCGCGCGCCCACGTGCCATTCTTATTTGGTCCTGTGAGTAATTTCACCTGATGAGGTGTGATCTCTGCTGGACACAGAGAAATTAGAGACTAAATATCTCTGTTTTCTTTTTTAATAGTTCTTAGAGTGACCACTACCCCCTGATGGTAAGCGACGGTCGTCTAGGCTAGTTGTAGATCTAGAAAATATTTCTCACTCTAGACTAGACACAGGCCTTGACAATCTCAAGCTCTCAGGGAACAGGAAATGCGGCATGGAGTTTCATTTCTATGGATTTAATGGATGCTTGAAGATATGGTGTGTAGTTCTTTACCGACTTTACCGGCTGTATTTTTTTATGTGTGTTACCGCGTGACTCCGTTTTTAGGGTTCCGTACCCAAAGGGTAAAAACGGGACCCTATTACTAAGACTTCGCTGTCTGTCTGTCTGTCTGTCTGTCTGTCTGTCTGTCTGTCTGTCTGTCTGTCTGTCTGTCTGTCTGTCTCCAGGCTGTATCTCATAAACCGTGATAGCTAGAAAGCTGAAATTTTCACAGATGATGTATTTCCGTTGCCGCTATAACAACAAATACTAAAAATTAACAAAAATTAAATATTAAGGGGGGTCCCCATACAATAAACGTGTTTTTTTCGTATTTTTTTGCTCAATATTAAAAACGGTAACAGGTAGACGCTTCAAATTTTCACAGAATATTTACTTGTATATTACCTTTCAAAATAAATAATTGAATAACAATAAAGTAAATATTAAAGGGGGGCTCCCATCCAACAAACGTAATTTTTAAGCAAGTTTTACTTGATCTTAATTAACAGGTAGAAACTTGAATATTTGTAAGTAAATATTTAGAAATATATTAACTATAAAAATAAATACCTAATCAAATACATAAAAACTCACAAAATGAAAATAATCCGTGCATCTAAACGCGGTGCGAGCGCCGCGCTGCGGTGTGGTGGTGGCGCGAGCGCGAGGCGGTTGCTAAGCAACGGCCGCGCGGGTAGTATATTTTATAAACAGAACTAAACTTTGTAGTATTATAGATGATAGTACGGAACCCTTCGTGCGCGAGTCCGACTCGCACTTGGCCGATTATTTATAAACCGATTTGAATGTTTTTAGGGTTCCGTACCTCAAAAGAAAAAAACGGAACCCTCATAGGATCACTTTGTTGTCAGTCTGTCCGTCTGTCAAAACCGGATGTCGGAACGCATGAAGATATCGAGTTGAAATTATAACCATATACGCAGATCCATAGTCTCTTGATGCAGAGAGTAAAAATCCGGTTTTTTCTAGGTAAGCGTGCTCCATCGTAGACCGCAACGTCGCTTAACATCAGGCGAGTTTGCCGGTCAAGCGCAAACCTGTTACTACATAAAATAAAAAAAATTGAAGAATAAATCCAGTGATTCAATGAATTACTTGACAGCATGTAGGTAGTTAGCGGCGATAAGCGCGAGGGCTGCCCACGTGGTGCGTGTCCAAATGAAGCACTATGACTAATAGAGTATGTAGAGTACACTTGATCTCATTTCGTTCTGTAGGCTCGACACTCGTCTACATTCACACTGACTGGCCTTGTAGCTCAGTATGTCTGCTTACTGAGCTGTAGGTCGTGGGTTCGATTTCTACCTAGGGCAAACATTTGAGTGATGAGCATTAATTTTTGTTCTGTGTCTGGGTGTTTCTATGTATCATTAGTAGATATATATTTACAAAAAAAAGTATATATGTACTATATTAGTCATCTAGTTCCATAGTACAAGCTTTGCTTAGTTTGGGCTAGATGGTGTTGTGTGAAATGTCCACAAATATTCATTTATTTATTATTTATGTTTATCTGTATTTTTGTGACATCTAGTGATCTGTCGCGTGTCTATTTGTAGATTTCAATTTTTATTTTGTATCTCAATAAAAAAACGGAACCCTTATAGGATCACTTTGTTGTCCGTCTGTCTGTCTGTCTGTCCGTCTGTCCGGGTGTCAAGACATTTATCTTGGGAACGCGTGAAGGTATCGTGTTAAAATTAATTAAAACCATATACGCAGATCCATAATATCTTGCTGCAGAAAGAAAAATCAAATTTCTCAATTTTCGTAAAAAAAGTTACAGCCGAATATGTCGTAGAAACGCACATTTCGACACTCACAAGGGAATCAAAACCTAGAACCCTATGACCTAGAACTATGAAATTTGGCAAGAAGCATTGTGTTAGAGTACAAAATATAGGAAAAAATCCGAAAAAAATTCATTTTTAATTGAATCACCAAAAAAAATGTGTCTTTACGCAAGGAATGACGGTCCAAATTTTAAAGTTCTTTAACCGTATCATGTGGGGTATCATATGAAAGAGCTTAGTTAGCATAAGTTAAAACAGGTTTTTAAATATTTTTCGGTATAAGAAGTAAAATATAAAAAAATATATGATGTCCCCCTTTTATCTACTAGTTTGTACGGAACCCTCGGTGTGCGAGTCTGACTCGCACTTGTCCGGTTTTTTAATCACCCTGTCACCTGTCACCTGTATCCACGGACGCTGCGAAGTGTTCGAAACGTCATGTCATAAAATGATGTTATATATTTGCGATAAATCCGTTAAAATGTGTTTAATTTCAATGAGTAACCCGCAGAAAACATTGTTGCTTAGGTTGTTTTACATTTTAGGTTAGATTTCATAAAAACAAAAGTATTTGAAAATTTTAAATGAATGTTTTTTTTTATACTAGATAGATCTACGATTGACTACCAACTCGCCTGATTTTAAGAGACGGTGTGGCCGAGGATGGAGCACGTCGATCTTAGCCGTGAAAATTCCAAGATTGAAGGTCTCAGGAAACAGAGATGGCGGCAAAGAATTACATTCTTGTGCAGTACGCAACAGGAATGTAGATCGATATAGCTGAGTACCGATTTTTGTCATTTCAACGGGAAATGGGCTTTAAATGCATTCACTTGAATATTATTAATGTCAATGTATGTATTTCTGTCTGTCTGACCCTACGTCTCTGTTTTACCTTCAACGAAACGGCTGATTTGATCTTGATGGAATTTGGCAAGAGAATAAGCGTGCATGACGAGAACCAGCTTAAAATAATTTTAATTTGAGAAAACAGGAAAATCTGCGAACACAACGAGACTGTAATAACTTCCGGACTGGCTAGAAGGGAGGTGGTCAATGTCTTGTACATTTATATATGTTTCTGTTTATATTTCCTTCTGTATAAAATATATAACAGTTATGATCATTTATCCCGACATTCGTCAAACTATAGGTGACAATAACGGATAGTCTGTAAATACATATGTCACTGTATGTGACAATATTGCCAGACTCACAAGTCGCACAACTTTACTCTGCTATTTGCTTGAAGCGCGTATCCTCCGCGGAACTCGAGAATCGAAATTGAAGGGATGCCTTCCACGGAACGATATTATTACTAGGGAATCGAAATTGAAAAGAAATGAAATTGAAGCCATTGAAATCAAGAACCATTGTAATTTCAAGCGTAATCAAATCCCATCATCGACGTTCTCGGGACGAGCTGTGGAAAAAATGCATTGCATCGCAATGCATGCACGACCAAATTGAGGATAATTTATAAGATCCTCGTATCTCATATAGACGGTCAACCGCCAGCAGTCGAGGCGTGTCCATGGTTGACGCAACTTAGTCGAAACGTGAAACTAAAGAATAAATACTTCATAGTCTAGTAAAAATAAATCCGTTTGAATGGAGCACATCACAGTATTTGCAACTGGGGGGATTCTTTGAAATTATGATAGGAAAATAACTAAAAATCATAGATCAACAATAGTCCCCGATTTATAGACTAGCTAATTATCTCTATACTAATTTTCATAACGATCGGTTCAGCTGTTTGAGCGTGTAAAGGTAACAAAATTAGCTTTTATAATATTATTATGAAATTGAGTCAAATGTATTTCAAAACACCAGTACATTAATTTAAATAACAATATACTTAGTTGTCTTTTATGTTGTCACAAATCTTATTTTTACTAGACTATCATACCGAAATAGGTTTGCGCTTGACCGCCCCTTCGCCTGATGTTAAGCAACGTTGCGGTCTAAGATAGAGCGCGCTTTCCTAGAAGAAACCAATTCACACGCGATTTAAAGGCACCCAGATTATATCTATCGGAAAAGACCCGCTCTGGAAACGTATTCCACAATCTAACAGTCCACACGATGTAAGTGACATTAAAGCGTTTCGTTCGGGTTTTTGGAATATCCACCATGAAACGGTGACGCTTGTTCGTGTTTCTGACAGTCCGATAGTAAAAAGGGCAGAGGAATTAGATGATATATAAATACCAAACCAATACAGACCAATACAGATACCAATACCCAATACAGACCAAATAAACATTTAAATAATTAATTATATTATATTATATCGGAGGGAGGCCTTTGCCCAGCAGTGGGATACTACAGGCTAACATCATCATCATCATCAATTATATTAAAAATAGGTCATGTTAAAAATTACGATGACGATAAAAATGACGCCATATAGACACGGAGAAGAAGTGACTATAAGTTGAATTTTTAAAGTTGATAATAATGATGTGAGTGAGGGGACCGAATGTAAAGATTACGTATTTACGTCTTTTAAAGAAGTGGGTAAAGAAAACGCGGCTGCGCTCACTTCGTCTATTAGACTAAGCAGTAGGTACTAAGCACAGCCCTAATGGCTCCCGTAATCTGTCGTATATTGATTAGTTACCGCTCTCCTCGTCGGGACATACTCCTTAATATTTCGGAAGTGTCCAATCTGCAAATTAGGCGGCGCTGGCGCCACTCGTCTCCGTGTTGTGGAGCCATATCTGCGCCGTTAGTCATGTTATGGGGTACGGAGGCTTGACTCACGCGTGCCGTGCAACCTTCGCGGTAACTCTACTAGCACCTAATATAGGGATGTGGGGCCTGATTCGATCTCAAGAGATAGTCACAGCTACAGTTTTTAGGGTTTCGTAGTAACTAGAAATTCATTATGAACCATAGTAGTAGCCCATATGAAAATAATTTTGGACAGTTGCTTAAAAATATCATTAGAATAACTGCGATAGTTTATAAAATGTTTTAGAATATGATATTATTGAATATATTCTTACTAAAATTATTGTATTTTTATTTGAACAAACGGGTTACCTACTCACGTCTATTTTTGAGCCGAAATCTCCGACTATAGTTTCAACTGCATACAGCGGTCTTTTTCAAAAGGAGCAGCGAGGACGTCCTTCCCAAATGATGTCTCGTCTGGTATGTACTATATATGTTTTACTAACTACCATGTATGTTTTTTATCTATTTTTTCACGTCAAAATGGCTGAAGCGATTTGAATGGAATTCGGTGTGGAGGTAAATTATATCCTGGATTAACATAAACATGTTGTTTTTTGATTAAAAAACTTGATTTATAGGCTTATGACAAAATTAAGCAATAATAAAACCGGACTTCATCAAAAACTTGGGACATATATATGTAAATAAAACCGGCCAAGTGCGAGTCGGACTCGCGCACGAAGGGTTCCGTACCATTATTTAACAAAATCGGCAAAAAAACATGTAAAAAAAAAAAAAAAAAATATTCATTTAATTTTAATTTAATTATGTATTTTTAAAGTGAATAATATAACTCAATATTCTGTGAATATTTCAAGCATCTACCTGATGCCGTTATCAATATCGAGCAAAAAAAATCACGTTTGTTGTTTGGGAGCCCCCTTAAATATTTATTTTATTTTGTTTTTTAGTATTTCTTGTTATAGCGGCAACAGAAATACATCATCTGTGAAAATTTCAACTTTCTAACCATCACGGTTCATGAGATACAGCCTGGTGACAGACGGATGGACGGACGGACGGACAGACAGTGAAATCTCAGTAATAGGGTCCCGTTTTACCCTTTGGGTACAGAACCCTAAAAAGTCAGTTTTTCTGACATTTTCATAACGGATATAATCTAAAGGATGCAGTTTAGGTGGCAGTAAAACACAAGTGAACAGGTTTCTTTTAGGCAAGCGCGCTTCATCGTAGACCGCAACAATCGCTTAACATCATGGCGCATGCCTATGCTGTGTTAATAAAAAAATATGTTTTTTTTTATCCTTTAAGGGGGCACGCTTGTCCGCAAAAGTAGCACTGCTTTTTGAAAATTTACAATAAATATACTTGTACTATTAATTCAAGCTCAAATTTTTAGTATGTAAAAATGTTGGTAGTTGGCTAGCAGTAGAGGTTCTCCCAGTACAAAATTGCTGAAAAAGTCACGATAGCTTTTTTGAAAAATATGCCATTTTATTTATTTTTTAAATTGATAGCAAAGTTGTTTAAAGCCGCCTACTCCAAAGTTACGTAGCTGAGGCAAATAGCTACTTAAAATAGGTAGCGTGTGTTAAGTAGCTATTAAGTACATTTTTTTGCGTTCTACCAGTATAAATTGTTGTGCACTATTTTATAGTAATTTATTTTACAATAATTTTGCTTGCGAGCAGCCGTCCCGCGGCGCGCGGCGCGCGGGCATCGTACGTACTTCTGTGCCACGTACACGTTCATACATGAAAATACCGCGCTCAAAAACTGCGGGCTGAGGTAGCGTAAAATTCCTAAAGTTCTGGGAAACCTCGCCTTAAGGAGTAACAAATATATAGGAATTTCGTCTAGTTTAGGAAGACTTAGAATACAAAATACATATTAACTAGATAATCCTTCTATGAATTGTTTATCGTACATTGTTATAAATATCGATAATACATTGTATTTATATAATTATATTATATCTTATCACCTTAATCAGACATTTACCAAGTATTGGGTATCCTCTTAGCTGTTTTCAATTGAGTTTTGTAATATGTACGTGTCATTAATGAATAATTAAAAACACATTTGAGTTGTACGTAATAAAAGTAAAGAGTCTAGTCATTCATAATTATATCCAGTCGCATAGAAATCATCGAAAAGAATAATTGTTAGACAATGACGTAATTATCACGTGGACACAAAGTTTTAAACAAAATTCAGTGTCCCGAGTTGAGTATCGGACTCATACACTATCAATGATGAACTTAAAGATTTTGATTTTGATGTCGCTGAGCTAAAACCTAATTTAAATTTAGAAGCTTAAATATATTTATTTTGTCGCTTCGAATAATTTTGAAAATCGAAATTATTTTAATCGTGTAATGGTCTAAAGATTGCCGCTTTCGACCTCATTGAGCTCGGACGTTTTTGAGCGCTGACGCGAAATCCTTATGATATTATCGTTGTTGTTAAAAGTAGAAATCAGATTTTTTACTTTCTTTTTGTATGAATGCGCACTAAATGATGCTCTTAAGTAGAAGATTTTAACATTATGCTAATTCTATTTAAAACAAGTACAAGTCATTTTTGGAGTGTTTACAACAATGTAAGAACAAAGAAAACTAATGATGAACAAGAATAGCCAAGTTGAAAATACATGACATTTTCTAGCGGATGACGTGATCTTATAATGGCAATGCTAACGCTAGCATTTGTATAATTATCTGCTTTTCAGTTGGAGCGTTAATTTTGTACAACTTTCTCTTTTTATACCTCCTGTTACTTTTCCTGAGTGGATCTTTCCCGAAAGATATAATCTGGGTGTTTTTAAATTACGAAGTGAATCGATTTTTTCTAGATAAGCGTGGTATGTCGTAGACTGCAAATCAAGTGTGTTTATGGTCAAGCGCAACGCGAATTTGTACATATATACATACATAATAATCACGCCTACTTTCCCTTACGCGGTAGACATAGCGTCAAAGGCTATGAGGCCGTTTGACGCCACATTTGACCGTGGTTAGAGGGTTAGATGGAAGGTAGAGGGTTAGAGGGGATAAGAGGGTAAGATGTAATATTGGCTTGAGGTGACAGGGGGTCGGCCTATGACTTACGTAACGCCAATTTCCTTCAAGTCCCTTAACTGGTTTTTACAGTATGCCCGGGAAGAGAAGCAGCTGATAAACATTCTATGTTTTTCTTTTCCTCCCAGTCCAGCATCATGTATGTAAAAAGAGACCCCTGACGCCAAAAAGTAGATCTAAAAGTTTGTTTTAGTTGGCGTGAGATTTTAACGGGCAAGCGTGACGCTAGTATAAGGGGATGCGGAACACTCAATGTACGAGACACACTCGTACTTGGTTGTTTTTTTTTTTCAATTACCTGACTTCCATAAGAATGTCCATAGTTGAAGCAGTCACAGCTGTGTCATTGATTTATCATTAATGTCTTATCGAGTACGTACCAGGAAACGTATGTTTGTATTACTTCTCCGAAATATTTGTTCAGCTTTCCGCGGAACAAAGTCACTAAGCTAATCTAATCATCGGTTTCTAGCTGCTAATGTATCCTATTATTTATTGAAATGGAGAGATAAACTGTTGTCAGCCTAATATACCACCAGGAATAAGGTTGCACTCGTGAGGTCCACTAAACTCACGCATGCCATGGCTCCCACCGTGTACAGTAAAATACCAGACTATAAAGCGTCGCCTTCAGCGCTGGCTTGTTGACCACTCCTTTTATGACTAGAATTTTTGGAGTTACAGCTGTAACAATATTATTATTTATAGTTTTTTATTCATAATATTGAACCCAAAAGACCTAATGAGTAACCCGTTTTATCAAAATAAAAATGTGTGACAACCACGTTAGTTTTCATAATAAAATTCATAATAATGGTTGACTTTGAAATTAAATCCGTACTCAGCGATATCGATCCACATTCCTGTTGCGTACTGCACAAGAATGGAATTCTTTGCCGCCATCTCTGTTTCCTGAGACCTACAATCTTGGAATTTTCAAGGCTAGAGTGAATAGATATCTTCTAGATCGACGAGCTCCATCCTCGGCCACACCGTCGCTTAACATCAGGCGAGTTGGTGGTCAATCGTAGATCTATAAAGTATAAAATATATATATAATTATTTAAAGGTAGATTTATTAGATAATTTAAAAGGTCAATAATTTACAAATTGTCAATATACTAAAATTAACATGTCAATAATTGTATTTAAAATATAATAAACATTATGTCAAAAAATATTACCTACTTCCTATTGATATATATATTTTATTTCTGACATTGATCTGAATCTGACATTAGTACCAGCTTGAAGAATTCGAAGTAGGCAAGAGTACCAGCTTGAAGACCTCGAAGCGGAAACATACTAGTTATATAATAAATAAATAAGGTTTTGAATATGTATACCCGCAAAGTAACGCCTGATTCAATAAATTATCTACCAATGCTCTCGTCGAAAAAAGGATAAATATCAGTCCTTATAACCTTTATTCCTGTCTTGGTTTTACCCAACTGCGTTAGAAAGACTATATTTTTCGAATGTTTGTATTTATTTATTTATGTATGTATGTTCTATATGATCGCCTTCAGCCTAAACGGCTTGATCGATTTTGATGTGCGAGGTGTTGTTAGATTCGTTTTCATAGACTATATTATTTTGTAATATTAATAATAAATACATCTGTTGCTAAAATAAAATACAATCGTTCTTTTTCATGACCTCCAACAAATTTTTTCGTAATAAACAAGTGATTTTACTAGAATTATTCTAAAGAATGCGCATTTATGATCTTTTTATTTTTGAAGTGAAAACTTCCTTAGCGGCGTTGTGCCTTTTTGGGATGGGTAAAAAATGTTAAAGTCGCGTCAGATCGTCAGATCGTAAGACGAACAGTCAGAAACCTATTCTAACGTTCTGCATTTAAAGTTCATTATTGTATGTACAAGTTTGTTCTTCTAGCATGACGTCATTTCGTTGCGCCGAATGCTTATTTTCGACACATGCACGTAAGACTCGTTAGCTCAATAGGTTAGGGCTCCGATATAAATTTCAATTTGTCAATCGGAGGGCGGAGGTTCAAATCCTTCACGAGTCAGTCTTTTTACTATTTTATTTTTTAGTTTTCACTTCTGCCGGCACTCCCGGAGTGCAACCCTTTTTTTTTAATTTTATTTATTGTGGAACAGTAAACAGCTGTATTATAAAATCTAATAATAAGAATACATAAAAGTCTTATTAATAATATAACCCACAGTACTATTCACAGATTACTGAAATAGATTAAATAACATATACCATGCCGTACACAACAAACAACAACAAAACAGAATTGGAACTAGAAAAAAAAACCGGACAAGTGCGAGTCAGACTCGCCCATCGAGGGTTCCGTACAAAATAGTGGACAAAGGGGGGAAATCATATATTTTTTTATATTTTCATTCATAAACCGAAAAATATAATATTTAAAAACCTGTTTTAGCTTATGCTAATGAAGCTCTTTCATATTATACCCTATATGATACGGTTAAAGAACTTTAAAACTTGGACCCTCATTCTTTGCATAAAGAGCTACCCTATTTTTTCTGTGATTTAATTAAAAATGTCCAGTTTTCGGATATTTCCTATATGTGTACTCTAACACAATGCTTCTTGCCAAATTTCATAGTTCTAGGTCAACGGGAAAGTACCCCATAGGTTTTGATTCCCTTGTGAGTGTCGACATTTGCTTTTTAAGACATATTCGGCTGTAACTTTTTCTTACGAAAACTGAGTTTTTTTTTTAGCAGCAAGAGATCTGCGTACTTATATGATTTTAATTTCAATACGATACCTTTACGCGTTCCCGAGATAAAGGTCCTGACACCCGGACAGACGGACAACAAAGTGATCCTATAAGGGTTCCATTTTTTTCTTTTGAGGTACGGAACCAAAAAAGCAGAACAAGATAAGCCAGATTAATTAGATTTTTACCTTCTAATGTTATTCATACATTTAATTTTTATTTCTATAAAATATGAAATGGATGGATGGTAGAAAGCACTCAACAATAGATTTCGGTCCGATATGCCTCGAGCTGCGAGCGCGAGTATGGCGGCGGCACGTAATGTTACGGCGTCGACAGTTCGAGACCGTGCCCGGTACAGGTTTATGTGCATCGATCCCATTGTCTGCAGGGGCTCCTTATGAATAAAATATGGGCTAATCACGTTTATGGTTTGCTTACCGCTCGGCTTCTAATGTTGGCAATGAATCGTACACCTAACAATAAACGATTCAAAAACGGTGACGATTTTTTACGCAAGATAGATCTACGATTGACCACCAACTCGCCTGATTTTAACTATGAGTACATACAAACACTCGGAAAACGTAACACCTTACACAGTCGGGTAAAAACATATAGATGACGTCATATTGTCCTAGCATGCTAGAATACCACACAACAAGAACTCGTCGTCCCCAGTGTCCTATTGGCTCCATGCATCACGTAGCGTTAGCTCACCGCAGTCACCCGGGGTGCGCCCGCCACCTACCGTCTATCACATCATGATGCCGGCGAGCTGAGACCTTACTCATTTGTAGCTGTCGTTAAATATTCTTATGCTAATTACGCTCGTTTATTAGGTTTTTTTATAGACTGTTGATAACTAAAGATGTTTTCCATATACAGTTAGGTTTGCACATGTTATTTTTCCGTAATGATTCTGTACTTATTTATACATAAAATCACGTTTGTTTTCCCATATGGGGTAGGCAGGCATCAATAACCATGAGGCCGTTTTACGTTAGAGGGTTAGGTGGATGAGACAGGGTATTAGAGGGAAGTAGAAGGTAAGATGTAATATTGGCTTGCAGTGACAAGGGGTCAGCCTACCTCCTACCTAAATGCCAATTGCCGTCAAGTCTCAAGTTAGACTGGGAGAAAAAGAAAAACATAGAATAGATATAGACATAAATTTACTGTAACAAAAAACATACAACAGAGAATAAAAAAACATACATAGAATTAGAAAATTAAATAATGTTTTTGTCACTATCCGGCCTCAGCTCAGCATAATGCTAGTAGAACAATCCACCAAAAAAATTGGTAAAATGTACCAGTTGCTACTCTTCCCGGGCATAGGTAGGTACCCTATTTATAATAGTGGAAATAAAGAGAAATATGTGGCCTTTAGACAAAGATAAAATATAAAATAATAGTATTTATTTTAACAAGTGGACACAGTTAATTTAAAACCCAAAAACTCGGTTCTGTAAGAAAGAGTTGTCTAGTTTCTATGTATATGAAACGCTCTGAAATCTGTCTTTGATAGGCGTTAGTATGTTCATGGCTTGTCCTATCATTTTATTATTATTGTCGTCAAAGTTAAGCAAGTACTCGAGAAAATGGTTTGAATTTGGCTTGAACAATTTGGACTATGAGTATAAGTGAAGGTAATGAACGCTTGAAATATAAAGCAACAACATTGAACCGTATTCACAGTTGACACTGCAATTGGCGTTGTTTTGTAATAGGTGCATGATGTCAGTACATAAACGACTGAGCTCCATTCCCGTAGCAGCCATGGCGCATGGCGTGCCGTGACTGCCATGACCTCACCGACTGCATCTACTTCTACTTGGATACTTTTCGGGGTGGAGCGGAATTTAAACTAGCGCCTCTAAATAAAGTTATAGCAAAACCAATGGAGCTACTTGTTCGTCATTTGTATTCAGGTTCAGTTTACAGTTATGAGTTGATAAGTTTTGGAGCCTTTGAAATTTTTGAGTAGTCTTTTACGGAATCGTGTTTTTTCGCCGACCTTCAATTTTCCTGCATATAATTTCATTATGGAAACTAATATGGTCGTTACATATCTTTAAAATATCTTACGGGTTACTCACGTTTATTTTTGAGTCGAAATCAGAATATAGACAGAAAAATAAGAATATCAATTCTGATATTTTTATTTTTCTATATTCATAGTCTGAGATTTCGACTCAAAAATAAACGTGAGTAACCAGTAAGATGTTTTAAAGATGTGAAAAATGCAAGTTTGATTTTTCTTAAATAAGTATATTTTTTAAACCACAACACTTTTACTTAAGGTTGTATTTATGTGTATATGTTACAGTCATACTAATAAATTAGACACATCTATCATTTGAATTACGTATTCTCTTTTAATGTATCTTTATCTACAAAGTATCAGACTGTTTAAGACACTGTCATTTATTGTTTACAACATTTTTTTTTATCAGCCCTGATTGTATGAACTGTTCCACTGCTGTGCGCTGTCCATATTCTCATAGTGAGAAGGGTAAAGCCATAGTCTACCACGCTGGCCAAGTGCGGGTTGGCAGACTTCACACATCTTCAAGGTCATTGAGAACTCTCAGAAATGTAGGTTTCCTCACGATGTTTTCCATCACCGTTTAAAGTTGGCGGCAATCAACAATACGCACATAACTTCGAAAAGACAGATGCGTGCCGTGGGATTCGAACCCAGGACCTGCGAATCGCAAGTGAGTCGGACTCCCGACTAGGCTGCCAGAACCAATAATATCTATTATAATGCTAAAAGATTGTTTTACATTTTATTATTTACAACGCAATTTACAATTTAAAATGACTTACATTTGTGTTTATTTTAAATCGATTTCAATAGTTGATTGTGATATTCCATAAAAACAATAAGTAAGATAACGTATTTAAATAGAAATACAGACTGTGTAATGACGATTCTAAATTAATTTTATATTGTGTCGAAATAATAAAATATATTATTGATTTGATTAGATCAGGCTACTCTTTATAGTCACGTTTTTTTTTTGTTTTTCGTATAGCTTATAGTCACCCTACAGCGCCACCCCGTCCCATCTCCGGCGCGCGGCGTGTTCTGTCCCTAGGCCAAGGTCATAGAGGATCGACTTTTACTTCGGTATTGAATCATATCTATTTCTGGCTTCCGTGACCTGAACCCGTATGTCATGGGAGTGTCTCTATTTGCACCTAACCTGCTTTTAATCTTGATAGTGCTCGTTGGTTTAAATGGAAAATTGCCAGTTGGTTTAGTTTTATGTCTGTATTTCCATTTGAACTTTTTCTTCCATGGTCACTTTAATGTTTAGTACGAGTATATTTCAAAGTCGGGGGGAAGCCTTTGCCCAGCAGTGGGACACTATAGGCTAACAACAACAACACAACAACATATTTAAAAGTTATGTGGATCTCTATTCAAGATTAGTTAAAAAAATAAACCTGTTTAATAGTACCAACAAACATCCGGACAGAAGAGAGAAAATGTTGTTAGTGGATGCAAAGACCTTTGTTCACTTAGCTCACTCGGTCAATTAGTTTGTTTGACTATGAACGATATGAGAACATCGCGTGTATTCCGCACAGTCGCGGATGATGCCAGTTGAATTGGTTCATCTCCTGAAAAATATAATCTCGTTTGAACCACTTGTAGATTGCAATAAGCGTCAATTTCTGAGATAGCGGGGTGACATCAACAATCGTCCGCGCCGAGGTCGTCTCAATCTAATGCATTGTCGACCATTTTCCTCTTAAATACAATGTTTTGCTTCCTGCGTGCAATTTGATCATGATACCTTTTTTTTTCTTGAGTGCAAATTAACTGAGATTTTTTTCGTATCACAACATCCGATTGTTGACTTATATTTTTGTTGGAAAACCAAGAGTAGTTTTCAGAAGTAAGTACATAGTCTTATCAATTTCAGTAACATTGAAAAGTTAGTTTTTCAATACTTACAGTGCCTACGTGATATGAGATGTCATACGTCATGCTCACATAAGAAAATAAAATCGGCCAAGTGCGAGTCGGACTCGCGCACGAAGGGTTCCGTATCATTATCTATAAAAACGGCAAAATCAAGTTTGTTGTATGGGTTGTTGTTGGGTATGGTTTGTTGTAGTATGGTTAAATATTAATTTTATTTTAATTTAATTATTCACTTTTAAAGCTAATAATATAACTCAATATTCTGTGAATATTTCAAGCGACTACCCGTTGCCCTTATCAATATCGAGCAAAAACGAGCAAAAAAATCACGTTTGTTGTATGGGAGCACCATTAAATATTTATTTTATTCTGTTTTTTGGAATTAGTTGTTAAAGCGGCAACAGAAATACATCATCTGTGAAAATTTCAACTGTCTAACTATCGCGGTTCATGAGATACAGGACGGACAGACAGTGGAGTCTCAGTAATAGGGTCCCGTTTTTAGGGTTCCGTACCTCAATAGGAAAAAAACAGAACCCTTATAGGATCACTTTGTTTTCCGTCTGTCCGTCTGTCTCTCTGTCCGTCCGTCGGGTGTCAAGATCTTTATCTCGGGAACGCGTGAAGGTATCGAGTTGAAATTAAAACCATATACGCAGATCCATAGTATCTTCCTGCAGAAAGAAAAATAAAGTATCTAAGTTTTCGTTAAAAAAAGTTACAGCCGAATAGATCGTAAAAAACGCACATTTCGACACTCACAAGGGAATAAAAACCTATGGGGTACTTCCCGTTGACCTAGAACATTGAAATTTGGCAAGAAGCATTGTGTTAGAGTACACATAGGAAAAAATCCGAAAACTGGACATTTTTAATTTAATCACAAAAAAATAGTGTCTTTATGCAAGGAATGAAGGTCCAAATTTTAAAAAGAATTAAGCGTATCATGTGGGGTATCATACGAAAGAGCTTCAGTAGCATAAGGTAAAACAGTTTTAGGCCATTTTAAATATTTTTACGATGTATATTTTTCGGTTTATGAAAATATAAAAAAATATATAATTTTTCCCTTTTATCTACTAGTTTGTACGGAACCCTCGGTGGGCGAGTCTGACTCGCACTTGTCCGGTTTTTTACCCTTTGGGTACGGAACCTTAAAAACAAGTTCAAGTAGGCGGAGCTTGGGATTTCAATCTTGTCAAACGAAAGTTGAACACTGAAAAAAATTTTAAGTTTTCATAAAATTATACGAGTACATACAATAATTGCTTTTCTCTTAGTGGTAGGCGGAGACTATGCAATCCCACTTCCTACAATCCTGACAATCGTACCACTACCTGCTTCCTTCCACTTTCAATAGTTTTCATACATGCTCGTCTATTGCGAATTCTTTAAACCAGGCCATCGTTTAAAAGCTCATCTAGTGTATTATATACAGCCGTCAACTTGGGTATGTGTCCCTGATTAGCGCGCCGATATATGGAGTTTCCGACGTTTATCACGACCTAAAACAGTTGAAGGTATATGAGATGTAAAACTGGCATAATGGTCTACCCGGCCCTCAGCGAGACGAGCCTGCGGACACAATAGATTTGATTTACCTTTCTCATTAATAGTTTTCTTTGTTTTGATATTTATTGTTACATAACCTACTAAGGTTACGGTTGGCCAAAGTAACTTTGCCAAAATGTCACACGCAACGCAAATCATAAATCCATTTGAGACAACACCTGAAGGTCTTCACGTAATTGTTCTGAAATTAAACAAATCCCTGAAAGTTTCAGGGCGACTGAAACCGTACTAATGTAGCTGTTTCGGACAGTAGACAAAGCCAAAGTTTGTCGGTTGTTTTGATTGTTGTAAAACAAGTCTTCATGGCCACGTCGCAGACTTCCACACTTTAGACATATTATAGGTACGTAGATAGTGTGTTGTTGTTTGTTCTGTGTCTGGGTGTTTCTATGTATCTTGAGTATGTATTTACGAAAAAAAAAGTATATATGTATTCTATCAACCATCTAGTTTCCATAGTACAAGCTTTGTTTAGTTTGGGCTAGATGGCGTTGTGTGAAATGTCCTCCAATATTTATTTATTTATAGATTACCCCCGGCTTTGCGTGGCAGGCCTCAAGTAAGGTCTTGTCTTCAGTCGTGACAACGCCATCTTGTGTGTTTAGAAAGTACAACACCGAGATATATAAGGCCAAGATCTAAAAAACTAAAAGTCCTTACGGATGTTCTTATCCTCGCAAGTGTTGAGAACTAAGATTTGCCATGCTTTTACTTCATATTCGATGAGTACTTATATACTATAGATAAAAACTCATTGACTCTAGAACTGTTTTAATGTTGACCAACATGTCTTCACACAATAATAATAGAGCGATGTATCTCAGATATATAGCTCAATCTGTTGAGCAGTGAACTTCCTAGTTGCGGAGTGCTAGTTCGAATCTCAACAGGGAGCTTGAACTGTTGATTAAAGAGAACATGAGGAAACTATAGTATTGTACATAGGTTTGGTAGGGTATGTTTACCCGACTGCGTAAGGCGGGTTATGTTTTCCGAATGTATATATGTGGGTATGTTTGTATGTATGTTTTTATATTACTTTCTACAGTCTCAACGGCTTGAACCGATTTTGATGTGCGAGATGTTGTTAGACTCATCTTCATTCCCTGCGTGTCATAGGCTGTATTTTGATGTGCGAGATGTTGTTAGACTCATCTTCATTCCCTGCGGGTCATAGGCTATATTTTGATGTGCGAGATGTTGTTAGACTCATCTTCATTCCCTGTGTGTCATAGGCTATATTTTGATGTGCGAGATGTTGTTAGACTCATCTTCATTCCCTGCGTGTCATAGGCTATATTTTGATGTGCGAGATGTTGTTAGACTCATCTTCATTCCCTGCGTGTCATAGGCTATATTTTGATGTGCGAGATGTTGTTAGACTCATCTTCATTCCCTGCGTGTCATAGGCTATATTTTTTTGTATTAATAATAATAAGACTTGCAAAAATATTTTTCGTAACCTCTTAAACGAACGTTTTCGCAATAAATAAATGATTTTACTAAATTATTCTAAAGAATGCGGGTTTTTAACCTTTTACAACGATTTTGCGCATATTTACACAAAAAAACGTACACTCAACATCATATCAAGCGTAACGAAATCGTAAGTTAGACTGAAAATATCTCTTCTGCACTGTTATAGAAATAAAATTTACATTTATTCGAAACACAAATTAGTGTGACTCATACAATGCATTGTAGGTATCATAAAGCTAGTGTTTACATCTTCCCGGGCATATTCCCTAATGCCGTACGCACAGCCTTCTCTTCTGTCACAAGTTAGGTACATGTATCCCTAATGGCACGAGACATACAAGACCACTCCACCCCTACGATGTGAGACTATGAAAAAATAACAGTTTTATGTTGTACTAGCTGTGCCCTGCGGTATCACCCGCTGTGATGGTGATTATTATAAAATTACCCGTCTGATGGATGATGTATAATTGTAGTTTAAAAAACTGAAAAACACTTCAAAATACGCAAATATTTTGTTATAAAAACCAAAGTACTGAAACGATCTTGATAAAATTTATATGGGACTACCTCTGAAGTATGACTTACCAAACGGAGTTTTGGCGGGAACGTCTTAGTAACGTGTTGTTGCTTTGTTTTATTTTCGTAAACTTGTGTTATTTTGAACATAAATGCTATAAAAATGGTGGTGTTTTATTCATTAAGTGTTCGATAAAGTGCGTGAGTGTGGGCAAGTGAAATAAAGCAGTAAAACGTGTGATTTTACGTTGTCGGCAAAACTCCATAGAAGCTTCTAGTAAAGTCGCCACCACTTTACTGAAGCAGGACTCGACATATAAATTTACTGTATACGTGACTTAGATTGTGACTAGAACATTTACAGCTTGTTTTATTCAAGAAACTTGAAAAAATCCTAATACTTGACACTGGCAAATGCTTTAATGCGGGTCCAATACAAAGAAGAAGAAGAAGACCTACCAAACAAAAAACAAGTCATGAAAATCAATTCATAATCGGTGAAGTGATCGTTGAACAAACATACAAAAAACACAGTCGAAATGAGAACTTCCTCCTTTTTGGAAGTCGATTAAAAATGTAGCCTAATGTCCATCTCTAGGGCTATTCATAACTTGCCGGATTCGGAATCGGGTCGGAGAGTATATCTCCATCTCTGTTATTTCCATACAGAATGACAGCGATGGAGATATAGTTTCCGACCCGATTCCGACAAGGTGTGAATAGGGGTGCAGGTTCTCGGCTATCTCTGTGTTAAATTTTATAACAATCGGTTCAGCCGTAGGTCGTGACTAGGTAACAAACAGCTGTGTGCCGCGGTTTTACCCGCGTAGTGATGAACAGTGATGATGATATCATATAGCCTATGTCCTTCTCCAAGCCCTAAATAATCTCTGTTCAGCCGTAGATAGGCAACAAACGGACAGGGGTACTTTCGATTTTATAGTATTAGTTAGGATCAATGAGATCTTATCTATAGACATGGTATACTCATTGAATATGAAGTAAAAGCATAGTAAATTCAGTTCTCAGTTCTCACCACTTTGAGGATAAGACCGCATCCTTAAGGCCTTATATACATACATATATCTTAGTGTTACACTTTCTAAACACAGAATGGCATTGTCACTGTTCACAAGTCACAACACGCGTCTAATAGAGTTGCCCAACGTGTCGCGACTGAAGACGAGTCGGCCGATTACCTTACTTGAGGCTTGTCATGCAGAGCCGGGGAAAACCTATCTACGTAAATAGATCATTGTATGTTTGTATTGGGTATAATAATATGATATGTAGTCCCGTCCTGGGAGCAGACGACGCCAGGTTGTCGCGGCTGGGGCTGCACCCCCGGCCGCCTGATGACGGCATGTCTACTCTATGTGTGTGTTAGTGTATTTTATCTACACATACATATATTATGATACTATCATATAATTTATTCCTCATTGAGCGCCAGTTTTTGCCAGTAGGTACATTACGTATGTTGAAAGCTAGAGAAAACTTTTCTATCTATAAACGTTATATGATTTCAATGAAATATTATTTTAGAGCCAAGCTTAAATTCCGCTGTGCTATATCGGTGACTTTTGTACGTCTACGCATCTCTTCATTTCTGATTCGATCTCGTAGAGAGACTCCGAGCATAGCCCTCCATAGCTCGTTGCGTGATCTTGAGCTTCCTTATAAGGCCCATAGTTAGGGACCACATTTCAGTGCCGTATGTCATCACTGGTAACACACACTGGTTGTAAACTTTCGACTTGAGGGACTGGGGAATATTAGACGAGAAGACGCTTTTAAGTTTCCCGAACGCTGCCCAGCCAGCCAGCAAGTTGAAGGGGCAGTGGGCAGGGCACATAGCACGTAGGATTGATGGCCGATGGGGCCGAAAGGTTCTCGAGTGGAGACCACGTACCGGCAAGCGCAGCGTAGGAAGACCAGTCACGAGATGGACAGATGACCTCATACAAGTGGCGGGAAGACGCTGGATGCAAGCCGCTTCCAATCGGTCTTTTTGGAAATCCATGGGGGAGGCCTATGTCCAACAGTGGACTTCTTATGGCTGAGATGATGATGATGAAGCTTAAATTTTTCAGATTTTTCAAATTTTAGATTTTTAGCATCGAAGTTGTAATGAATTTTCTACAAAAACATGCCACACAAAAATTGTCGACATGAACATCGAAAGTTCAATACCTTGCGTTGCAATGCACTGCGCTCGTCACTATTTTATAATAGGTAACATGTATGTGTTGTTGCAGGATGAACACCGAGAGGGTGACGGGAGCCAGGAACGCCCAGCTGGTGTGCGTGCGGGGCGGCAGTCCTCCGCGGCAACCCAACACGCCGCAACTATTGCGAGTATGTATGTAATATATTATATATTTATCTATGTACAATATAAACCTATACAATGTTTCAACAAACTTCTACTAATCAATGTTTATATCTGTTTTTTTACATTCAGATTTGACGCAACATCGTTGTGATAGGATTAGGCTATACCGTGGCTAGATATGGTGTTGCCCAGGCCTGGCCTAGATGTTTTTTGAGTTTATTGAGTGTTGAATATGTAAATGCAACCCATCTCATTGATTAACTGGCAATACGGAAGGTATCCCTCGTAAACTTAGACCACTCGTCGACCACTCCATACAACGGCATGCTAATTAGTGGCACATACTAAATTGTGGAATATGCTTCCTGGCTGGGTCTTCTTCGATAGATATAATCTAGGTCTCTTAATCCGAGTGAATCAGTTCCTTCTGGGTAAGCGCGTTCCATCGTAGACCGTAACGTCGCTTAACATCAGGTGAGTTAGCGGTCAGCTCAAACCTATTATAGGATTAAAAAAATATTTTGCGTTTGAACCCCAAATATACCAATTGTTGAAATCGTCGTTCTTGTGAACTGGTGTAGATCCTGGAGGAGACCATCCAGAAGCAGAGTCCGCGGGGGGCGGGGGCGGGGGTGAGGGCACGCGACCCGGACCGGTACCGGCTTATGTTCAACATCCCCGAGACGACGGCGGGCCGCCTGTTCCACTACCGCACCAAGTTCGTGCAGCACATGCTCGCGAGCCCGCTCTACGCCAACAGCGCCGTCGGCAAGCCCTGGCAGATGATAGGCAGGTGGGTGCTGACCCGCGAAGGACCGGGGGGAAACCGCACAAGAGCGTACCACGTGGGGGTAACGCCTAACAAGCCTGGCATTGCATCATGACAATTGCCTTTGGAGCTGTTCCAACTGAATGGAAATTGTGGAACATCTATGTAGATTGGGGATGGCTTTCTGTGCGACCGACAATAATGCGTACCTGTAAAAGACCGTCGAATGCAGTTGAAACCAATCTAAACTTTAGACTCAAAATAGATGTGAGTGGCCTGTAAACGTTCTCATTTGTAATTTTCTTTAGTCTTCTCGCCTGGTGGTCGGGCTTGTCGTTTGACCCTGGTCCCAGCTTGTTTAATGCTAGGTGTCGATGTGGTCAATGGGGAGAACGAGTGGCTCATACTTTTACTTCTAGTACGTGAGCGAACTACAAAAAGGGGTACATCATCGGGTACCACGATGAAAACCATTTCAGGTGATTCCGTGATTGATGAGCTTCCTGAATATATGTATAGGGTTTCCTGCGCAAATCCTGGAGCTTTTCCTGTAGGAGCTTAACTGAAAGGAGCTCCGCTCCGCTTCAGTGAAATATCCATAGAACGTATAATTAACCTCATTGATTTCCATGGTAAAGATGTAAATGTTATTTTCAGTGTATCGGACAAGATAATTGACGAGTTGTTGACGAACGTCGCCAAGGAGATGGAGATGAAGCATGTTTTACACGAGCTGTACCACTGTGAGACGAACTGATTTTATACAGGGTGTTTGATTTATATTCTTCTACTTGTTACTTGTTTAAATAAAGTTTATGTTCGGTACTTTGGATTTATTTGAACTTAGCAGGTGTACGATAAAAATAGATAAACCGTTTTTATTCACTGGTTTTTTTGTCAATATATTAAATACTTTATTTCAACGAAAAAAGGGGCAGAATTGTTGAAAGAAAATTTGTCTTGTTTCAATACTAGGCCCCGTGGCGGTGCAAGGCGTGTGTGACGTGGGCTGCCTATGGTCTCCTAAAATTCAGTTACAATATAAAGAAGTACCTACCATAGCTAAATATATGGATGAAATGGGAGAACATTGTTTCAGCTATAAAGATAAGCATTGAGATGTAAGTACTTACGTACCAGAGGAGCTATCTGAAGCAAAATTATTGCCACATTTTTTGGTAAAGTAAACAAAACAGCGTTACAGCGCTGGAATAATATTTACATCGTTTATCTACGATTGATACTTGCAACGCAGAAGTGCATCTATGGTGTGTTTTCTCGCCAGCAAAACGTCGAAAGCACTCACTTCGCTAGTAAGCCAATGAGTGAGGTGCGGCGCTCTCGCCTCAGTTGAATGTAACAAAGTAGCTATGTGTTTGGTGTGTATGGTGTCTGCTCTCGTACGTAAGTAACTCAATGAAGATAAATTTGTTTTTGACCGTAGACGGTACATTACATACCAGGGGATGACAACAGGTGTCATGTGTTGAGTCGGCCGCCCATCATTAATCAAGTACCACTCCTGTAGTATACGATTGTTTTCCAGGCTCTTTGTCATCGATATCGGTCAATTTTGATATGAAATGAATTTAGCGATAAATTCCGAAAACTAAATTTCCATCTCCTAGGGAATTATTTAACTGTACACTATATTTCTGTTTGTTTGGTTTATCTTCGTCAATTGGTAGTGTAGAGCTTCTCTTCGCTCCCATTGTAAAAGATTTCTTAAAGTTTGATTTAAAAAAAACATACAGTGGCATGGTGGTGGTGAGATTAGTATATTTAAAATTTCCTCTTTAAATTCTTCTAAATATGTATTGATGATGATGATTCATCTGTCCGAGAGTTTCTATTATTAAACGAATGATGAAATTATGAATTTCGTGAAAGTCAGGTGCGGCTCCCTGAGTGGGTTGAGAAGCAGTAACCTCCCAAAATCGTAGAAAAAAAACAATCATTTCCTCTCGATTGAAAGTTGTATCATATTAGCATTAGAGTTCATATAATATGAGGGGATGGTGTTGATACGTTTTCCGTCTTGGCCTGTTGTGAAAGGACGACGAAAAGATTAAGTCTTTTAACTGGAACTTACACTTATCGAAATGAACAAAATGCCAGATTTGTTTCTTAACGTATAAGTCATGGAAAAAAAAATCCCAGTAGTTCTGTCAACAGAACAGGTGGGAGTAGACGGTCGCAAAGCTCTATTGATTCCAATGCATCTAATTAGTAGGCAGATCCGTCCAAAAGATGGCTACAATATTCTCCACATAACTAAACTTGAGCCTAATTCAATTATTTGTCAATGATTTCAATACCTTATTTCTAATAATGAGGGCAAACAATAAAAAAGAGAATTTGCTAGTGAATCTATTTTCAATACTAGGCGTATGCCTAGTGGACGAAATGACATATTTTCATTTTTTGTTAGCTATTTATCTCGTCGCTTGTAATTTTATTATTGTATGTAGCTACACTACTGGTTTTGATGAAGGCTAAGACACATTACAGTTACTCTTAATATGTGCCGTAGTAGTCCTAAATGATCATATCTTCAATTAAATCCACTGTATACCCTAACACCCGGTATTGCACAATGAAAGTACTTAGTGTTCAAAACCTGCTACAGGCTGTTTATTATTCATTATTGTATAAAGAAATCGAATACATAATTTAGGAAAATAGCACTGATTCTAATGTGCAGCAAACATAATAAATAACAAAGATTAATTTAAATTGTTCGTTGGCTGAAAAAATGGCACTGGATAACTACTTGACTAACTACAGTAACTATAAACGAATGATGATATCAAAAAGTCCTGGTGAATCAGTCTTCTTTCTGATAAGATGCACTTCATAATCGATTTAAGTTATTCTACTTATATTAAACATAACAATATCTCTTGAACAACTTTCACTAAGCTCACTCAATATAAATAAGGCACTTAGACATACGACTAGGCGTAAATACCCGAAAATATTCAAAAATATTCACAAAAGTTTCTTTAAATTGTTCGTTTTACACAGCATCGTCTTGATTGTAACTTAGTCTAAACGAATTCAACACTGCGCCAAACTTATCCTTCTGTCTTTTTAACGTGTCGTTTTTCTCCATTTTAGGTAGTTTAGCCAAGCTTTCATTGCTTGATGTGTCGGTTTGGTAGGATTCTTCTGGTGTAGGATTGGATTTTATCAATCTTGGTTTTAGTAATGTTGGACCACCGGTTGCGAAAATATTCTCTAATTTTGATTTTAAATCTTCTTTACTCAAAGTTGATTCTTCATCTACGTCCTGATGTTCTTCAGAATCCGATTTGTTTTCCGAATTGACTGATATTTCAGGTACATCTATAGTTGCAGGTCGTAGATTCTGCGCTGCTTCTTTGGACGTAATCTCATTTTTCAACGCTAGGAACATGGGTGATCTTTCACGACTGACTGAAAATTCTGTATTATCTACTACATTTCCTGTAGAATGTGATCGTTTTCTAGGCTCTTCGTCGTCGCTAAGTGTTATTTTGTTCTGAAAAATATCGTTCAGTTTTGACATGAAATGGATCTGACGATCACTTCCGAAAGCTAGATTTCCATCTCCTAAAGAGTTATTTGATTGTACACTGTTAATACTTTCCCGAGGTTTGTTTGGTTCTTCTTCGTCAAGTGGTGGTGCAGAACTTCTCTTCGCTCCCATTGTGTATGATTTCTTAAAGTTAGAATTTTTGAAAAAGTTTTCATACAGTGGCATGGGCGGTGGGATCGGTATATTTGAAATTTCCTCTTTAGATTCTTCTAAAGATTCACTCGCATTTCTGTCAATAGTATCAGAATAGCCCGATTCATCTGTCCGAGAATCGCTATCGTTAAACGCTGTCACCTGTTCGTGCTCGTTTGTTTCATCGTTATCTAAAACGTCTTCTCTCTCACTTTTTTCCTCTTCTTCATTGACTCTAGGCAAATCTTCTCTATGAACTTGCGCTATGACATCATATTTAGATAACCCGTGATTACCCAGTGATGCGTCCGAGCCTGCGTCAGATAATTCACTAAGTGATTTTCTTTGAATCATATTTTCATTATAACACGCATCATCTTCGTTTTGGTCTTCGACACTGCCTGATTCGCCGTATGAATCTTCTTCCGCTTGTAGAACTTGGTCTAGTAGATCTATAATTTTTGCTTCCTTTTCCTCATTGTTTTCTATGTACGATTGTTGCATTATGATCTCTTCCGTTTTGGTCGCTAATCTGATCGGTATAATATCATTTCTGACGGTATATTCTGGTTCTTCTTGTATGGTATCTTCTCTCTGTACGTCTCCCTCATAGTTACTAACGCGGGCTAGTGTATCAGGAGGGGTGGGCGATTCCACTATGATCTGTACGGGGGGCTTTCCATTCTTATTTGTGAGTGAGTTCGTATACGACACTGACATGTTGTTCGTTAAATTATTCTTCTCCGGACGTTTGCAGCAGCATATTGTTAGCAAATATATTATCAATCCTGAAAATAAAATCGCAAATTAACTCATAAATGTTTTATTCTTAAACTTCAAGACAGTTATTAGAAAAACATAAACTCACCGACAGCTGTCCAAATCCCAACTCTAATCCAAGTTTGGATACTGAGGAGAACCATTAAATGGAGATTGATATAGATGCTGAGACAGGGCACCAGCGGGACCATAGGAGTCTGAAATATCATAATATATTTAGTTAAGTATGCTTAAACTGAATTTTACAGGATTCCTCATTACATTATACAAACATAGATCATGGCTTCGGACGCAACCTGTGACAAAACCTCTTCCCAGACAGGTCTTACGCCATTTTATCCGATTTATTGATTTTACCTTTCTAAAGGTCCTAAAAAGTATCTATATTATGAGAAAAACATAATACCTACCCGACTGCAGAAAAGCCCTAATTGCATACTAACTTAAGATTTTGTTACGCCTAGTTTTATTAGACAGACCTACTTTTGTTTTCTAAATTGTTTAAATAAATCTTTATGTTGTATTGTTTCTCTATATTATAACACCATATTTACATGATGTTTACCTTGAAGTATATATCCTCCTTCACCTGCGGCTGTATCATCATCCCCAGCAGAAGTACCAGCGCCACGGCGCCGAGAGCCGCGCCCGGGACGAGGGGGCTCGCCACGTTTATTATTATAATCGCGCTGGTGAACGCGACGCACACTAAAAAACAAGATCTATGAAAGAAAAATAAAATACGCAACTGCAGAAAAAAGTTTTAGCACTCGTAGCTTACGATTTTGTTACGCTTGATACGTTGTTAAATATACGTAAGTTGTATGTGAGAAAGTAACTTGTGGACTTCAAAAAGTACACCAAATCAGCGTCGGTAGCACGCTAACTTATTTTAGGATAGCCTAGAGAAATATGTATTTAATATATTTTATTGTAAAAATGTAATAAAAAAACTATTTACCAAACAAAACCAGCGCCACTTTGACAATGCGAGAGGAAGCTTGCGTGGGCGACCGTCCGATGCCGAACATTTGTCGCAGATACCGCGGCTGGCCCGGCGTGTAGTCGCAATCATACCTGAAATACACATCGAAATATAAGAAACGTGGGTAGCTACACTACAAGTGCGACCCGCTGGCACGACCGAACACTAGATTCGTGGACATTTGTTTGACCCCTAACTTATAACATCCCTCTTTTTGGGTCAGGGGACCCAAAAAGGGATGTTATAAGTTTGACATATATTTATATATCTTGCGTGTCTGTCTGTAACATCGTAGCTCATGAACGGATGGACTGATTTAGATCTATTTTTTTTATTTGTAAGAGAATGTCATCGAGAGTGTTCTTAGCTATGTATCATCAAAATCCGTTCTCCCTTTTAAACCGGGTTTTCTAAGTTTTCTCAACTTATACTTGTTATATATTATACAGATTTGTAGTGATTGTTAGGACAATCATTTTTGTGAACAAAATGTTTCACTTGTATAGAATTCGAATATCTCTTGAGTGTATGAGCGTTACGATTACATGATATCTCACCGAAGTACAATAACGCCGGCTGCGACCGTGGTGTAAGTGATAAGCGTTCCGAGGCACAGCATCAACACCAGCGGCTCCATGTCGAACAACCCGGCCAGTGTGCCTGCCATCAAACGACATAAGTAACGTTTCAATCTTTCACTGACTTAAGGTAAATAAACCAAATAAGCTAATAATTTGGCTAGTTAAGCTGAATAAACCAAATAGTTTAAAAAACCGAAAATACCGACTTCAATATACGCAATTCGTTTACGAGGATGGCATTTTTTCAGTTATTTTATTATAAAAAAACCGGACAAGTGCGAGTCAGACTCGCCCACCGAGGGTTCCGTACAAACTAAATAAAAGGGGGAAATCATATTTTTTTTTTATATTTTCCTTCATAAACCGAAAAATATACATCGTAAAAATATTTAAGACATTCCTTGCTCACGACTCGGATCCGAGTAGGGGCTATTAGTAGCGGTGCCTCCCACTCGGATCCGAGCGTGCGAACGTTTGAGGCAGCCCTCATTCCTTGTATAGAGACACTATTTTATTGTGATTAATTTAAAAATGTCCAGTTTTCGGATTTTTTCCTATATGTGTACTCTAACACAATGCTTCTTGCCGAATTTCAGAGTTCTAGGTCAACGGGAAGTACCCCATAGGTTTTGATTCCTCTGTGAGTGTCGAAATGTGCGTTATTTACGACATACTCGGCTGTAACTTTTTTTTACGAAAACTGAGAAATTTTATTTTTCTTTCTGCAGCAAGATACTATGGATCTGCGTATATGGTTTTAATTTCAATTCGATACCTTCATGCGTTCCCCAGATAAAGGTCTTGACACCCGGACAGACGGACGGACAGACGGACAACAAAGTAATCTTATAAGGGTTCCGTTTTTCCTATTGAGGTACGGAACCCTAAAAACCAAAGTACTGAACCGATTTTGATAAAATTGATATGGGACCACCTCTGACGTGTTACCTAACAAACAAAAAATAATCATCAAAACAATTCAGAATTGTTTCACATCGTAAGTTAGACGGCAAAAACTGCTTTTCTGCACTCGGGTACTTTGTTTTTCTTTTAATATATGTAGATATTGTTACCAATAACGAGAGCGCATCCTCCGGTGAGTAGAGCCGGCGAGTGTCTGCCGGCAGTGACGCTGGAGAGGCACCGCAGCAGCAGGCCGTCTGTCGACATGCAGTACATCAGCCGCGACACGTAGAACAGGCCGCCGAACAGGCTGCAAGTTATGAAGATTAGCTGCACCCGGCGCCACTTCATACGCACTACACTCTCACATAAAACAACCACTCGATTGTCATTGAGCTGTATGTACTTACGTACCGGAGGAGCTATCTGAAGCAAAATTATTGTTACATTTTTTGGTAAAATAAACTAAACAGCGTTACAGCGCTGGAATAATAAACACATCGTTTATTTACGATTATGCGATACAATTGATACAGTTTGCAACGCAGAATTGCATCTATGGTGTGTTTTCTCGCCAACAAAAAGTCACACTTCAATAATAAGCCACCGAGTGAGGTGCGGCGTTTTCGCCGCAGTTGAATATAACAAAGTACCTATAAGTGGTGTTCGCTCTCGTACGTAAGTATATAAAACATGTATGGTACTGTACTGTACTGGGTACCTGGCATAGAGGCCAAACAGCGAGCCCACGCCGACTATCCACCACGCCCAGCGCCAGCCTGCGTATGAGAAGGCTTCTGCTATTATCACACTGTCCTGCAACGTCACAAATCAAAGTAAGAGAATACATACATAAAATCACGCCTTTCATACCGTTCACATTTCCGATATTTCACACAACACCATCTAGCTCAAACTAAGCAAAGCTTGTACTATGGAACTAGATGGCTGATAGAATACATTATTTAAATACTTTTGTTTTAGTAAATATGTACGGTACATAGAAATACCCATACACAGAACAAACCTCCATGCTCATCACACAAATGTTTGCCCTGGGTGGGGAACGAACCCACGACTTACAGCTCAGCAAGTAGACATACTACCAACTGAGTCACAAGGCCAGTCATAATCAATCAATTCCATTGCTTTTTGTTCCATTATGTTTTTTTACGCATACGTATGTTCGTATGTTTTTATAAACACCTAGTCATTTCGTATGAAATTATAATAGTATAGTGGTAGATTAATATATTAAAATAACCATCAAACCGGAATAATAGATAGACACCTAGAAACAAAACGTAGATTATATCAGGGGGCTTAACCCTATGACCAATAGCAATGTAGGATGAGTAAGCGAGAGAGGTGTATTATTTAATTTTAAAGAATTGATGTAATAAGTTTTTATGCGTTACTTGCCAAATAGCCATAGGTAAGTTCTATAGAATAACGCCCCAGAATAAAGAGCAATAGGTAAATTTACTATCGATTAGCCCTTTGACCATTCTCATGAGCAAATGTCCTCGTCGATGATCAAATCAAATATACTTTATTGCTCATAACTGTGTAAAGAGTTCTTAAAAAAAAAATATCGTTTCAACAGTTTACCCATTGCGGGCGTGCAACATTGAGTTCTTATGTAGGTACCTACTATTTAATAATTTCTTATGTAGTATACAATTTCTAATGGAAGTTAATAATAATATTTACATGTGAAAAATCTTTGGTTACAAATTTTCTTTGGCTATTTGTATATGAAAAAATAAAATCTATTATTGTTACTAAGAGTACCTACAGTGCTAACATATAATATAAACAGGTAATTAAATGTTTTTTTTATATGTAAAAAAAATAAAAATCTATTATCTATCTATACTATTATCATTATCTACAGCTAACTTATAAATAGGTAATTAAATGGGCTTGTATATTTAAAATACTCATCTAGGTTGTAAAATGCCTTATCTGCAAGCCATTTCTTTAAATTAATTTTAAACTTATTGCCATTTAAGGTCCTAACATAGTGTTATTTACTTGTGGTAAGCGGTTAGTTCCTCACCGTGAGGTAGTAGGGCACCATCATGGAGACGACGATGGAGACGCTCAGGTAGCAGAGCGCGGTGATGCCCAGCACGGACAGGATCGTGAACGGGATGACGCGCCGAGCCTCCACCACCTGGAAACCGACGATGTACCGTATACCACCAGGTGTGACGCAGTTCATGAATGTGTCTGAGACTTCACGTGTACGTAATATGAACATATTATAAGACATGTAGAGATATGTACATATTTTAAGACATGTACAATATACCTAGTCTTGCCATAAATATTGTCACGAAGAAAAAATATTTTTTTTTATTGCAAATAATATTTATTACTTTTACAGTGTGTTAGTTTAATACATAAATATAAAACAATTTACAATATAAAAGCTTATTCGAAGTGGTCTCCATTGGCTGCAATACAGTCCTTTAAACGTTGAGGCCAGTTATCAATAGAAGCACGCACTCTTTCCATGGGAAAATTCTTCACTGCCAATCGTATGGATTGTTTTAGAGACTCCAAATTATCATGGCGTTTAGAGCAAGCCATACTCTCTAAAACTGACCATAAATCATAATCCAGCGGATTAAGATCAGGACTAGACGACGGCCAGTCTTCAGCTCTGATGAAGTCCAAAACGTTCACTTCCAACCAAGACTGCGTGGACCGAGCTTTATGACCTGGCGCCGAGTCTTGTTGGAAGGACCATACTTGGTTATTGAACATGGTGTTGTTAAGGGGCTTAACTACTTTTCAAGAATGGTATTTTGATACACTTGTGCTGATGTTTTGATACCTATTTCACAAAAATATGGCTCAGTCACTCCTTCATAGCTAACACCCCACCAAACCATCACTGAAGTCGGATAATGCCCACGTTGCACTCTGTCGACTAATTGGGAAGCTTCCTTAGAGCTTTGAGCATAAATACGGTCATTTTGTTTGTTAAAATGTTGTTCAATTGTAAAGATTTTCTCATCCGTAAACAAAATTTTTCTGTGACCTCTCCCTTTGCGTACCGCTTCAGTAGTTGTTTCGATTTTACCACCCTATTCTTTTTTAAATTGTCAGTTAAAAAATGACCAGTGCGTCTCTTATAGGCTGCAAGTCCTAAGTCATCTTTTAAAATACGCGACATGGTTCTGGGTGCTATCTTCATCTCCCGAGATAAAATCTTTTGCTTTCGGACAGGATTTCTTCGAATTCTTTCCCTTACTGCTTTGACCACCTTTTTCGTACGAACGTGGACGGCCAGATCTTTTTCTGTCACAAACAGAGGAGGTCTCATTGTACCTATTAATAGCCCGGTACACAAACATTTGACTAATACCAAGCGTATGGAGAGTTTTAAAAATTGCATTTGGCTCCATACCAACTTTGTGTAATGCAATCACAGCGATTCGGTTCTCTTTATCACCCCACTCCATTTTAATATCGCAAAATATTGTACAATGTATTGGCGCCAAAATTAGAAAACTCAATGAACAATCGTATAAAAATGACAGATTCCAAATTCAAATGTAATATCTTTCTTATTTTTAACTGTAACAGTATTTATGGCCAGACTAAGTATAGGTACTCGTACATGTACGCGATTATTTCGCCAATTATTATGAATCGATTCTGATGACTATTTTTTTGTTTGGTAGGTCATATTAGAGGTGGTGTCTTATAAATTTTATCGAAATTGATTCAGTATTTTGGTTTTTAAAGCAAAATAACTTGAAAAATTTTCGACCAAATAAATGACTTGCGTATTAAACTAAACTAAGTATATGTACTTAGATATTAAATAATTATTAATTGTTACTGCAAAGTATGTTTAACTGTCCTCACCTCTTCTCCTGCTGCGCAAATGGTGTCAAATCCCACGAAGCCGTAGAAGCAGATAGCGGCGCCTTTCAGCGTACCCAACATGCCGAAAGGGAAGAAACCGCCCACTCCCTGGTTCTCAGGAACTTCTTCCAGGGGAATGGACCAGTTAGCAGAGTTGGCTGAAAACAACACAAGTATATTTTCTTAAGATTATTGTGATTTATTTAACTTAATAACTATCAGCTTGTTCATTTCTCGCGATAAATGGTCATCATCATCTCAGCCATACGAAGTCAACTGCTGGCCATAGGCTTCTGCCATGGGACTTCATTATCTGAGACCACCTGAGTGGACGCCGCCGCCGTGGTTAAGCAGCAAAAAAAATACGTAATCCATTTTTTCCTATTCATTATCCACACTCGCTCTGCTCTTAATACATTTTTTTAATGCTGTTTCTTTAGAAGAAGAATAAAGTGGTAGGTATGCATTAATCTCCTTTTTTGGAGCCGATTAAAAATAAAACTAGGCAAACCAACCTGCGAAAGCACCGCATATGACGATAAACACCATAATAAGCATGTTGATTCCTGAGAACACGTTATTCACCAACGAGCCTTCCTTCACGCCGTACGCCAATATCGCTGGAACACGCAGAATTTGGGGGTCATTACAATAAGTACCTATAATATCATACGCCTAATGCGATGCGGGACTGACATCATGCCAAAAATAAAGAGAATTTAGAATCTCCACGCGTGTCTTTTTTTTTTTTAGCTAGGTATAAGTACGTTTATAATACATTCGGTTACATCGTCACTTTACATCAAGTGAGCAACCAACAAGTGTAAAGAATACTATCAAACATCATCTTAAAACAAATACCTACCTCCCATGAGAAGAACGACGAGGCAAGCGAAGAAGTCGAAGTGCGGCATGAAGCTGACTGAGATCGGAGCGACGGAGAGGAACCACGCCGACATGGTGCCGTTGAGGAGGGTGTCCAGGTGGTGGCTGAGGCCGCGGGCGATGGTCGCTGCACCTGCAACACAAAACAACGGTTATTCAACACTATATAATTATAGATATATGTAATTCTACTTTTGTCGTGCATAGGTACTGCTAAATTGTACCCACTCAGATACCATACTTGAGTAGATCTTTAACGATGGATAGTCAGCCTGGCAGTAAGGGAATTATATTTTATACATATATACGCTCCATTGTGGATGAGACTTCTCCTTCAGGTGAGTCGGCGGTCAAGCAAACTCAAGCCTATGAAATATTTAATTAATAAGTATTTCATACGCTTGAGAATGCTTGAAGAAAACTAAGGTTTCAGTATTTTCTTACTCTTACTCGTTCTCTTCCTCTTTGTATCAATGTTTAGATTTACAAGGGATTTCTTGACCAAAAACCAATAAAGAATCGAATTAGGTACCAACGTAGGTAGTACTAAAATTGTAATTTGGTAAACATACCTATAGTAATAACTACTTTTCATAATGAGCGTGGCCATGATATGGTCATTAGCCTGTTTACTGATTTTATGTAGTATCACTGTGGAATAGTACCTAATTAATTATCAGATTAAGTAAGTAGGTAGGGTATTTCGTTTTAATTTTTCCTCTTTCTTGAGGATAATTCAAAGAGTTTCAGCTGCGATTAGGTAGATATAAGATAATAAGGTTGCCCTCAACTACGAGAAATGGTAATACATAGAGGAAATAACTCTATAGTAAGGTAATTGCATAAAAAAATTGACTGAATACATTCTAATAACAGTGTGGTGCTAATTATATTTTCCCTAACACTGAACAAGTTTTATTGGGTAAGAGCCAATGCCAAAGCTTCATCGAAGTTTTCTAAGCGCGTACACTTACACAAGTAATAACAATTAGCTACATATGAAGTCTGGAATATTATAACTAAGATCTAGCAATCATGGGCTCTTAGACTATTAGAAGTGTCGATAAAAATGTTAATTAAACGACGAAATGTAAGTAAGGAAATTACTCGAAACCTACCAAACAATGCGTCGACAATGTTGATCCAACCCACGAGGAAAGCAACCACTTCACCAATGGCTAAATAAGTGTAGCTGTACGCTGCGCCTGCTCTGGGTATCCGCGCACCGAACTCTGCGTAGCATAGACCTGGAAACGGGATGGATTAGGCGCGCCACAATAAGTATTTCTAATGAACTCTTGCTCAACATATGTAAATTACAACAGAATCGGTTTCTTCTTCGTAGGTATAATTCCTGTCACGTAAAAAGAACGAGCTTACGAACCAACCAGAGTTATTTTTACGTGACGGGAACTGTAACGCTGATGATGGAGAGATGAGTTGGTGGTCTAGCGCAATCATGTTGTGGATAAAAAATCATAACTTGCCATAAAGTTGTCATGAAGATGTAGGGGTGGAGACTGGAGATGTTGCTCATTCTCGCCTAAGAGTTTGAAAAGTCAATAAGTCCTGAAGATGACATATCTCGAGAGTAGGTAGGTATACATGTCGATATTTTAACTTGTACGATGAATCCGTTTTATTGGTAAAGATGGTAGCGAAATTACCATTTTGATTATTTTGACCATTGAAACGGCTCACTAACTTTAAGTCTTATTATGTTTTGAAGATGAACTCAGGGAAAAATGTCGGCCATAGATATAGCAAAGAACTCGTGAAAGAACAGTAAAATTGAGTTGGAGGCAAAATTTATAATATAGGTAAGTATATTATTATTCATTAATTAATTATATAGGTACATGATTAGTAGTAAGTAATAACTTATTTTATCAATACAATAACATTATTGTTTTCCGATTTTACTGCCGCAAAATAACAATTGGATGATTCAGCTAGTAATCAAGTGATAAAGAATTTTGACAGATAATCTGGGTGTATGAATCCGCAATGGTGTGTAACAGTTTACTAATTTTACCAGGATATCACCAGCTGATTCATTCACCAAGGGTAAGGGTAGAGTTATCGCCGTCATAGGTTTGTATTGATTTATATAGATATCAAGGATCTTATTCTCTATTTCTCTATGGCCACTGACAACATAAGGCGCAAAAATTAACATTGAATGCTGAAAATCTCATTTTAAATGTCAATTCTTTCTAGAGTCCAACGTTATAATTATATGCGCTTAATAGTCATGGGATAACACCCCCCCCCCCCCCCTCCCTCTACACCCTTGTAAGCACATGGCTACATACAGGGTATTATTACGCCATAGCAGTATTCAAAGCAGGCTATGCTGTTCCATTCTCAAATGTCTCTCAACCAATGGCTTCTCCTTCCCGAGTCTCGTCGTTTGTTTTTCCATTATTCCCATTATGATATGGGTTTGTCAAATCCAAAAGATAAATGGTACACGGTCTAAATTAGGACAATATAAAGATGATGAGTGTAGGTTACCTGTAAAGAGCGCTGCAACAGCAGCGATAAGGAAGGAGAGCACCACCGAGGGGCCGGCGCGGCTGAGAGCAACCGGGCCGATGATCACGTACACGCCCACGCCCAGCGTGCTTCCCACGCCCAGAGCAGTCAGGTCCCAGCGGGTTAGACATCTGGAATTGAACAAATATACGTTAAAAAACGAAAAAGGTGTAATCATATTGTTCAAATTTTCTTTTATAAACCTATCAAATTTTAGGAATCGCCCGTCATTTTGAGCCAACTTTACTTGTAGCCAAATCGGCAGTACCTAATTCGAGGTTCAATTAATACCTGAACGTTGTAACAAAGTAGGTATGAATTAAGGGTTTCTCTATTGCGAGTAAAACGTCGGCATAAATCGTAAGGAATTGATAGGTCGCCCCAAGATTTTATTAATAACTTTGAGACTTAAAAATTTTTAAACTAAGGAAAGTGTGGTTTCACGATTCGGATTGTTTGTGTTCAAAAAGAATCATCGTCTCTCTGCCCGTATTATTTTTGGCATTTCACTTCAGCATCTTGTATTGGTACAATATCGTCTTTCACATTTCATCCATAATTTTCCAAAGATTCTAAGTAAATATGCTTGGTGTTAACCTATGTTTTACCAGGAGGAAATAAATGCGCGTACGCATATTTCCACTATCAAAATATTAGTAGATACTGACATCAATAGATAATTAAAAATGAATTAACTTAAATTCCTATATTGTGAGATAAACGTAATTGATTTGTAAGTTTACTGTATAAACAGGTTTGAAATTTGAATTAAATGAGTAGGTACCTTCTCAAAGTGGTTTTCTCTGCTTGATCAGGGTGGTACTGAGTCTTCCTGAGCAGGGTCTTCCGCAGCCCCCGCCACTTGCCCGCGGCCATTGGTCATTCGGGCCTGGCTGCACACATCTGGACTGATCCGAGGTGCGACCTGGAAACGATTAATTTAATTTCTTTATATTATATATATGTACCTAAGTATGTGGTCTCAGGAGGTGAACAGTGAGTAAGAACCGGAATAATCTTAGTATTTAAAGTTTGGTACCTCAAGTATGTAGTACCTAACCATGACTCTAAAATTTATGACGCTTAAGAATTCTGTCCACGTTAATGCGAACTGCACAGTAATCGAATTCTTTGCCGCCGCCTCTGTCTCCCGAGTGCTACTGTAAAAATATATCTTCTAGATTAACGAGCTCCATCTCCAGCCACACTGTCGCATAACACCAGGTCAGTTGGTGGCCAATCGTAGATCTATCTAAAGTAGGTAAAAAAAAAAACATTAGAAAAATTTGGTACTTACTTAGATACATAGAGTTAGTAAAAATCAACAAAATCAGTTGTTATCGTTGTTCTGTAAACTCGTCTGTTTTCCTTCAGATTCCCTTCGTGATCACGATTTTTATCTGTTATCTACTGCAACTACACTAATCTCTTATCTCTGAGTAACCTTACGTTCCAACACTTAACTGTGGGTTATTTTTACTAGTAATCATAGGAGAGTTTATTAGCGCTTGTAACTCCGACTGTGGTTAAAAATAAATTAAAATGTACATAAAAAAACATTTTAAAAGGACTTTTCTAGTAGAATACAGTAAATAGTAACTAGAAAAGTCCTTTTATTTGATAGGTACCCATATTGTGGGGGTTGTGAAAAAATATGAAATCCGCCATTTTGTGGCGGCGGCCATATTAAATTTAGAATGATACTAAATATATTTCATTGTATTGTGATTGAAACTAAAGGCGTGTACCAAATATCAGATCAATCTGTCAACGGAAAAGGGTCAAATTTCGATTACTAAATTGACCCAAAAAACATACACAACAACAACAAACATGGCACTCTAAATAAAACAGTTTAATTGGGTATTCTAATAGGTCAATAGGAGGAACTGACGGCCGATGGTGGAACAAGGTGGACAGAAGATATCATACAAGCAGGAAGACGCTGGATGCAGGCCGCTTCCAACCGGTCCTTTTGGAAACCCATGGGGTAGGCCTATATCCAGCAGAGGACTTCTTGTGGGTGATATGATGATGATGAACAGGAGAAAACTGTTGTCTAGTCTTATTTCTCTTCTCTCTAAAGCATGTCCTATGAAGATACAGAGAAGTTATTAATAGTTTACGATTAGTTTGCCTAGTGCATTGTTTGCTTAGATTTCTTTTAAAAATTATTTTTGTTATAAATTGTTTAAGATAGTATATAAATAATAATCGGCCAAGTGCGAGTCGGACTCGCGCACGAAGGGTTCCGTACTATCATCTATAATACTACAAAGTTTAGTTCTGTTTATAAAATAACGACAAATCAACGAAATTCCATATTGTAGTAAATTGCAAACTTATAGGTAGGTTTTCGATACACATCCGGGCAGCATGACAACGCTCGCGCGAATACGCTAGGGAAGGTGCGTATTTACGCAACCAGATTTTTACACCAGGTATTTGCTTGCAAGTATGGCGACCAGGTGCCGCCCGAAACACTTGCAAGGAGAAAAAGTATTTACTTTACGGGATTTCGCGAATGCTATTATGCTTCTTATTGTAACATGTACAATGAACATTTTCCTATGCAAGTATTTTAGTTGAAAAACTCGCTACGCAATTGTGCACCTTATTATAACTTAAATACAAATCAATTTTCTTTAACGAAAAAAATACTTTCAAGGGTTTTGACCCTGGTTTTTGGCGCTTCACTCGGGTGTCATCGTCAAATACACGGAACGAAGTAGGCAAGCAATATATATCGCGCTCGCTCAGTCATGTTTGGTGTCGTTTGGAACGTTTTGAATTTCGTGAATGCCACTATGCTTCTTATTATAACGTATATAATGAACAATATCCTATGAAAGTATTTTAGTAGAAAAACTTGTTACGCAATTGTGCACCTTATCTTAGTTAAAATACAAATCAATTTTCTTTAACGAAAAAAATACTTTGAAGGGTTTAGAGCCCTGGTTTTTGGCGCTGGTATTTTTATGTGGGCGCACTTGGAAGCCCTGGTATGAGATTTTGCAAGTATAACCCATCCCTAGAATACGCGCGGCTATGGCTCGCTCCGTGATGTTACCTCCCCCGCTACCCGCGCGGCCGTTGCTTAGCAACCGCCTCACGCTCAGTTAATATATTTCTAATATTTACTTACAAATATTCAAGTTTCTACCTGTTAATTAAGATCGAGTAAAAATTGCTTAAAAATTACGTTTGTTGTATGGGAGCCCCCCTTTAATATTTACTTTATTGTTATTTAATTATTTATTTTGAAAGGTAATATACAAGTAAATATTCTGTGAAAATTTGAAACGTCTACCTGTTACCGTTTTTAATATTGAGCAAAAAAATACGAAAAAAACACGTTTATTGTATGGGGACCCCCCTTAATATTTTTTTTTTTTTAATTTTTAGTATTTGTTGTTATAGCGGCAACGGAAATACATCATTTGTGAAAATTTCAGCTTTCTAGCTATCACGGTTTATGAGATACAGCCTGGAGACAGACAGACAGATAGACAGACAGACAGACAGACAGCGAAGTCTTAGTAATAGGGTCCCGTTTTTACCCTTTGGGTACGGAACCGTAAAAACATAGTACATAAGTGATTTTATAATACAATTATTGTTTGCCTACTTCTCGCCTGACAAACAGGAATACCTAGTTCAGGCATATAATTTATATTTTGCCTAAGTTAAAATTGAATGTATTTAAATAGTGTTTTATACGTAAAATTGTTTTTGCAAATAAAGTTATTATTATTATTGTTTCGACGGGCTTATTTCGTATATGATTGGAACTATGACTAGGCGAGGGCAGCGGCAGCGGTCAGACAGGCATGCGCTCGCGCCGCCGCCACTTAATATACTTCTGTATTTTGCACTGTTTTAATGATTTTGAATTTTGAAACTTAAAGTGTCAGTCAAGTTTCAATCACATGCAAAAATATAGATTAAAAGGTTATGCGCATGGATATAAATCAGTATTTTTATAATACGCCCCCTAATACGCGCTAAATAATTTTCTCAAGAGCTCTATTGCTTTACACTTTTGAGATAAATAGTAGGTACTTACATTACTCTGCGTGATCTGAGTAAAAGATTTCAGCAATGGTGAAATTTGTGGCACGAGCACATCGAGTGCAGTAATTCACCCGAGTTTATTAACTCCCAAGTTTTTTAGAGTAGGTACTTTTCACCAGACTTATGAGTAAATAGAACCAATACTTGTCTTGGTTCAACATTATTAAAGTAACTCGCCTCCAGGTTTCCAGGTTCTCAACCAAACAAACAGAGAGAGAGAGAGAGAGAGAGATTTGCTTTTATAATATTAGTTATAGCAGTAATATTAGCTACACAGTGGGTTCCACAAGTCGTCAGACCACTTGGTAGGTCCAGAAGGAGATCCTACAATAGTAGGAGGACTCCTATTGTAAGAATTGGACTCAAAAATCATTGAACCGAGAAGAATGGAAGAAGGATATCCCGGCCTTTGCCCAGCAGTGGGACGGAACAGGCTCAAAATAATAATAATAACAGTTATAAATTATAATAAAATTTGAGTATATTTTTACTGTATTACCTATTGTCTGTGTAATCAGTTCTCGTGCTAGAGTAAATAACGACCCACATGATACCCTTGATATTAAAACACTGAACTAAAAATCGGTAATAAAAACTCCAGATTCCCTCCTACCTTCGTTCACTGTTCCAATTCACTAATGCTCTTTATCACAAAACCATTTTCTTAATAACACAGTGCGGTAAAGTTCTTAACGGCACGGTTGCTGTTGGGTAACTAAATATACTCGTTGATAACAATGAGTTAGTCGAGATAAGATAATGCAATAATCGGAAGATCTTATTTCACCTGTTTCCCGAGATACTGAACACGATGTTCTGCGGTATGAGAATGAAATATCGTAGAGTACCTACTTATGAGTAAAAAATTATAGCATAAGTTATCTTCCTTGCCTTATAATAGTAAAGTCATTTTGTGCTTAAAAGAAAGGTAACCTGGAAAGTTTTCCGGGAGTTTTAAAATGGGTGATTTTGAATTTTTTATGTGCTCTCTCCTCTCTCTTATGAAGCAGGAAATGATTGTACAAAATCTAATAAAGACTACAATAATAATTATCGAACAAGAAATAATATGATAATAGCGACCATTTTAGGCCATAAAAATTATCAAAATGCCTAGAAATGAAATTTTTATCGAAATCTAGCATCAAAGTTGATAGACTTCGGCAAAATTAATAATGGCATATTTAGTTTGCAGAAACGGACTAAGTACTGCAATGATTTAGTTCCATCGCACGATGTTCATATAATTCATGTAATTATTTATTAATTACAATGAACGGCTGCCACCAATTACACATTACTTACAGTCATAATTATAAAATTCAATAATAAAAGAGAAATAAGTACAAGGAGTTAACGTTGAAATGAAAGGAATGTTTTTCACAGAATAATAATAAAAATTGCATTAGTCAGGCCACTTATCGCAAAAAATATCACAATCTGGGAACTTTCTAAAGAATGGTTGAGCTTGAGACCACGAGTGACGCGACACATTGGACTGAAATTCCGTGACTTTGCCCAGCTAGAGCCTTGGAGAACAGCTCATGTATACGGCTGGACCGATCTATCAGATGTTTATCTGGTACGTAGAGAGTACAAATGTTGTTGTGCAAATCCAGTGAATAGTGAATTCATTGCACCTCTCAATATCAGTGAATTCATGCAGCATAGTTCATAGTAGTAGTACCTACGAGTATTTATCTCGGGAACGCGTGAAGGTATCGAGTTGCAATTAAAAGCATATACGCAGTCCATAGTATCTTGCTGCAGAAAGAAAATCAAACTTCTCAGTTCTTATAAAAAAAAGTTAAAGCCGAATATAACGCAAAAAACGCACATTTCAACTTTACTTACTTCCCGTTGACCTATAACTATGAAATTTGGCAAGAAGCATTGTGTTAGAGTACACATATAGGAAAAAATCCGAAAACTGGACATTTTTAATTTAATCACAATAAATAGGGTCTATAAGCAAGGAATGAGGTTCCAAATTTTAAAGTTCTTTAACCGTATCATGTGGGGTATCACATGAAAAAGCTTCATTAGCATAAACTAAAACAGGATTTTAAATATTTTTCCAATGTATATTTTTCTGTTTACTAAGGAAACTATAAAAATGTATATAATTTCTCACTTTTATTTACTAGTTTATACGGAACCCTCGGTGAGCGGGTTTCAATCGCACTGGTCCGGTTTTTTTTCTGTTGCTGCAGTCTAAGTGAAGGTGAAAACCCTGAAAATAATATTTTTATTGCTCATTTAGGGAGCTGATATGGCTCAATAAAATCTAATGGAATTTCGTATTACTACTAATGACACGTTAAATTCAGAAACTGCATTGTTCAGTACAAATTGCAAGAAACACACAAGTAGGTATTTGTTAAACGACGTTATTTTATAAACATTATTTTGATTATCTTTCTCGGATTATTAAAGTTCAATTTATCTTGTATGTACTTAATTAATCGCACATTCCAGGAACTAAGTATTGGATGATTAAATTATCAGTTAAATTATTAGGTAAGAAACCGATATCATATTGTGTAGGTAGGTACTGCGCGAGATATCGTAAGGTTTTTCTGTACTTCATGGATGCCACGCTCTTTACAAATTCATACTTGAATGGTAAGTTGAATTGTTGCGAAATACCTATGAGTTTTAGCACGTTTCTCATAAGATTGCAACGGCTAAAGCTGGCACTTAACCGAACCATCTCAAAGGTGGGAACATGACTTGTACTGGATATAATATAAGCACATGTTCCGACGAGAAGTACCGACGTGTCTTCGAGAAGACATCCGGTTTTTATCAGCTATCTGAAGCAGGTCTAGTTTATATTAAATCGACACGGGTACGGATTATTATCCAGGGATTATGCTTGTCTTCCATTACGAATAATTTTATGTATATTTTAATCTAATTTGAAAAAAAAAACGAGCATGTAAATTTTAACGTATCGTGTTTTGAGCCATAGCTAAAACAAAGATTTATCAATAACATTTTTTCTTTAAGTTTAATATTGCATTTTAAGTTTAATATTGCATTTTACTTTGCATGCACTTGATCTTGAGACAGCCAATATTACGATAATTCCCTGTAAACACAATTTGTTTCATAAAATTGTTCTCTTTTCTATTTTATTTATTAATTTAATATAGTCTAAGGTATCCTGTTGTTGAATGAAGTCGCTATCGTTTTCTTCAGCAGATACATCCAGTGCTTCTTTCCACGATACAGTTGAGCGACAACATGTCGCGCCGCTGTATTGCGACGCTGGTTATATGCAGTGTTGTGGTGTTGTGCGTCATCTCGCAGAACACCGTCCGTGCTGACGTGCATGAAGGAGATTGTGCCACCATTACGTCCGACGACGACTGCGATGACAAATGTAAATTACTTGGCTACAGTGGGGGACACTGTGGAAGCTTTATGTGGAGTAAATGCTGGTGTGATACATAAAAATATACGCGTCGACTTGAGAACCTCCTCCGTTTTTTCGTCGGTAAAAAATTAAAACACGTTGTTTCAAAATTGTGAATTGAATGAATTTTATGAACGGTTTGTTTTATTCTGCCATCTTAGTTTTAACAGTAATCATAGAAAATACGGGTCTGCAATAAATTGATAAAACGTCAATATACTCGTGGCCCATGTTCATCAGAATATATGTGAATACAGTTTTGAATATAGATATTAACTCACTGGAAATTCATTGAGCTTATGTCTAACAGTAGACTTCTTGTTGCTCGTCAGATGATGATGCGTTTGGAATAACTGACATATATATAATTATAAGTCTAAAGGAAAGGCTTTATAAATTCCCTAAATGAAGAATGTTTAGCTACTCTCAATGGATGGAGGGTATAATGTTTAACACCGTGTCCACTTTTATTCCCAAAAATATATGGAAATATAAAAATTGCTGGCAGCGGTTATAAAACATGTATCTATATCATTATATTTTTGTCTGTGGCATAGGTAAACTAACTAAAAATAATTTACACATTAAATTATAACGTGTTTGAGCAATTAATGTTTCTGTATGTGACGCCCAATTGACACAATATAAGACCGAAGAATAGGAATGAAGCGGACACGTTTTAAACAGATGAATAGTGACAAGCAAAGATTATGGCTCCTTCCATTGTGATCCAACTTCCTTGAAACATTCTGTTTGATTTTTGTACAATGTTATTATTATTTTTACTACCATTGACACGAACATGCATTCCCGGTAATTTTTTATTTTTTTATTCGTCGATAGGCTTGCGCTTGACCATCAACTCACCTGGTGTTAATAAGCTACAGTTACGGTCTACGATGGAGCGCGCTTGCCTAGAAGAAACCTATTCACTCGCGATATGAAGACACTTAGATTATATCTATTCGGAAAGACCCATGTAATATAATGTAAAAATGTCCCGGTAATGTTCAAAATGTGAGTATTGAACTCTTCGACAACCGCACCGAGGCTTTCCATCGACTTCGCCAAGACTAATACGTCGTCGGCAAACGGGAAAAGAGATTTACGCGACAAAAACTAAACCCTTGAATATAACTTAGAATGTGGTAGTGAATGAATTCGGAGGAAACACGTCTCCCTGTCTCACGAGACGATAGTTCAGACCGTGCGTAGGTATTTACACTGGCAAAACAAAGTGTTATGCAGATAAATGTATCGTACTTAGATGCAGGCGCAGGCGCAGCCGCGTAAACAATGAATTATCTTGGTGACGTCATGTTACGCGTCTTATACAGAGTGTGGTCCTGAACTATACACATACTTTGGGAGGTTGTTGTACTAATAGTTATAAATAAGTTATTTATATCCTCACTTAATATTAAAAACAAAAGTTTGTCTCTCTATCTGTTTGTTACCTTTTCATGACTAAACGGCTGAACCAATTGTTATGATATTTAGTACAGATATGTACGCTGTGCTGTGGACCAGGAGACGGACTTAGGTATTTCATTGACATCATAATGATGACTAACAGTGATACCTATGATGACGATGATGATAATGGAATCTAGCGTCCTCGATTATCTCCGCACCAAATTTCACAACGATCTGTTCAGCCGTTTAGCCATGAAAGGTAACAAACAGACACAGAGACAGACAGAGCTACTTTCGCACGAAACAGGTTTACTGAGTAAAGCTTACTGACCTCGGGAAACAATATACAGCTTACTCTTGTATTATATTATATACTGTATATTACCTATATTCACGCAAATAAATTTATTTGATCTTTATCACGATTTTAGAATACTCTCAGTGTTCTGTTCGTCTCCTTCCTTCTTCATAATGATAAGCAAAGTATGCCGTGCACACCACACCCTGTAGGTACTATTCTAATCAAGTACCTATCGTGTATTATTCACGAACATGACAGGTACACGGTTGATAACGTGGAATTGTGCAAAGGTGCGTGAGCTTTGAAAATGTTATAATATTAATTATTATATTATTTTATTTTATATAAGTTTTCGCTCCTGTAAGGCACGCTGTCTCCATTTTATAATTATTGTGACATTTGGATTTATTCTTTAATATGTTAGATTTTTTAAATGTTGTTAGTGCACATACTGTTGATGGACTTAAATAAATAAATAAATTATTATGTGGGGCGTCTCCGCAGTCACTATAAGCTAGTCTCCTGTTAGTGTGGTGTGATTGTGTGTTTATTCCTGGACTGTGTGACTGGAGCCTCGTCTCTCTACCGGCTACTATATACAGAGAGGTTATACTCATTTGAATATTAAGTAAAAGCACGGCAAGTCTCAGTACTCAGCATTTACCAGGATAAGACCACATCCTTAAGGCATTTTAGTATGTTGGTCGTATATAAATATTGGTGTTCCACTTTCTAAACATATTAGAGGATGGAATTATTACTGTTTACAAGCCACGATACGCGTCTAGCAGCGTCGCCCGACGTGTCGCGACTGAAAAAAGTCGGACGATAACCTTGAGGCGCCACGCAGAGCCGGGGAAATTCAATCTACGTATAAGTAAATACATCATTGTCTCCACCTATCTATTCACTCGCAAAACCAATATACAAAAATCTCAGAATCTTCAAGGCTAGAGTGAATAGATCTTCTAGATCAACGAGCTCCATCCTCGGCAACAATGTCGCTTAACATCACGCGAGTTGGTGGTCAATCGTAGATCTATCTAACATTAAAAAATATATTAGCTCTTACAACACGTATTTATTAGAATGGAGGGTGAAATAATCATTACCAGTGATGATACTCTCGAGTTATGGAGACCTACAGGTGTTACGGATATTCCTTAGCTTACTAAGAGATTACACTTAAAATAGCGAAAAAATAAACTGTTCCGTTTTGGTCGAAGGTCAAGATTTCGCGATTTCAAGATATATCCCGTACTAAAGTTTTTATAAAAAAACTAGGTATATATCATAAAGATACAATGAACGACGGATCGTTCTATTAAATTAATTACAAATATAAGTTCAGAAAACTTAAAAACCTCCCGACGAAAAAACGGCTGAACCGATTTTGATGAAACGAAACTAAGGACAGTCTCGATGTGTCGATTCGATCTCTCGAATCCTTTTTCAACTACGAATAATAATGTTATTCGTAGACTTTCAAACAAACAAACTATATCAAAATCGGTCCATCCGTTTAAGAGCTACCATGCCACAGACAAACACAGATATACAGATACATACGTCAAACCTACAACACCCCACTTTTTGGGTCGAGAGATAAAAGAGATAAAAGGGATTTAAGAGAAAAAATAGGTATGTTATAGTATTCTGTGGTTTGTACCTTGTTTGTACCCTGAAAGACGCTGAACCGATTTTGAAATGCTGGAAACTAGTGGAATAAAAAGGATTAACGTTATGAATTCGTTTTTGTCAATGTAAGGTACAACTTGGTAACATGAATAATTACTCGCAAACGTGGGATGTCCGAGATAACACAATATGCACAGATAAAGATAAAAGCAAATACCCGCATCGATGCTCGCATATCTTTCATACGAAATAGATCAACTAATGCGCTAAGAGACAAACAGAACAAACAGACAGAGACTACACAACGGGGCAGAGACAGAGTTATTTTAGATTTATTTTTTAATATTGATACATGTATTAGAATACACTTACCTATCTTTTTACCTTAGAATATAGAAAAATATTTTTCTATATTCTAAGCTTTTTACTCGTACATTCCAAACTGTGCAAAAGTCCACATACTTAAAACACAAACATGCACGTAAAAACTGGAGTACCGCAGGGTAGACCGACGTCACCACTGTTCTATAATGTATTATCACTACCTATTTCACAATATCTTAGACATGGGATTGGTAAAAGTTATCCGAATTGAACCGAAGGTGAATGTTTTGTCAGTATATTATTATTATCTACATACAAATGATGTATACGTTACAATAGATATAGTACAATACATGGAGTGTCGGAATGCGCCGAGCCGGCTCTTCTTATCAGATAACGCTAAATCGTTTGATTAGTATTTGATTATTTATCAATACTGTGCCGCCTATCTGATGGGGCGACTTGTCACATTAGACGATGTTGATTGCATTAATTTCTGCTTAATAAAGAGTAGATAAGACTTGATATTAGAATCGAATATTTCTAAATAAACTATAAACATGGAAATTAGGTTTTTAAAGTTCTGTATTAACTACGAGAAACTTTTATAAATTCGCCGTATCCATCTTTCTGTTTGTCCATACGGCACAACCATTTTATTCAGAGAGTATTTATTATCACTACATCTATGTTTGGCACGTAAGTACGTGTGTTATGTTCAGTAAACCGCATAATCCCCGAATAATCACAAACATTTCAATTTGATCCAAGTACATAAAAATATTTCTTGGAAATTATTAACGCAAAAGTTTTTATAAGTTCAATCAGTCATTTTATATCTTCGAAAATCAGACGGACTACGGACTCCTATAATATTAGACAGGTTATATTAATTGAGTGAGCGAAGCGAATGAATCTTGAATTGTCGCCTATCTGGCTATTCCCCAAATGCACGTATTCTATAATCTGCTCGAAACATGGCAGCGAAATATCGGAAGATTAATATTCATAATATTGTGGTGAAAATATGTAGTGCTGGGATGTCAGGATAATATTTTATCGTGATGTAATAATATAAAATAAATGTTACATGGGAATAAGAAAGAAATGTTGTCGTATTCTCCAACCCACGAGTTGTTAACGAAATGTAGCATGTAACTACACCATTGCAACATAAGTATCAGCAGCGTCGAGCCTCGCAGTATCACTTCACGAAGATCTGTCGGCTGGACATGCTGCCAGAGAAATGCAGACAGACCTCAAACTCACCAAGGTAGCAGTGCTGAACTGGCTGTACCTACTTAGAACAAGAACGTGAGATAACCGCCATGCTGAATGCTGACTTGACAACCGTTGTCCTGATAGCCTTATCCTCGACCAACATCTCGATAAGGCAGACTCCTTCTAGCGCCGTATTTAAAACACAAGTCGCGGAATTTTACCTGACAGTTGCTATATCTCATTGATATTGTATTTAATCTTGATTTCATCACAAATTTTATAAAATTTTACAATTATAGGTATTTTTAATATTGTGTATATTAGTATATCATAGATAATTTATGTACCTAATTTAAGTGTTAGGATGTAAGTCACATACATTAGGATCTATGTATCTTTAAATATATATAATTTTAAACAATTTTTTTTTCTTACTTTTATTATTGCTTTCTTTTTGTTAGATATCCCGTCATCTATTTCGTTCTTTTCGCTTCTCCATCACAAGGTTGCCTGGAAGAGATCGATGTAGCGATAAGGCCGCCAGTCGTTTCACTAGCACGTAAATGTTTACTTATAGATTAGTATTATAGCTAAGGTGTAAACAATAAAGAGTTTTATCTATGTATCTATATAAAGAGTCTTGATAGATGGTTAGGTCAAGGGTCATACAAAAGGCATTCTAGACATTACGCATCCGTGAATAATCTTAATCTTATCAGTTATCTTATCTCATCAGTTCTTAATCTTATCGCCGACTGTACCGTAATATACCGAAGAGCCTCCACCCGCCTGCCCCGCCTGCCCCGCCCGCCCCGCCCCGTCGCCCGCAGCCAACAGAAATATGCACATTTTTTAATGCAAGATAGAGCTACGATTGACCACCAACTCGCCTGATGTTAAGCGACGGTGTGGCCGAGGATGGAGCTCGTCGATCTAGAAGATATTTATTCACTCTAGCCTTGAAAATTGCAAGATTGTAGGTCTCAGGAAACAGAGATGGCGGCAAAGAATTCCATTCCTGTGCAGTACGCATCAAGAATGTGGATCGATATCGCTGTGTACGGATTTGCACATAGGTTTAGGTTTTTAAAATAAAAATATTGCAAAAACTTAGATTTAAGAGTAATAAATGGATACGTCTAAATGATAATAAATGTTTGAAACATACCTACCTACATAAATCTGATGTAATCAAAAAATCATAAATAAGATTTTTTGATTACATCAGATTTATGTAGGTAGGCAGGATAATGTAGGTACCTATAGAGGGTATATAGTTTGACGCCACAACCTTACAAGTACGATAGCAATCTCCGATTCCATATCAGTGTTAGTGATAACAACATAGTTCACACATGTACCTACATATGTTTTATATGTAGCCATATAACACTAAACATATATACATTTTACTACACATTAATATACTTGTATAATTATATTGTATTATAAATATGTTCTCGAGCACTCACCGGCAAAGCTTCTTCTTCGAAGACTTCTTGTGGCTGAGATGATGATGAGCCCCAGAGTTGGGTAGCGCCGCCAAGGTGGCGCATGTGATCCTAAAATTCTGATTCACCGAACTTCACTCGGTAAGTTTGTTCGACTTCCTAAGAAACTTTTAACATCTAATTTTCTTTATCTATATTTTACATACTGAAGTATCTAAAAATTTATAGACAGTTAAAAAATCCAATATTTACAGACGTGCGGCATCTCTCGTCAGTCTGTGGAACCTGGGGTGCGGCTGAGTAATTGCACGCTTAAAGCGTGTGTTACAGGTGGCGCCACCAACGCTTGATAGGTTTAAGCAAAAATATGTACTTATATAAAAATATTTTGAAATCAACTAACCAAAGATTTTCATATGTTAATAGTTTAGCTTCCTTACCTAGTGTATAAACGTCCATTTAGTAATTAGTATAATATAATAATAATAAGAACTTAATGTTGCACGCCCGCAATGGGTAAAACTGTTGAAACTGATATTTTTTAAGAACTCTGTACACAGTTATAAGCAATGAATTATATTCTATTGTATACTATCAACAGAAAAATTGCAAGAATGAAAACGCCTAACTAAAAATGTCAGCAAGACAATTGCCAATGAGACCACACGCCTGCCTACTGTACATGTAAATAAAGACGAACCGCCGCCACGGGTGTTGCTAATATATTTCTTTCCCTAAATTTGAATTTCTAAACTTATGACGATTTCAGAATCGATTCTTACTAAAAACAAAGTAAGTGTTTACGAGCTGTGCGTGTTAACAGTGATGACATATGGCACTGAAACTTGGTCACTCATTATTCCTTACAAGGAAGCTTAAAATAACACAACGAACTATGAAGGGGGCTATATTATATTCGATCTCGTATTGCGTCCTATTCGATCTCGTATTGCGTCCTTTTGGGACAGGATACGAAGATCGAATAATAGCATACTGCAGTGCCTGTCCAGCAATGTGTACTCTCCGATTTATAGGTCCTGGATTGCTGTCCACCAGAGCCAGAACCGGAAGTGATATGTATACTAGTACAAGCTATTATATAATAGTTATAATTAGGATTATAAATTTTTTGACTACATTTATTTATTTCATAATATGTTATGTATTATTGATACTATGGGTATGTAATGACCTGAAATAAACGTTTATTATTATTATTATTATACTCTTTATTCAATTTACATCTTAAATCTAAGTTTTTTACAATAGAAATACAAAAATATAAATATTATAAAAAACTTAAACCTAGGGTGCCGCTGGCAGCGGGGCGGGGCTCAAGCTGCCGGTGGTAGGAGCTACAGAGAGAGGAACCTCCTGACAATGCGTGCCGTGTCCAGGATGACTGCCTTCTGTATCAGACCCTTGACCCAACCGTCGAGCGAGAGCCTCTGGAGATGTTGGTCGAGGCTCTTCGCTATGACACCATTCACCGAAACGACTATCGGGACAATGATCGTCGAGTCAACATCCCACATGGCGGTTATCTCGTGAGCCAAGTCAAGGTACTTGCTGAGCTTGTCCTTCTCGGCCTTCACGAGATTCTCATCATGTGGGATGGTGATGTCGACGAGCACTGTCCGGCGCTGAGACCGATCTACAATCACGATATCAGGCTTATTGGCAACAATAGTCCTGTCCGTGATTATAGAACGATCCCAGTAGAGCAAAGCACGGCTATTTTCGAGAACTGGCGCTGGTGCGTACTGATAGTACGGCACCTCTGACTCGACAAGGCCATATTGAAGGGCAAGTTGCTGGTGGATGATCCTGGCTACTTGGTTGTGTCTGTGTAAATACTCGCCGTTAGCAAGATGCGAACAACCGGAAACAATATGTCGGAGAGACTCTCCGGGACGGTGGCATGCCCGACAAATGTCGACCGTACCGTCCTTCATGATATATTTCCGATAGTTGTTCGTCTTGATAACTTCATCTGCAATTGCACAGGCAAACCCTTCAGTTTCCCCAAAGAGGTCACCGAAGCGCAGCCAGTTCACCGATGCAGGCAGGTCTACATCAGGTCCTGATAACACCCTGTAGAACCGCCCGTGCAACTCCTTGCTCTTCCATACGTCTTTGCGGTCTTCGATGCTGAGCACCGTTGGCTTGCGCCAGTTTTCTTTTGCCAAGGAGAGAGGCGTCAGGCCCTTATCAACAACGCTTCTCCCCCTTATTATTATTATTATTATATTACGCTCGAAGTATCTCTACGAGATCTAATCAAGAATGTAGGGATCCGTAGAAATCCAATTCGACAAAAGAAACCGATACAGCACAGTGGATTACCATGTTAAGAAGTAGCAGTGGAAACGCACGTAGAACTGATAGCCGATGCGGCCGAAAAGTTTTCGAGTGCAGATCACGCACCGGCAAGCGCAGCGTAGGAAGACCAGCCACGAGATGGACAGATGACCTCATACAAGTAGCGGGAAGACGCTGGATGTCCAGCAGTGGACTTCTTATGACTGAGATGATGATGATGAGTATCTAACAAGAAGCAAGTCCACAGCACGCACAGAGTAGGGTTCCGCGCACACGTACTTGCCCAGGATTTTTACAGTTGAAACCCTAAATACTACACTTTTTATACTATATTTTTGTTTTGAATGAAATTTGAAACAACGTTAAGCAACATACATTATTAAAAAAAAACGGCTAATGTTTAGGGGTAGAGGTCAATTCAGACTTCAAACAAGTATGTTTATTAAAAGAAAACAAAATACCCGACTGCAGAAAAGCAGTTTTTGCAGTCTAACTTACGATTTACACTTACACTTGCTACGCTGTTGAGTGTAGATTTTGTGTGTGAAAGTATGCGTAAAATATTATAAATGCGCATTCTTTAGAATAATTATAGTAAAGCCACTTGTTAGTTACCACACTCGATGTATTTTGAAAAAAAAATTTTTTGAGATGTCTTTTTGCCGCCAAAAATCCTTATTTTAGTTTTTTTTTTAATTTTGATGTACCCAGTGTCACTCCCACGACTAAGACAAATCTATTGACACCACTCACATAAAAATACGACAAGCCGTTTAGGCTCTAGGGAGTGCCAAAGAAATATAAACATACATAGATACATACACTCAAAAAACATAACCCTCCTTCTTTCGCAGTCGGGTAAAAAAGGAGAAATTTCTATGTTCTACTGAAAAAATATTGTTTTTATTTAATTATTGTTTTTATTTCTACTGTTTATTGTAATTTGCACGCCGAAAGGCAGAATATGGAGAACCATCTAATGGATGTTCCACCTTGTACCTATATACTTGCCCATATACGCAATATGAATTAAATTAAATTAAAAACATTTTTGTGAATGTTAAACGATGCCTACATCTCATATCAAAAAAATAATAACAGGGATCGACGCAAATGGCCAAGGACGCAAAAGACCATTTGGCCTTTTGCTTATTTAAAAAAAAATATTAACATATATAAAAAATATTTTCCATTCAGCATCCATATAGTATAACGATACGGTCCTATACAATGTTTAACAAATTTGCTTCTGAAATTACATGACCATTACTAATCATATGAATATTGTCTTCGATAGACTTGATTGAAGATGGCTGTTTATATTAGATCTTGCAAGTATTATACTTTAAACAATAAAGCTTAAAACTGAAACTACATTAGTTGCTTAAACTATAAGACTTGTCTCCATTTGTATGGACGAGCGCGTAGTAAATGTTAAAACGTTCTCATAAATACTGCGTTCTTTATCAAAACATATTGTGAAGCAAACAAACCCGTTTAATTACGATTAAAAGAAGAAAATACGTCCTTTCGCACAATGTCACGTTTCAATTTTCAGTGCAAGATCCGACCTTCTCTTTGCCTTCCACATGTCATGGATCGCAGTGTAATATTGTTCTGTGATCGCAGTACGGGCAGTATTTGCGCACGCGCCGGTCGTCCGCACCGCTGCAACCAATCGCGTCTTCGCGATCGATCACTTGTGTAAATTAGATTTTTCACTTATTATTTTTTAGTGTCAGTGATTTATCTCATTGCTTTGGATGATTTCTTTGGTGTTTTGATATTTGAAAAAGTGAGTACATATTTTGTTTTAAATTAATTACTACCCCTTTTTTCGCAAATTTTTATTCATACAGACAAAATTAAGACCTGGCTTTTAGACCTTAGTTTTGACTGAAACATTTAATTATTTTAAATTTTAGGTACTTCTTTATGTTCAGCAGTTAATCCTTGATACCTTTAGAAACTATCTTCTTAATAATGCAACTTACATCATCATCATCATCTCAGCCATAAGAAGTCCACAGCTGGACATAGGCCTCCTCCATGGATTTCCAAAAAGACCGATTGGAAGCGGCTTGCATCCAGCGTCTTCCCGCCACTTGTATGAGATCATCTGTCCATCTCGTGGCTGGTCTTCCTACGCTGCGCTTGCAACTTACATATCTATCTATATCTTCTAGATCGACGAGCTCCATCCTCGGCCACACCGTCGCTTAACATCAGGCGAGTTGGTGGTCAATCATAGATCTATCTTCTATAAAAAATAAAAATAAAACTTTTTAATTCAAGGAAAACCGACAAAATACCCAAAACCATAAAGCAGCCCCTTATCAATCTTATCTTGTGTTGGGGTCCCAAATTCCGGACGCAATTCGAGCCACTTTCAAGCGTTTTACGTAAAACAAAACTCATATTAATTCATTTATTTTAATCAAAGCTTATCGTTTCAGTAGTTTCATTTAGAAAATATTCGTGAAATTGTACAAAAAGGCAGAATACGTCAAAATGTGGTGAAATGTTAAATAATTTATTTAAGGCTACAGTTTTTCAATCCCCATATAAAATATAAAAACTGTTTTGTGTTTGACCAACACAAAAAGAACAGTTTTTAGTAGGTTTGAGCATTTGGATTGTCTTTAGACCTTTATCGGTCTGGAGTAATCGCTAAGCTTTTTGTGTAGTAGTTTAGTTAGTTGAGTTTGTATTTTGTTTTGTTGTATAAGGCCGCTGCGGTTGTTCCAGTTTCGATAGTGAGCGAGACCTTGATCCGCGTCGGTTTGGTAATTATTATTACATTCTTTTTCTTGCGGTTTAAAACTCTCGGGAAACTGCGTAAATATAATATGCACACATCGACTGAATTCGGAATCTAGGCATTTAGTAATCTCGAGTTCCTCTATTGTTGACTATCAGAATGAAAGAGAGGAAGATATAGATTCTGATTCGAATCTAACTCCCATGGATGTGTGATTTTGATCTCAGCATACGTGATGTAAGTGACGGTTTGGTCCAAGAGTCCACATTTATCTTGAGATGAAAATTAGTCTCCTCAAATGAGGCTGCCGGAATACACTGCAAGATGCTTTACAAGCAGACCGATGACGTCATGTGCGGCACGTTTGAAAATAGCCGCAATTAAGAAAAATATAATTATTTAATTATAATTATTTTACATTTGAATCCTGCGTGTCCTAAAACAGACGGTCTCCTAGCAAGCTGCGTGCGAGATTTAAACCCAGGACCTGCGGATTACAAGTCAACTAGTCTACCAAAACAAAAATAGTGTACCTACATTGACTATTAAAAAACAAGACCTTTATACACCTCTATATTAAAATAGCTTCTAATTAATGACAAGAACCTTAACCGAGTTTCAAGATATCGAGACGAGTATTTAAATATTTGCAAACAACCATGCAGGTACAACCTCACCTCGGTGTACGATATTATTTCTCAAGCAAAACGAGAATAAAACGGTTTATTAGTAATCGGAAAATATCCGAAACCTGCTTTGGTGCAAACTTGTAGTGGATCTGCATGTTGAATGGTGCCACCTCTTTATTTGGAGAGAGATTTTTTTGGTTGTCTTTATTTTGCACTTTATTGTACAACAAAAATATTTTTAGGAAATGAATTTTGTTTCTTTACAATCAATGGTTTACGCTGACCACAGATTACGCTGATTTTAGACGATATAATAATATCTCCTGGAGCTATCCTGGAGCACAGATTCGAATCGCGCACAAGTATTTGCGTCTACGCGCGCGACGACATCTCTGGTACAGGCGTTTCTTATCTAACTAAGATATTATCTATTGTGCGGGGCTTTACCTTCTTCAAGAGTTTTTCCCTATCTTACTCAATTTTCACAGTTTTACCTCGTCTCATTCAAGTTTTTGCAACATTTTTTAAATTATTACAATCTAATACGGAATGTCAATGCACCGAATAATTTATATATATTTTCGAATGTTCGTGCTACAACCTTGTGAACATGGTTTTAATGTACCTAGCTGCTCTGTATTACCTTCTATATTTTTGTAGTTTTCTTAATGCAAGGTATCGTTGTCTTCAATATGCCTGTGACAATATGTTGACTGGTCTCGCAGCTCAGTTGGTAGTATGTCTGTCTGCTAAACTGTAGGTCGTGGATTCGATTCCCACCCAGGGCAAAGATTTGTGTGATGAGCATGGGTGTTTGTTCGGTGTCTGGGTGTTTCTGTGTATCATAAGTATGTGTTTACAAAAAAGTATAAGTATATTATGTATCAGCCATCTAGTCTCCATAGTTTTGCTTAGTCTGGGCTAGACAGTGTTGTGTGAAATGTCCACCAATATTTATAATAATTTTTTTAAGTATATTTTTAGGGTTCTATAATCTATAAGAACCCTTATAGCTTCGCCATGTACATCTGTCTGTGTGTCCGTCCGTCCGCAGCTTAGTTCAAAAACTCTTTGTAATAGAAAGCTCATACAAGTGGCGGGAAGACGCTGGATGCAAGCCGCTTCCAATCGGTCTTTTTGGAAATCCATGGGGGAGGCCTATGTCCAGCAGTGGACTTCTTAGGGCTGAGATGATGATGATGATGAATAGAAAGCTGTAATTTGATATGGATATATCTAGATATTAACCACGCCGAAAAAGTGATAAAAAAAACTTAAAAATATATTTAGGTACGTGTACGTGTGGGGGAGACACGTAAATTGGGGCTGATTTGTTTCTCGTCTATCGCATCATGTAGATGTCATTGTTTGCATAGTAAATCTAAAAGTATTGGAGGTGTACGAAAACTATTTTAAGAATCAATTTACGAAATATTGTGTTTCTCTTTTCGTTTCGTTGATTATTTATACAGTTTATAAATAAACAATTATCTTCGTTTCTCTGTCAGGTCATTGGTGAAGGGGACTTTACCTTTCTTAAGAACTTTTCCCTGTTTTAGCAAAATTGTTGTGGTTTTACCTCTAGTTATAAAGTTGTTGCTCTTACAGCCTTGCACTGATAAAGTGTTCAATCGAACGGCTACTCACCGACTAATAGATTTTAAGTGTTTTGTATGATGCGATGTCTATTGTTGGAATGAGGAGGAAATTATCGATTACTAACTTATTACCTTTGAATCATACACAAACCTATATAATTATGGGATTGGGTCAATATAATTTTGAATTTAATTTTCCTATCACCTTGTAGTGTAACCTGAGTAAAATTAAAATTGCCTGTAAAGACCGCTTTTTGAGTAATTTTTCTTTTTTCTTTTCTTTAGGAAAAGCGTTTATCGTGCCAGTCTTTGAAAAACCATAAATAAACAGGGTAAATTTTAGATAACAAATATAAAGGTGCATCTTTTCAGAGCTGAGCTTCTTATCTGAGGATGACTTCCAAAAAGGAGAAGGTTCGACTGTATGTTTTTTATGTTTATTCAGCGATTTCTTATTCGCTTGTTCGCTAATTATGAATTGATGATTCTTTTTTGTTTGGTAGGTCATATTTCAGAGGTGGTTTCATAATATAAATTTTATCAAAATCGGTTCAGAATAGCTAGATAAATGTTTTCCCATGCTGACCTTCCTTCTGCCACCTTGATATGAGGCGCTTCTACAACTCGACATATTTTCTCAACTAAAGACTCATAAATATGCTGATCGTTTAATGTGGTAAATTTGAAATAGGATAGGACAATTTAAAGATTTGATGTAATTTATTACATTGGATACCATTAAAAAGACGGTCAGTCCTTATTATACGTTCTGGCAGACGGTTTTCCTTCTAAGAAAGCTCTTAATATTTATCCACAATTCCACCATGTGACTTTCATGAGGTCAAAAACCATTTTAATGTATTTTTTTAATGAAGTAGTGTATAATGTAGTATAAGTTTGACGTTTTTAAAACGTCCAATTAAACAGATTGTGCTAATTTATATGACCAGCATATAAATAATAATAGGTACCTGATGATGATGATGGTAAATTTTATTTATTTGTATATTTTTTTTATCTGTACAGTGTAGTGTAGTTCTTCCCCAGCTAAACCGTCATCTATCAGATTGCAGACCGATGGCTAAATAAATAAGATCTACTCACTAGATCTCACAAAACAATGCATCCTCGAAAACAAGTTCATCTAATAGCCACTCATATTTTATAAACATAATTACATCATTATTGTTGTGCTATTCTTCTATTGTTAGTGGAAGAATAGTACCTACTATGTTGTTTAATTATAAGTAGTAAAGTTCCTTAGCTTCAATAATACATCATAGCCGTAGCACGTAGCTAGATCTAGTCAAGTGGCATGAAGTAGGATAAATATCTATATTAAAAGAAAACAAAATACCCGACTGCAGAAAAGATGTTTTTGCAGTCTAACTTACGATTTCGTTACGTTTGATACGCTGTTGAGTGTTAATTTTTTGTGAGAAAGTATGCGTAAAATCGCTGTACAATATTATAAATGCACATACTTTAAAATCACTTGTTTATTAAGAAAACTTTCGTTAGAGTTTACGAAAAATTGAATTTTTTTCATTTTTGCGAGACACAATAAAAATGCCAATGACACTGAAGACGAATCTAAGGACACCTCGCACATCAAAATCGGTCAAGCCGTTTAAGCTTTAGACGATCATATAGAAACATAGGTACATACACAAACCCACTTAAGTACACTCGAAAAACATAACCCTCCTTCTTACGCAGTCGGGTAAATAAATTAGTTAGTGATTATCGTCCTGACCTAAATAGATCCGAAATAAGATCAACCACTTTTGTGAAGAAATCAATAGTCTAGGTTCAAAGTATCTGAGGGACCTGTCAAGTTTGACAGATGTCATCCAAAATTAAAATCTCGTTGAGATCATTTTTTGTCTTTTTTTTTTTATTTATTGTGAAGAGGTCCCTCCAACTCGCCTGTTGGAAAGCGACGATGTGGTCGAAGATGAAGCACGCAGACCCAGAAGATACCTATTCACTCTGACCTTAAAAGTCCCAAATTGTATCTCTCAGGGAACAGAGAAGCCGGCAATTTGTTTCATTCCTTATCTGTACGGATTATTATTAGTCATTATTTTATAAAATATCTGAATGCTCAATTCTATTCAAGTTGGAAGATGAGAACATAAAAATATTCTAACAATGGCTTAAATTATGATGATGAATGTTGGAACACATATCATTGTAGGTGATTAGTCCACAAAGTGATTTAGTTTCCTAAATGATTTACCAAAAAGAACCAATTCCGAACACTGTAAAATACAGTTTCAATGGGCCTTCTCCAATAAATATAATCTAGGTATCCTTAGGTCGTTAATTTCTTCTAGATAATTGTAATAGAAAAAGTGAAGATATCTAATGACCTGCGAGTCTAAAAATAGCCGCATCATTGATGAGTGAGCATCATGGATGCGGGTCGTGAATTAGTTTGAGTTGTGAGTGGCGCGGCAGGTTCAACCAGATTTTGTTTTCGTATTCATTCTTACCTACTTATGCGTAAACGACTAGCTTTATTTCACGACTTTACTCGTAAGCTACGGGCTCTTTTCGGCACGGATTTTAGGAAAAAACTTTTTTTAGATTTCTTCTTTTCTTACAAAACTATCCATGCACATGCGTCATACTCATGATCGGGTGCTGCTTGCGGGTCGCTGGTTTGCTCGTGGTATGCACGCAACATAGTAATAAGTACTTAAATTAAAACAAATAACTTTCCCGTAACGATAAGTAGTAAACAATAGTTTGTAATTATGACAAAGGTCACGGACCCTGGTGTCTGTGGAGTTAAAAATAACAAAAAAAACCTGTTATATTTGTTGACGAGTTCGCTAAAGAAATTATTGTCTGAAGATTACAACTACAATTCACTTACGTTTCGTGGTTGTCTGTCGGTGACAGTGCTCCAAAGTTGAGGGGACTCTCCCAAACAGTGGGGGGATTTCAACTTGATCTGGGAAAACTATAGTGGTGTGCAGTGGATCGCACTAAACGAGACCTAGTGCTCTCAGCACCATAGCAACGCTGACCTATTTGAAATGCTATTGTCATGTGTTTTAATGATTTCGTAGATTTTCGCGATAGTTTCACATTAGACCCGACATTTCGAACACTTTGCAGGTGCCGTGGTCACAGATGAGACTAGATGATAGTTGTCTTTTTGTTATGAAAATATGAATGACTACCGCCTATTATTTTTATCCTATTAAATTGATGACCGGGTCCCATGCAGGTGGTATTTGCCAACCATCTTCTCTATTAAAATTCAAGTATTTCCTAATTTCAATAGCCTCGTGTAACTTCCTTGGTACATAATGCGTCTCTCTATCCAAGATTTAGGATTTATCCAAGGATTACAAAAATAGTCTGCCTTGTGGCTCAGTTGGTAGTGTGTTTACGTCTACCTGCTGAACTGAAAGGTCGTGGGTTCGATCCCCACCCAGGGCAAACATTTATGTGATGAGCATGGATGTTTCTTCTGTGTCTGGGTGTTTTATGTATCATATGTATATATTTACCAAAAAAAAGTATATATGTATTCTATCAGCCATCTAGTTCCATAGTACAAGCTTTGCTTAGTTGGGCTATATGGTGTTGTGTGAAATGTCCACAAATATTTATTTATTTATTTATTTAATTATTATTTCTAAATTATGTAAAATATATCGCGATAAATACGTTAAACCTGATTGATTTCATATTTTTTTACTGATAATTATCTATACTTCACAAAGAATACACCTTGCAAATGTCTCCAAGACCTGTGTCTTAAAATTATGACACAATTAGTAAATAGTCTAATTTCTAAGGCTATTGAACAGCAACTGAGTTGGGCTCCTGCAGAGAAACTAGACGGTCTGAATGGATGATAAGTAAGGTAAACGTCCCAATAATCGAACGATTTTGAACTTTGCTGACTTTGTTGCTCTACCATACTGAAACTAGTTAAAATACGAAAATGAAATTTTAATTGCTAGATAATATACATCCTAGTTTATCTCAAAATAAGTTGTTTAGGATACATTTGAGGTTTAATAGTAATTAATAAACAAATAGTAAAAAAAGACCCTAAAGTACTAATGCTCGAACGATTTGCACTAGAAATCGGAATGTTGTCCCAAAAGTCGAACGCCTTACAAATATGAACTGTATCTGCTTGAATTTAGAGTTTAAAATCCCGTCATTACTCAAACAATTTTTAGGCATAGCTGAAAAAATCATGCATTAACTACGAATAAAATAGTATTTCAGTTCAAAGTGCGTAAAGAACTTCACGTGAAAGAAAAATACATTTTAATAATTATCGAAATAATATAAATCACATACAACTTAAAAACGAACAGCATTTACTAGTTTTGCAGTCTTTGCAAGAGAGGCCCGTGACCAGCAACGGGTAGATTTAGGGCCATAATTATTTATTTAATATTTGGTGGATACCTATCCTACCTACAGACCTATTTGGAACATGTTTTGAAAAAATATAGACGAAACTACCTAGTTTCAAAATCAGTTCAATTATAAATTTAGTTTAATAAATTCTAGTAAAATTAGGATTTTTTGTGATTGTTTTACAGATAATCAACCAATAAAAACAAACTTTACTTTGTTCTTCAAATGATACATTACAATTTATAGATACATCGAAACGTTATTTCACTAGGCAAAACTTCTGCGCAAACAGTATGATAACAAGTCTTACAAAGTACGCACTGTATCACCACCTTTTTGATGGATCAGCCAAGTATCAGCTGGAAGCTTTGGAATCAGTGGACCGGCGAGCTGTGAGGTTAATCGGTGACGATAAACTAGCTGCCAATAAGCTACTTAGTCTCGAGCACCGCCGTAAAGTAGAATGTCTGTTTATTTTCTACAGGATTCATCTTGGGGAATGTGCGCAAGAGCTTCACGACCTAATTCCACCCTCCCCATTTCACTAGAAGACTAGCAGAAAGTTGGCGAATTACCATCCATTTCTCGTTAAAATGCCAAAAATCCGTACTCAGCGATATCTATCCACAATCCTGTTGCGTACTACACAAGAATGGAATTTATTGCCGCCATCTCTGTTTCCTGAGACCTACAATCTTGGAATTTTCAAGACTAGAGTGAATAGATATCTTCTGGATCGACGAGCTCCATCCTCGGCCACACCGCCGCTTAACATCAGGCGAGTTAGTGGTCAATCGTGGATCTATCTTGTATAAAAAAATATAGTCTAATAAAATTAAATCCATTTGTATGGACCAAATCACATTAAATGAACCTTGAGGGATTCTTTGAAATTATGAAAGAAAAATACCTAAAAAACATAGATTAACAATAATTTGATACTACTAACTTTGTACTACCTGCACCTGCGGTTTCACCCGCGTAATTATGAAAAACGGTTATAATGATAAGTAGTAGCCTGTAGTCTTCAGTTTAACAGTTATTTTCACACTGAATTTCATAACGATCAGTTCAGTCATTTCATCTTGTAAAGGTAAAAAAATTCGCTGGTAGTATTATTATGAAATTGTGTTAAATGTATTTGAAATTGGTTTCTTGGGCAATTGCCGATTGATTCAAGCATGTTCTAGATGTGCTAGACGATACAACTCTCACCAGACAGTGATCGGATCCACCAAGTGGTGCTGACGATATGAAATATCTGTCGGGATCATTCTTCAGTAAAAGGTCCAAGCAGTTGGCACTGTGGCTGTCAACTTTGGGTACTCTCATAGCTTCTTTGACCAGTTGGGTGAGATTTAATGACATTGGTAGGTTATACGCCTCTCTCCCTGCGTGGTCTGTCTTCTAGTTTGGGAATAGCCACTCCGGTGGTAACCATTAAAAACCCCCAGAAGAACAAGCTGAGTTGTGGGATATCGCCGTTTAACCAGATCTGCCTTCTTACTGAGCTGCTGAAACAGCAGAGTTGTCTCTTCGTTCCCGGTGTGCGAGGGATACACGCCGGCGTAGGGTCTTTTCTAAGCCGGTGTCGAACAAAATCCACAGAATAGAGAATCTGGAACTTTCAAGGTCACGGAGACGCCTATAGAAGATGTCATCACGTGCGTAGACGCAGATACCAGCGCGTGATTTACCAGACCACCTGTGCTTCAGTACATAGCCTGGGAAAGAAAGATAGGCTGTGTCAGCAGGACATCTGATTTGCGTTTCCGTGACGGATAGCAAGTGCGGGTTCTCAGTCTCAAGATGGTATCGTACTGGTTCGATATTTGCGTGCAGATCTCGCACGCCAATATCGAATATATTGCAGAAGTGCACGCAGCGAGAGGGCGTGCTTCTGCTGATTGCACAGCTTACTATTGTAGAAAGAATAGATGTGTGGAGAACGGGAGTTGGGTGAGGCACCAGTCACATAGTCCAGGGTACAAACACGAGATGACATCGCACTATAAGAGGCTAGTTTAGAGACTGCGGGGACGCCCATAATCCCCCAAAAATCCTTGAGGTCTTCTCATCCGGTCACCAACCGGCATCAAGGCACAGTCCCAGGATTTTTCGCTAGATGGTGAGGCAGCCTTTCATGTGTGACTAGCGTACTTGGGCCCCCAACTCTCTGCGGTCGGCCAGCGGAAAGCCGTGCTACGAATCCCGCACAAAACTGTCGGCGGTCCCATGGAGCTTACGACAGAAGAGAGTCCGCGTTGTTTGTCGTGTAATAGACATTGGTACATTGTACTGTCTTTCAGTAGCTGAAACCGTGGCTCCTTTATTGACTGCCTCTAAGACTTCAATCAAACATTGCCTCGCACTTCTTGTTTATGATGGACTATAATAGAAATAAAGTAAAATAATATAGATCAAAAAATTGTTTAGGTTAAACTACTATAACATTTCATAAACTGAACATAGATAATTATCATTGCAAAAAAAACACGTACGTCAAAAATCATATCATAAAATGTACCAAATATATTATCAAAATCGATCGATAAGTACCTAAACTCTTAGCAAACTTTTCTTCTTTGTCACTGAGACCTAGTTTTGAGTAAAAACTACAAGCCACAAAAATAAAGAAAAAATACAGAGTAAATTTATACGAAATTAATATAATTGCACTTTTATTTTATAAATTTTGCTCGACTTTGAAAGTATCAAATCAAATCAAAATTAATTTGTTTTAGACTCAGAGACATCTATATATTTTATAGAATAAATTGTATTAAATTCTTATTATATGTCAATTAAATCGAATTAACTATATATTATCTCATCTACTCGTACTAAGCCAAACAAAAATGTAACTAAACTCAACGTAATAAGACACATAAATGCACCCATCGATGTACGTCCTAACATTCGGAAGATATTTACAACAGGTTTAAGGGAAATTGAAACTAATTTCAAGGCAATAAAGATGTATTACGGACTTAGGTACAAGGAATACCAAAAGCTAAAGTGTGTCCTAGTCTTCGGACGAAAAATATGTATTTTGTCCGAGTATTGGGTCAACTAGAGGTTAAGTGTGTACTAGTAGGCGAACGCACAAATATAACAACCAATCAATTAAAATCTTCTCAATTTGTAGGTTATATCGCTAGATAATTTTCTTAAGTATCTTAGTAAACTAACACACTTACCGTATCATTACGCAGAACTGAGAAACAAAATAAACTAAATGACGTGGTGGCAACGAAGTGTAGCAACTAAACTTGTCAACTTTTTAATAGTTTCGGATACCGCACTTTTGTTGTAATGTAGACTGGTCGCCAATAGACCAATTTTTCAGTGTTGCTACTATATTGGTTTAGAATATAACCATAATTTTTTTGCCATTCACAAAATCTTATTAAGTATTAGTAGAAAAGCTTAAAAAACAAAAAACCGCAAAGCGTTCGAGCTCTAGGACATGTTCGAACTTGTGTACATTTACCTTACTCAGGTTCAAGTAAGTACCTACATATTACAGAAATACATATACTACTTAGTCATCATCATCATCTCAGCCATAATAAGTACCTAAACTCTTAGCAAACTTTTCTTCTTTGTCACTGAGACCTAGTTTTGAGTAAAAACTACAAGCCACAAAAATAAAGAAAAAATACAGAGTAAATTTATACGAAATTAATATAATTGCACTTTTATTTTATAAATTTTGCTCGACTTTGAAAGTATCAAATCAAATCAAAATTAATTTGTTTTAGACTCAGAGACATCTATATATTTTATAGAATAAATTGTATTAAATTCTTATTATATGTCAATTAAATCGAATTAACTATATATTATCTCATCTACTCGTACTAAGCCAAACAAAAATGTAACTAAACTCAACGTAATAAGACACATAAATGCACCCATCGATGTACGTCCTAACATTCGGAAGATATTTACAACAGGTTTAAGGGAAATTGAAACTAATTTCAAGGCAATAAAGATGTATTACGGACTTAGGTACAAGGAATACCAAAAGCTAAAGTGTGTCCTAGTCTTCGGACGAAAAATATGTATTTTGTCCGAGTATTGGGTCAACTAGAGGTTAAGTGTGTACTAGTAGGCGAACGCACAAATATAACAACCAATCAATTAAAATCTTCTCAATTTGTAGGTTATATCGCTAGATAATTTTCTTAAGTATCTTAGTAAACTAACACACTTACCGTATCATTACGCAGAACTGAGAAACAAAATAAACTAAATGACGTGGTGGCAACGAAGTGTAGCAACTAAACTTGTCAACTTTTTAATAGTTTCGGATACCGCACTTTTGTTGTAATGTAGACTGGTCGCCAATAGACCAATTTTTCAGTGTTGCTACTATATTGGTTTAGAATATAACCATAATTTTTTTGCCATTCACAAAATCTTATTAAGTATTAGTAGAAAAGCTTAAAAAACAAAAAACCGCAAAGCGTTCGAGCTCTAGGACATGTTCGAACTTGTGTACATTTACCTTACTCAGGTTCAAGTAAGTACCTACATATTACAGAAATACATATACTACTTAGTCATCATCATCATCTCAGCCATAAGAAGTCCACTACTGGACATAGGCCTCCCCATGAACTTCGAAAAATATGGACCGATTGGAAGCGGCTTGCATTCAGCGTGTCATGATACTAGTGTTGGAATATAAAGTATTCAGCGAAAATAATGGGGCGCCACGGGGGACTAGGTAGATGATTTAACAATTTTTTTGTTTGTTTAATTTACAAAAAATAACTAAGTTTAGTAAAAAAAACTTAAGGAAACAACGATGGGCTGATCCCACGTCATTACAAAGCAATTTGTATTGAGTATCGTACACCTCTTCAAACAACCATCAAGTGTGGCGTCAAACCAGCGGCATTATTGTGATGTAGTGATACAGTTGTCTAAAGATGAATTGCGCTTACCATGCCCTGTCCCTGTCTGCTTGTCTCTGGCTCTGTTTATAAGAATAAATTCCAGAAACTGTGAAACTTCTTCTGGAACTGTGAAGTTTCTACCCATATTACGGTTCAAAACAGTAGGACAGCCAGACAGCATAGCCTCAGGAATTGGCTTCTGCAACTTTGGTAAAGTATTATCGTACAAAATAGAACCAGACTTTTGATTGTGAAATACCAAACAACCATACAGACAGTTTTTTTTTTGTATTTAATAATAAATAATTAGTATGAGAGTGGTAATAGAATATTCAAGATACACGCGCATTTTAAAACGCGCATAAATCTTTCATAATTTAAAACATTACCTTTAAGCCCTGTATCTGTGTATTTGCTAAAGGATGTCAAGTCATAACCGGATATGGTAATTAAGCTAGGATCTGTAATTAATAACTATGTTAAACTACCGACAAAAGTCAAAGTCAAATCAAGACCGATATAGAATAGTACCTACTATAATATACGTATTAATTTATTTACTAAAACGTGATGAGCTCTGTTTGATATGCACTTGTAACTACGTACCAACGCAAAAGCTTAACTTACTTGTATCGGGATCATGACTAAAAAGCAAGGTATTATTAGAATTCATAATAAACAATGTAGCCATGAATTGATACGAATTAATCTAATCAATTTCGTAGGTATTTCAAAAAAGGCCTAGCTGTTTCGGTTATAGAGGATAATAAAGAAACAAACATAAAAACACCCTACCCTAGTTTTTACCCTCCTTCTTGCGCAATCGGATTAAAATAATGAATACAATCTTCTAGGCCTAAAAATTGACTCACACCTAAATTGGAAAGCTCATATTAAAAAGTAAGATCCAAGATGTCTCAATTCATATATGCATTAGCAACTTTAAAATCTAACACTGATAAAACGACAGCCATTACAGCATACTATGCCTATGCATATTCATGGCTGCGGTATGGTGTGATCTTATGGGGCAACAGTACTGATGCTGAAATATTGTTTAAAATGCAGAAAAAATGCATTCGAATTATAGTTAATATATGCCAAAGAAGTACTTGTAAGCCCCACTTCATCCAATTAAATATCCTTACCTTTCCGTGCATATACATACTTGAAACCTCCTTATTTGTCAGAAAACACTTACATCTCTATACCAAATGCAATAACCCACGAAGACAAAACACACTAATACTTCCTAAACTCAAACTAGAAATTTATAAAAACGGCCCAGAATACATGTCAATAAAAATATATAATAAAATTCCTAACTCGATAAAAAATGAGACTTCTGATAAATGTTTTCAAACCAAATTGGGCAATCTTTTGATGCATAAATGCTATTATAAAATTGATGACTTCTTTATGGATAAATTCTAAAAACTAAACGATCTCAACTGAAACCAAAAAATAAATTTTAAGCAACATTTAGCCCTAGTTTTTGTAGTTTTAAGTCTTGTTAAACCTTTATATTTTTTTTTATAGAAGATACATCTACGATTGGCCACCAACTCGCCTGATGTTAAGCGACGGTGTGGCTGAGGATGGAGCTCGTCGATCTAGAAGATATCTATTCACTCTAGCCTATATCTATTTACTTGTAAATGTATGTTTGCAACACCCTATAACAGGGTATGTACCTAGCTTATTTAAGTTTGCTCTGTACACACTGCAATAATAAATAAATAAATAAATCAAACGGGAAACGAACAATAAAATATAACTACATAAACAGCAATAGGATGTTTGTTAAATAAAAGACGCGAATATTTTCCGTCTCCTTCTTCCCAAAGTTGGGGATCAGATCAGCAATGGATTTTAGGTTGATGTTAATATGAGGCTGCTAATTAAAATGTTCTTGATGATTGTGGGTCACACGCAACGAAGTAGGTAGTCCATTTCCTAACCAGCCGCCGCCATGTCACATTCAAGCGACGTTTGTCTGCAGCTTGTTCGATGCCTATAATAAATACATCATGTCCGATGTCCGTAACGTGTCATCTTGGCAAGGGTTGCCATGAAGTGTGACAATTAAAAAAAATTGCATGCTACCCGACCATCGAAAATATCGATCGCGTTTATCTAAACCTGTTGACACTGTGGGACATAGAGAATACTAAAGAAAATTAGTAATTTTGGAGAATACTTTCGTAACAAATGATGAAGCATCTGGAGTTTTGGCGGGAACGTCATCGAAACATGTTATTGCTTTGTTTTATTTTCCTAAACTTGTGTTATTTTGAATATTAATGCGATAAAAAGGTGGTGTTTTATTCATTAAGTGTTCGATCAAGTAAATAAGTGTGGGCAAGTGAAATGAAGCAGTGAAACGTGTCATTTTACGTTGTCGACAAAACTCCATAGAAGCTTCTAGTAAAGTCGCCACCACTTTACTGAAGCAGGACTCGACTCATAAATTGACTGTATACGTAACTTAGACTGTGATTAGAACATTTACAACTTGTTTTATTCAAGAAACTTGAAAAAATCCTAATAATTGATACTGACAAATGCTTTAATGCGGGTCCAATACAAAAAAGAAGAAGAAGAACAAGATGAAGCATCTGTCATCTTGGCATTTGTATTTTTGTTAAGGTGTAAACAATAAAGAGTTTATATATCTATCTTGTACGTTTTTATAAAAGCAAAATGAAGAATGTTCTTGTATACTATGGTGTATGATCAAGACAGGTCAGGAAAGACAATACAATATCAAGAACATTATAAACTTGAAAATTCACTTCTTTGCAATCTTGAGAATAACATTTGATACTTTTAAATGACATGTGAATGAACGAATTCTCCACGAAACTGAACCACTTAATGTCTCCGTTCGTCGCATTTAAAATTCGGCTATAGCAAGAGTTTTCATGTCATTACGATTCATGCTTTTTTTATATTTCATACATGGCCATATTTAAATTCCTCATATTCCACATATCGCCATAGCGTTCCTTTCTACTATGATATGGTGGCAACCCTAAAGTGTGAGACTAACTGAAGATCGTTTGTAATGCTGAATCTGTCGCGATGACACGCGACTTGGCACTTTCTCCGCGGTCCTACCGCGGAAAACGCGAGGGTATTACCGTGTGTCCTTACCTACACTCGTACGTGCATAGTTTCCTTCCTTGCACTGCAATACCTATGTATCTTAAGTAAGAGACATTTCCATGAAGATATGTAGATGGAGCCGTGAAGTCGAGGGTTATGGATATAACGTATTCTTTTAGGTGTGTATTTTAAGTTATGATTCGAAACTTTAAACTATTTAAGAAATGAATTAAATTACAATTTACGATTTTTTTATATTTTAACCGATTTCAGAAAAGGACGTTATCAATTCGTAGAGTATATTTTTTATGTATCTATATAAATGTGAACAGTTTGTTTGAATGCCTCACTAAAGTGTTTTAGATTGTAACCGCAGAATAGATAGATGTCAACCTAATATGTTTCTCTTCGATGAATTTACATGCGAGTTGTTGAGAAATTCAGTTCTATATTTGATTCAGTTCAAGTATTACACTTGGATTTGATTTTGCCACAAAACCTTGTCGTTCTCATCGTTCAACGGAAAAAAACAAAATCCTCTAACTTATATATCAGGTTTTATTGTTCACAAAAATACATGTTTTTCAGGTATTTAACATCCTTTCCCATGTTGTTGATAAGTAAATAAAATACAACAATTACACCGTATATCACTACTTTTAGTTTTAGTTTTACAAACTAAATGGCAATCATTAGTCAAAAAATGGCATGTGTTACAACTACTTAAACAAAACTACTAAAATACATATTCAAAATTCAGCCTCGAACTCAAACACCAGAACGAAACGCTTCAGCACAGTAAACAATTTTCTAAGCTTTTATTACTCATTGAAATGAAACAAATTTTAACGGATTTATCGCGTACCTATATTTTACATAATTTTATGAGCTCGAACACTTTGCGGCGTCCGTTGTTGTAGGTGAAATATACGAGACAAATCCGTAAAAATTTGTTTCATTTCAATGAATTATTTAGTATTTTTATTGGGTTCAGCTCCACTTTTATCGTGCGTACTGTCTAAATGCGGAATACGTTTCCTGTATAATCGGAATCGATTCGGAATCCTCCGTATTTGTCATTTTCCATAGATAATGACAAAGACGGAAATATATATATTCCGAATCGAAACCGAATCCGAATAAATTCTGAATACGGGGGTTGAATGGGTATAATCTGGATGTGTTCAAATCGAGAGTGATCAAGTTTCTTCTAGGTAAGTGCGCTCCATCGGCGGCCATCGATCATCATCATCATCATCTCAGTCATAAGAAGATCACTGCTGGACATAAACCTCCCCCAATTGCCAAAAAGTCCGATTAGAAGCGACTAGCACCCATCGGCAGACAAGCGCTTATTATCGAATAAAGCCTCCAGCAGAGCAAATTCCATGCCATAAACTCAGTATCCGTAATTCTACTTTTAGTTTCATAAGTCATAAGTGGTAGCCATATTCTCACGGTGTATACATATGTATATATAGATAATTCCTCATACAAGTGGCGGGAAGACGCTGGATGCAAGCCGCGCGCCAATCGGTCTTTTTGGAAATCCATGGGGGAGGCCTATGTCCAGCAGTGGACTTCTTATGGCTGAGATGATGATGATGATGATATAGATAATTATAAAACGTATGCAATAGTTAACTGCACATTCGTACGCCACGCCGAAGTTATGGAATCTGTACAAATAAACTAACAAGTGAAGTCGATTAAAAATACATTCAACAGCACACCGTCGCATTTATTTACCTGGTAAGAATAAATAAATACTAAGTTCAGAAGTGGTCACTTCCTTTTTCAGAGCATGCAACCCGTATATGAAATAAATATTAAATTATGGCTGTATTACAGCCATAATTTTCTTGATTTAGTATAATGGGACACTACATTTATATACCTACGTATTAGTTTTATTAGTGAACATTTGAGTCTAAATCTGTTTTTCAATAGGGTATTTTTTTTTTTATTATAAAATCTTCTTTTCAATACTCGCTGCCTAAGATATGCCTGCACGTTTAAACAAAGTTCACGGACACTTTTTATGACATATCAACACTCAATGATGGTTATTTTCACAGTATTCACAGGTCTATTATTATTTCTATCACAGAATTTGAAGCTCTTTTATTTATTATTTTCATCACAGTAATTGAGGCTCTTTTATTTATTATTAACCGACTTCGAAAAAGGAGGAGGTTATCAATTCGTACCGTATATTTTCCATCACCGAATTCGAGGATCTAATATTTATTTATTTTCATCACATAATTTATTTGTTATTTTCATCAGAATTCGTGGCTCATTGAATCATCTGTACTGATCTCATTGAGAGAGCTAAGCTCGCCACTCCATTGGAATTGGAAATTACAATAGTATTCCTAAAATAGCAAAGAAAAACAGATCGAAAAATCATGAAAGTCTATCCTTAATTATTAATATCATAAAATAATCATCTAAATCGGATAATTTATTTAATATTTACTAGATACATTTATATTTTTTTAACTGACTTCAAAAAAGCGGAGGTGGTTATCAATTCGTACCGTATATTGTTTTTATCACTGTTGTACTTTTGTTATGGACAAATGTTACTTAATTTTTTCTCGCAACATAATCAGCTAATCTTATCAATCTAGGAAGTGACGGGTTTTAATATTAGAATGAAGTGACGGCCGAACAGGTTTACTTTTTATACATTGAATTAGGGTCGGTGTAACCGGTTCAAAGAGTATAACAATACACCCTACTCTTAGAACGATATTAAAATTTTATTTATGTATTTTGCAATTTTTTACCAGTATGGTAGAGTTATTAAGGTCACATAAATAAAAAAAACTAGTTTTACTAGCCACCACTTCTTTTATAATATCCGTATTGGTATACCACCACAGTTAATAGGTTAATGATGCGATGAATTTATTTTATTATAGGGGTCATTGTATTTTTATTTCTTTATCTAAGATAAAGAAATTAATAAATTAGTAAGATAATTAATTAATTATTATTCTTTATCTTCTAATATACCAAATTGGTATATTAGATAAAGATATTATACCACGGTAAAAGCCAACAAGGCTTCTAGATATGTCTGAATCAACAAAACATGCCAATCTTGGAATCCAAATCGGTTGGACAGCGTTCGGAAAACTCAAAATGAGTCTCTCTGCTATCGAATCAGAAATGAAGAGACGTGAATGAATACAATGACCCCTGAATACAATTTTAATATATATTTTAAAATTGTTTTATGTAGTTTTAAAGTGTAGATAGTAGAGGTATCTTACATGTTTTTTCTGTAAATATTATCTATCTACAAATTATAAATATAAAAATAAATTTGTCTTGAATCATTTCGAAGTAGTTGGTTACGAGTATCTCTCTATTCAACACGTTCTGCGCCTGATTAACACTTGAATGAAACCCGGACAATGGGCCGAGTCGTGAGCGAATACTTCACACGCGGTTACAATTGTAAATTATCTATGAACACGTATAAATATTAGCGTTACTAATTATTGGAAAAGTTTCATGCATTGAAACGTCTCCACCTGCGCCTGCGACGGCGCGGCGTCACTTACCATCCGGTCGGTTGAGTAGCTCGTTTGTTCTTTTCCATTATTCTTGTTGTCTTGCTACTCTCCAGATAACTTTAAGCAATGCAATAAAAAAAATCTCACATGGAGAAAGATATAGACGACTTGAGAATGACACCATTTGCGAATTAGACGTTTTGCGCGACAACCTCATCGATGCCGTCCAAACAACCAGGTGAAGCACAGAATACATCATAGTAATTACTATTTCTGAAGTCTTACTTGACCATATCAGAACGAACAACGAACCTACTTTTTTAATGTAAGATAGATCTACCTAAGATGTATAATAGATATAGATAGACGGTGTGGCCGAGGATGGAGCTCCTCGATCTAGAAGATTCACTCTAGCCTTGAAAATTCCAAGGTTGTAGTTCTCAGGAAACATAGATGGCTGCTACAATACTATTACTTATATAATATCTTTAAAATAAATACAAATAAAATAAATAAATAAAAAACTAAAGAAAAATTGTATTCTTATTTGGGTAAGATCTTTTTACTATCTTCCGCGGTTCAGTTTTACCGTGAAAACTTGTTTCCAATTTTGTTTATTGGCGACTTATTTTCACAAAACCTCGAGAAGACCGCTTACATCAGAGGTACATTGTTTACGGAAATGTTAAATATTTTTTTAAATATTTTGTTTATAAATATATTCTAACTAATACTATAAAAGCGGAAGTAGCTCTGTCTGTCGTCTGTCTGTCTGTTTGTTACCCCTTCACGGCTAAACACATCCTATGCTAAACCAATCGTTATGAAATTTGGCCCAGAGATTCTTTAGTATTTGGAAAAGGACATAGGGTACATTTTATCATCATCATCACCGTTTTTCATCATCGCGGGTAACATCGCAGCTCTTATTTTATAATCAGTCATTTTCCATTATATTTCGAACTACCCACTGGCATACGGCGAAATTATTTTTTTCCGACTCGCTATCTATTTACTTATGGCTCTTATCTCATATTTATGCCTAATTTATACAATTAACTAAAATTGTGCGTTCAGATGCTTAATATTACATATACTTAAATATGCTTAATATTACGTATACCTAAATATGTTTATGCTGCATGTGTCAGTTGCATGTATTACGCCGACACTTAACATATTCGACGACTCAGCTAAGTTGTATGTTAACACCTTGCCAGACGTCGAAACAAAAGTACCTTTTTTTTCTTTTTTATAAAAGATAGATCTACGATTGACCACCAACTCGCCTTCTGCATTCATAGAGAACGTTATAAATAATACTAATGGGCGGTAGATATTGACTTTGTCATGATAGTAATTATAATATTTTAAAAAACTAAAACATCTGACTTCACAATACGGAACTTCGTTCACGTGACTTAGTTTTTCCAGTTACTTTGATTTAAAAACCAAAGTACCTACTGAACCGATTTTGATAAATTGTATATGGGACCAAGTCTGAAGTATAACCTACCAAACAAAATAGAATCATCATAATTAATTGGCTAAATTATCGCGTAATAAATATACAAAAAACATACAGTCGAATTGAAAACCTCCTATTTGAAGTCGGTTATAAAAACTGAAATAATCGCGGGTGAAACCGCGGGGACAGCTAGTACATAGTTCTTACATAAGAGTGGACTAGTGAGATTGACAAATGAATGTACGATCTCTTTTGTGATAAATAATAACGTATACAACGTATAACAGCGACTTTGATACATTGTACAGCTCTAAAAAACTAAATATGGAATATTTTAACCTTCATAAATCAGATTGTAAAACAGTAAAATTGCCGCCGCGACTTCTGACATTATTTTTTAGGGTTCCGTACCTAAAGGGTAAAACGGACTATATTTAAGACCTATAATTAAGACTTCGCTCTCTGTCCGTCCGTCCGTCTGTCACCAGGCTGTATCTGATGAACCGTGATAGTTAGAGAGTGGAAATTTTCACAGATGATGTATTTCTGTTGCCGCTATAACAACAAATACTAAAAATCAGAATAAAATAAATATTTAAGGGGGCTCCCATACAACATACGTGATTTTTTGCTAGTTTTTGCTCGATATTGATAACGGCAACAGGTAGATTCTTGAAATATTCACAGAATATTGAGTTATTACTTGTTATTTAGTTATTGTTAGTACAGAGTATTTACTTCAAAAATTAATAATTAAATTAAAATAAAATGTATATAAGGATATATAAGGACTCCCATACAACAGACATGATTTTTTGCCGTTTTTATAGATAATATGTAGTATGAAACCCATCGTGCGCGAGTCCGACTCGCACTTGGCCGGTTTTATTCTATTATAAAATAGCCGTTAGGTAGTAATTGCCGGAGCCGCCTAGCCGGTTCCAATACCGAATTCATATGCTAATTGTGTTTATATCTTAGTCTTTGTATTAGGAGGTCAGCCGTAGATGGTCCTTGAATCATACATCGACATTTCGTTTGCTTCATTTCTGCATCAAGTTTGTTTTTAATTGGTTACACACAGGTAAAACATATTTGTTTAGTTTTGTGCCTTTTTAGTTTAGTTTGATGTTTTGGGTTTTGATTGGTTTCATGATTGTTAACTTTAACGGCTTTACCGAAAAACGTTACTTAACTTTAAGCAATGCTTAACATATTTTGTCAACTTCTCGCTGACACATAATGACACTTGCGGAAAGAAGACAGAGAATTTAAGACGATGTCAGGTCAGGTCACGAAGAAGTGAATTACTATTACTAGATTTATTTATTGTAAGAGAGTACAAAAACAATATGGAATCAATATATAAAATACATATACATACTAAATATATTATCATAATCTAATAAAATAAAGTCTAATTCTTAACTAATGTAAGGCTGCAAGTCCCACGCATGCAGACCCTGATCTGAGAGTCCCCATCACGCTCGCAGCGTTACCGCGCTGAATAGCCAAGGAAATTTGTTGTACTAGGTACCACCCAGATCTCGGGTCGCGACCTCTTTCTCGCATTCGCCGTCCTAGATCTTGAACAAATTCCCTGGCTTCTGAGCCCCAAGGTCTCGCTGTCTCGACGGCAAACGGGACGATATCATACGTTGATTCCAGGCAGGCATATTTTAATCGTTTGCCTCTAGCTGCCGCCTCACCACCACCACATTACTAGATTATATTTATTTATAGTTCTACCGTGGAAAGAAGAGGAACTAACGTCTTGTAGTAGAGACTAAATGATGAATGAAATGATGATGAAATGATGAATGAAAACAGCAGCGCCCTCAATGCCACATTAGTTCACTAACTGAACAGACTCTAATGATGTATTACATGCTTCATTATTTAGGCTTCATTATAGTGACCGTGTCTTTCTCTTCGTTATCACATGCCCCAGTTACCACTAAACTCTTTCTATAATGATTGAAGCACTTGCCTTAATGCGCCAACAAGTAGTAGGTACTTTGCACGGCTTCCAACCAGCTAATGAATCGGTACTTAACATTTGTTTTTACATGCAAAAGCGACGCTTTGGGAAGAACACTTGCTTAATGAAACTGGAGAAATTATTTAACGTAGCAGTATCAAAGAATATTTAATAGCAAGAATAAACAAATGACTGACGGGGCAAGCAAAAGCAAGAATTGTAACAAATTTCGACCCACGTTTTAGTTTTAGAGGCTTCCTGCTGGAAGCGCAGCAGTTTCTAAAAATATCAAAATATGCTGTCAAAATATACTAAAATAGCAATGTATTCCTTCAAATTAGATTTAATTGACAAATAACCGAAAATTAATATCGGTATATTATGAATATGCTCATTCACTGATAAGCTATGCAATAACTACCTGGGGAAATGGCACTGACATAGGAAAGCTATTGAAATGTCAGAAGCGATCCATAAGAATTACAAATGGAATTAGAAAGAGAATATCTGCAAAAAAATATTATGTACAAAATAAAATAATGACAGTAATATCGTTATATATATATACAAATCGTTATTAGAAATACACGCAGATAAACACAAATACCTAAAAAATGCAGATAAACATAATTACAATACGAGATCTAAAGAAAAGTTATACATACCAAAAACGAGACAAAAAGGTGCAAAACCACGGTGTATACAATAAAATAAAAATGTTTATCAAACTACCACACAAGTAATAACCAACCTGCCAAACCCAGATTTTAAAAGTAAAATTAAATTTTTCTTTACAAACAATGCATTTTATAGGATAAATGAATTCATGACAACTAATAGACATAGAATCCTTTTCAAAGAATTCGACAAAAATATAGGCAAATTTACGTCCGGCATAGTTTCATTCTACATACTTTCAGGGACAAGTGACACTAAGTTACGCACATAGTGTAGTATTTTAGTATATTGTAAATTTTGCAATGATCTACTAATGACTTTCATCTCGTAATGTATTACTCGTATTACTTTTTCAATATTGGACTTTCAATTATAAAAAAAATTGTGAACACTTATTAAATGTACTGCACAGAATAATCTTACTACTGTAACAAAAAAATGTAAAATTTGTATAACAACCATTTTAGAATGACTTGCCTAATATGACAGACATGTTATAAAATGGCCAATAAAGAATCAAATCAAATCAAATCAAATTAATTGATTTTATTAGGCATTTCCTGTTTTTTGTGATTTAGCTTAAATTCTAGATGGATTAGAGATAATTTTTGCTCATTAGCGCGTCGATATTGACGGTTTCAAATGAACGTTTCCTGTATTCTTTATGGCTATTCGCAACTTGTCGGATTCGGAATCGGGTTTGAAACTACTATATCTCTATCTCTGTCATTTCCATACAGAATAACAGAGATGGAGATATAGAAAGCTACCCAATACAAAGCGGCGCGTGCGCGACCTAACGGCGGGCTCCATTGCTACGTACTGAGGCTATGTACGAGCTACGAGCACGGAGACCAAGCACAGCACCTACGCACATGAGACGCGCGTAGCGTGCGCGTGCTTCGCTTTACATACAATAGTATCTACATAATAAATAAATACCCGACTGAAATAAAGTAATACCCGACTGCATAACTGCAATACAACTGTTACTCTTGATAGAATGTTGAGTGTACATTTTTGCGAGAATGTATGCGCAGATCTGCGAATACTTAAAATTTACTTAAATGTGCATTATTTTAATAATTCTTGTAAAATCGCTTATTTGTCACAGGAAGCTACTTAAAAACATTAAAAAAGATACTTAAGTATAAGCTTGAGAATACTAAAGTTGAATCTAGTACCTCGCACATCAAAATCAGTAAAATGATTTAGGTTGTAATGTAACCTAAGTTAGGTGTAAATTAATATAATAACAAACATACATACATACATTTAAAAAACATTGGCCTTCTTTTTGCGGAGTTGGGTGACGATTAAACCACTGCGACGTGTGTGACCCCGCCACGTTATGAATGCGTGGCTGTGTGACGTCACTAACACTCATGGCTCTGTTCCACGCATCACATCGCTCAACAAATAAATAAAAGAATCCACTCAAAAACAATAGAGTACCGATTGTATAAAATGCAGTAAGCATGCCTTAGTAAAGTACCGGTGGGTCGTGGAAGGGTAAGTACAAGTGCCTACATAACCTTGGCGCTCGAGAAGATTTAACTCGATAAGCGATAGTAAGGGACCTTATTTGTTGGCTGTTCAAACGTATATTTAGTAGTGATCCTTGCGAGTACGTAATTAACTAGTACTTCTAGGAACAGTAGACCTCTCGAGCGCAAACTGTACAACAGTAAGTGTTGCAGAAAAGTCTGCAGGTATTCGCGAAATTATTCCAAATCTTGTTCAGAATTGAGTATCGAATATTTCCGACTAATATAAAATTCAGCCAAGAAAAAACCTCCTCGTAGTTTCGTTAAAAACTTTTCTTTCTAACTGAGATTTCTTAACCTTTTGTCTCGAAAACCTTTTGACCGATGTTTTTATGAAATGTTTAGCTTAGATTGGAATAACTGAAATATGTCATCCAAGTAAACGAAATTGCGTATTTCGAAGTCGATTGTTCCAGTTTTTTAAACTATAATTATTTCCAACAACGTTTTTTTTTTTAAATTTGTAAAACCTGTATACCAAGTTTAAGTCTGTACCTATAAATATCTGGACAGATAAAATATTTTTTTTACGATCACGTTACACCAAGTAGTGAAACAATAGACTTCAAAATACGCAATTCCGTTTACGTGGACGATATATTTTTCCAGTTATCTTGGTATAATATACCAAAATACCGAACTGATTTTGAAAAAATATATGTAGGACTACCTCTAAAGTATGAACTACCAAACATAAATGTATGTAGGACTACCTCTAAAGTATGACCTACCAAACATAAAAGAATCATCAAAATAAATTCGTAATTGCCGAAGTAATCGCGTAACAAACATACAATATATATATATATATATATATACAGTTGAATTGAGAACCTCCTGTTTGTAAGTCTTTTAAAAATGAACACACATTCAGCAATCTCAGCACTTCCCGTCAGAAAGTGCTTTCCAATGGAATGATCCAGTGGAAATCACGCGGTACAATCTTCAGATCCTCATTACCATGTATTATAGAAGGTACCCAAAACAACAAAACAATAAAACTAACAAACCCAAACTCTTGTACCTTAGCACTTTCCACCAGGAAGTTCCAGTCCCACCATCCCGGTTCCATCATCAGATCATCTTCATGTTTTAATACGAGTAAAATTGCATTTTCATGCCATTCACATAATATTATAAGGTACAAACAAAATCGGACACCGGGAAGTGGGTTAAATTGAACTTGCATGATTTGATTACAGACAACGATACAGTTGAAACTAAATAAAAGCTTGTAAAAAGGAATGTTAGTTCTTTCTATAAGGCAGAAAGTCCAAAGAAGGCATTTGTTTTCTTAAATAAGAAAGAAATTACAGTAAAAGAAAGTTTATTTGAATACATCAAACAATAGTATAATAAATGCAATTGTAATGGAATGGAAAGGCATGCATTCTACTATTGAACACTTAATGTTTTATGTTAATACACAAAAGATCTCATTTGTAACGCAGTTTCGCTAATTTCACTTTGAAAGTATACGTTTGTGATATTATTTTTATAGAAATAGACTGGTATGCCTTTCAATAAAGTTATTGAAGGATGGTAAGTTGATAATGTTGGATTTAATAACAAATGAGAAAAACAATATACCTAACTGATATACCAACTGTGTGAAGTATTCGTTGTCTCTATATAATAAGGGGTGTGTAAAAAAGTTTGTGCAAAGCAGTTGTACAATTTATATTGTTTTTGGAGGGTAAGATGGAAGGGAGAGAGTTAAGATGTACAAAATGTTAGCTTGCGGTGACAGGAGGTCAGCCCGTCGCCTACTTAAATGTTAGCTTGCGGTGACAGGAGGTCAGCCCGTCGCCTACTTAAATGTTAGCTTGCGGTGACAGGAGGTCAGCCCGTCGCCTACTTAAATGTTAGCTTGCGGTGACAGGAGGTCAGCTCGTCGCGTACTTAAATGTTAGCTTGCGGTGACAGGAGGTCAGCCCGTCGCATAGTTAAATGCCAATTTATTTTAAGTCCCTTAATTGACTTTCACAGTATGCCCGGGTAGAGAAGCAGCTGACATATTCTGTAATTTTCTATTTTTCTCCCAGTCCAGAATGGAAGAGCAAAAGCATGCAAATCTACGATTATCCTTATTATATGTATTCATTGATTTATGAATTAATCTACAATTTTATTAATATTTATTTAAGAATGAATTTCCTGTTATGCATAGAATTCAAACCAAATTCTGTATTGTAGTCTTTAAATTCCTATTATATTGAGTAACCAGTCCCCTTTTGTCTGGCCTTGTGGCTCAGCTAGTAGTACGACTGCCTCCTGAGCTGTAGGTCGTGGGCTTGATCCCCACCCATGGCAAACATTTGTGTGTTATGCATGGATCTTTGTTCTGTGTCGAGACACATTATGTATTATGTATTTCTATGTATTATATGTATATATTTACAAAAAAGTGTACATGAATGTATTATATCAGCTACCTAGTTTCCATAGTACAAGCTTTACTTAATTTGGGCTAGATGGTGTTGTGTGAAATGTCCACCAATATTTATTTAAGTAATTTAAAGAAATTTATACATGTGTATTGTGCATACTTTCTAGCAAAAACGTGCACTCAAAATTATATCAAGCGTAAAATTCGTAAAAATTACCTATACATACTCCAAGAAACAAGAAATCCTTCTCGGCTACACTAATATAAGGAGGGATTTCATTTTGTTTTCCTTTTAATATAGATACTTGTTTAGTATTATATTTAAAGAACTATTTTTGTTATTTTTAAGTAGGTATATATCTATATATAAATATGTATGCAATCACCACTGATTTAAGAAAGTTCTTTGATAAATATTATATTCATTAACTCAAATCTGACTTATATATCTAGTGTGTTTCCGCTTCGAAGTCTTCAACCTGATACTCTTCTGCTTCGGTGTCTTGTAGCTGGTACTCTTGACGGCTTTGATGTCTTCAAGCTGGTACTCTTGTCGACGCGTGTTTCACATCTTCACGAGGAATCCTCAGGAAGTCTTGACTTTTCGAGCTCTCGCACGAGAAAGATCTCGTTCTCGTTTCTAGCGTAAGCCTCGTACAGACTCACACACGCTTTATCTGATTTCAAAGAATTATTTATTTGATTCGAATCACGGACGGCTATAACCGTGTTTTTTTTTTTAAAATTTGATACATAAAAAAGCAAAAGGCAGTAGCTTATAAATCATATTAAAAAAAAAAAAGCTATTCAAAATTAAATGATTGTAGCTTTAAAAAAACAGCTTCTTGTATGGGAAAAATGCACGATGAAGTAGCAACATTTGCGCGCTCAATAGGGATAAGGACGAATATCATACAATAAACTGTGCAGAGGACACCTTGTTTGTGTCGAGACTCGAGACTCGACCGCAGGTAACAAGGAAAGGTCTTCCACCTCATTCTACAACTTCCCAAAATAAATGTTTCCTTGGTTCTTAAATCACTTAAACGCAGAGGTTCTTGAATGCAGACAGACTTACAATGTAATCGATATACCTACGAGAAAATTGTCCGTAACTGCTTATTTTTAAATTTGGTGAAATTTATTTTTAAAACCTTTCTCGGTTCTTTATTAGTTTTCTCCAGGTCCTAAAGAATATCTGTGCCAAATTTCATAACCGTTGATTCAGCAATTTAGCTGTGAAAAGGTTATGAACGTACAGACTTACTTTCGCTTCTATAATATTAGTCAGGAAGTTTGGGTTTGAATTGTCATCACTGTTTTTTCCTGACAGTACTTTCCCAATGGAGAACAATCGTATTTTTTTAAATGGTCCAACGTTTGATTACAACCCACCTGATGCAGAGCGAAAATGTGTACGAGAATGAAGCACGCTTGCCCTATTCACTCGCGTGGTCGCGCGATCTTCTAACAGTATTTCGCATTTTACAAAAGGAGAAAACTATGTTCTACCCTTAAATGTTATCCAATTTCGATATTATTTTATGCAAGGTAGATCTACGATTGGCCAACAACTCGCCTGATGTTAAGCGATGGTGTGGCTGAGGATGGAGCTTATCGATCTAGAAGATATCTATTCACTCTAGTCTTGAAAATTCCAAGATTGTAGGCCTCAAGAAACAGAGATGTCGGCAAAGAATTCCATTCCTGTGCAGTGCGCAAGAAGAATGTGGATCGATATCGCTGAGTACGGATTTTTGTCATTTCAACGAGAAATGGGTGGTAATTCGCCGACTTTTTGCTAGTCCTGTAGTGAAATGGGGAGGCTGGATTAGGTCGTGAAGCTCTTACGCATATTCTCCGAAATGAATCCTGTAGAAAATAGACAGACATCAATTTTTTTTTGTTGGAATCAACAGCTATACCACATATAAATGTATGATATGACTCAGATAAAAAATAATGATCATAATAATTATAGTTTAAAAAACTGAAAACCGACTTCAAAATACGCAATTCGTTTACTTGGATGAAAATTTTCCAGTTATTTTGTTATAAAAAACGATTTTGATAAAATCCATATGGGACCACCTCTGAAGTATAACATAGCATATAGAAAAAGAATCATATAAATCGATACACAATTGGCGAAATAATCGGTGAACAAAAAAAACAACATACAGTCGAATTGAGAACCTCCTTCTTTTTGGAAGTCGGTTAAAAATCGGCTAATATTTAAGGGTAGAAAACAGTTTTCTCCTATTTAGATTTTTTATTTATTTATATTTTTAGTGATCGCGCGATACTTCTCATATTACTTAGTAATGTCCTGAGGTTTACTATGACATAGTACGTGGCTCTTACGTGGTAACCACAAAAATATGACTTAGTCACAGGTGATTTACACTTCCCGAGGTTTACTGTACGTACTACAATAGTCAATTAAGAAATTCGTTTGAGGTAAAAAAAATACTGATCTCATAAGGGTGGGCTCAAACCACGCAGCTATCTCTCTCACGCATTACAACATATAAAATCTATGTCTAAAATCACTAAGTGAGGACATTAAAGTCACATATTTGTTTAGATAGGAAAAAAGTTTAAAAAAAAGTATTTTTCTTCGATATCTTTTAACTTGGTTGAGGTACAAAACATATAATTCTATTCAACACTCCGTCGCCAATATATCTAAATAAAACTTTTTTTTAAACATATAACCTATCTAAATAAACAATTCTATCTACTTGACTCTCACTTTCTGATATGTAACTCAGTGATTTTATATGTTTAAAAATGTTGTAATGTGCGGGAGAGATAGCTACGCGCTTTATGCCCATCCTTAAAATTGGCAAGAACTAATTACCTAAATTCATGGTTGTCATCTAAGATCTGCTGAAAAAGTGAGTCAAGAGTTCGCAGCATGAGGGAAACACCTGCATTTGATTTGCAAGATTAGCACATGTGACGTCACTGTAGAATGCCCTCTTTGTCACACCTGCATAAATTATATATTCCAGTCTCGTTTTAGAAAGTGCCAACCACGGAGATGACGCCAATCGTGTCGTTTCAGTTGGAATCATTCGGTAAAGCCCAAAAGTGCTCGGGATAGTGCCTTAAATAAGTACCTTTCTTTTTTTGACATTCTACAATATGTATTTGTTTTCATAGTGTCATACAAATGTCACAATTTCATAGCGTCATTTGTTTTCATGACGTAATAGTCATTGTTGTGTCGGTCATTCCATTCCAATACAATTTCAATATAAAGGTGAATAGTTAAAATAATTACTTTTAGTATTAAATTGAAGTTATTATAGTTTAGTAGTGCGTTAAATAGAAAATAACAGGTAAGTTTGTAAATTATATTATATTGTAATTTTTTTTTTTTTATTCACTGATGGAACAAAATATTCATAAGTACCTTAGTACCTTTTGTATTTTCACAGCTCAGTTGGCAGTAAGTCTGCCTTCTAAAAATGTAGGTTGTGAATTATATTACCACCCAGGGTAATCATTTGTGTCATGAGCATTCAGCATGCCTATTTGTTCTGTGTATGGATGTTTATATTGACATAAATATGAATTATAAATGTACTTACAAGTATAAAAGAATTTTATGTGGGTTCTCACAGCACAAGCTAATAGTTTGGGTTTCTTGAAACGCGGGATGGGTCAAAAGTGCGAGTCCCGCGACTCATACTTTGCCGATTTTTGGGTGACCGTGCTCACAATCTTTTTTGGGGCTTGATCCGCGCCTGTCCTCAACCTATTAGTGAAGAGGGTGACCCACAACACGACGACGCCGCCGCAAGAAGGAGCCTTCGATAGTGAGAAAGCTCAAATTAAACACACAATCCTTATTTGTAAACAACAAGTGGACTTATCACCAAAAGCGATGTCTTCCAGGCAACCGTAGATAAGATAAATAAAACTGATCCCATAGAAAAAAAATATCACTGAAATAGTTTTAGTTTCTCAATAAAATAATTGAAACAACTGACGTAATTTCGTTTACTTAGACGACATTTTATTTTCAACTGTTCAAACCTGTTTTAAAAATAAAAGGAGTGAAGCGATTCTGATAAAATGTCACCACCTCAGAAGTGGACACCACCTCAGAAGCGGACACTACCTCCGAAGTGGACACCACCTCAGAAGTGGACACCACCTCAGAAGTGGACACCACCTCAGAAGTGGACACCACCTACCAAACAAAAAAGAATCATAATGTTTTCTAAGGATTTCACGATAGTTACTCATTGAAAATATACATTTGTTACATTTCAATGAAAAAAAACATCATCAAAATCCATTCATAATTGGCACAGTAATCGCGTAACAAACATACAAAAAAATAAACATACAGCCGAATTGAGAACCACCTCTTTTATGGAAGTCGGTTGAAATAAGCCTAATCTTTCCATGCAATTAGGTAATAGTTAATTAGTTTTCTTTATCTTGCCACCGTAAAGACACGACGTTAAGACGACTTTTGCAATTATTTGTATTCTTGAAATGTGGAGATGGCTAAGGAACCTTGCGGTCGTTGCCGTATCGTGACATTCAAAAATACACTTAATACTCATAAGCCTTAAAGTAAATAATGAAAGATATTCGCAGTACCTATAACATTACACGTACTAGTTAAACAAGTTCTTGTACCCTTCTTTACCCGACTTAGAATAAAATAATAAATTAATCCAGATAATTGTTAGAGCAATGTGTTTCGTGTGTATATCGACTAATGTGTGTATGCGTGTATGTGCGTGCGTGTCTATATTACATTTTTGTTGTACACGATGTCATTAAATTCGTCTTTATTTATTTCCTTGTATCTTACTTACTTTTATAATTTCTCGTGTGAATTTTAAAACGTCTATCATTACGTCTACATAATTCCACTTGATTTAATATTATAACCCTGAACTGTAGCCTGCCTAGCGTGACGGACGTTCGCAGCTCGCTTCCATTGTACTTGTTATGTACCTACGTAAGTAATTTACAAGATAAATCTTACAGCTATGTAAGTAGATCCGGATGCCAAATGGGTTATGTCGAGCTTGTCATGCAAATTACTTTAGTTTTTGTGGACCTAACATGAAGGAGGATTTAAAAATAATTATATCTATTTCAATCCACGGTGGATTTAAAAGACAAAACAATGGAACAATAAAATAAGTTTTATTACTATGTCGACGTAAGGATGTAAAGACGAATCTAAAGACACCTCGTACATAAAAAACGGCGAAGCCGTTCACGTTATAGAATAAAATATAGAGATGTACATACATCCGCCACAATTCAAGTATGCATAATGAGTTTACTTGGAAAATGAGAAAAATGCATATTTCTTTTATCTGGTGTTTCAAAACGATTTTCTTAACCTTGAGCGCAGGGCCGTAGCCAGAAATTCATTTCGGGGGGGGTTCAGCAATGGACATGGGCATACTACATTGTGCGAGCGTAGCGAGCGGGAAAAAAATAAGCACTTTAATGTCCCAAATGGACACGCATAAATTTTGGAACGAAACCCTTGGTGTACGGTACAAATTGTGGCCGGTTTTATTTATAAAATATGACCATATTAGATACAATCCCATGTCGCCAGCAACAGATGATCGCGTCATTCCCACCAATTTACTACAATAGTGGTAGAACTCATAATGAGGCTGGTAGGTACTGTCTGTCTGTCAGTAGGAAGTATTTATATTCATTAATCGCAGACGGGACGGAGGCCAACTTCCGCGTCGAGTGAGCATCGGAGGCGGCTACTGGCTCGCGGCTTACTTTCCTCACTCGGCTTGGAACGTGACAGTGAAAGGATGTCTACATACTGTTATATAACTAACTGGATATGTTATACGAGTACATTAACAATGTCACAATTTTTAAGTAGAGCAAGTTCCGTTAAAATTTGTTCATCACAACGACTAATTAAACGGTAGTTGAAATGAAACAAATTTTAACGAATTTATCGCGTAAATTAAAATATTGTAAATGTTAAATTTAAAAGTCTTAAAATTTGTTTCATTTCAATGAGTAACACGAAAACCTTAGAAAACATCGTTCTCTTGAAGAAATGCTTCTTGTAATTCTCTATCCGATAGGTAATATAATAAAATAAATAAATAAAAAACCGGACAAGTGCTAGTCAGACTCGCCCACCGAGGGTTCCGTACAAACTAAATAAAAGGGGAAAATCTTTTTTTTTATATTTTCCTTCACAAACCGAAAAATATACATCGTAAAAATATTTAACACATTCCTTGCTCACCACTCGGATCCGAATGGAGCGGGGTTATAGTAGCAGCGCCTGCCACTCGAATCCGAGCGAGCGTCCCGTTCATTTTGTAGTAGTCAGTAAACCGCCGTTTGAGGCAGTCAACGTAGTTTTGCGCGGCCACTCTGTACTTACTTAATCAAAATTCACCTAAAAAGTTTTGGTTCCCAGATGAGATCTGCAGGGGGCGAAGAATGTGTTAAAAACCTGTTTTAGATACCCCACATGATACGGTTAATTCACTTTAAAATTTGGGCCCTCATTCCTTGCGTAGAGACACTTTTTTTGTGATTAAATTAAAAATGTCCAGTTTTCGGATTTTTTCCTATATGTGTACTCTAACACAATGCCAAATTTCAGAATTCTAGGTCAACGAAGTACCCCATAGGTATTGATTCCTCTGTGAGTGTCGAAATGTGCGTTTTTTACGACATATTCCGTAACTCTTTTTTACGAAAACTGAGAATATTTTTTTTCTTTTTGCAGCAAGATACTTTAGATCTGCGTATATGGTTTTAATTTCAACTTGATACCTTCATGCGTTCCCGAGATAAAGGTCTTGACACCCGGACGGACGGACAGACGGACAGACGGACAACAAAGTGATCCTATAAGGGTTCCGTTTTTTCCTATTGAGGTACGGAACCCTAAAAAACATAATTAATTAATAATATAATTGTAATAACTGATATAGCTCCGTAATTACACTTCACTATATGCGGATCGAGCTACTTGTTTGATACTATAAATATTTTATTTGATTCAGATGGAATTTGTACGAAATTTGCCTTCATTTATAAATACCTAGCCAACTTGTAAGGCCAACAATGATCACTATAATGCTTAATACCTGTTTTGCAAACGGATCACTAAATTCGTAAATAGTTTTCCCACGACTACAATATCTTGATGAACTAACCAACGCTACTCCATACTATGGGATAACAAGAAAAAAAATCATTCCCACGTGTAGTAGAGGAAAAAAAATACATCCTAAAATAAATCGAGTTTTTTTTTTGTTTACTCTTTTGTCGGTTGTAGTTCCTTGTTGACTACGAAACCCTAAATATTACAAAATATACTCAGAGAAACGCTTACCATCAGGCGAGTTGATAGTCAATCATTTATTTAACATATAAAAATGCCCGAATATACAAACCGTACCACAATGAGTTGTTCTCACTAATGATCTCCGGTTTGTTCTGGGATCTCCTGCAATAAAGATACGTTATTCAAACATGCGCGGTGACGGGCTGATTCTCTTTCACACTATCATTGTTTGAAGCCAGTCACGACGTGATTTGTAATTTTCCTAATTGTGCATTTATTTATTTGTGTATTTTATTTATTTTAAATTATTTATTTGTTTGATACTCTATTTTGTTGTGAAAATGTGCGGATGGATATGGGTGAGTAGGTTTACAAGATTGGATTTGCTGAATTCTTGACTGCCGATTTATAAACAGAATGAAATGAAATTCTCAAAACCTCTAAAATAAAAAATAAAAACATGAGACTTTCGTTCGTTTTTAAGGGGGTTCCGTACCTCAATAGGAAAAAACGGAACCCTTATAGGATCACTCTGTTGTCCGTCTGTCCGTCTGTCTGTCTGTCCGTCTGTCCGTCCGTCACTGCAGAAAGAAAAATAAAGTTTCTAAGTTTTCGTAAAAAAAAGTTACAGCCGAATATATCGTAAAAAACGCACATTTCGACACTCACAAGGGAATCAAAACCTATGGGGTACTTCCCGTTGACCTAGAACAATGAAATTTGGCAAGAAGCATGGTGTACATATGTGTACTCTACACATATAGGAAAAAATCCGAAACTGTTTTTTTTTATTTAATCACAAAAAAATAGTGTCTTTATGCAAGAAATGAAGGTCCAAATTTATGTTAAAGTGAATTAACCGGATCATGTAGGGTATCATATGAAACATCTTCAGTAGCATAAGCTAAAACAGGGTTTTAAATATTTAACGATTTATATTTTTCGGTTTATGAAGGAAAATATAACCCCCCCCCTTATACTAGTTTGTGCGGAACCCTCGGTGGGCGAGTCTGACTCGCACTGGTTTTTAGATTTTCAACATAGTTATTTTAATAATTTTATTTTGTTTTGTGGCGCCTTCCGATTTGACCCGATTGAAAATTGACCACATTGTAGTCAATTCTGAAGGCACAATTAATGAAGTATAGTTCTTAAAATTATAAAATTAAAAAAAATAACATTTTATGAAACATTTGTTCGATTTTTGAATTTAATTATTTTAATGAATTTAATTAGTTTAGTGGTGCCTTCATTTTTTTTTAACTTAAGTCCTTCGCCTAGTTCGTAACCACAACCTCAACAGTGCCCGTTTAGCAATGCATGCGCTCGTCATTCTAAAATGTTACATGTTTATACCCAACAATTTCGATAGTAACATTTCCTTCTAATCCGGAAATTATACATACAGTTATACATTAAAAATTTATTTCTCTTTATTGTACTCGTACACACCTTAAAAGTAACAACAAAGGACTTAATCAAACTAGTGCAACAACAGGCGGGCTTTTCGCTAAAAGCGATCTCTTCCAGGCAACCATGGGATGTAGATAAATGTAAAATATAAATTAGACGAAGGTACAGAGTTGAGAACCTGCATGAACATGGGCAATAATATAATATAATAATATATAGATATATATATATGTATAATAATATATATATATATATATATATATATATATATGTATAATAATATAATATATATATAAATATAATATAATCAATATTTATTATAATTCACCATATTTCATCACTACGACAATGTTGCCATTTAATAGTTATATAATAGAACTAACACAAAAAACACTCTATATACTTACAGTATTAATTTGTCATACGTATGCGGAAACCCGTTCCTCTTTTTAATGCTTAAGTCAATTAAAACGCAGTTAACGTAATCTCCTAAATAACTGATACCTATAAATTTACCAATAGCTGTTCTAACAGCCAGATTGCTATTAGCGTCTATTTCGTCACGTAGTAGGAACCCACCTACTATCCGCACAACCTTACTACACTTGTATCTGTTTATAACTTTATATAACTCGTGTTGCTACAAAGTTGTAACTGCAATAGATTTTCAATTAAAATCGTTGAACTCATTTAAATTGTCATATATACAATTATTATCGTCGCGAATAACAAACGGCATGGTCAGTGCTTGGTAAGATGAAAACCAATCACCTTGTTACCTATATTTTACAATCCCATGACTGTTTTTTTTTGGCGTGGCGTTGGCAAGTGGCGGGAAGACGCTGGATGCAAGCCGCTTCCAATCGGTCTTTTTGGAAATCCATGGGAGAGGCCTATGCCCAGCAGTGGACTTTTTATGGCTGAGATGATGATGACTCGTAATTGCGTTAATTGCTTGTTATATTACCTACAATAAAATGTCTTATAAACAAGCAGCTCAACATTTTTCAAGTCATTATCCTAATTCAATTTATTTAACAAATTATACTATGGAATCTAACGTGGTTTTCACACATTTTATACAAAAACTACGGATCACTCACGTCTGTTTTGAGTCGAAAAATCCGACTATAGTTTCAACCGCATTCAGCGGTCTTTTTCAAAGGAGCAGCGCAAACGTCACTCTCAGTCAGTGCGAGATGCGTCATCGTCTGACAGTGACGTTTACGCTACCCTTTTCAAAAAGACCGCCGAATGCGTATAATGAACAAAAAAACTAAGAATAGATACAAAAATAATATAAGAAGGTAAATAAAGTAATTTAAAATAGTACCGATTAGTAACACTGATATGCCTATATGTATATAAAACAACATTCTATTATGACGAAATTTCCTATATTTTTGTACAAATAATGTTCCGTCTATGAGACAAAACAACTTTGAACTGTTATATTTATCTGATAAAAGTTTTATGGAATTTTAAATATGACGTAAATACTAATATCAGAGAAAAGAGAGGCGGTTTGTATGAGGCGTTAAAAATATATTGTTTCTTAAACAGGAAAACATTTTTTTAAATTGTTTATTTAAATATTATCTTTAGTTAAAGTGTTATTTATAAAAATGTTTCACGATAAAAAAAAAACAACGGTCTCTTGACCTATTTTATAATCATCATCATCTGAAGCTTATCATCAGCCATAAGAAGTCCACTGCTGGACATAGGCCTCCCCCATGGATTTCTAAAAAGACCGATTGGAAGCGGCTTGCATCCAGCGTCTTCCCGCCACTTGTATGAGGTCATCTGCCCATCTCGTGGCTGGTCTTCCTACGCTGCGCTTGCTGGTACGTGGTCTCCACTCGAGAACCTTTCGGCCCCATCGGCCATCAGTTCTACGTGCTATGTGCCCTGCCCACTGCCACTTCAACTTCTATTTTATAATATTTTATTTTAATTAAATAACGAAATATCCTGTATAAACTTAAAGATAGAAAACATCCGAAAGAAAGGAACTGCTCTGTTCGAATGTGTTGTCAAGTTTCTATCTCGAAAGTTGCTTCAATTTTGCGTCAATTAGCAAAATATATTACGTCTACTAATATTCAATCTACGCCATTTTAAATATCGAATTAGTTTAACTTGTTAAGTTATTACGTATATTGAGAACATGTTGCAAAATATGAATAAATTATTTTTTTACTCTCGTTAAGACTTATTAGGTAGGTATATCAAACTTATACGGTTGTGAATAAATTATAATATACGAGTACACCTACTTGTGATGTGTCAGCTAAGCGTAAACTGCTATTAGATTTTTTGTGTCCCTCAAATTACTTTAAGTAATATTATTCAGTTGTTAGGTTAGTCATCATCATCATCTCAGCCATAAGAAGTCCACTGCTGGACATAGGCCTCCTCCATGGATTTCCAAAAAGACCGATTGGAAGCGGCTTGCATCCAGCGTCTTCCCGCCACTTGTATGAGATCATCTGTAGATCTGTCTGTTGTGTATGTTAGGTTAGTAAAGTTTATAAATAAACTTTGGTTGGGTGTTTCAATACATTAGTGGGCAATGGGCATGCTATTTTGTCAACCGACTTCAAAACAGGAGGAGGTTCTCAATTCGACTATGTTTTTGTTTGTATGTTTGTTCAGCGATTACTCCACCAATGATGAATTGTTTTTTATATTTTTAGGGTTCCGTACCTCAAAAGAAAAAAACGGAACCCTTATAGGATCACTTTGTTGTCCGTCTGTGTATCTGTCTGTCCGTCTGTCCGGGTGTCAAGACCTTTATCTCGGGAACGCGTGAAGGTATCATGTTGAAATTAAAACCATATACGCAGAGCCATAGTCTCTTGCTGCAGAAAGAAAAATAAAATTTCTCAGTTTTCGTAAAAAAAGTTACAGCCGAATATGTCGTAAATATGCACATTTCGACACTCACAAGGGAATCAAAACCTATGGGGTACTTTCCGTTGACCTATAACTATGAAATTTGGCAAGAAGCATTGTGTTAGAGTACACATATAGGAAAAAATCTGAAAACTGGACACTTTTAATTTAACCCCAAAAAATAGGGTCTTATGCAAGGAATGACGGTCCAAATTTTAAAGTTCTTTAACCGTATCATGTGGGGTATCATATGAAAGAGCTTCATTAGTATAAGCTAAAACAACAACAACAACAACAACAACAACAAGCAACAACAACAACAACAGCAACAGGCAACAGCAACAGGTTTTTAAATAATTTTACGATGATATTTTTCGGTTTATGAAAGAAAATATTTAAAAAAAAAAAGATTTTCCCTTTTATCTAATATTTTCTACGGAACCCTCGGTGGGCGAGTCTGACTCGTACTTGACCGGTTTTATGGTTGTCCATTCATAATTCCGTTATTTATAAACGATTTGGATAGTTCTGGTCTCATAAAATTTGACCAAAATTGGTTAGGTAGTTTAGGTATATAAAAAAAAATTACTGAAATAAAAATGTAATCCAAGTAAACGAAATTGCGTATTTAGAAGTCTGTTGCTTTAGTTATTAAAATATAATATAACAATTATATTATATATAGATAATAAGTTACGCTGTCCTGTGTTCACCGCGTAGATACACGATTCCAGTAGGGTTAAAGATAACTTCCAAAACGCCCTAATCATGTATATTTTTGTGATTATACTATGGTGCCAATAAAGTATTTTTGTATTGTATTGTCCAATCCAGGTACTCTTAACTCAGAGGTAACTAGTATTTAAATTCATAATATCAAAAAAGTACATTTAAAAACTCAAAATTTATTTAGCTTGTGGGCCTGGGTACAAGGTAAGTTGGTATTAATAATTAAGTAATCTACCAGATCCTGCTTTGTAAACATACAAGCAGCTAATAACATGAAATTATGCAATTATTAAATATTCAATTATATAATTATTTCAAATGATATCATTATTTTGTCAAATCTAATTTTCTCTACAATTTCAGTAACCTTACTCGGAATGCGATGTCATAAGACATGATATCGCAAGCAATGTGCAATAGTTACTGACATAATGAATGAAAAGATTGACTATTGTTTGCCTATGCCATTTATAACTCTCCCGATTCGTCACAAAATGTCACCAATAATCATATAGCAGAGAGTTTCTATAGATTCATATACAGAGATTGTCCGTCACCGTTACCGCTGTGAGGTGTCCGCTACGTCACGTTCCATGACGTCACGAGGCATGACCGTGACCGTCACGGTCACCAGCACCGTGACAAACATGCTAATGTCATTCGACAATGATAGTAAACAGATTTAGTCATGGAGATCGCTCTTCATTGATTACAAAGTAGTATTCTACAGTATGTAGGTAATATACTATTGAAAAATGTTGTGCATTGGCAAATATCATAGTCAAATTGTACAAAGCATTTTACTTTAAAAAAAACCGGACAAGTGCGAGTCAGACTCGCCAACCGAGGTTTCCGTGCAAACTAGTAGAAAAAAGGGGAAAATTATATATTTTCCTTCATAAATCAAAAATATATATCGTAAAAATGATGATAAAAACAATAAAATTAAAAACCTATTTTAGCTTATGCTAGGCTCTTTCATATGATACCCCACATGATACGGTTAATGCACTTTAAAATTTGGATCCTCATTCCTTGCATAAAGACCGAAAGGCCTCTGACCTGGCTTGACGAATGACAAACAACTTGCCCAAATATATTCTATGTTTATCTTAAAGTGTTTCGTATATTGTACCTACCTAAAGTAAACTATTTACAAAAATGTAATACTTATAGGTATTCAAATTAAAATATGTATATACAATGCGTGACCATTAGAATATCCCAGGGGCTTCTGTTAAGTCAAAAGCTGGCTACCGAGAGGTTTTACGTTAATACAATCAAGATAACCCTTCGCTAATACTAGAATACATCTGCTAGCAAAGATTTGTGCCTCGTGTAGGTAAAAATATTACCTAAATATACATGTTAATAAACTCAGTATAAAGATAAGAAAAGATTTAGCGTATCCGATGTACCTATGGATTTTAAAGTGTCGGAAAAAAATAAAAAAAATGTTTATATCTAATAATTTCATGCATTTCACATAATTAACACAATGCGGGCGTTCTGGCTCTCAGGCCCGTGTCGACGCAAGCACGCAATAAACCGTTTAATTCAAGGCCTGCTGATAAAAACTGACGAGTCTTACTTAGAAATGCTGATTAGGAAGCAAAACGTTTACTCAAACTCTGTTGTAGGAAGTTAGCGTAAAAGCAAGTAAATACTTTCTTCAAATTAAATAAAAGACTTTAAAACCACTTTTTCGCTTTCACAGATTGTGTTGTGACTCATGTGTCATCAAAGTATAAAAAATGAGAAAATATGTTTTTGTGTTACACTTTCTAGCATCAAACATCTGTATATATTTGAATACAAATTTGAACAGATGTAGCTAGGCTACTTTACCAAGACCTCCGAAGCCAATAAATGAAACTCCTCAAGTCAACCAATCTTATTCAACACGAAAGCACAAACTTCCAGCTGCAACCAACCTTTCTTTCTTCCAGATGACATTCACAAGGTTCCTGACATCGCTCCGGCGGTGTAAACAGCTGGATGACGGCGACACCTCCACCCCGCTAGCCAGGTGCCTGGGTCTGGTGGACCTGACGGCCCTGGGTGTCGGCAGCACACTGGGTCTGGGGGTGTATGTGCTGGCTGGAGCGGTCGCCAAAAGTGTGGCGGGACCGGCTGTCACACTGAGTTTTCTTGTTGCTGCTATCGCGTCGGCGTTTGCTGGTGAGTTCTGTAGATAAGCAAGAAAAACGAAGTGTGCTTTATTTTAAACCGTAACATACCCTAATTCCACCCTCTCCATTTTACTACAGGATTAATAGAAAGTCGGCGTATATATTGTTACGGGAAGTGGGTATAGGGATTGGAAGGAAACAACGATGTTATTCAAGCCCGTATAATTCGTTGACACGTAGTGCCTTCCACAGAGCACTCACAGTCTATAACACAAACACCGACAATAGTTACAGAATCGACGCGCTACAAACACACAGAGTATGTGTTCCGACCAACACACTACTACTATAACGTCTCTTCACTATACTGTTCACTTCAACACTTCACTTTCACTTGTAACTTTTCTTCTTTCCTGTATGCTACTCGTATCTGAACTGCCCTCTGTCCGCGACTGAAGCTCCTTATATACCCCGCAGAACCTTCTAGAAGCTTTTATTTCGATAGTCATTTCGTTCGTCATTTGTTTCGTTCCAGAATGTTCAATTTCGATCGTCTTTTGTTTTTATCATTTGTTTCGAACTTTCTAGAATGTTGACGAGATTCTTTATTTAAATAGTCGAGGAGCATTTCCTTCTAGAAATATCACCATCATCATCATCATCGTTACACTACCCCCTCCTTAGACATGCTCGTCTCGAGCATCATTAGAGCCGTAGTATTGTGCTAACCTATCCACATGCACAACTTTCGCAGGACTTCGTGACGTTTTCCGAATTCTGTAAGTTACGTCGTTGAGCTTTGTAATAACTTGATACGGTCCCTCCCAGCTTGGCTGTAACTTCGGTGATTTACCTAGCTTTCGCACAGGGTTGTGTAGCCAAACTAAAGAACCTTCTTCAAATCCTCTTGAGTTAACATTTCTGTCATATCGCGTTTTCATCCGATCGCTGGCACACAAATTGGCTTCCCTCATGTGTTGATGTACGTCTTCCATACGCTTTCTTAGTTCATTTGCATATTCTGTGACATATCTTGGTGCATCCGGAGGACACCCTGCCAAAAGCGTTGCTGGAAGTCGAAGCTCTCTGCCAAAGTTCGCTCGAGCTGGCGTAGTACAAGTACTTTCATGAACAGCCGTTCTATATGACAAAAGAAACAGAGGAATATACTCGTCCCAATTTCTCTGATGTGAATCAACCACTTTTGCCAGATGCTGCTCCAAAGTTCGATTAAAACGCTCCACCATTCCGTCGGATTGTGGGTGATATGGTGTAGTTCGCGTTTTATGTATCCCCATTAACTTACAGATTTCCTGGAACACATGCGATTCGAAATTTCTTCCCTGGTCACTATGAATTTCAAGTGGTAACCCAAATCGACAGAAGACCTCGTTCACCAATTTTCTCGCTACAGTGACAGCTTCCTGATTAGGTAACGCAAACGCTTCAGGCCATTTCGTGAAATAGTCCATAACCACGAGAATATAACGATTTCCATTATTGGACAAGGGAAATGGACCGGCAACGTCTATTGCTATCCGTTCCCAAGGAGCTCCGACGTTATACAACCGTAACGCCCCTCGACTCCGTGTATGGGGTCCGTTAACCGAAGAACATCGTTCACATTTCCTGCACCAGTCCTCGATATCTTCCTTGCAATGTAACCAATAATAACGTTGCCGTATTTTCATAAGTGTCCTTTTTACTCCGAGATGCCCACCCGATGTTCCGTCATGGTAAACTCTTAGTACTTCCGAAATTTTTGCTTTCGGTACAATAGTTTGTAGATGGGTGTCGTTTCCGGACACATTTTCCCATTTTCGATGCAAAACTCCATCACAGAGGACCAAACTATTCCACTGTGCCCAATAACTTTTAGTGATTGCGCTCATACCAGATATCTCACTTCACCCGGGACGAGGAGTTCCACTTGTCATCCAATCCAGAATTGGTTTCAAATTTTCATCCTCATTTTGAGCTCTACGCATAGCATCGTTGCTAAAGTCATCATCAAGGGCATCTGTTCTAATCAGTCGGACTGTAACTTCATCTCTTGCTTCCTGTCTTCCACAATGCTTACAATTCTCAGAGCAGGGCCGTCTTGACAAAGCATCAGCGTTTCTATGGGAACTTCCACTACGATGCTCTACCTCAAAATCGAATTCTTGTAGTTGCTCAATCCAACGTGCAACCTGACCTTCCGGATTTTTGAACTGCAGTAACCACTTCAACGCCGCGTGGTCTGTTCTGACGTGAAACTTCCGCCCTAGCAAATACTTCTTGAAGTGTTGTAACGTTTTTACTACAGCTAGTAGTTCTCTTCTCGTCACACAATAGTTCCTTTCAGGTTTGGACAACGATTTACTGAAGTAGGCTATGACCACTTCCCCGTCCTGTGTCTTCTGTGACAATGTTCCTCCGATGCCTACATTGCTCGCATCGGTGTCAACTATAAAATCACCATTCGCATCAGGATATCCGAGAATTGGAGTTTCACATAGCCGATCTTTCAATTCATTAAAAGCTGCCTCACATTCTTGGTCCCAAACAAATGGCCGTTTTTCTTCTGTGAGTCTATGCAGTGGTTTGGCAATATCGGAAAAATTCTTTACGAAACGACGATAATACGAGCATAGTCCCATAAATGCTCTTACTTGAGTTTTATCGGTTGGAGTAGGCCAATCTTTCACTGCGGAAATCTTTGCCGGATCAGTTTCCACGCCCTCTTCAGATATAACATGCCCCAGATATTCAACTTGGCGTTTGAAAAAAAAGCACTTCTTTAAGTTTAATTTCAAGCCTGCTCCTCTTATTTTGTTGAACACGCTCTCCAACTTCTTCAGATGGTCGTCGAAGTTCCGTCCGATTATTATTATGTCATCGAGGTACACCAGACAAGCTTCCCCTAACAGACCGGCTAGTATACGCTCCATTAATCTCTCAAAAGTGGCTGGAGCATTACATAATCCAAATGGCATCACCTTGAACTGCCAAAGTCCTTTCCCTGTGGAGAATGCCGTCTTTTCCTTGTCATTGGTATCCATTTCCACCTGCCAGTAGCCACTTTTGAGATCAAGCGTGGAGAACCATCTCATGTCATTTAAAGTGTCCAGCGTGTCGTCTATCCTTGGTAGTGGATAGCTATCTTTCTTTGTCACATTATTTAATCGCCGATAATCGATGCAGAACCTGGTAGACCCGTCTTTCTTCTTAACTAGGACAACTGGAGAACACCAAGGGCTAGAAGATGGTTCAATGACTCCATTACCTTCCATCTCTTTTAGCATGTCCTCAACTTCCTTTTCTCTAGCGAACGGTATCCGCCGAGGCCGTTGGCGGATTGGTTGCTCGTTCCCGGTGTTGATCCGATGTCGAAATAGCCCTGTTCTTCCAATGTCCGCGTCCCCTCTGGAGAAAATGTCGCCGAAGTGTCGCAGAATATTTTTCGCTTTTGTCAGCTCCACTGTGCTTAAATCCCCCTTGCAGTTATCTAGGACGTTACTAAAATCAACCGCATTTGAGTGAGTTTTCTTCACTTCGTCGCAATTTCGAAGCCAGACTATTTCTTCGCTCTCACCGATCAGACACCCCTTCTTCAGTATTTGAGGATCATCACTCAAATTCAAGACCGGTACCGCCATCTTTTGTGTCGTTCCAACAACCGTTCTAGCCGGTAACCATGCGATTTCTCCTTTGACTCTCTCTATAACCAAACAATTTTGTCGATCAGTGCTTACATTTTCGGCTAACTTTATCGGTACCAAAGTCTGAGTTCGTGGTGGTAGCTTAGTGTCCTTAAGGCAGTAGACTTTACCTCCCCTGGCTCCCTTCATTGGAACCTCAATCGATCCACACTTAAGGATTCCGGATTCAATATCAAGTTTGCACTGATGTTCTTTCAGAAAATCCAAACCGATGATGCAGTCATCCACAATTTCAGCTATCACCGCCCAATGCCAGTAAAGCTTGTCACCAACCTTAATCGCCACCTTCTGCTCCCCTCTTACAGGTATGTGCTGGCCGGTAGCCGTTTTCAACTGCACAGTCTCTCTGCAGGAATATAATTTTCTACTATTCCGTGTCATCTGCACCCCCACTACCGTACGCGAAGCTCCTGTGTCCAAAGTCAGTTGGCATGCAGTTCCATTTATTCTTCCATCGACGGTTAAGCTGTTCCCGTCTGAGCTTTGATAGATCATAAAATTTGGGGCTCCCTGATTACTGGCCAACGCCCACCCCGCAGCTCTGGCCTGTATTAGTTTTCCGGATTCTCCGACGCTTGTGTACCAGCGTCGGTTCGCTTTACCGAGCTACGATTGGGGCAACCATATCTCAAATGCCCACGCTCTCCACACTGTTAACAACGCGGAGCAAAGGTCCTCCGTGGTATTTCCCGCTCTTCCGTCGAAACAACTTTACGTACAGAGCCACTCTTGGAATCCCGACGTACTGCCTCCACCTCGAGAGCGTGTGCCACCGCTTCTTTGATGTTTTCATGGTGCGCCAAGCGTACCGTTGCCCTCACTTCTTTGTCATTAATTCCATCGACAAACGTCTGCAACAGCATACTGTCGACTAGGTTCGCTGGTGAAGATTGATATGCCTTTCTCACCAGTTTCTCCACTTCTAGAGACCACTGTTGCAGATTTTCGTTGGATTTCTGGGATCGATCACGAAGCTGGGCCCGGTAGGCATGTTCTAGATGCGAGTCGCCATACCGGGACTCCAAAGCATCCACCAACTCCTGGTACGAGGCATTAGGTGCTAGGTGGTGCTTAGGTGCATTAGGTCTATTATGCATTGTTTTATTTCCAAAACTAACATTTACCAACCATCACTGGTAAAACCTAGCATGTACTAAATTCTAATGGTAAAAGCCCGATATAATCGTTTCTTTTTTACATATTCTTACATTTACCGACTCGTGTTGGTAAACCCTAAGATTTACTGGTAAAACCTAAGATTTACCAATATTGGGGCTTTTACAGTAACATATACACTCATTTCTCATTAAAATGCCAAAATTCCGTACTTAAGGATATCGATCCACGATCCACATTCTTGTGCATACCGCACCTAGTAATTTTAAAGACTATAGTGAGTACATATCTTCTAGATTGACGAGCTCCATCCTCAGCCACATCGTCGCTTAACATCAGGCGGTTGGTGGTGGTGTGGTTGGTGGTTAGTGGTAAATCTTAAATCTATCTAATGTAAAAAACAATTCAGGTGGTAGAAAGCCAACCTAGTCTCACACATCCAATAAGATTGTAAAGTTTTAAATCTATCTCCACTTGCCTGCAGGTTTGTGCTATGCAGAGTTTGCAGCTCGCGTGCCGAAGGCGGGCTCTGCGTATGTCTACAGCTACGTGAGTGTCGGCGAGTTTATCGCTTTCACCATCGGATGGAACCTCATTCTGGAGTACTGCATCGGCACTGCGAGTGTCGCTAAGGTAACCTTATTTAATATATTTCAGGTAAAAAAAAAAACATCAGAAAACGAAGCATGGAAAGAATATTACCTATATATTTTGTGATCTGTAACATAGTTATTCAAAAGACAGTATTGTAATGCAGATATCCATGGGCGACGGTAATGTTTACCGCCAGTTAGATAGCTTTTCCCCGTTAACGACTGAAAACATTAAAATTTCAGTTAGTTTTAAACTCATCATCATTATCTCAGCCACAAAAAGTCCACTGCTGGACATAGGCTTCCCCTATGGATTTTCAAAAATACCTGATGGAAGCGGCATATTGTCCTGCGCCGCTTACATACTCGTACCATAGTATTAAAATTATTCTTTAAAAAAATTAATTTTTTCATTGATTCCAGGGCATGGCTCTCTACATCGACAGTCTCTGCAACAACACGATGGCTAAGACTATGACAGAGTTAGCTCCGATCAAGGTCGCCTTCCTGGCTGATTACCCTGACTTCCTTGCGTTGGGGCTGGTCCTCATCATTACTGGTAAATTAGATTACCTACTTGGGAATATACTGGGATACTAAAATAACCTTTTTAATGGGAGGGCATTCGGGAATTTATGTGGTAACAAAATTGAATAACCAAGAAAAAAAATCATCCTACACTATTTCTATATTAGTTTCAACGTGACTCTGGTAACACAGAAATTTTTCTGCGTTACTTTCGAAATTTAAAAAATGCACCATAAAATAACCATTCACTAGACAAACTAAATCCTCTTCACATGCAGTGCGTTTGCTTTGTATGAGTCGTTTAGTTCGATACGTGCCTATTTGTAAGCTGTGGTTGTAATTTTAAGATAAAACACATGTCCATTTCTTCTGCGAATCTATGATGCTCCACTATTAAAGGAGTCAGCAGCTATGACGGCCTACGCTCTGTCCTGAAGACATCGAGACTTCCACCCCAAAATTCCTAGAAGATAAACTTATAGAATTCTGTTATATGTCAGATTATCGCATGACAAAAAAAGTAGAGAAAATTTGGCCGTGGTGCGTAACCTAGGTCTCCTGTTCACTTTAGTTAGGGTGTTAGAATCGAGGGAGTTTTATCAGAATGGATTTAAAATTGTCCGTGTATAAAACAATACTTGTGTGAAACAATGAAACAGCCAGTTGTACTACGATTCACGTTATTCCTCGTCCATCCACAGTGCTGCTCGGTGTTGGCGTGAAGGAGTCTACCAAACTGAATAATGTATTCACGGCGCTCAATCTCATGACCGTCGTCGTTGTGCTCGTCGCCGGCGCTATCAAGAGTAAGTATAGCATCATCATTCACAGCCTCTTTATACCACTGGGTATAGGGCTCTTTTTCATCGCGCCACCTGCTTCATGCTTTATGGACACGCAAAGCATACTACAAGGCACTGAAATTCAACATGTGCATGAACCCTTTGCATGTGTCTTCTAAATGGTATGTAGTCTTATATGTAAGTATATAAATGTTTATGGTTATATTAAGTGGTTACTTATGTTCTGCAACTATGAATCGATATTTTGCGAGTATGTTTTTTGTAAAAAAAACCTGCAGAAACGATTTTATGCGAGTGTTATACATATAATGCTCATTTTATCTATGAAAATGACCGAGAAATTCATGTACATACATAAAAAAAAATATACGCTACGAATTGACAACCTCCTCCTTTTTGAAGTCGGTTAAATAAAAGAATTTTGTCATCTACATAGTTTAATGTAACAATTAACTTGTTAGGTATAATAAAACAGTATGTAAGAGTGTTTGTGTGTATCACGAGCGTGAGGAGTGCCAGCTCTTCACTACCATTATCTTTCCTAAGAGTGGATTAACAATAGCTAGGTGTATACATACTTATCTACGGTTTTAAATTATCTTTAAACTCAAATAAATCACTAAAAACACGCACCTAAGCGAGTACGACCGCGGGATGTGGCTGGTTGTTCGATATCGATCAATATTCAGGAACAGAAAAACTTTCGATGGCAGCTTTTCTTTAACATTATTGAGCCATTTCGTTGAAATAAACAAATGGGAACCTTACAGTGACAAAAATGTAGTTATGCTCAACATTTTCAGCCACAAAAAATCTATTGATTGGGTTATTTTTTTAAGTGCTATCATTTGCTATTGGGCTAGTTTTTGATTAGCCAACTCGTTGATTTGTTTCGGCCTTGACGATCAGGCAAATTAACCAGCTCAGCCATTTGACTGAAGGGCGAATCCATCTATTCGGCGACGACTTTCGTCGAATTATGTACATATCTACGTTACAAGACTCATCTAGTTCAAAATCAGTCTTGCTTGTATGAACTGTCCCACTGCTGGGCGCGGGCCATTTTGCTCATTGTGAGGATAAGACCTTAGTCTACCATGCTGGCCAAGTGCAGGTTGGTAGACTTCACACATCTTCAAGATCATTGTGAACTCTCAGACATGTAGGTTTCCTCACGATGTTTTCCTTCATCGTTTGAAGTTGGCGGCAATCAACAATAGGCACATGACTCCGAGAAGACAGAGGTGGGTGCCGTCCTACCGTACCGATACCATCGTTTTATATCAGGTGAGTTGGTGATAAAACGGTAGATCTGTTCTGATAAATAAAAACTTACCTGGCGACTAGTTTTTTTGACGTTATAATGAGGTCACAGCTTGTCCTTACCGTTATGAAGCCTGGTGAAGACACGCAGAGTAGGTACTCGTCCTAAATAAGGTCGTCTCTACCGGTCATCGAACTGGTCAAAGTAAAGCAGATAACTTATTAACAATTGTAAGTTTAGAAAACTCAAGAACCCCCAACAAACAAACGACAAAGGCTGAACCGATTTTGTTGAAACATATAATACTCTCGATGAAATCATCTTTTAAACGAAAAAAACTAAATCAAAATCGATCCATCCGTGTAAGAGCTATACGATATCACAGACAGACACAGTTATACAGACACACACGTCAAATTTATAACATCCCTCTTTATGGGCCACCCCGACTATAGTACGTATATTGTGTCTGTCTGTAGCATCGTAGCTCTCAAATACATGAACCGATTTTAATCTAGTTTTTTTTTCTTTGAAAGATTTCTTCGAGAGTGTTCTTAGCTGTTTCGTCCAAATCGTTTTAGCTGTTTTTTTATGTCAGGGATTTTATAGGTGTCCTAACTTGGTGGCATGATGATATTAAAGATATAGCAAGAGAAAATAATGGTGAGAGACAGAAAACAATGGACGAAAACGGAAGGAAACCTTCACCCTCCAGAGGGAATCTCGTTGAAATGATTTACATTTATTTTAATAATCATTGAAATTTTATTGCCGTAATCTGCATGAAACAAGTATCTATAGGTATATTAAAAGAAAAACAAAATACCCGACTGCAGAAAAGCATTTTGAAAGCATATTTTTTTTTTTTTTGAGATTACTTTTTTCCGCCAAAAATTCTTATTTTTTAATTATTTTTTTAATTTTAATGTACTCAGTGTCACTCTCACGACTAAGACAAATCTATTGACACCACTCACATAAAAATACGACAAACTGTTTAGGCTCTAGGGCGTGCCAAAGAAATATACATACATACATAGGTACACTCGAAAACATAACCCTCCTTCTTTCGCAGACGGGTAAAAATAAGGAATCATAAAAGGTTTAATTATTTAATTAACAGCTATTGTAATAAAAATAGAACCGTCTAGCTAAATCGGATGGTGTACTTTGTAACTAAGTAAGCATGGCTGAAAATAGTAACAAACTCAGACGAACCGTAACAAAAGCAAATATGTTTGTTTAACTATTGCGATATTGTGATACGAGCAACAAACAAACAAGGTGACTGTGTAATAGTTGCCGTTCACAGATGAATAAGCAACTGCAACTGTTTACCTACCTATGTAGACGACAGCCTTAGTTGTTTTGGGAATTACATAGATAAAGAACCGCTCAATGGTTATAGACATAGATAACTCAATGACAAACGACTTATAAGTAAATAGAAAAGTGACACAACAGGCGGCCTTATTGCTATGAGCTATCTACCACCACACGTAACTAGATTATATTATACGAGGTTATACTGAGATAGATATAAGTATGTTTGTATCTCTCTCAATTCTGTCAATTAATACCCAGTATTAAATAAATAAAATATAAATAAACAAATAAATATTGGTGGTCAAGTCACGCCCAAACTACTTTGATATTTTACTATATTCTTTTTTATTAGCAATTCCAGTTTCGCAACCATTGCTATGGCACAGAGTATGAATCTCGTATGGTCTCGACTTTGTCTTCATTGGGCGTCCACTCAGGTGAGGGTCCCAGTAAGTGGTCCCGCGCACGCATACCTACACGAATCTGTTTCTGACAACTCAAAGAGCGCCGATATTTTCCCGTGACGAATTTCTTCAGAAATTAGACCACAATCGGGACAGGCTCAACACAGCGGACGCTCTTTGCTAACAACTAGTTGTTGCAAGAAATTTTTATCTTTTACCAATTTTGACAGTAAGCCAATTATGTTAATGGTTGTGTAAATAAATATTATGTTAATGGTTGTGTAAATGTATCTTACCTTCCTTTACTTATTTGTTTTTGGTCCGCAATACAACTCCTGAAGTCAAATTATCCTCGTTATGCTGCTATTTATTTCCTTCTGGTATGATGCAGGTGACCCTGCCAACTGGTTCATCCAGCTCGAGACCATCCCCCCTGAGTACCGCGACAAGGCGGGAGCCGGGGGGTTCATGCCGTGGGGCTTCGCCGGCGTCATGGCGGGCGCCGCCAAGTGCTTCTTCGGGTATGTACCTATAGATACTTCTAATATTTAAGCGAAGAGGAGAATTAATCTGACCTGACTCCCGGTCCTGACCAGGTCCCTGACCTTCCATCCAATATAGTCCGAGGTGGGTGACCACGGGAATTACTCACGTGGTCATAGGCAGTGGAGGCTAAAAATAACATGACAGCTGTAAGGAGCTGTGTTGCAGTGCTGAGGGTCCTAGTATCAAATCAAATCAGTTTATTGGTAACCCCTAGCTACACGTCATATTATCGTATTTATCTTTTGGTTTGGAGGGTACGGCCAAGTAGGTAGAACAAAAACGGTCTATATTTAACAGTCCATAACATTAATACACTATTATTATTAACGGGATATTTACCGTTGTTCGCGTTAATAATATAATAGTGTTTTAATGAATGACCGTGATAGTTTAAAAAAGTCCATAACATGACTGAATTTAGTGACCGAAATGTAAGTAGACTGCTAATGTAATTCCGTCTATTTCGTTTTTTAGCCAAGTGTACTTTATACTATTCAATTATGAACGCGGAATGTCAATAGTTTAATTCTAAATAAATCTCGTCGACCTTTTCAACGTCTAGACAAATTACGTTCTCATTTGCTAACCCAACACCGCGCATCAATTATGTCGAAAGAAATTCAATAAATGTACCTGAGCAAAATACGTGCAAGAGACAATTGTCCAAAATCACTCATCTTGAGCTCACTTGTAGCTTGGGTTTCCTTCTGATCCATCTGGCGAGTTTCCTTCCATCGTATTATCGCCATTAGCACGTTCTATGTCTACTCTCAATCGTGCCCGTCGCCACTTAAACGCACTCCTTGCTGCCAACCCTGATTGTGGCATCTTTTGTGATAACTGGAAGACTATTTTAAGTACCTCCTTGACTTATTGTGAAAAGTTATTGGATCAATGGGATAGGTGTAAAAAGCCTGATGATTCATTGGATTTTGACGATAACCTAGCTTTGACTTTATTGACTTGGTACTCTGAGTACTTACCCGAACGGTATATTTTACTTTGTATGACATACTTTTTTTTGTATTGACATGCTAGGCGTATTGCCCATTTGACATTTTTGTATTGACATTTTAAATGATATTGTATTATATAATGAATATTTTGTAATCCTCAGACATGAATTGTTTAAGAATAATTTTTGAATATTGTGAGATAATTGTAATTGGTCTTTTTCCGTTTTTATCTCAATAAACGAATTTATCATTTCTATATCTATAGGTTTCTTAAATCATGATATTTTTAGTACGATACTAAAAATATCATGATTTAAGTAACCTGCCAGAGGAATTAGTTTAAAAAATGTATTTGTAATTCTATTTTCTGTTTATTTATTTATTGGAAGTTGCATTATACTATAGGTTCAGAATCCGAAACAACAATTTTTATCTTTAGAGTAATTTAATAATTATTTTTACCAAAAAAGCTTAATTTTTTTTACTAACAAAAGGTCATAAGTACATGTTTACTGATTATCAATACAAGATAGAATATAGCAACGGGCCCCAAACTAGGCTGAGCCTGTATCTTGGGCGCCCTAAAACACATTTTCCTGTACCAGCTGCTGCTGATTATACGCTATTATAATTTGTACATCTTGTATCTTATCATATTTGTTAAACCTATTCTGATATTGCACGCCTGTAAGGGCCAACTGTCAGAACCTATTATTTTAAATGAAATACCTTTGTATACACAGTTTCGCAATAAATTACATTCTGATTCTGATTAGTGCTTTGTCAAATTCCCCTGGAATATATTATCATAGTACGACGGAAGTAGGAGCTCTGTCAAATGAATCAGAAGAAAATTCGAGGTTGAAGAAATACCCACAGCATCTCTCAATAATCTATGATCTATATTTTCAACCAAGGAACTGATGATATTTGTGAACGAGATATGGTTTAATTTTAGATCGGTGTTTCAGATTTGTAGGTTTCGACTGCGTAGCGACGACTGGTGAAGAGGCTAAGAACCCGAAGCGAGACATCCCTCTGTCGATTGTAATGTCACTGGTTATCATCTTCGTCTCCTACTTCACCGTCGCCACCGTGCTCACCATGATGCTGCCCTACTACCTGCAGGTCAGTTGGGTTTATAAATTGAACATGAACTAATAGATGGTTCCGTTACATATAAAAAGCACTGTCCAGAAACGCGCAAAAGTAAAATTTTGGATATAAGGTCGTAGTCCACTTGTCAATTGCACCAGACTAGCGCCACCTTGCTTTACAATGGATATCGTATGGCAAAGAGAGACAACCCCTTCAAAGGGTTATGTAGCTAATCAGATATAGCCTAATAGAAGCCCATTCTTTATTCTAATTTTTATAGCGCGCTCAATATTCTTTTTGGCCTGTGTGTCCCTCACTAAAAAAATCTTGAAAGTCAGAGATGTCGAGGCAACCGAACGTGATAAAAAGATAACTCCAGGGCAAAACAGGAGAAATATCGATTTCTTATTTTAAATATGTATATTTATAATGTATCCAGGACGCCGAAGCACCATTCCCCCACGTGTTCACCGTCACCAATCAGCCGGTGGTGAAGTGGATCGTGACAATCGGCGCCATTTTCGCTCTGTGCACCTCTCTACTGGGCGCCATGTTTCCTCTGCCGCGAGTGCTGTACGCCATGGCTGGTGACGGCGTCATATTCAGGCCGCTTGCTTCTATTTGCAAGAGGACCAAGACGCCCATGCTGGCGACCATGCTCAGCGGAGGCTTAGCAGGTTGGTTTTTGCATTATTATTAGTTAGATGAAAATCATTACCATTATCCATTCGCACTCTTCAGTCTTTGGAAAATGTAAGTAGGTAATTATCGTTATTATGTAGTAATACACAAGTTATATCAAAATAATTATATTTATATCACTAAGTAATTATTTTTATTGACGAAAGATTATTTTGTCTGCTTGTTGACTTTTAATCAATTAGGTATACCTATGTAGATTGGTGACATTAGGCAAGTAAAGTGTCGATCGTCTTCTTATTGATGTAACAGTACAGCTTTCGCACTATACCTCGTGCTGGTGATGGCTGATGAAGTCAAATAAGGTTTCAAGTTATTATCGAATCATGTTGATTCCGAACAAACAGGATTAAATTTTATGGAATCTACTAGTAAGGCATTTTGTACATAAAGATAATGCTGAAATACCGTAAAATTTGTGACCTGAAACGATGTGACAAATAACAGACAACAAACATATGTGCTATTTTCCGGTATTCTCTATATTTATATGATACATATTTCCCCGAATTTCAGCAATCATGGCGGCTCTGTTCAACCTAGACCAGCTGATCGACATGATGTCCATCGGCACACTCCTCGCGTACACCATCGTCGCTACCAGTGTTCTTATACTAAGGTAAATAATGTCACAGCACTACAGCTCAACTTCTAGAATGTAGTTTTCTGGAAGTCCTGACGTCAAAACATTTGTCAATTTACAATTTTACACCATCCTCCGAAGCAGCCGTAGGCGATACGATGAAGGTCCCCTTAAAATTTTGGTGTCACATTTTTGTAAGAAAATCAAATGGCCACATCCAAAGAACTTCACTGCTATACCTATTCATAGCAGTGAAGTTTTTTGGATGTGGCCATTAAACTAGTAAAACTAGATCCCGTACGTATGCAATCCTACTATAGAATTTTTAATCACATGCATTTTAGGATTCATTTCGGGGAGTGTGCGCAAGAGCTTCACGACCTTTTTTTTCCTTCTCTCATACGGCCAGTACACAGCAAGCAGTAAACTGTGACACCATCTCTATTTTCCATTAGGTCATCTTCACTACAATCAAGTATTGCCGAAACCCCCCATATGAGTGAATCTTCACTACGATCTACCATCTTCTTTACGCCACTAATACATATAGGTCTCTCTCTCTTTCTCTGTCATCACATCACCTGCAGGCTGTTTCTATTTCTACAAACGTTTACGCTTCGAAATGCTGAGAAACTAGCGTACCGTCTTAAGACATTTCGTTCGCTAATGCCAATTCCAAACATTTACTTTTCTATTCTATTGGCGTTTAGGAAATTAGAATGACACTCGTCTAGCCCCGGAGATATGTATTGCTTGTATCCCCCAGGTACGAGGAAGAGTCCCCCCTGCCAGTGAGCAGCAGCAAGCCGTTGCCCGAGTCTCCGGCGGCGGTCGCGAGGCAGACCTTCAACCTGCTCGGGATCAAGTTCCCGACGCAGCTCTCCAGCACTATCACCAAGTGCACCATCTGCATATTCTGTAAGTATAGTTCCCGGTACGTAAAAGTATCGCTGGTTTGTTCGGAAACGAGAACAGACCGGCGTTTCTTTTACCCGACTGCGTAAGAAGGAGAGAGCAAGTTCGAGTTCCGCCTCGTTGGTTACATAGCCCGAGAAATTCTTGAATTAGTAAAAATGGCTTTCTCGGTTAAGATAAGTAACACGATGTATTAATTTAATACACAATTGTTGTTAAATAACACGACTTGATAATATGAAGAATAATCTTGGACTGTCTCAAACACTATGATCAACTACTAAAAATAACTTACTTGGCTACAATGACAAAACAACTGTTTGAAACTTGAATCTCCCGCCGCATACGTATCGTACGAGTATCACCGTAACGGGAATTTTATTCGAAGGTATACTAATAACTAATAACTTCCTCGACTACGTGTTGTGGTTATAGTGACTAGGTAATAAGACGAGTGTGTCTGTTCCAGTCGTGGTGGCCCTGGTGACGTGCATCCTGGCGGACGTGCCGTGGGCGGGCAGCGGCGCCGCGCTGGGCGTGCTGGGCGCCGCCCTGCTGCTGCTCCTCATCATCCTTTACCGGCAGCCAACCAACAGCACGGAGAATCTCTCATTCACTGTTAGTATACATACAACGTACATTATTAACTTAATACATTTTCAAAAGGAAATATGCATCAATTATATTTCATAGGAATAATAGTTTTAATTGATAACACTAACACTACTAAAACTTAATAGGTACATATACTTTAAAATATTCATCATTGGTCTGTACATATTTTTAGGGTTCCGTACCTAAAAAGAAAAAATCTAACCCTTATAGGATCACTTTGATGTCCGTCTGTCTGTCTGTCTGTCTGTCTGTCCGTCTGTCCGGGTGTCAAGACCTTTCGGTATAAGAAGGAAATTATGAAAAAAATACGATGTCCCCCTTTTATCTACTAGCTTGTACGGAACCCTCGGTGGACGAGTCTGACTCGCACTTGTCCGGTTTTTTTTTAAACATTGAGACTGCGTTGTTGTCAGGTGCCGCTGGTCCCGCTGGTACCGTACCTGAGTGTGTGCATGAATGTGTACCTCATGGTGCAGCTCGACTACCAGACCTGGGTGCGGTTCATCATCTGGCTCATCATTGGTAAGTTTTTTTATTTAATTGATCTACGATTGACCACCACTCGTCTATGTGGCCTAAGACTCTAGCCTTGAAAGTTCCAAGATTATAGCTCTTAGAAAATATAAAAGGCGGCAAATAATTCCATCCTTGAACAGTACGCATCAAGAACGTGAACGTGGAAATCGTTGAGTACGAAATGTTTGTATTTTAATGAGAAATGGGTGGTAATGTGCCTACTTCCTGCTAGTCCTGTCTTTTCTGCTAGTATAAGTAGACATGTCTATAATTAAACAAATCTTCGCGCTCTAAGCCTTCACGCTATTTCAGAAAGCAGAAATATAGCTACATTCTTAACAAAAATTTTAAAAATCGTCATCATTATCTCATCTACAACTGCCCACTACCCACTGCTGGATTTCCAAATTCTCGTGGCTGGTCTTCCTACGCTGTGCTTGCCGGTGTGCGGTCTCCACTCGAGAACCTTTCATCCATCAGTTCTATGCTCAACCAATGTTTATTTATTTACCAACACAATTTACATTATAAATTTGCTTATAAGTTACCTAAAAACTATAGTTAGTTTGTACTGTTACCTTCATTCGCAGCGCGCTGTGTCTGGTAACTTCACTTTAATAGGTGCAATGACCTATTGTAAAACAATTTTCTAATTAGGTAAATTCTCTATTGCAGGTTACCTCATCTACTTCCTTTACGGGATCCGGAACAGTACCCTCGCGAAAGTCGACAAAACAACGACCAACGGCGTCTCAAAACATAAAGTTGACCAGACGAACACGAGCACCAACTGCACCGCTCTCTGATGTTCAGCACGCATACAACCAGATAGTGTTGTGTCCGCTTGGTTAAGCAACTGTCGCCAAGCATTAAATGGTGGCAGTTTCATTTGGTAGCTATTTCTCAATCCAGGGTATTCCACCGCATTGCCATACGACATTCCATTCCAGCTATGGTGAAATGCCTAGCATAGTTATAATATATACTTGTGAGGTAAAATCAAGGGATCTTAGGATACAGTAAGTAGGGAAACCAGTGATGAAACCAGAAGTCATAAATAGGTGTGTTCTAATGCCTAATTTTGAATAGACAGTTTTGAAAATTAAATGTTAAGTATTTTTGCTAATCCACCAACGAATTATCGCACGCAAATTTTTATTAAAATAATTATTGAGGCCAATTCTGTTACACGCTCATATGATCTAAACTAAATTTGTATGTTTTTTTTTTAATAAAAAAAAATTCTCCTTCCTGTAACAATGTATTAAAGCTAGTTTGTAAATCTGACATAGGTCACGGACCCCGGTGTCAGTGGAATTACAAATAAATTAAAAATGCTAAATTTGATAAATCGGACTAAAATTCATTCGAGCCCATTTACCTGCCTGAGTGAGACAAAGAAGAATAATGTGTTTATCAGCCTATGTATGTTTATTGTGTGGCGCTCTAGACACCAAACGCATGGTCCGATTTTAATTAATCACATGTCATTAAATTAATCATTATTGTGCCAGTGACAATGAATTTATCTAGATACTTATTAAAATTATAAGAAATCTAATTGACCTAGTTTCAGTGCCAAAATTTATGTTTTCAAATTTTTTTTCTCCTAAACATATATAATGGGGTATCAAAATGGAAAGTTATGAAAGGTAATTACAAAATCGCAAAAGTATCTACAATCTGTGAGTCTTACGCTTATCGAATAACGTTACTCAAATTTGAGCAATGCTCAACACATTTTGTCAATTTCTCGCTGACATGTCACGACACTTGCGGAAATAAGACGTTGTTCAAACTTAAGTAACGTTTTTCAGTAAGGCCGTGGCGTATATGTTTAAATTTAATTTGGATGAAGTGCGTGAGTGATTAAGTAAAAACTAAATTAAAAACAGGACTAAAATTCGTATAGGTATACTTTTACTTATATGCGCGATTAGAATGTTTATGTTTTAGTCCATTAATTTAGATCAGTTTTAGTAAGAATCTAATAGAATAGGCCTCCTTTATTGAAATTTATCATTATTAATCATTTATATTATTATCTTTTATTTGAAACTGTAATAAATACTTTGTTTTATTAGTAGAATTCAGAGTTTTAGGACATAAGGAAGAAAATAAAAGATTTTTATGTGTGTACAAAAATGAAACTTACATTTGCCATTATTAGTTTACTTAAATCGTGATACAATTAGCATTTTATGTCACAAATATTTGACAATTTTATTTTTGTTAGGTCTATAATTATAGGTTTGTAGATTTTATATTTAATAGTTATTGTTAATAGCGAATATAAAATTGTTTTTTAATCATATTGTTTATAAAGGGAAAATAATATTTATCTACTTACATTTTATTCTCAAATAATTTTGACTGTACCTACAGTTATGTCATTGAATTTTAAATGTTCTAATATAAATTTATGATATATTTTATCATTTTGTGCTGTTTGAACAATAATCATGATTATTTATTTTTTTCCGACGTCCAAAAGGAGGAGGTTCTCAATTCGTCGGATTTTTTGTATTGTATGTTCCCCGATTAGTCGAAGACTCCTGGACCGATTTGTATTATTATTTCTTTTTTGAAAATGTAAGGTTACTTTCCAGGTGGTCCCATAGAAATTTCATCAAAATCGGTTCAGTAGTTTGATTTTTAAAACAAAATTGCACATTTTGAAGTCGGTTTTTAAGTTTTTTGAACTATAATACTTGTTGCTTAACATTATCTAATATCATGACTATGGGATCGTGGAATATATGACAAAATGGTTCATACCTGACGAGCTATGTTGGCTCAGTGGTAGAGCCCTGTGCCTCGTACTCAAGAAGTCCATGGTTCGATCCCCGACCAAGCACGTGTCTAGATGTAAGTTGTCCGTGTAGACACACGTCCCATGGTATCCCGACACAGGAGATCTTTAAGGGCTATGCATGTGGTTTTTATGTTTATACGATCATGATTTCTTATTTCAATCATATTTTCAGTTTTCATACTTCCATACACAAAAATAAATATTACAAACATTTATTTTTGATAAATGTTTGTAACAAAATTTATATAGATAAATAGATAAATTTAAAGTAAATAGATAAATCAAATTTTATGTTATTCATGTGATACGAATGATTGTGATAATTATTGTTCTAAGTTGTCATGGAAACTGTTAATTTTGTAAGCTGTAGGTGTACTTATTGAAGTGGCAACTGGTGTAATGTTATACTTGCGTATTGCCTAAGTAGCTAACCCTGGGGGGTTACCACAATCGTAATAGTATCCCTATTTCAATATGACTTTGATCTTTGTCTTGCTCTCTCGTATGTAAAAAGAGGGAGACAAAAGTCAAAGTAATATTGAAATAAAACTGCTTGAACGCTTGTGGTACGGCCCCTGATGTCACAATTTTCAAGTGCTACTTTCGACATAAAAGTTGTTCTCTTACGGGTGGTGACTGACAGATACTTATTTTAAGTTTTGGTAGCACCAAAGTGCACCACGATGAGGGCAAGCAGCCTACAGTTGCCTAATCATTTTGACAAACGCATGTCAGTCACCATTCTTAGATAAACCAATGTAATAGATTTGAATTGAAATCGGGACATAGAATTGAATTATGTTATTGATATAAACCATTAGATAGACCAAATTCACAATATTATAGATACTACGTCTTTTGAATAAGGTTTTGTTAAGGTGGTGTTCAAAGCGCGCAGCTATCTCTCTCGCGCATCACATTTTATACACATAAAATCATTGAGTAGGGATGTTAAGAAAGTGAGAGATGATTTTGTTTATTTAGATACGAGAAATGTTATAAAAAAGTTTTTTTTCGATATTTTTTAAATTGACTGAGGAGTAAGAAAATATATTCGTATTACTTAGTTATTTCACTACTCCGTCGCCAGGATCAATGATATCCGAATAAAACATGTTTTAAATATTTCTCCTGTATAAACAAAATGATCTCTCGCTTTTATCAATCAATCTTATAATAGTACTCATTATCCAATGAATTTCTATATTTTATGCGCGAAAGAGAAAGCTGCTTGCTTGAACCGACGTAAAATCGAATGGTGAAACTGTCTCACTTGCACTCGACACCTTTATAAAATATAAATAACATATATAAAAATATTATATCTACTTTAAAAAAAAGCATGCGAACGTCAATCCTATGAAAACAGTATTGCTACCTATATACATTTAAAACCATTTTTATTTTAATAACTATGAAGAGTGTATCAATAAATACTTATACAAAACTGTTTTTACGTTAAGATGTTTATTTTGTACAAAATGACAGCTAAAATAGTAAAAATTATATTTAATACAATGTAACAGTACTCTCATAATGCTGATGCTAGCAATAGGTATTTAAAAGTGTACTTAATAAATTTATATCATGTGTAGAAAAGAAACTAGAAACAAGGTGTCGCGTGCGAGCGAGATAGCTACAATACAGAACCCTGCTAAGTATATTATTGTGTAATAAGAAACTGTGATTACGAATGAGTCGATATTAAATTGATAAGGGACGAGTGAAATAAAATATCTGTTTAACATATTCATGAATTTTATTTAACTAATAAGTACTTACATAGGACACGCAACAATATTTAACTAATAAGTACTTACATAGGACACGCAACAATATTTAACTAATAAGTACTTACATAGGACACGCAACAATATTTAACTAATAAGTACTTACATAGGACACGCAACAATATTTAACTAATAAGTACTTACATAGGACACGCAACAATATTTCCTATGATATTAGGTATATACTTATTGCTAATAAAGGTACCTACGCCAAAGCGAGCTTGAACTCCAATAAGGTCTTGAAAGAAAAATAAAACATGATTGTATGTAATTTGGGAACGTCATTTATGTACTAAGCTGTTTTAACAGACTTAGGTACTTGTAATACTGACAATAATGAATAAGAATAAAACCCTCTGCAGACGAACAAGCAACATGGGAAATAATTATGTACATAATGTGTCAATAAAGAATTAAATTGAATTGAATTGAATTGAATTAAAACTCACCTCTTCCCAGTTGACTGTGAGTTCAAAATTGTAGACCTACGAATTTAAGAAATGCAGCGTAAGCATAGAGGAACTATTGTAAAGATATAAAATGATTGAATGAAAACACACTTAAAAACACACACACTAAAGACACATCACAATTTTTCAACAAACAATTAATTTTGATCAAAGTTCATCAAGCATAAAAAGAACATCAATATGAATAGGTAAGTAATATAATTAATTTGTAAATTAAAACCATAATTATTTATGTAAGACAATTAAATTTTGAGCGACTTTATTTGTGAAATGATTTTTATTTCAATTTTTTTTAATAATTTCGTATATGTAGTTTCGGCATGTCCGGCTGTCTATTCGTTCACGGTTTAGCTGTTAGTACCTACTTGAAAGCTGTAATTTGGTCCAGGTGTACCTACAGGTATAAAGTGGTAAAATACTCATTACCAGATTTCATCTCTATGAAAAATAGTATCACTAGCATATGTATACGAAAGAAGAAGATAAACAATCACAGGTACAGGACATTACAAATAAACAAGTCGAACAACTATAAAAATGTAACTTAGAAAAGAAAAAATGAACATTTAGTTCATATTGAAAACTATGGTAACAAATCGTATGATTGTTGCAGGGTTTTGTATTCAAAAGCATTAAATTTGGTATTTTGGTGTTCAAAAAAATACGAACGGATATTTTATGGGAGCGTTACGAGAACAATTTTATTACGCGTACGAAGTCGCGGGTAACAACTAGTAATGTACTCAATTACCTATTTTATATTTTAAACTTCTTATCAGATACACTCGATCATATTCGCAAGGACGTGACGCATTCAAATTATGATTAACACTTTAGGCAATGTTTAAACGTAATTAAATAAGTACAAGTACCTACACAATTACATGAGAATTGTTTTTATTAGAAGCATTTTTTTATACCTACATACGCATTATGTATAATATTTTTTATACATAATGCGCTTGACCGCTAACTCGCCTGATGTTAAGCGACAGTTGTGGTCTACGGTGGAGTGCGCTTGCCTAGAAGGAACCTATTTACTCGTGATTTAAAGACACACAGACATCCAGGCATCTTTTATAAATCAGATTGAATGGATTCTAATATAAAGGAATTGAATGAACTTATAAAACAAGTATCTATGTTAAAAGAAAAACAAAATAGCCGACTGCAGAAAAGCAGTTTTTGCAGTCTAACTTACGATTTCGTTACGCTTGATACGCTGTTGAGTGTACATTTTTGTGAGAAAGTATGAGTAAAATCGCTGTAAAACATTATAAATGCACATTGTTTTGTATAATTCTAATAAATCCACTAGTTTATTACGAAAAAGTTTGTTGGAGGTTACGAAAAACAGGTTTTTTTATTTTTGCAAGAGATGCATTTTATCTATTATTACAAAAAAAAACTAACTTAAGACACTCTGGAAGTGAAGACGAATCTAGCGACACCTCACAACCAAGTCAAGCCGTTTAGGTTGTAGGCGATCATATAGAAACATACATACATATTTAGATACATACAAACATACATACACTCAAAAAACATAACCCTCCTTCTTACGCAGTCGGGTAAAATAGTCTAACAGAACTCTAGAAAGCAACATCACCATGTTCTCGACAAAAATGTCTTGATCCAAGTTAATTTTCTTAATAATTCTTAAAGTCACTAATATCATCAACGTTAATAATTTGTTAATATATTATTTAGTTTTTATTATGAATTATATAAATTAAAGCTTTAGCTTCTAACAAACAGTGGACGGGACGATACCGGTACTGAAGCGGAACGAAAACGCGTAATTTTTTTTATAAGTAGGTACATAAGAAGTGCGGAAAGACTATTAGAATATACAATGCTAATAAATATAATATTATGAGTTCCTGAACCTAGCTATTGTCTCAGTATTGTGTGACTTGTGTCGACCATCGTCGCGTGATCCCACTTTATTATTAAAACTTGAGTCGTTAGCCAGAGAATCTTTCTATTGGATTAGTTGGATAGACCAGCTCTTAAACATAACAAATAACTTTTGTTTTACGACTTGTAAAATTATATATTATTGAAGAACTTACAGTATAATCTTTAAAAAAATAATTATGTGCATATTCGTGCTTAACCATCATTTTATATCCAACACTCGGAACGTCCTTAAAATAAAAACAATCGAGTAATATTAGGAATATCTAAATATATATAAACCTAATAGTTTGATTTTATCAAAAAAATAACTTTAATTCAGGCCCCCATTCAATCTATGTACATAGTTATTTGTGTTGTTTTCGATTTAGGAAGTTACAGATAATTACCTAAACACAATTCTTCACATATAAGACTTCTACATATGTCGTCAATTAAATTATAGCCATTTTACACTAACGCTTAAAAAAAAGCATAAGCATAGCGGCATATTTAATGTCTTTACACTGTTCCTTTGAATTTACTATTTTAAGTTAGTAGTTAATTAAGCGAATTAACCATTATTGTTATAAAATAACATTATGACTCAAAAGTTCTTAAATTGAAGCAAGTTGTTTGATAATAAATAGTGTCTACTGTAGTAAGATAAACAAGTGTTAGAATCAGTGCACTTGTGGTAACAACACGAGACGATTAGAGATCCAAAAATGACTTTATAAACTGCCTTTAGACTTTTTTACCAATCGGGTCACGAACACAAAATAGGGATAAAAAATAACTGTTCTTTGATATAAATATCGGTGTCTGTTAGTATAACGATAAAAATGCAAACAAAGTTGTTATTTATACTAGTGTGCAGTGCGTACGCACAAGCGAATTTGCCAGAAGACGCCAAATTGGACTTCAAAAGATTAGCAGTGAAATATGGGGGAAATGTTGAAGAATTCAACGTAATAACTGAAGATGGATACATACTCAAACTTTTCCGCATCGTAGGGGACAAAAGAAAACCGGTTCTCATCCTCCACGGCATGATGGATTCCAGTGACGGCCCCATCATCAGAGGTAATCAATCTTTAGCAGTGAACTTAGCCAGAAACGGGTACGACGTGTGGGTGATCAATCACCGAGGCAACAAATACTCCAGGAGACACCAAACTCTCAATCCTGACAAAGATCCTCAATTCTGGAACTTCTACGTTCACGAATATGGCACAAAAGACTTACCGGCCACCATCGACTTTATAATCGAGAAAACCGGGTCGAAAGTCAATTTAATCGGTTATTCGCAAGGAACGACCACCGGCCTGGTCTTCGGAGCGACGAAACCGGAGTACAACGAGAAAATAAACATATTTATAGCCATGGCACCGATCTGCTTCCTTCAGAATACTCGGGCATTGGTGCCCGCAGTTCTGAAATTGGCACCGGATTTCAACAAGGGTCTTACAAGATCCCGGACAGAAGAACTTTTCGCATTCAATTCCCCCATAAAAGCCATCATGGAAGCCACATGCCGACTAAAAGGCGTAGCCTACACGCTCTGCATGGATGTGTCTACCTTCCCACTTACAGGGGTAGACGCACAGCAATTCGAACCAGACTTCCTTCCCATATGGGTCGCCCACTTCCCAGCCGGTACTTCGAGGAAAAACGTGCATCATTTGAGTCAACTCAGCAGTACGAAAAAGTTCGCGCAGTACGACTACGGCGCAAAGAAAAATATGCAGAAATATGGGTCGACATCGCCTCCAGAATACGATCTGAGCAAAGTTACTATGAAGATAGCTATATTTGTGGCAAAGAATGACCCGATCGCGACTATTGAAGACGTGGAACTGCTGAGGAAGAGGCTTCCAAATGTCGTAGATTACAGAATAATGGAGTACAATTCATTCAACCATATAGATTTTATTTGGGGGAAAACTACTTATACAGATGTTCTGCCTAAAGTTTTAGATGTTTTGAAAAAATATAACTCATGATTTGTTTGTGTATTTTAATACAACCTGCCATTGAGGTTCCCTCTCCAGCAGGCTTAGACAAGTGGCATATTTCTACAAACTCTTACGTTTCAAAATACTAAGCTACTATGAAGTGCCGTCACGTGACATTACCTACGTTACCTTATATTCTACTGGCGTTTAGGAAGTTAGAATGCCACTTGTTTAAGTCCCCCCTTGCTCCTTCACCATTACTGATAGGTATGTACCATGCAGGTATAAAAACTTTTGTTTGCTTTGTAAGACACAAAAATTAAACAAGGTATCTTTATTAAAAGAAAAACAAAATACCTTACCTACTGCAGAAAAGTGTTTTTTGCAGTCTAGCTTACAATTTCGTTACGCTTGATACGCTGTTGAGTGCACGTTTTTTTTTTGTGAGAAAGTATGCGTAAAATCACTGTAAAAGATTATAAATGCGCATTCTCTAGTAAAATCACTTGTTTATTACGAAAAACTTCGTGGGAGGTTACGGAAAAAATATTTTTTTTATTTTTGCAAGAAACATATTATTATTATTAAAAAATATAGACTATAACACTCAGGAGACAAATCTAACGACACCTCGCACATCAAAAGCCGTTTAGGCTTGACCTATTTTGTTGTACCGGCTTTAGGCGATCATATAGAAACATGCATACAAACCCATATACATAGGGTTACATTTGAAAAATATAACCCTACTTCTTAAGCAGTCGGGTAAAAAGATGTTATGCGACCACGAATAGTTTATATGCGGCAGCCGCAAAATACCGAAAAAAGTATAATAAAATATACATAAAAAATGATTTATTTTTATAAAATAAAATAAATATAAATACTTGTGGACATTTCACTCAACACCATCTAGCCCTAACTAAGCAAAGCTATGGAACTAGATGGCTGATAGAATACATAATATATACTTTTTTTTTGTAAATATATACATATGATACATAGAAACACCCAGACACAGAACAAACATCCATGCTCATCACACAAATGTTTGCCCTGGTTGGGGATCGAACCCACGACCTACAGGCTCAGCAGGCAGACATACTACCAACTGAGCCACAAGGCCAGTCACTAACAATTATAGTTTAGATACTAAAAAACCGACTTCATATGTTCATTCAAATTGAAGAAGACCGCTGAATTATTCACAAACGTCACTGTCGGTCGGTGACACAGCTCCAAAGAGTATTGTACTAAACAGGAACACAGCTCGCACTGACAAACTGAATACGAATGAATATATATTAAATACTATCGATACTTAATAAGGAATGTGTGAAATAAAATATTTGTTTAGCATATTTATAATTTTTATTTAAAACTAATATATAAGTTTAACATAGGATACGCAAAAGCAAGAATATTTCCAAAAATCAGAGATTGCGAATAAAGGTACGACAAGCGAGCTTGAAGCCCCTCAAGGCCCTCAATAACGTCTTAAAACTAGAAAAATATAACATAATTTTAACTTGGGAACATCAGTTAACTTATGAACTAAGCTGTGTCACAGCCTAACTTGTAATACTGAATAATTTTAAATACAAAATCCACTGCAGTCAAGACGAGGCACGGGCGAACAAGCGAAATGGAAAATTCAACTCTTCCCGGTTGAGTGTAAGCTCAAAATTGTATACCAGAATTTAAGAAACGAGGCGTAGGCATAGAGGAACAATTTAGTTCTTACGGTTTAAAGGATAGAGTAAATTTTTCTGTCGTTTATCTGTAGTGGAAGATAATTGAGTGAAAACATTTCGAGATGTGAATTTCCGCTTTTTCATTCAGCGCCAGCAAAGGGAATTAATCAGGAATAATATTGAAATGTTTAATGAACACTATAATAGAGAACGAATACAACCATTTTTTTTTTTTAATTTAATTTCTTAATATTTTCCGAACACCACGTATCCAAACCAAACTAATTTGGATTCCAAACTTGTCTAAAAACGTAATTAATATCAATTCTGTTATAATTACTAACCAACTAATATTGTTATTATGTTAATTTATTTATAATATGTAATTATGGTCAATTAGTTACAAAATATTCAAAAACATTCTGTCAATACGCTGAATACTTATCGATAAAACCATAAACAATACTTTGGTGAAAAGGAACTTAAGCAAACAAACAAAAAGTACAAAATATAGCATCTTACCGAAAAGCGTTACTTAAATTTGAGCAATACTCAACATGTTTTGTCAACTTTTCGCTGACAAGTAATGACACTTGCGGAAAGAAGACGGAGAATTTGAGACGTTGATCAAAGTTAAGTAACGTTTTTCAGTAAGGCCGTAAGTCTACAAAAACCGAACTAAACATGACGTTGTTAAAATACACCGCTCATTTATATTTATCGAGGATCTCAAAATCGGTCAAGCCTTTTAGGCTACTTGAGGCAGACTTCTATGCCCTCAAGATACATATTTGATATGGTTGACCCAGCGAATATACCTAACTTATACTAAAAATAATAATTATTGAGAATTGGTAACTTATTAAGTCTACTATAAATTAATAGAATTTATTTTTCCACATTATCTAATTTAAGTAATAAAACTGTTTGTCTTTGTTTAATTGAAGGAGAATGATATGGTGCTATACAACAAGAACAGAAAACTATTTTGTATCCATAAAAGAAATGTTGTTTTTTTTTTGACTAGGCTTCTGTTTTATTTTTAATATATTCAACTTAACAACATAAACATGCCCAGCTATTACTGATTCCAATCTTAAAAACAAAGAATCAACGAAATAACATGTTCAAAGATTTAAAAAAAAAACAGTTTTCTCCTCTCGTGACCAAAATACGCTCAACATTCACATAAATAAAACAAAAAAAAGTTAAGTAAAAATCAATGACATATTTGCAGTAAGTATTATTAGAAAATCTTAAGTTAATTCTTACATATTTTTTAAATTACAACTAACGCAATAGCAATAAAAAAAATATATGTTAATAATGAGGTATGTAAAGGTTTCTGTATTTTTTTATATTTTTATTTGGTAGATTGGATAATTATATATATTTTTTAGTTCTGTTCAGTGGTTATTTTTTAATAATTTTTCAAACATAAGATTAATTTTGTTGACATGCATTGCATTGCATGACACAGGGCGATATCCAAGCATGTTTCCAATGCTGTGTTGTCAGTTTCAACTTTTTCAATTATTTTTGTTACAGATAAAAAAGCGGTTTTATGTCGTTATTTAGAGGTCGACTAAAGTTCAAATATGGTTTTTTATAATTTCGCAAAAATACGCGCCATCTCATCATTTTAAGATCCCAAAATAAAGAAATATGGTTTAGTTAGATACCTACATTAATCTCGAAATCGTTTTGGAATCAACATATGTTATTTTTCTTTACATACTCCATTAATAAAAAATGATATCACAAAAAAGCGAGGAATTCCAAATAAACTTAATTTACTAGCACTTATTATATATATATCTTTGCTGTCAAAATTTATTTAATAAAATGCATGAAGACAACAGGTGTGATTATTCAGTACAGTACCGGAACTATGTAATGTCATAGACCAATATAGAACCACAGAACTCGTCGCCCTATTACACAAATTACCCGACTGCAGAGAAGCAGTTTTTGCAGTCTAACTTATGATTTCGTTAAGCTTGATACGGTGTTGAGTGTATGAGACTGACACTCTGGAAGTGAAGACCATTGTATAGAACTGTATACCGCCGCTAATACCTTATATGTAGATGGCGCTAGCAAATTGCCTTTGAACATTTCTTTGCTAATCGAGTCTAAAAATTGTCTTTTTTTTATATAATCTATAAATAATACTCTTCACAAAAACTGCATTAAAAATTAAAATTCACATGCATGTTTTAATTACAGAAACCGTGGTTTAGGGTCTTATAGGTAGATGTCGTGACGATCCATGCGATGTTCCTTCATTAGGTGAACTTTGTGTTTTTATTGATATGTAATTTGTATAGTATAATATTAATTTCAATATCTAGGAAGTGGTATAATCAGTATATTTGTGAAAGCGCCATCTAGGCATTTTAGTTCGTACTCACTTGAATGTAGGGTAAGCTCTATAATAGTAATCATGCGATGTTGTCGTAATTATTGAAGCAATTTGATAAGTTTAGCAGCGGACACATAGTTGTTCAACATTGACGGTCTATATTTCTGTATTTGTCTATGGTAATGTAATATATCGAGAGGCGTGAAGTTAGTTTCATATGATGCTATAGCTACAGATCTGTAATTTTTCGCCGCAAAAAAATCGGTTACTATGCAGATTTTAGTCAATTTATTTTAAAAATATATATCGAAAATATAAAAGCCATATAAATCTAATTCGCTAATTGCTGCTTTTTAGTATTCGAACTACAAAATTATTAAAATCTGTGTTTCCCTAAACGTCTTATAATAAACAATAATATGGACTGGGAAACAATGTCCTTCAAGAGTCCTTATTTTCAAAATCACGAAATCTTATACGTATGTAGGATAATCCGTTGTACTTGTTACTGTGTTGTTGTACGACATATAAGTATGTATATATAGGGCAAACACAAACTTCATGTGTCTTCCTTCAATAATATCAAATAAATTAACACTTTATTTCAACAACCGCAAAGTTGATATTCGCTTAGCAGTTCAGTAAAAACTATTCAATAACTTCATCTCCCAGTTAGATACTAGATATGAAAGAGACGACAGTACCGCTGGGGCTAATGACGTCCCTCTCACCGGCGCGCTGTCAGCCGAGCGTATGAGCGAGAGAGTTGTTGTGCAAGAGAGAGGTGTGGCTGTCGTTGTGTAGCTCCGCTAGTTGGACCTGGTCCATCTTGCGTTTGCGTTCTACGCTATGCCATGCGCCATATGTGAAGTATATCAGGAGACCTGGAAATATACAATTATATCATAATAGAACATCTAACGCTAACTATCTAACCCATCTAGCACATTTTAACCCTAAATATTCTAAGTATGTTGATCTGTTTCACAATGGAAACTAACGTAGTTTTCTCACATTTTAAATAAAAACTACGACCGCCGAATGCGGTTGAAGCTATAGTCGGATTTTTCGACTCAAAATAGACGTGAGTGACCCGTAGTTTTTAGGGTTCCGTACCCAAAGGGTAAAAACGGGACCTTATTACTGAGGCTCCGCTGTATGTCCGTCCGTCCGTCCGTTCGTCTATCACCAGGCTGTATCTCATGAACCGTGATAGTTAGATAGTTGAAATTTTCACAGATGATGTATTTCTGTTGCCGCTATAACAACAAATACTAAAAAAGAGAATAAAATAAATATTTAAGGGGGCTCCCATACAACAACCGTGATTGTTTTGCTCGTTTTTGCTCGATATTGATAACGGCAACAGGTAGACGCTTGAAATATTCACTGAATATTGAGTTATTTTATTCACTTTAAAAATAAATATCTAAATTAAAATAATATGAAATAAATATTTTCTAAAAAAAAAAACCTCTCAACCGCCTAACTTTTTTTTTCCAAATATGCGATCGGCATTTCGTGAAAATTCACATCTCGGATATACCGCTTGACGGAATAAATATAATTCGTTACATATCACATTTACTCATATTTTGTCAATTAAATGATAACATTTTCCATTAAAACTTAGGCATAGCGACATATTTAATGACTATTAACTCGTTCTGACTACACTGTTTACTGTTCTTTCGATTTTAATCATTTAAGTACTTAAAAAAGCTAATTAACCATTACTGTTATGATAACATCATGACTCATCAAATTCTCCAATTGACGCAAGTTATTCAATAATGAATAGTGTAACAACATAAACAGGTGTTAGAATATTAAATCAGAACACTTGTGGTCACAACAAATGACGATTAGAGATCCGAAAGCAAGTTTATAAGCAATATTATTTTAATTCTAATGGGATGGAAAAAAAAAGATATTGAACAACATTGTAAGATATAAATAACAGTGTCTCTTATAAATATAACGATTTGGCCACAAAAACCCAAACAAAGTTGTTATTCATATAAGAATGCAGCGCATACGCACAGGCGACTCTATCAGAAAACGCCAAACTTGACTTCAAAGTTCTGGCAGTGAAACATGGTGGAAAAGTTAAAGAATGTCATGTGATATCTGAAGATGGATATTCACCACAATTACAACGAATTGACACACTTGTATAGATATATTATAGTAGCGTGTACAACACCCACACTGTTTCTTTACCATACGAGTATTAAGCTCACTACATTGACGCACTTTCAAATTTAACTGGGTCACTCTCTAGATGCATCTCTAGTGACATCTGAATAGAGGTACTCTTCTGAACCCTCTAACACTAAAATTAACTTCAAACGCAACACTAATGGGCTTAAGCAAATATTACAATTTTAATAGCTATATTCAATATTGATTCACAAGTGACGACAGTCCTCTGCAGTACGCATCTTATTTTTCGATCGACATTCGGTAAATTGTCATCGTATACGGTTCATTTCAATAAAATTTATTTTAACTAAAACTAGCGTGAAAATGTGATAAGATATACTGTAATTAACGATCTACGGGTGTACTGTTCGCTATTTCGTAATGGAATAATTAACGCAAAGTGATCTAATTTTCCGAAAAGCTGGGGACCTTGACCACATGCACTCATCTCCCCCATCTCTAGGTCGACCGTGTTTGCTAGCCATTGTGTGTTTTATACTAATCGGATATCAGTTCAAAGTCGTCTGACTTCGGCAGAAAGGTTGCTATTTTGATAAGAAGATGTTTGAATGTATATAAGAGAGGGCGATCAATCTGAACGTTCAAATAGCGACAATCTGGGATCCGCAAACCAACAATGTCCTTTAAATACGTAATCCTGCTCGCGTTCATATTCGACGTGAGCTGTGCTGGAATCGAGGACACTTTGAAGGTACCAAAAGACTGTATGCTCAGCTGTAAAGGCGTGCTCGCGAAACACGGCTACCCTCCAGAGATATACTACGTCACGACAACAGATGGATACATCATCGAGGTGTATCACATCCCCGGCGATAAAACTAAGCCTCTACTCTTTTTGCACGGAATCTTCGACACTTCCTGCGGCTGGTTCCTGAGAGGTAACAGATCTTTAGGTATCATGGCCGCGGAAGAAGGCTATGATGTGTGGGCGATCAACTTCCGAGGGAACAGATATTCCAGGAACCACACCAGTTTAGATCCCGACAAAGATAGTAAATTCTGGGATTACTCCGCACACGAGTACGGCGTTTATGACGTTCCCGCTTGCATCGACTTTGTGCTGAAAGAAACCGGCCAGAAACAGCTGAGCGTCGTGGGATTCTCCGAGGGCACCACATCGATGTTCATCCTCGGTTCCACGAGACCGGAATACAACGAGAAAGTGAAGATGTTCGTCGCTTTAGCTCCTATGGCGTACATGGAAAACGTTCGGCCCGCTCTGTCTTACATAATAGGGATGAGTCCATTTTTAGACTTCATACTACCGCAGAGCATGCAAGAAGTCTCGGGCTACTACTCCATGCAGAAAGCGATCCTTAACATGATATGTACGCAACTGGCGATAGGCTACGAGCTGTGCTATCAGGGCGGTCTGAACTCGGTGTCGGGACAGGACCCCATCGGCATCGAGAGAGAATTCTTCTCCTGCCTGTTCGCCCACTTCCCCGCGGGCACTTCCAGAAAAAACCTGATGCATTTCGCTAAGATAAGCCTACAGAAGAGTTTCAGTCAGTACGATTACGGAGCCACGAAGAACCTACAAGTGTACCGTTCGTTCACGCCTCCCGTCTACGACTTGAGTAAAATGACCATTAAGACAGTGGCGGTGAGCGGTGAGAACGATCCCGTGTCCACGATGAAGGACGTCGAGAAACTACTGAAGGTCCTGCCTAATGTGGTCGGATACAAAGTCGCGGAGAGGAAATGTTTCAATCATTTGGATCACGTGTTCGGAACAGATGCACCAGAATTAGTATACGGATACGTTCTGGACGAACTTAGAAAATATAGCTAGCCTTTGTCAAATAAAACTTTATGTGGTAGAACGTTTGCTTTTTATTTCAATACTTCTATGAGTCCGTAGTGCGCGAGCGAGACGGACGATGGCCGGTCCGTCTCGCTCGCGCATAACCACAATTTTGAAGATATAAAATGCCCGAATGAACTTATAAAGAAATCGTCGTTTGTAAAATTAGAAAATAACATCACAAATATTCGACAAAAATTTCAATTTGATCCAAGTCAATTTTCATACATAAAAATCATTTTTGCGTTAATAATTACTGAATTTTAAATGATTTTTATGTATGAAAATTAATATAAATAAAATCGAAATTTTTGTCGAATATTTGTGATGTTGTTTTCTTTTTTTATCAACCGTCTTCCAAAAAGGAGGAGGTTATCAATTCGATTGTATTTTTTTTATGTTTGTTACCTCATAACTTTCGACTGGGTGAACCGATTTTAATGATCTTTTTTTATTTGAAAGCTGGTGCTTCCCGTGTGGTCCCATTTCATTTCATTTTTCATTTTATTATGTTATGTGATTATATTATTATGTGATTTCTATGAGTATTAACTCGAAATAAATAAATAAAATAAATTTCAATTTGGTCCAGTTCTGACAATGGCATCCATGAGAAGTCGGTTGCTTCAGTTTTTTAAACTATAATTATAAGTTCATGCAGTCATTCTATATCTTCAAAAATATGTGTATGCGCGAGCGAGACGGACGATGGTCGGACTACGGACTCTTAATGTCATTACTTGTAACTTTTGTATTTTATAGGGTGTATTTGTAATAGTGTATGTATGTGTATGTGCGATGTATGTATCCGCAGAACTTAAAGAGCTACCTACTAGAGATTCTGAAAAATATTTTTCTACATAAGTAACTAAGTACATGTAAGTTGAATTACTTCACTATGCGTTTTCTTTTTTATCCCATCCCTTTGTAAAGGACCTTCGCCCTGATGAGACCCGGACTCGCCGAGTCTAGGTTCGATTTGCGACAATACCATCTACCTGTTCCGATGCTCTATCTTGAGATTGACCATCTTAAAGTATCCGGGTATGCGATGGAGAGAGTATGAGAGTATGTGGTGAGCATGGGAGGTACCTGCAGCGATCCAGACGGCGAACCGCAGCCAGGTGGCGAGGTCCAGGTTCAGCATCAGGTACACGTTGATGAGGATACTCAGTCCAGGCAGCCACGGCACCAGCGGCACCTACACACAGCGTACATCAGCCCACTAGCTGGACTCTGTTTGGATACAGAACAATCCTGGCAACTACTACCTATGTTACAAGATAGTTTTTACCAGGATAGTTGTCGCCATCTCCGTTTCCTGAGAACTACAATCTTGGAATTTTTAAGAGTGAATAGATAACTTCAAGATCGACGAGCTTGATCCTCGGCCACAATATCACTTGACATCAGACGAGTTGGTGGTCAATCTATCTTGCGTATAAAAAAAGGTAGACCAAATACCCGACTGCATAAGAGTTACTTTCCTAGTGCAGCTTACGCTTAAATTACGCATGATATGACGTTGAGTGTACGTTTCTGCAAGAAACTATACACAAAGCTACTGTATGACTTATTTAAATGAACATTATTTAGAATGTCTTCGTAAAATTAGTTATTTGCGAATAAAAATTTAGTTGAGGTTGGGGGTTAGTTGGGTTGAGTTGGAGTTTGACGGGTGTATCTGTGAGTCTGTCTGTGTGTATGTCTGTGTGTCTGTCTGTGGCATCGGAGCTCTCAAAAGGATGGGCCGATTTTGATTTAGTTATTGTTTTGTTTGAAAGAGGATTTCATAGATAGATAGATAGATAAACTCTTTATTGTACACACCTTAAAAGTAATAAAAAAGTACTTAAATAGACTAGTGCAACAACAGGCGGCCTTATCGCTAAAAGCGATCTCTTCCAGGCAACCATAGGATGGGGAAAAATATAAAATATAAATCAGACGGGGCGAGCAACGGGATATTAAACAAGTAACATTATAAACTAAATAATGACATATAATAAAAGAAGAGAAGCTGCAAACCTATGTTTTCTGCATAAGTTAGCGTCAAATCAAATTGATTGTTCATCCTTGTTAGCTGAAATCAAATTTATTACTCCGCCCATATCATCTCGTAAAAGCCATTTAAGACTTCGTGTCCCCCATTGTCGAACAAACTACCGCGGAAACTCTTTCTTCTCGCGTACTTTTAATAACTTTAATTCCAAATTTTCAGAGTCAATTGACTTATTTACCACGAGGCATAATGTGTTTATAAATTTGATTAACAGTCGGTTCTTTGGTCCTAAACTTAAATAAAAAAGCATTATAACACGTAGTATATATTCAAACGAGCAATACACGTATAAATAAATAAGCAGGTATGTAGTATTTTACAGTAATGGTTCTAATATCGTTGTTCTCACAAAAAATGTGTTAATTTTATTTTATTATATACATTCATATTGTGCGGATTTGTTCTATTTGGTAGGTAGGTATGTGATTCTACTATATATTATGTATGTTTTACTCTAATCTTAAGACACATTTCTGTTGCTGCACATTAGCAGTGTAACATCAGTCTCAGGAATTACTAGTGATAACCTAAATTTGGCTTAATTGTGCCTAGTATTTTTTTTTCCATGATATTGTGTAAAAAGCTGTTTGGTTGTCCAAATAAATAAAAATAAAAAATAAATAAAATAATACCTCATCACATCATCATCATGATATAACATCGACTGTTCTATGCTGTTCTATGTATAGTTATGTTTCATCAAAATCGGTTCAGCCGTTTGTTTTCGTTGGGGGTTTTTGAGTTTTGTTAATTTATACTTGTTCAAACTTGTTTAAGCTTGTTGCTGTTGTTAGTTTGCCTGCCACACTCAACTCTGCTCATTGTTGGAAATCGCATCCACACATTTAGACTCGAAGTCCATCGCAACACGGACTGAGTTATAAGCGCCCACATATTGTGACTAAAGATATATATAACTATCGACTATTACATAGTAACGAAAATCTATGAGAGTTTACGAGATAACTAAAACAAATGACTGTTCCAGAAGAGTTAATTACTTAGGTACACTAGTGTCATTATGACATTTATTTATTACCTATGACGCATGGGTAACAAATGAGCGCTGGCAACAGCATTCGTAATACGGGTACAATGCCATTATAGAGATGAGTAGGCGGGCAATTTCGTTTACATGGATGGCATATTGTTTTGCAATTAGTAATTTTAGATTTTTATTTGCAAATCAAACTACTGAACGGATTTTGATGATTTTCTTCTAGGGCTAATATGAAATTATATATTTTCAAATAGTAAAAGATTTTTTCAAATCGGTTAATAAATGATGGAGTTCTGAAGTACCATGCACCTATCCGGGCCAACAAAGCAACAGTAATGTATATTATGTTGCAGTTGTCCATAGGCGACGGTTATTGCTTACCATCAGGCGAGCAGTCTGCTTTTTGCTGCACTTTTTACTAAAAAAAAAACCACAGCAACGAATATTCGTTTCATCATCGAAGACTAAAATAAACCAGCAACGAAGAGCGGATTCGTCAACTCATCGTCGTCGAAGACTAAAAGGTAAGGTAAATAAATGTAATCTAAATGTAACTCACAGAGAAGGCCAGCTTCTTCTCCGAGACGGGCTGGGCAGCGAGCGCGGCGAGGGTGCCCACCACCAGCAGCGCGGCGACGAGGAGCGCCGCCGTGGGCGCCGCGCGCAGCGCCAGCACGCCGGCGCCGTGCGAGTTGATCGTGTACATCAGCAGGAAGCACCACACGCCTGCCGGACCGTCACACCACTCACTACTTTGCACTCTTATCTTTCTATTCTACTTATTCTAAATTTGTACAAATATTTGCATGCTTGCTCCTAAAACAGCTTTTGCAGTATATTTGTTATTACAATTTTTCTGTAAATACCTACCCGCCCTACAAAACTAGAACTGGATTAACATATTAGCTCGAGTAAGGGGGCAAAATGACAACCAGTGCAGTAGGAATAATATCTACTATTATTCCTATGACATAAAATAGATTTTGCCCCTTTTGCCTAAATAGTTTATAATGTGTAAGTACGTATATTACTCATATTTCATTTATACTGTACTGGCAATAAAAGTATTTTATTATACCACTATAGAGTAGGTCCCTCAAACTAAGTGAACACGTGATTTTCTTAACATAACGCCCCGTTCCAGAAATGCCTTTTTTTCAATCAATTTTATACAATCAAAAAACAATTTAAAAATCTAACAAGTTATATTAAAAAAAATATCTCTAGCGTTCACGAACCTCATTGCTACAAGGGTTTAAGGGTGCGTATACAGTTACAGGAGTGGTGCGATTTATTTCCACTAGGGGCCGACAAATGAGAAGCGTGCTCACCATAGAGCGTGACGAGGAGGGAGACTAGCGCGGTGCTGAGCCGTGTCGGGGTCTCGTGCCGCTCAGCGTTGTACAGCTGGCGCAGCGCCGAGCGCAGCGACAGCCCCAGCGGCTCCGCGGGACGGTGCGCTGATGTCGACCGCTCGTATCTATACACATTCAATGAGCTTCAATAAAGAATGATTTTAACCTCCGACGCAATAAGAGGAATGTTATAAGTAGGAACCGGATTATATGCATTTGCATATTTATCACATTTTCAGCGATCATTGCATATTTTGTCTGAAATTTTGTGATCATACATATTATCAATATATTTACTAGATTTTTCGGTCGGTTCGGCTATTAATAAGTGTTAAATTAACTCTTATAAAAAAATTATGTTTATACTTACAATTTTTTTTTTTAAATTAAATTAAAAAAAAAAATGGTTAAATAATTGTTCGTTTAATTGTACTGAGTATTAATATTATTAAAGACTATAATTTATAGCCTATAAGGTTATGTGTAAAATTTTGAACGAATACGTAAATTTACTGATTTTATGCCGATTTAGAAGTAAAAAAAATGATAGCACTTTATAAAAATAAATCATGCATATTCTAAGCTGGTAACTGTACATTTACCTGAGCAGCAGCACACAGGAGGCCACCATGGAGTATGCGAGCAGGGTTCCGATGGACATCATGTGGATCAGCTGTTCCAGTTCGAAGATCATCGCCAGGGTGCCTGCGGGACACTCACACTGTACATTATTCACACCGACAAAACAGACACATGTGTAGAACATCATTTTTGTGTTAATAATTTCTATAAATGTTTTTTATTGTTAAATTATAAAATTATTGTATTAAATTATTGTTGAATATTTGTGATGTTGTTTTCTAGTTTTACAAACGACATTATTTTTTATAAGTTCATGCAGTCATTCTATATCATCAAAAATGTGGGTGTGCGCGAGCGAGACGGACGATGGTCGGACTACGGACTATTACACGTACTCACCGGTGAAGAGTCCCGCGACGAAGGTCCCTATGATTGGCGTTTGGAAGCGCTCGCTGACGGTGCCCATAAACTTAAACAGCAGCCCGTCGTTAGCCATCGCGTAGATAATACGCGGCAGCGGGAACACGGCGCCCATCAGGCTGACAACAATCATGCACTCATTAAATACGAACAAAAACGACACATGGTAGTAAATGAAGGTAGGCTAGGCAGAGAAAAAAAGCGTGCGTCAAACATGAGCTTTTCCAAATGGCCAGAGCGAGTTAGAAATGTGATTGTCGATTAGTGTTAGATCGGCTACAATCGACGAAATAATGAAATAATAAGGCCAGTTAATTCTGTGTTTGCAGCGGAGTTCAGTCCCGTCACATGTCGGACACTCCATACAACGCCGCGTTAATCGGTGACACATACACAAGATGACGTCTGTATACAACACACACACACACATTTATGAAGTTATGGTTGTCGTCTGATTGCCACTAACTCGTAACGTCGACTGGGATTCGAGCGCTTAAAGATCGCAACGTTTGTCTCGATTGACAAATTAATGAGCCATGCCGCCAAACTCCGGCAAATGACAGGGCGTACGCGGCGAGCGGGTGAGGAACCTGAAAGTAGCGGGAGGCGGGGAGTGTCCGTTCTGTGTCTGTCGGTGTGATTCAGTTCGTTACCTGGAGCAGAGCGCGCAGATGGCGCCCACGGAGACGGCGTACTTGGCCCACGTCCAGCCGAGGTAGTCGTACACGTGAGGGAACGGCGCCTTCTCGTTCTAACACAACATTACAACACAAGTTTTACTATCATTATTACTTATAGTAAAAAAAAATTAAAACAAGTTACTATTAATATTAACCGATATTAATAAAATCCGGATATGAAATAAAAAATATTACAAAAAAAGATTTTTCCAAATTTTTCATTTATTTAAACCAAATGATAAGACACATTGTAAAAAAAGCTTGCAAATAATTTTAGTCTAAATAACTGAAACGGCCGACTTCAAAATGCACAATAGCAATAATATGCATCTAAGGCGCGTCGCTCACTGGTAAGTCGAGGCGCGGTCGCGGCGGCGTCGCGGCACAGTCGAGGCTTTTGTTAGAGTCGAGGCGCGGGCGGCTATGCTTCCTTCACACACTACAGTGTAAACACGTCTACGCACGAAATAAAATAACAAAATGGCGGTGGAGTCGCGGCGCGGTCGCGCACTGCACCCCTGCCGCGACGCCGCCGCGACCGCGCCTCGACTCCACGGCGCCTGCGACGCGACTCTAATGTATGGGCAACGTACAATGCAATGTACATTGCTAATGTGTGGGCGCACTGCGATTTGAACCTGAAGGAAACGTAGAAGCGGCGCGCCGCTTGTGCGCCCGTGCCTCGACGCCGCCTCGACTCTAGCTCGTGTGGGCGATGCGCCTAAAATGTGTGTGGTGTTATCAGGTCACCTGTTCGTAGTAGGGTATCATCAGCGTGAGCACGGAGGAGACGCCGAAGTAGGCGAGGAAGACGACGAGCAGCGAGGCGACCACCGCGAACGGGATCGACTTCTGCGGGCGGCGCGCCTCCTCGCCGGCGGTGGCCACGCAGTCGAACCCTGCGCGGGCGCAACGGATGTACTAATGACCATCAAGGAGGGTTGTGTTTGCGACTGTATGTATATGTGCGTGTGTCTGAGTTGTGAGAATGGGGGTATGTATGCATGTTTCTATATTACCTCCTACAGCCTAAACGGCTTGACCTATTTTGATGTGCGAGGTGTCGTTAGATTCGTCTTCACTTCCAGAGTGTCATGAGCTATATTTGTTTGTAATAATAATAATAACACTATATAGTTGAATTAAGGGTCGAATACAAAATGCAGTCATCCTATATATGGCGCGCATTAGGAGATGCCTCAGTTTGAAGCCCTTACCGTCAACAGCTTGAGCCCTGCCCTTCTGCCGGCGGCACCATAGTTTTGTTTTTTTTTACAATATTTACGTTGTTTTATATGTATGTATTTGTATTGTAAAAAAAATAATTAAGATATTATACAAACATATGGATATTAATACAAAAGACGCAAAAAAAAAACACAATACAATTGGCCTGGCATGGGAAGTGTGTAAAGTGATTTTGTCAACATTATGTCAGTTATTAATGTCAGTACATACATTAAATGCTCTGAAAGGTTGCTATAGAGGTGGGAAGACTATTATGCTAGCCCTGCAGTAGGTACATACTTTATTTGTCTACGTGTCATGCTAACCCACCCTGCAGTAGGTTCATACTTTATTTGTCTACGTGTCATGATAACCCTGCAGCAGGTACATACTTTATTTGTCTACGTGTCATGATAACCCTGCAGCAGGTACATACTTTATTTGTCTACGTGTCATGCTAACCCACCCTGCAGTAGGTACATACTTTATTTGTCTACGTGTCATGATAACCCTGCAGCAGGTACATACTTTATTTGTCTACGTGTCATGCTAACCCACCCTGCAGTAGGTACATACTTTATTAGTCTACGTGTCATGCTAACCCTGCAGTAGGTACATACTTTATTTGTCTACGTGTCATGCTAACCCACCCTGCAGTAGGTACATACTTTATTTGTCTACGTGTCATGATAACCCACCGTGCAGTAGGTACATACGTTATTTGTCTACGTGTCATGCTAACCCTGCAGTAGGTACATACTTTATTTGTCTACGTGTCATGCTAACCCTGCAGTAGGTACATACTTTATTTTTCTACGTGTCATGCTAACCCTGCAGTAGGTACATACTTTATTTGTCTACGTGTCATGCTAACCCTGCAGTAGGTACATACTTTATTTTTCTACGTGTCATGCTAACCCTGCAGTAGGTACATACTTTATTTGTCTACGTGTCATGCTAACCCTGCAGTAGGTACATACTTTATTTGTCTACGTGTCATGCTAACCCTGCAGTAGGTACATACTTTATTTGTCTACGTGTCATGCTAACCCTGCAGTAGGTACATACTTTATTTGTCTACGTGTCATGCTAACCCTGCAGTAGGTACATACTTTATTTGTCTACGTGTCATGCTAACCCTGCAGTAGGTACATACTTTATTTCCTCTGAAAGATGGATCTATCGATTCGATTATCTAATGGAACTTAGATAAATAACCCTGCAAGTGGTACATTTTATCCATACCCTTATTATCCGTCGAATTGGCCAAAAGTGATAAGACCGCCCTTTGTGCCTTTCTCATGTATTTTCGGTGTTGTTTTGGTGTCAATAAAGTGTTATTGTACTGTGTAGTAGTGTGTAGCGCTTACCGATGAACCCATAGAAGCAGACGGCTGCCCCGCGGATAATGCCCGCGAGTCCATAAGGCGCGAACCCGCCGCTGCCGAAGTCTTTACCGTCTTTGGGCACCTCCGATTCGGGAATGCGCCAGTTCTTCGTGTCCGCTGGAAAATATACACATATATTAGTACTGAATAAATAACCGGCCAAGTGCGCGTCGTGGCATGCGCAAAGTAGGGTTCCGAAGTTGCACATTATAATTTATGTGAAGTTGAAAACAGGATTTAGTATTTTATACTATGAACATACGAGTGAACTTATGTTAATTTAAATTAAATTTGCACAAAATTTTCATTCCTAACTTCTCCGACTACATTTTTTAAGTTGATTGACTATTACTCGTTAACTTGTAAAATTTACTTATTCATCATATTATATGCTACTAACATGATTTTTCCATATCTCCAAAGTCAACCGTTTAGGTGGTAGGGGTTAGGTCACTTGATTCTAACAAAGATTTTATATTTCACAAACTTAATATTTCGCAAAGGAATCCCTTAATCGAACAATGGTTTAGCACACCCCAAATATTTTGAATTACCTATCTAACAATACTCCACACAACGGGATAGATGAGAAAAAAAAACCAACCCCACTTTACATGTAGAAAGTACCCTAAAAAATGTGTTCAAGATTTTATTCTACGACTTTTTCCGCGTGATTAATATGTACATTCATGCCAAATTAGACTTCTAATGCTAATAGTCTTTGAGCAAATCCGCGGACAGTGAACCCTAAAAAGGAGTGAAAGAAAAAAATAGTTGAGAATACCTTTGAACGATCCGGATATGATGACGAACAGCACCACGCACAGGTTGACTCCGGTGCAGAAGTTGTTGAACTTGGTAGACTCCTTGACGCCGAACGCCAGCCCCACTGGAACCATCCGATATGCACTCAAATTATTACAATTAATGATTTATAGGGTTTTCGCCATTGTTACTCATTAAAAAAAGGTAATAAAATAAAAATAAGATTTAAAATTATATAAATGTATACGCGATAGATCCGTTAAAATTGGTTTCATTCCAATAATTCAAATTAATTTATTTCCGAAAGAAGTATACAAACATTACACCATATTCTAGTGGTCCCCACGCGAGACAGCACGTGAGAACCTTAAGTCTCGTGTTAACAGGGTAGATTAGAATGAAGACTTTAACTGACAACAAAATATTATACTAGAAACAAGGAAAAATACACCAATAATGTTTTCTAAGTTTTTTCGCGATTATTAGGTACTCGTTAAAATGAAAAAAAAATAACGGATTTATCGCGTATATTTTGCATAATTTTATGACCTTATCAAAATTTTAAATAATCATATGAAGTCATAAAATTAAGTTAAACCATATACCATATATTTATTTATATATGTATCCACCGACCTGAGAACAGCATGATGACTCCGAAGGCGAACAGGTCCGGGTACCGCGCGAGATGCGGGGACTCGAGCGGCATGGCGGCCGCTAGGTACCCGGATATAGAGTTGTTCAGCAGCGAGTCCAGGTACTCACTCAGGGCCTTCACCACGGACGCCGCACCTACCGCACACGAAAAAAAACATGTATAGACTACATAGATAAATGAACCTAGAGATAAATTCAACGTGTACCAGGTAAATGATAGCGATACTGATACGACTCAATTACATTCCCGTAGAAAACAAGCAAAATCATCACGCCTCAGTAAAGTGACGATGACTGTGCTAGAAGCATGAAGTTTGGCCGTCAACAAAAAATCACGATTCACCACATTATTTCACTTACCTACACTCATGCACTTGGCCTAAGACTTAATAATTAACAATTAGTGGTAGTGTTTTGTTAATTATTAACAAACACCACCACCGCTATAATTAATAAAACAAACTTCTCACTATGTGTAGACGAACACATAAATTTGTCGTGCCATCACATGGGTTCCGTGGTGTAGTGGTTATCACATCTGCTTTACACGCAGAAGGCCGCCAGTTCGATCCTGGCCGGAATCACTCTTTTTGCAAGTTTAATTCGTGATCGTTTTCGACACGCAACCAAACCGAAAGCTCTCCTTGCGTGTTACAGTTGCCACCAAAATTATATCACTCGCCTATGTTACTTTTTTCCTTAAAGTTTAATTTTTTATGGGATACGTAGGTACTTGCTCATATAAGAAAAACTAATTAGTCTAAATAATTGAATTAATAATGTTTAGTCATTACTAAATATTAATACAATAATTTTGGCGAATTTAAAAGGTTCTACCGTCACCGATCGTTATTCTTGTGTAAGGAAAAATACTCGAAGGGTACTTATAGTATTTTTCCTTACAAATTGATAAACCTGTTTACTACTGCAAAATAATACCTATTTCGAGAATATTTTTATGTAATCCAACGTAATAGTTTAACTTCCCGCCGAAAAGGAGATGATAAGTTTAACAAGTGTATCTATGTATTTTATGTCTGTCATTTTAGCTTTCAAACAGATGAACCGATTTTGATTTTTTGTTTGAAACGGGATTTGCTCGAGAATGGCAAATTCGGTTCAGCCGTTTTTTATATGTTGGGGTTCTTAAGTTTTAGTAACTTACTTGTTGAGAAAAAAACCTAACTCGACATGTCGCGACTAAAAACGAGTCAGGCAATTACCTTACTTGAAACTTGCCACGCAGAGCCGAGGAAAATCTATTGTTACTGTACCCTTAAAATTACAACCGCCTACACTGTCGGTGGCTAATCCATTAATTTCCAGTATTCATTATTTCCTCACCGATGATATACTCGAGTATGAGGTTCCATCCTATAATGAAGGCGATGAACTCGCCGACACACACGTAGCTGTAGACGTACGCCGAGCCCGCCTTGGGCACGCGCGCACCGAACTCGGCGTAGCACAGACCTGAGGACGTAACAACACAATGATAGATATACATAATACAATTATATAATGACTAGATCAACGGAAAGTCCGCTATAGGTTTTCAATCCCTCGCGAGCGTCAAATTATGCGTCTTAAACGGAACACAATCGGCTTTATCTTAAAATTGCGTTGACTTAGAAGTTTAATTTTTTCACTGCACCAAGGAGTAGCAGACCTGAGTATTTGATATTAATTTCAGCTTCATACCTCCACGTGTTCTTGAGAAAAAAGAGTCGGGTAGACGGACAACAAAGTGATCCTATAAGGGTTATGTACCTCAGTCGGCAAATATGGAGCCCTAAAAATATATAGTTGAATATTGCGTCATTCTTCCTGTTTTAATCCAGCACAAAATAGTTGTGCTTATCAAAAAAAACTGTAGCCTACTTGGAAATTCCTTTACAATAATAGATCCTATACAGTGACATAAATAATAAATAAATAAAATAAAATTCATTTATTGCAGGTAATTAAAACCCATATAGTAAAAAGCAGAAAAGGCATATACAGACTAAAGAATATTCATTAAATTTAAATCATTAATTCTACATAAACAATACAATTAAATAAATGTCACCAAACTAAATAAACTTAAAAATGTCAAATGTTAAATTAATAATCATAATGCCAAAGAAAAATAATAACACAATAAAATAATGTCAAATAAAATCACAATAGTCCGTCATACATAAATAATTAAATAATTCTAAGCAGTGCATATCGTTTTTCACATCAATACTTTCTCGTAGGCATCGCTACTGCAACGTGCCTGTTGCAACAATGCCTAAGGAAAGGACAATCAAAGTACGATTGTGACAGTGACGTACGATTCGAAACCGTAGTATGGAACACGAGTAGTATTGTAGTCTCGGCAGTTTCTGACGTTTTGGGTTTCATTTTCTATCACATCTCATACCGATACCCTTATGAGCCACACAGGGTATACAAGGGTACATAAAATGGGATAGGTACCAAGGGGGGACATTCAACTTTTATAGAGATGCAAAGTTGGTTCGCGCTCGTTTTTATCTTGCTTTTACTGTAAGAGTGTAAAACGAAAATTAACATGAGACTTTTTTTGGATTGCGATATTACTAATAGTCTCTTCAGCTTTTGAGTCGCTCTCTTAATTGCAGAAAAGGTAAGTTAAAACAGGCGGGAGCCAACTTTGCATCGCTATAAGAGTTGAGCATAACTCTTTAGGCTACCTAGAGACCGGCAAATTAGAGGCAAGCATGGGCTTGCCTATCCCTACTTAGCTTTGGTAGAGGCTTTCGTCATATTTCGATGCAATGCGAAGGCGAATTGCGAGGCAATTAACGTATGGTTTACTCATACATTGTCTATGGTAAAGAGATCTGTAGACTTACGAAAATCACCAATATAGCACGGCGCATTAGCAAGTTGAAATGACAGTGGGCAGGGCATATAGCATGTAGAACTGACGGCCAGTGGGGCCGAAACCTTCTCGAGTGAAGACCACGAACCGACAAGCGCAGCGTAGGAAGACCAGCCACAAGGTGGACAGAAGACATCATACAAGTGGCAGAAAGACGTTGAATGCAGGCTTCCAACCGGTCTTTTTGGAAATCCATAAGGGAAGCCTATGTCCAGAAGTGGACTTCTTGTGGCTGAGATGATGATAATGATTCCATAATACGAGCTACTTTCTATCCTTTCAAGCAGTCTTTTTCGAAACGCGTTCCCCATTCGCCATTTCAGAGTGATGACTTAGTACATTTTCAAAAAATACCTGCGAACACGCTCGCGACAGCAGCCAGCAAGAAGGAGAGTATGACAGCGGGCCCCGCGTAGTTCTTGGCCACGTCTCCGGCCAGCACATATACCCCCACCCCGAGCGTGCTGCCCACCCCCAGCGCGGTGAGATCTAGCGCGGAAAGCACGCGCGCGAGCCGCGCGGCTCCCTCTTCCGCCGCCTTGCGACGGGAGAGCACGCGGTACGCGAGCCGCGCTGCCTTAGCCGCGCCAGCTTTGATGCCGCCTGGAATCATAGGGTAAGAACGATTTAAAGAAACCGACTGTGAGGGTACGGATAGGGTGACGGATATTACGAGCGAGGAGTATTGTGATATTTCTACATTTAAGAAAGCGAGACAGAAGTCGAAACATGAAAAAATCATACCTAATTCAAAATTGGGTAGTTTTGATATTTGGCTCGCTTACAAAAAAGTAAGATAAAAGACAACGAGTTTCAATTTGGCCGCATATAAAATTTCATAATTGACAAAGGTTCTGTATGAAATATTAAATTGTGTTAAATCATAAGGAAAAATATCTGAGCTAGGCCATTTATCTAAGACTAGCGCTTCATTTTATTTCTTAAATATAACATAAAATTTAAGTAAAAGCAACAAAGCTGAGTATTAGAATAATGCCTTGTGACTTTTTTTTTAACAAAGTATAACTGACCTGGCATATTAGACGGAGCGGAAAGCAATCTTTCAACAAAGAGTAGGACCTACGTAACAGAAATCTATGTCGATAGTATCGATATTACAGTACCACAGTGTACAAAAACACGATCGACACTGACTCACAAGCGGCAATCGTCTGTACATTACATTCAAGATAAACTCAAGCGAAGTAGGTAGGTGTTTGTCTGTCTGCCTAACTTGGGGGCTACCACAATCTCTAGTAATAAGAATAATATTACACAAGCTCTCTGTTTCCTGATCACAATCTTGGAATTTTCAAAGCTAGAGCGAATAGACATCTTCTAGATCGACGAGCTCCATCTTCAGCCACACCGTCGCTTAGCATCAGGCGAGTTGGTGGTCAATCATAGATCATGCATAAAAAAAGCTATTCGAAAGGAGCAAATATTTGTACCCTGTCTCTATCTATTCATATAATTTTCGTTATAGATTTTGTTTTGCAATTATCATAGCTAAACTAGTACGTTCCATAATTCTCCATTTATGTTAGGTTCATACAGCATAAACTTTTATTGGGAAAAAGTTAACGATAGTGGCATAGATATTTATGATTTCAATCAGATATAAAAAGAATCATCGAAATCGGTTAGTGTTTAAGGGGTATTATAGAAAACAGTTTTTAACAGTCTTCTAAAAAGAAAGAGGTTCTCAATTCGATTGTTTTTTTTTATATGTTTGTTCAGCGATTACTCCGTCAATAATAAAGTGTTTTAGATGGTTCTTTTTTATTTGTTTTATTTTATCTTATTTATATTTTATCTCTATTATCTTATTTTATTATTTTATCAAAATCGGTTTAGTATGTTGGTTTTTATAACAAAATAACTGAAAAAATGTCATCCCAGAAAAATAAACTATAATTATCTGTTATTTTTATGGGAGATCCCGTGACAACACTTAATACACTACCATTGTCTGTACAAACGGCGCCCGTCAATTTACTCGTCTTACTAAATTGGACTCAACAGAGACGATGATGCTCGTAAAATGGACGACGCCAATTGATCCTCTCTAATCTAAATGACAGAGCTCAACTAAGTAGATGTCAAATATTTGATTTACTTGGATTACTTTAGTTATTTGAGATGATACTAAAACTCACCCAGTAAAATATACCACATACTCGGCACACAAGTGTCACACTAAATAGATATTATGTTTCTCACTACTGATGTTCTAACAGATACAACCGCAATGATTCTTCCAATTGATTCTTATTACTAGTTGTATCTCGCGGTTTCACTCGCCCTCAAGAACAAGAACTGGCCATGTTGGGCGTAAAAAGTGATAAAAGCATTTGGCAATCTAAAGTACATATATAAGCTCCATATTAAATTTCATACATATGAAACCAATATGAAGTTAAATGAGAAATAATATCCATGTTGTGAAATTGTTGCCCCATATTTTAACAAAAATGTTAAATTAATTTACAACCAAAAACCAAACAAGAATTCCAACTGTGAAGAAATGTTTTGATTTCTGTTATTGATTTCAGCTTATTCAAATGGATGAACTTATATTGGCCATGGAAAAAAGAGGTAACAAAAAATATCTAAAGACACCTTGCACACCTTTTTGCCATAATCTCATATGTATATAAGCCAATGCTTAACCACAACTCTCCTGTTTTTTTTTTATATTAGTCAGATGGCACCTGATGTTAAACAAGAGTGTAGTCAGGGATGGAGAACATACATCTAGAATATATCTATTCACTCTAGCCTTAAAAATTCCAAGCTCTCAGCAATAAGAAAAAGCAGCATAGAATTCAATTCCATTTATAATGAAAAGTGACCATATCTAAGAATCTAAAATCTTTATGACATGTAGGATACAGACAGTAATATTGAAACCACAGTACATATTTAAGCTGGGAAACATTACTTACTTTGAATATTTTTTATCTGATAAGAAACACATTCAAAACTGAATGTGGAACAAACTGACATACTCAGGAACATTATTAAGTATACTATTGGTCCCAAATAAATTGGCATCTGTTTATTGATTGCCAATTTATTTGATGTCAGCTTTATTATAGTACAACCAACTCCATTTATCGTGTGGTGAGTACATACTCATTTTAGTATTATTATTAAGTTTTAGTAAGTATATAAAGTATTTAAACCAACTAAATTATACAAAGACCTATTGAAAGATGAGGAAAAACCTATTGATCGACTTTCACAACGAGAAGTATTCATCGCTCAAGAAGTATACCTCACCCGTACAATAAGAGATAACTATAGTTAAAAATATGAAACAACCAACAAATTTGACAATTAAAAATTTCACAGTGACTTGACTTGATTGCATAACCCAATCAGTGCTTGAGAGCATTTACCAGATTGGCCACAATTAAAAAAAATTGTGTGGATTTTTTAAACTAAAAGGAAGTACCTAACTAAGTAAGAATTTTTGAACTGAATACATATTGATTATTATTTTTTGATCATTATTTTCCTGTACATTGACTCGCACAGGACCAGAAAGATGGCATAGAGTGTGTGGTGTAATGATGAATAAGATGGTGTAAACAAGAGAAGGCCTATACCCAGCTAATCGCTATGAAAGGTTATAAATGCGCATTCTTTCGAACGATTCTAGTGATTTAGTGACTAATTTTTTATGAAAAAGTTTATGAGTGATGAAAAACAGCATTTTTTATTTTTGTGAAGACAAATCTAGCAACACCTCACACATCAAAATCAGTCAAGCCGTTTAGGCTGTAGGCAATTATATAGAAATACATACATATACTTGAAAACATAGCCCGCTTTCTTATACAGTCCATTAAAATGGAAAAAAAGGAAGTTATAGAATGGCTTGAACACAATGAATATAGAATGGCTATGAAATTCAACATGGAAAGAAATGCAAATTTATATATGTATTGTCAAACTATACTTTACTTATTAAAAAAAAATATAGACATGATCAGTTGTTTTACATAATTAATAAAAATAGATTTACAGTTAACTTCTTGCAAAATTCTATCTTGCCTTACAATTATCCAGTAAAATATCTGAAAAATTAAGTGTATCTATTATCATCTAATGGTTGTCTGAAAGAGATCGCTATTAGCGATAAGGCCGTCTTTTATTCCTTTCTTACACCCTAATCATGTACTTATTGTTATTTTATTATGGTGTCAATAAAGTATTTTTGTATCTTACACCTCATTTCTCTACTAACCCTATAGTTTCACTATAAAGATTTTCACTCTCAAGACGGATATTGCAACATCTATCAAGAGTGAAAACCCTTACATTATAGTGAAACATTGACTATGATTGCATCATCTTCACTTCTACACCCACACAGAAAGGAAACTGAAAAATAATTAACTACAACCTTAGGATAATAGATAATTAAATCTTAAACCATAGAATATCAGTTTAACATTATCATAAATGTTTGTAATTAATACTTTAAAAAGTGGTGTCTTGTTTAGGGATATCACACTGGGAGTAATGAATAAATATTTCCTTCCTTTTAAACTTGTGACAATGTTCTAGGGATTGGCAGGAGAACCATGAAAACATATTTATTCACTTTTATGACATAGAAAAAATATATAAGTAGATTGAAGAGTATTGTACATCAATAGGTATATATGTTAGGTCAAGGAAACTTTACTGATATTAAAATGGTAAATACTTAATTATCAATATAAGTAAACCAACAGCATCATCTATTAGTTATTTACAAATGTTTTGGTTATAATAAAACGTGTTCTGTTAGCCAAATCAGCATATTACATGCCACGGTAGTAAAAATGCCAATTTTGACTACCGTGCCATATTGTCACTTTTACTTGAAGTTTTTATCAAAATATTCACTGAAAGCTTACCTGTTTGAAAGGTATGTCGTAGCCCTATACCTTGTCCAGTATTTCCCCGAACAGGTTCATAGTTTCCAAGCAAATTATCACCCGGAAAAGACATGGTTTTGATAGTCCCAGATACCTACACATAACCTATTACCTAATAAAAATCCAAGTACCGGTAACCAGTACTTATCGTTTATAAATTGTAGCTTAGTGTTGACAACCAGAGTTTAATTACTCAGTTTTCTTACTTAACGCATTTCTTTTGTCACACAAAAATGAGAAAATCCTAAAAATGCATTAAAAATAAAATGAACATCTGACTGCAGAAAGAAAAACTGTCAAATGTCAATGTGGGTAACTTTGACTTTGCGTTAAACTTTGGACATAGCCTGGTAAAAGATTAAAGATTCTTTATTTTTTTTACCAAAAGATGAGTAATTAAATTGATTGATGAATGAGTGAGTTGTAGTCGCCAAACATTATAAATGTTAATTGATGCATAAAGTTGACAAATGTGATGGAAGTTTTAAAGTTTTCCACCATTTTCTAAAGTTCTAAACACAAGAATTTGTGACTGAAAAATGTATGTCCAAGATTTCGGATTTAATTATACAAAACTTGTTTAAATCCCATGAGTTTTATTTAATATCGATAAAACATTGATCTATCTTACCGTTTTAAACAATATTTCTTGGTCTTATATAGTTTTACTACGTAAAAATATTCTAAGCAAAAAAGTCAACGTATTTTCTTTAATTGTGGGTAAAATTGACGATAGAGTTTCAGATAATTATACACCTAAAATGCATTAATAACGTGAATTATTTCATTTCTATGTCTGACAGAGATGTTTTAAGCAATATAATGTGGTCGAAGATGGTAAGCATACATAACACGGAATAAGAATTGGCTCTCAAGTAGGTGGTTGATAGAGTCTGGCCAACGAAAGCTGTCCACGTATTATTTTCAGAAGTTTTGATATGGCAATAATTTAAGACTGTCAAAATTGACACTTTGACGTTTCGTACTTGAGTCATCTTCTGTTTACGTTGGTTTATGTGCATCATATTTTCATTGATTTTGTTTAAAATAATGCCGAGAACAATTAAAAGTTCGACGAGGAAGCTTCTATTTACTATGATTGACAAATATAAAGACATAAAAAGTGATTTAAATCAGAAATCTGCAGAGAAAATACTACGACTGGATTCAATCCTTTCACTTTCAGGTTTATTGAATTTCTAATGAAATCTAATGAAACATTTTGATACTTTTAGACTATTTAAGACAAATCGCAATATTTTTCATGGTGTATCTACTTTTCAGGAAGTATTAACAACGAGGAGACAAAACTTAAAATTGTGGAAGCAGTAAAGAAATTGAAAACTCGAAAAAAATGAAATGGCGACTTCTGAAACACATTATTTAGAAAAGATATCTTCAATGACAGGTATTACTTTAGAAATTATAGATTTTAACAGTTACTTCGAAGAGTTATATAAATTTATGACAATGTATGGATGGCTAAATTAAATAATATAATATTATTGTTTTGTAATAATGTCTTTGTATATTATTATGGTTTTTGACTTTAATGACTGATAATTAATAATATACTGTTACATACATAATTTATTGTATTTGTTATCTTCAGATGTCAGTGTGAAGACTCTAAGAAGAATTAAAATTGAAGGGTCTAAAAATCAAGGACAGTGGAATACTCCGGGGAAAAATCGTCCACATTCAGCAACAGTTTCCAATTTGGATAATTTTGATATTTCAGCTATAAGAAACAAAATAAACGAATTTTATGGAGTTAGAAAACAAGTCCCAACACTGAGAAGCCTGCACAATGAGCTGAGGGAAGCAATTGAATTTAAGGGATGCCGTGAAACCCTTAGAAATTTTTTACACAAGAACGGGTTTGAGTTTCAAAACAATAAAAATGAACGGGCTTTACTTACAGAAAAATATGAAATTGCGGCATGGAGACATAGATTCTTGAGGACAATACATAAAAAGAGGCTAGAAGGTAAACAGATTATTTACCTTGATGAGACATATGTACATCAGAACTATAAAGTTAAAAAATCATGGCAAGGACCTTCAACAAGCGGTGTCACTACTAATATATCATCAGGAAAAAGACATATTATTGTGCATGCCGGATCGGAGGAAGGGTTCGTGCCAGGTGCATTATTGGTATTCAGCACAAAATCCAAATCAGCTGACTACCATGATGATATGAATGCTACCAACTTTATGAAATGGTTTGAGGAAATGTTGATACCTAATCTCACTAAACCTAGTGTAATCGTGATGGACAATGCAAGTTACCATGTGAAACAAGTAAACAAACCCCCTACTATGTCTGATTCTAAAGCTAATCTCCGAATATGGCTTCAAGAAAATAATATTCATTTTGAAGAATATCACACCAAAGCTGAATTAATGTGTTTGGTGAAAGATAATAAACCTGCCGTTGTTTACGAAGCAGAAGTGCTTCTAAAAAAACACAGTCATATCCACAATCACGAAATTTTGTTGCTGCCACCGTATCATTGCGACCTCAATGCTATTGAGCTTGTATGGAGTCAAGCGAAGAGAAAAGTAGCAAGCAAAAATATAGGAATACCAGGGTCTGAAATGCAAAATTTAATAAAAGAATGTTTTCTATCCATAACTGCTGATGACTGGAAGAAGTACACTGATGCACTACTATGCTTATGACTTTATAGAAAATTACAAACATACCTACAAGATACGCGCAAAAATGTTTGGTTAGTGGCTATTTTTAGTGAATTATTTGCTCGTATTAGAAAGTTCACGGCACTTTAATGATTATTATAAATAAAGATTAATATGAAACAATTATGCGCGAGCGAAGCGAGCGCGAAACTTTTCGAAGCATTTTATAAAATTATTGAAGCCTGGAAGGATTTTTGATAATGGCGAGGATCTCGGGGGGGGGGGGGTGTTAAACCCCCCCCCCCCCCCCCCTGCCTACGGCCTTGCTTAGGTAGGTATCTAAAAGCGTAGGACAGAATTGAAAAGGCCAGAAAAGGCTAATCATATTTTCTTCTTCTTTTTTGTATCGGAGTGTAATCATATTTATATGCTATAAACGCAGAACAAGACAGAATAAATCAAAACACAATTGTTTTAGATATAGCGTTCAGGGTTACTTTGTCTGGTGAGCCATAAAGTCTAGTGTCCTTGTAATTTATCGGTGCTAGTTTTCTGTCCACTATATTAAATAGCACGACTAAAATATATCAAATGTCACATGTGACAGATGTCAAAGTGACTGTTTAATTTCAACGATTATCAATCGCACTCGCAGGTAACTCATATTATGTATTGATTTATTGGGTAACAACACTTGAGTATATTTTTGCTATTCGTTGAGATTTTGTAGGTAGAGATTACCTGCCTCTATAGAAATTATTATAAAACTAGAATAAAACTTTGAATAAAATATAAGTACCTAGTATTCTTGAAAATAGTAGGTATTCTAATAGGTATTTGTCGATACCTAGCCAGGCTTTGTAAATGAAACACCATATTCAGAAATTCGTAACATCTTAGGGGCCATTCATTTATTACATAAGACTATTTTTGCCAGTTTTTGACCCCCTCCCACCCTATATAAGCAAAAATAAGAATAGGCCAACCCCTCCCCCCTGTGTAATATTTATTAGGTACGTAAGAATCTAAAGGAAAAAATTAATACACGTTTGGTTTATTGTAATGTTTATTTTTCAAAGTAACTATTTTTAGGAATGTTTATTTGTACTTTTATACACATCCGAGCGCACTTCGGCACTCGCGGGATTGCCCGCGCTTTTTCAAAGTATAATTTTAACTTTTATTTTATTTTTTGGGATCTTACGTAAGAACTATCAAGACTCCCTCCCACTCCCTTGTAAGTAAAAATAAGACATGGTCGACCCCCCCTCCCTCCCCCTCTAAATCGTCTTAAGTAATAAATGAATAGCCCCTTAACACTAAAAGAAAACACAACTTTATTCACGAAGTAACTAGTTATAGCGAGGTAATTAATTAATACATTGATTTAATCTTATGATCTTCAGATCTTACTTCAAGTAAAATAAATGTGCATTTGATTTTACATTGGAGGCCGGAACGCGCAGAGTTTGAAATAGCAGATCATCTGGGAACCTGAAATTAACATACAAACCGTCAAGGTACAATTTTGTTAAGTAATATATGTTTATTTCTTTTTCATTGTGTCTACATCTTTGTAAACTATTAATTATTGAGTAAACGTCTGAATAAAAATATGTTTTTATCATAATCTATTTTTAATAACAATATTATTTTGTTTTATTGACATACGGTTTGGTTTGGCCGTTTTGCTACATCGATTCAAGGTCGCAATGAAGCAATGTTGTTTATGTATCACTTTACGCACATATTTAGTATATAGGTACAAAGTCTGTGATTTTACGATTATAAAATATACTGAAAGCCTTGGAAACGGTTACTATTTGAGTCTTGGAGTAGAGACGTTCCACGAGGTTTCAAAAGTTTATCTCACAGGTTTATCTGATTCTGATTGATTTTTGACAATGATGCCAGGGATGCCAGATTGTATAGTAAAATCAGGATGAATCTACTTGTTTTTTTTTTATCATACACTTGACCACATCCTGCATTATTCAGTTATCTGAAAACATCAGCGTTTTAGTAGCAAAAATAAACGTATATTATCTCATCAGTTACAATGTTTTCTAATGTGTTCGGATTTATCGCGTATATTATACATGATTTTATGGCCTTTTTGCGATAAATCCGTTCATTAAGAGAGAGAGAGAGAGAGAGAGAGAGCGAAAGGAAGCCAGTAAGATGAAGGATGTATTATAGATGAATTTGAACTGCTGTTATAATAAAATTCTTAAAGTGTAATTGTAATAATTAATATTTTTACATTTTACTTTTTTTTCATTACATACCAACTTTCCCCTTCTTAGTTTTCCATTTGGGTGCTGGCGATTTTACATCAACCCTGGCCTTGGGTAGGATGCTATCGGAGAACCTCTTCATATTGTTTCCCTTCATGGTGGAGAGGTCCAAGGTTTCCTGAGGCACCAGGCTAATGTCTGCTGATATCCATTTTGGCCTGGGGTAATAATATGTATATATCAGTCGCTGACTTCCAAACACAAACATTGGGAAGCATGTCAAAAAAAATCAATGAGGATCTCCTAGGGGATCGTCCAGTAATCACGTAAGGCTTGAAAGGGAGTTCGGGAAAAATCACGAAATATCGAGAGGTGCAACGGGATATCAAGTTTTTTTTTCGTTGAATGCTCGATTTCTAAGCTGAAAAGCGGGGCGTGACCTTTACTCGTTGTTGCCAGCCAACAATTTCCGCATCTGTCGTGACGATTTTTTTTAATAATTTGTACCAAAAAATACATATGGGGCTACTAAGGGGGCTTACATAACTTGCCGTCTATTTATTAAAATAAATAGTATATATTATTATAACTACGGTCAATCACTACGGGCCTTATAAGAAAGCTGAGTCACACAATTCCCGGAGTCTCTTTGCGAGATTCACCGACACAGCACGGCGGAATAGTAAGTTGAAGTGGCAGTGGGCAGGTCACCATAGCACGTAGAATTGATGGCCGATGGGGCCGAAAAGTTATCGAGTGGTGACCACGCACCGGCAAGCACAGCGTAGGAAGACCAGCCTCAAGATAGATAGATAGATAGATAACACTTTATTAAAAGACCACAATACAGAAACACAAATACAGAGATAATAATATTACAGCTAGGTGTTTTAATTGGCGGTCTTATCGCTTATGGCTTATCTTGGCTTATCTTAGATAGAGAACTTTATACAAGTAGCAAGAAAACGCTGTATGCAAGACGCTTCGAACCGGTCTTTTTAAATAACGATGAGGAGGCCTAGGTCCAGCAGCGAACTTCTTGTGACTGAGATGATGATGATGATATAAAACAGTTATCGAAAATCAATGTGAATGTATATATTCAAAGTCACGAAAGATACTTGAAATGTTCTTAAACCTGGTCCCATTCAAGACTAGTACTAGACAAGAAGTACCTAATCAGCTTCAGTACAGTTTATCAATATATATTTTTAACACACTTGACGTAGGTAAGTTAGTGAAACTGCGTCTGATTTGTAGTGAATTCAATTTCCTTATCGGCAAACCTTATACAAAACGTATATTTATGTAGCGCTTCCATTCCAATAATAATATAAATTAATTTAATAACATTTTTTTGGAACGTGAATGGAGGGACTGAAATACACAAATGCAGCAATTTAGTATCAATAGACTGACGAAGACCTTCTCATGACGACGATGATAGTAATCATTAACCTTCTATTATAGTCCACTGTACCTATTACAGAAACCATGGACTGTTTTTTTTTAAATGTAGACCTAGGTTTGCTTTTGACCGCCAACTTACTGCAGTACAGAAGACTCCGCAATCACATTTAATTAAATAGCGACCCTTGCTACACAGTACAGCGTAAGTCAGCTTGCACAGGTGCTAACTGCCTACTTGTATTTATCTTAACGACAGACACTTACATATTGCATCTCGATCTATCGTGTAGTTCTTATCTCTTCTGGCGCGCGGCAAATTACTGAACTATCTAATCGAGATAGTATATCGCATGCATTTGTAGCATTATGCCTAATCTGCCGAGTTGGTTTACTCTGATTCGAGCTTGCTGAAGAACTCACCCAGTCAGCCCGTTCATCGCCCCAACCTGGTTCCTCATGGAAGTGAGTAACTTGAAGAGTAGGAAACTCTTCAGCACACCTTCGTCCTTCAGATCCGCTACTGACTGCGGCCCAGCGTCTATGAAGTTGTGCTCCTGTATAGATACTAGATAGTAAGTTTTGTAGAGCTTTTGTAATTCAAACCTAATATTTATGTGAGTAGATATTCTTTTTTTTACATTTATAATTAAGAAGTTTTCGTCAATCACTCTTGATTTCATATTCACGCAACGCCATCTAGCTCCAAACTAAGCATGGCTTGTATTATGGGAACTAGATAACTGATACAATACTTATATACTTTTTTGTGAATACTTATGATACAAAGAAACTCTTAGACACAGCTCAAACATCCATGCTCATCGCACAAATGTTTGTCCTGGATGGGGATCGAACTCACGATCAGGGGAGTTACTCTCAACTCTTATATAGCGATGCAAGGTTTGCTCAGCGCCCATTTTTATCTTGATTTTTCTGTAATTAAGAGAGACAAAAGTTCAAAAATACTTTAAATTCTGATATTTTTAATAATCGCTTTAACTTTTGTGTAACTCTGTTAATTGGAGAAAAAGCAAGAGTAAAACGAGCGCTGAGCGAACTTTGCATCGCTATAAAAGTAGAGAGTACGGCTACTGGCATACCTACATACTACCAACTGAGCTGTGAAGCCAGTCGAAATATTAAATAATGTCAGACAAGAAACACGGGAGATGTCAGAGCCACACATTGTATTTTATGTTTGTGTCGAATGTGTGTCTACCCTCGTACGACAATAATTTACAAACCATTGACTCGATCTTTATGAAATTCTGTAGGCTGTGACCGGCCCAGTCAAGTGTTTGCGAAGATAATATACCTAACAGTAGGTAGCAAGCTCTTAATTTGAAGCGCACTCGTCTTTTAGATTACGGTTTTACGGTTTTATGGAATAATTGTAAACATATTTCTCTCTATGAACAACATTAGAAAATGAGAATAATCATTTATTTCCACGAGCGTGGTGTGTGACAGAATTGTGAAAATAAAAGTGGATTTTAGAAAAGTAAGACATGAATTTGTTTAATTAGATATGAGGAATATTTTAAAAAACTAGTTTTATTCCTATGTCACTTACACTGAAGACGGAGTAGTGATAACACATATTTATTCATATGTCACTTACACTGATGACGGAGTAGTGATAACACATATTTATTCCTGTGTCACTTACACTGATGACGGAGTAGTGATAACACATATTTATTCATATGTCACTTACACTGATGACGGAGTAGTGATAACACATATTTATTCATATATCACTTACACTGTTGACGGAGTAGTGATAACACATATTTATTCATATGTCACTTACACTGATGACGGAGTAGTGATAACACATATTTATTCATATGTCACTTACACTGATGACGGAGTAGTGATAACACATATTTATTCATATGTCACTTACACTGATGACGGAGTAGTGATAACACATATTTATTCATATGTCACTTACACTGATGACAGAGTAGTGATAACACATATTTATTCCTATGTCACTTACACTGATGACGGAGTAGTGATAACACATATTTATTCCTATGTCACTTATACTGATGACGGAGTAGTGATAACACATATTTATTCCTATGTCACTTACACTGATGACGGAGTAGTGATAACACATATTTATTCATATATCACTTACACTGTTGACGGAGTAGTGATAACACATATTTATTCATATGTCACTTACACTGATGACGGAGTAGTGATAACACATATTTATTCATATGTCACTTACACTGATGACGGAGTAGTGATAACACATATTTATTCATATGTCACTTACACTGATGACGGAGTAGTGATAACACATATTTATTCATATGTCACTTACACTGATGACAGAGTAGTGATAACACATATTTATTCCTATGTCACTTACACTGATGACGGAGTAGTGATAACACATATTTATTCCTATGTCACTTATACTGATGACGGAGTAGTGATAACACATATTTATTCCTATGTCACTTACACTGATGACGGAGTAGTGATAACACATATTTTCCTACTCCTTGGCCAATTAAAAAGATGTCAAAGAAAATCTTTTTTTTTATATTCTATATGTCCTAACTAAATAAACAAATTCATGTCTCACCTATATAAAATCCCTAACCAATGATTTTATATGTAGAAAAATGTTGTGATGCGTGAGAGAGGCAGGAATGCTAAAACAGGGATAGAGTTCTACAAAAGAATGAGAAAGATACATCTACGTGTTAATAAACCATCCTATGATGCATATTTTCTATGCTTAATTGTTATAACACTTCAACTACCGACAAACCAAACTATTAACTATCGGTTATTATTAAATGTTTATGGGACCAATTTGAAATTATATCCTTTTAAACAAAACATGTAACTATTCGGTTTATAAATGACGGAGTTATGCGGTTATAAACATACAAAATATAACCGAATGAAGCTCCTTAATTTTGAAGTCGGTTAAAATAGTTTGGATGTTTCACCATCTATAGGGGGTCCCGCGACGGTTATTTTTTTTCTTTAAGAACTGAAAAAAAAAACAGTACAATGGGAATGAGTTGCACTCGTCACTCTGCGATAAGTAAACATACCGGATACAAGAGGCTCAGGTCTCCGGGAGACAACTCGTCGTAGCTCTCGATGGCGGTGGTTAGTGACGTCATCAGCACGCACACGCACGCCGCGCTTACCATCTTCCACGGGAGCAGGAACATTCTAGGAATCTGTAAAAACACAAGCTTACAAGTGTAGAAAATTTAAAAAACCAACACAAAAAACGTCTGGACCGATTTTGGTAAAACATGTTAACATAGGAAAGAACCTGTGGAAAGTACATTCTCGATCAAACCTTCATTCAAATAACAAAAAAAATAGATCTAAATCGGTCTATCCGTTTGAGAGCTAGGATGTCACAGACAGATACACATTATACACATATTATACAGACACCTCACGTCAAACTTATATAACCCCTCCTTTTTACGTCGGAGGTTAAAAATAGATGAAAGATCAAGAGATCAAAAGTTTAAAAAAAAACATTTATAAATTGATTTATTTGATGCTCCGAGAATACACAAAGAAATCAGCACTTCACGAAATCTGCTAAAGAAATCTAGATCTAGACACTCGCATGTCCCATTTACGAGTACTTTGAAGCACTTACACCCGTCAACCTGGGACTGCGTGTTGCACTACTATCTTCTATTGAATCTATCAGCTCGGAGCAGTCAAGACCGCTCGGAGCAGTCATGACTGCTCCATACACACATAGTAGTATAGTAGCAAGTTGTTGCAACATAGTAGCAAGATAAAATTCCATAGTGCAGTTCAGATGATTTATTATGACTGCTTGAGTGATCCGTGTATGATGTTCTTTGGCTACTGTTTAATATATGCCCACGTTAACAAATACGATGGAATATGATCAAGAGTCTTATTACAAAACATGTAAGATAAAATACGACAGATATAAAGCCATCTCATAAATCAAAATCGGTCAAACAGCTTAGACTTTAGGAGGTAACATACATACCTACATAAGTCCGAGAAATATTCTAAATGACGGGCAGGTGCAAATTAAATAAAAAGTTCACCATGTTCTATTCTGATTCACTTACAGTTAGTTATTAACTGAGAATACTCACAAACATTATTTTAACGTTCATTCGTGAGTTTTTACGTAAATATCCACGCTTCGCATCTGTCAAGTATACTTGTACTTGAAATACCTAAAATAGCTATTTTACATCATATGCTACTTCAATTAATTGCGATAAGTAATTTCTTAAAAATATATATCAAAATATCGTCAAAGGTTTCATATTGAACCGAAATAAATCTTTAATACTTCGATCAAAAGCTTCTAATTAGCGAAAAATTACGATACCTGTTGCCTCCTACTCCACCCATGAAACGTTCCCTTTTGACTAGGGCAATATCTACAAAAATGTTACCTTTTTATTATCACAGATATTTACCTATATTATCGCATCTTTTTCCTTTCAAAATATACTTAAAATAGCTGCCAGTCAAATTGTTATTTTCTATCTTCGATTTCACCCACTATGTATTACAACCCTAACCTTGATTTCACCTCGTATTTCACCCACTATCTACATTTTACCTCGCTACGCAACGCCAAAAAGAAGCTTAGATTTTTGAATTTTTGCCCGACTGCGTAAGAAGGAGTTTTATGGTTTTCGAGTGTTTGTATGTATGTTTCTAATTTCTAGTTAATTATTTAGTCAAATAATTTAATTACCAATGTTTTGGTAAAAATCAAGAACAAGGTTTGTAAAAGGTTTGTACTTATTATGTTTGGCACGAAGCAAAGTTACCCATGTCAACAATAGATACTACTAATGTTTATTAATTAAATTTAGACTTCGTTCTTTTAATTTACTTTCGATGTTGTACTCTAACCTACAGAAAACTAATTGAAAATTTATTTTAGTATTTGTGATATTTAGGTAGGTGCCTTTACTTAATTAAAATTTATTTGTGTATCTAAGTAAACACTCAGAACTAGATCAAAATACTTTGCGTTGGAAAACAGCGACTTAAATTAATTTACGCAATCATTTATGGCGAAAACGTTTTTTTTTCATAAAATTAAGTGTCCTCGTGAATAGCCTTCAACACGCTGTGCATAATAAATTTATTGAAATTCTAAAAAAATCTTAGAAAGCTACTTTCTAGACAATAGAAGCAGGAAAAAATGTAACTAAGTACGTCGGTAAGAAAAGTTCCGCTTTCATTTCGTTACAATAGAAATGAGGACCGAAGTAGTAAAGTAGGTGTTATTGTAACTTTTGTAATAATAGTAAATTACTTATGTAAGTAGGTACTCTATTCTTTGTGACTTGGATTAGAGGCTCTATAAGTTACTGACATTGGTAAGACCTTGTAGATTAACGGCCTTACCGAAAAACGTTACTTAACTTTAACCATCGTCTTAAATTCTCTGTCTTTTCTCCGCAAGTGTCATTACGTGTCAGCGAGAAGTTGACAAAATTGTTAAGCAATGCTTAAAGTTAAGTAACGTTTTCGGGTAAAGTTGTAAGTTTGTAACTTACGAAAATTGTAGAGGCGAAACAAAAACGATTTTTGTCATGATTATTTGAATTATTTTATTTTGGTTAACTATTAGAATGAAAAATAGGGACGACGTAGGGTGGCGTGTCTAGCAATCTTTTACAGGCTGCATTTTGATGAGTGTGCACTCGAGTTACATGTCCTGTGTGGAGTAGCACATGCCAGTCTAATATGAAAAAATTACAAATCATCCAGAATAAAGCTCTTAAATATGCTTACAATACACCATTTCGGACAAATCTTCAAAAATTGCATCAACGTATTGGTTATCCAACAATCAACGCTTACATATACACGTTATCAAAAAGATTTTACATTTATAAGAATCGCAGAAATAAAAATCAACTCATCAAAAACTTATGTAAAACTCGCAAAAATAACCTTCCTTTCATCGATAACTACTGTCGATATAAATTACCCCATCACCTATTTCTTGAGTGCGATGAATAGGCCGAGTCACTACAGTGTGCGTGTGCGCCCGCTGCCGGCGCGTGGGGCATACCCGCCCGTGTTACCATATGGTATAAAGGGCGGAGATGGCATGCGCGTTGCGCGGCGGCCCGCTTGCGCCTGCGTGTGTGGCTCTGCATCACTGATAACACACCACCACAGTGGACAAACCTGTTGCTTGCTAACCGTCGCGCGTCGCGTCGACCGACTGCCATGCGCTCGGCTTAATGCATATTTATCTACCCTCAAGTCTAACTAATTGTGCAAAATAATTGTTTTCCAAGTTTATCATTTGAATATTTTTTTTTTAATTTCTCGATCGCCAAATCTTCCTTAAAAATTGTGCAGCTTCTTCTAAAAGTGTACAAATCTACAATTAATTAATAATTTTATTTATTTATCGTCTTATTCATATTACTTTTATACTATGCCGAATCTCATGCTCAAAGTTTTGATATGAACCCTAGTGGACGCAGAACAAACATTTCGCTATACTATTGTACTGCTAGGAATAAATTTACACTGGTATTGTACATGTTCTTAGTTTATTATTATTACTGAATAAAGATCTTATAAAACTGAACTGAACTCGAGTTACATGACCTAATCCCTCCCTCCCCTTTCCACAACAGGACAAGCCGGAAAACGATTCAATGCCATCCCTTCATGATGGATTTGCCATCAGCTCGAACAAAGCGTTTTGCTTCCACCTTCCTAATGCGAACTGCTCGGGAATGGAATGCTAATAACTGTAACGACCGTAACTGTCGCTTAACACCCAGGTGAGTTGACGGTCAAGCGCACGCCTATTTTCGAATAAAAAACATGCCTTGCCGCTGTCCTTGTTTCCTGAAAACTATAACCCGGGTGTCTTCAAGTCTAGAGTGAATAAGTATCTTCTAGGTCTACGTGCTTCATCTTCGGCCACAGTATCGCTTTCCATCAGGCGTGCTGGTGGTCAAACGTAGAGCTTATTCTATATAAAAATAAAACCGGTCAAGAGCGAGTCAGACTCGCCCACCGAGGGTTCCGTACGAACTAGTAGATAAAAGGGGGAATTTATATATTTTTTTAATATTTTCCTTCATAAATCGAAAAATATACATCGCAAAAATATTTAAAGCCTGTTTTAGCTTGTGCTAATTAAGCTCTTTCATATGATACCCCACATGATACGGTTAATTCACTTTAAAATTTCGACCCTCATTCCTTGCATAAAGACACAATTTTTTTGTGATCAAATTAAAAATGGCCGGTTTTCGGATTTTTTCCTATATGTGTACTCTAATACAATGCTTCTTGCCAAATTTCAGTATTCTAGGTCTACGGGTAATACCTACCCCATAGGTTTTGATTCCTCTGTGAGTGTCGAAATGTGCGTTTTTTACGACATATTCGGCTGTAACTTTTTTTAACGACATATTCGGCTGTAACTTTTTTTTACGGTAATTCTGCAGCAAGGTACTATGGATCTGCGTATATGGTTTTAATTTCAACACGAAACCTTCACGCGTTCCCGAGATAAAGGTCTTGACACCTGGACAGACGGACAGACAGACAGACGGACAACAAAGTGACAATAAGGGTTCGGTTTTTTTTTAGGTACGGAACCCTAAAAAAGAATAGCTAGCTATATGGGCTTGTAATTTTTGATCTCATCAAAGGCATAGGCCTGTGTAGCGAGCAAAAAGTTAATGTATATCTATAATATATATATACCTACATATTGAAAAATTACAAAGAAATGATTTATTGTATACATGAAAATCACGACAGATAGCAATAACAAAGATTTTAATGATACTCCGTGCTAATAAAATCGATTCCATCAAAATACAAGCAAGCTAATATTTCGACACAAATATTTATTTCCAGCACGACTGAAGATGATGAATAGACTTTTCAGAATAAAAGCACATTTCCAACAGCGTGCGCGAAGAAAAATCTAAGCAAAAATGTAGTAGTCCTAATAATTTGAGCTCCTTATATTCAGTCAGGCGTTAGTATTTTAGATGTAGTTATCTCATAACAAGCTAGCTTCAACTCTAACAAGGCTAGTTATTTTATTACTGGCAACGTTATAACAGAATATGCGATCTTTTTATCACAAGATCAGTAGGCGTGTGACTTCATATAATTATAGTCTTCTAGCTCATTCTAGAAACAACAACTCATTAAGTCGATGTCACAGATTACGTACATGTTTATGATAAACTAAAGGTGCATATACACTTAGGATGGACTTACACAACAAACTAAACTACGTTCCATTTGGATTGGCAAAATATAAATTACATTTTACGAGAAAGCTTAATTGTTACTTTTGAGAATGTTTTATTTTTATTACCTATTACAAAAAATATTTGTCTATGTCTTTAAAGGTAGTCTCCAACTTTAGATGTTTGTTGAAAAACAATAGGTACTTTGGGCAGAATTATTTGACGATATGGCAAAATTGTTTGTGATCCTATACAGATAACTACTCTCGTTCAGGTGTCAGATTGTTTTATATAATGAAAGGCTTTCAAAGATGAAAAAAAACTTTCTAAAGAATCTCAGCTTACGTTTCAATGTTATCGAATATCCAAATATCCTGTAAATCACGTAATTAAGAATCTTTTCCCCAATTACTTCGAATTTTAACACAGAATAAATTCTAAGAATAAAGTCAACAGGCTACGTCTTATTAATTAGAGACATCCAAATATCTAATTAATATTTCAATAAGAATTCTATTCTATTCAATATCTTTATTAAGAAAAATGTGTAAAAAAATATCTTCAAGTTGTTAACTATGTTGTTTTTGCCTAAAGCTTGTTAGCTTGTCTAGTAAATGTTTTAGTGCTGGACGTCAGAATGAAAGATCAAAGAAGTAATTTAGATTTCATAAATAGATGACCACGCGCCAGCCTAAGGCGGATAAGGGTTCACAAAGTGACATTTTAAATTCAAATACTATTTAGCATACATATTAATGCAACCAGTAATATTAACAAAAGAAAATCAATAAATTCGGCAAAGTACGAGATTCACAAATACACCGAGGCTTCCGTACTCCTATGCATGACACAACGTAATATGAACTGACACCTGGGCTAATTACCCAACAGAATGTGCTCTGTATCCAAGAACTAGGAATGTTTGTAACTTCCATATTTTCTACAGTAAGAATATCCTGAAATTCTAGGCGTTCATATATTATATATAAGTAAGTGTTACAGACCTGTTTTTTTTACTCAAAAAGACTTGACACATGACATACCTTTTACTCTATTTTTAAGTTTTTGTCACATGACACCAACTGTCAACGAAACGTTCATCTGTAATTTTTCGTTTCTTTTTTAACCGGGGTTCCAAAAAGTAGGAAGTTCTCAATTCGTCGAGACACCCAGATTATATCTATCGGGAAATACCTACTCAGAAAACTTATTCCACAATCTAGCAGTTCGCACTAAACTAAACTAAAGGGAATTAAACCGTTTCGTTCGGGTTACCCTTACCCTTGTTTTAAGCAGTTAGGTTTTTCTTTTAATAATTAATTGTAGTTAAAGTCAACAGATGTTAAAATCGAAATGTTGCCATCCCTTATTCTTCAGGAATACATTTTTAGCTTACTAGATTTAGGTACGTAGGTAACCCCTCTGTCTATTTTGCATAGGCTGAGAGTAAGTCTCCTAAGTATACGTCTTAGTTTTATTTCTTTCGACTTACGAAATAGAATCCCTATTTTATTGAAAATGGTGTTCTTTGTCGTTTAAACTCACCCACGCTCATTTTAATATCGGTATGACCAAGTACCTACAAGTATACATGGCTTAAAATGCCCAGATTTTATGCCATGCATAGTCAAAGAACTTGAATCAATAATAATACGTTCTGGCCACGTGGTCCGAGTGCTTGTTCCGAATGAACGGAACTTTGAACCACGTGAACTTTTTTCCTCTAGGTTCAATTAAGCAATAGACTATAAAAATACTACATTCTTGAGGAGCCGAAGTACTGTAAGGAACTATTTTAAACACATCATGATCGTCTGCCTATCCGTAAGTTTGTAATTTTTAGGCTTCCGTACTAGCGTGCGGGAGCCTATTCGTGAGGCTACGGTGTCTGTCTGTCTGTCTGTCTTACACTTAAACGTCTGTATCTTTCGAACGGTAAAAATCTATAAGTCTCAAAATTGGCAAGATTATAGAGGTAACTTTGATGTAAATCTAAAATAATAATAATTAAATAACGAACACTACGTATTATCAATATTTTGTCATTTTAAAAATGAAACAAATTAATTCACGTTGTCGTAAGACACAAGCACGACAAATGACGCTACGTAGATACAATATTTACGAAAAACATAATCCTCGCAGTTAGGTAATAATTTAAACATTCACCTCAATAGACACCCTCCTTCTTATTCAATCGGATAAAAAAGTACTTCAATTCGCGACTCACACAGGTGGTTATTTTAATCACGTGACTGCCGCCTGGGCACCTTTGTATCTCGGGGTCTTTAATCGTGTCGCCCGCCCTACGTCCTACGCTTCCTGACGTAGGTGTCGCTTATCAGATAACTAAATCGTACCGACCATAATAAATTGATATTAATCACCCATTAATATATAAATCTAATAATTCTAAGTAAACTGGTACTTAAATATATAATTAATAATTGAGCACTCGAGACACAGAATATCTAGTTCGGGTACTAACACATTTTTTATTATCAATAGATGCATTTATATATTCAACTTCAGAATTAATTTGTTATAATTTGCATACGTATTTGGCTGTGAGTAAATCATTCCCATGTTAGATATTCCGTCTTTATTGAAACTACATATAAAAGGTATACAAACGGTCTACTTAACATCAAACTTATAACACCCTTATTTTTTATTTGGGGGTTAAAAAAAGCTACTAATGATATTATGTATGTATGTCCAAACATTTACGACTTTTACGCATTGTATAAAAATAATCTCACGTTTGATATACATACACTTAGAGGCCCCTAAGGCCTAAGGCGCATGATAATAAGATTATCAGGGCTGAATAGAGCTCTTGATTTTACTCGGCCTAGGGGCGGTTGAAACTGCTAGTCTGCCGCTGCATACACTAATTTGATTAATTATTTCTAGGCATAAAAGATGCATACCCCTGTAATTAAAATATAATTTGTCGAGAATAGAAACTTATACAAATAAATCAAATCAACTTTGAAATAAATAAACCAGACAGAAATTTATTATTCTGTATTCATGTGACATGAATACAGAATAATAAATAAAATAAAAAACAGAAAAGAGAGTTTGTGTCGCACATGAATCATGTCTTTTCTGTTAACATAACAAATATCAGAAACATACGAATATGAACCTTATATTAATAAACTACACACGTACCGTTGAATTTAAGCTATTATTTATTCCGCGTCAAACTTAATGCTTTGTAGTTTGAATCAATTCATTAATAGTAAAAACATTTTCTACGTAACAAAAATAGAAATATTCTTACTTATATTTTTTTTTATCAATTATAAACTTTATTGTAATTTTAATAAAAAAATACAATAAAGCGATATTTCAAGAACGGATAAAAAAATATGTCAATTAAGAAAAACATGTTACTAAAACAAAAAATCGATACTTATTTAAAAAGAAAATCTAAAAAAAAAAAAAAATAAGCCCAATAAAAAAAACTAAACAGACCAAGTAAAGTTAAGCTTTTTAAATACAAAATGAATGAAGAAGCAAGTAATTATACAAATGATCAAACCTGTAATATCAGTAGAATGCAGGGTAAGCTCGCGACCAGTACAGGGCGCTGAATTTCGAAGGACTGGCGCGCGTCCGCCCGCCTAGCGCTTATATCGCCGCCCTACGCGCAACTTGACAAAACACGTCTGATAACACAACAGCGTGTCATTCGGACTGTTTGTCTGTTTATAATTTACATGTGCATTTTTTGTACGACTAGATGATAAGATAAGCAAGTTTGTCTATATTAAGCTTCACATTAGGCGCATTAGCTTCACACAATCTTATCCAAATTTCCTAAAGTATAGTAAAGGTAAGTCCTTTAATAAACTTTAGGAAATTTGGATATGATTAGTTCATAATTCATAACCTTATGTAGAAATACACTGCTCTACTCGTAGTCATTCTGACATGTTAGATATTAAACTTATATGGCATAAATAAAATTTCGTTAGTAACCTTTTTTTTCTTCAAACCGGACCATAGTTATCATCATCATCTCAGCCACAAGAAGTCCGCAGCGGGACATAGGCCTCCCCCATGGATTCCAATAAGACCGATTGGAAGCGGCTTGCATCCAGCGTCTTCCTGCCACTTGTATGAGGTGATCTGTCCATCTCGTGGCTGGTCTTCCTACGCTGCGCTTGCTGGTGCGTGGTCTCCACTCGAGAACTTTCGCCCAATCGGCCATCAGTTCTACGCGCTATGTGCCCTGACCACTGCTACTTCAACTTTCTGGATCACAGTATTGTAATATAAATAATAATGGATCTTCAAAAAATATAATCAAGTTATAATAATATTACAACTTGATTAAAACTTAAAAACCAATCATACCCGCACTTTACAATTAATTTTAATAAGGAATTTTAAATAGGCAGTATACTTTTGAAATTTTTAAAAAGCAGAAAATTATTTCATCAATATTTATTTTGTTAGTGACCGAAAATAACTTTAGTTCTATGTTACGCTTGACTGTAAAAGCTACGAATGAAACCTCCAAACAAACCTAGTTAAATTTTATTAGTTAACTACTTGTCATTACTGTGAATCAGCAGCCATTCTTAGGGCATTTTGTTAATTAGAAGTGTGTTATTTATTTAATCGTACCTGATAATCTATCTACAATAACGAACCTCCGTCGCAAGATTTTATTCGGCTTCTCTACGGGAAAGTGTGGTCAAATCTTGGAACGGTAATAGGAATGTTTCTACTCCAATCTTAATGTCTTTGTATGTAGTCATGTACAAAGTTTATAACTTTAAAGAAAATGCACTATTAACTACTTATTATTCCTACGGCATAAAGCTGATTTTGAATCTTCATATCCCAAAAACTATAAGACATATGGAGATGTGTGTGGGCTTAAATAATTAGAAATTTAATTTACTTTAAAATTGCTTAAAGCGACTTATCTCAAAAACCCATAGCTCTTTAAATTACACTGAAAAAAAAAACGGAAAAAAGTCCGAAATTTTGCAGTTTTTAACGTATTATGTGGGTAGCACAAAATTTTTTTGCTTGTATAATGTAGTTTCGCACTCTCATAGGGAGTCCAAATAATATACTAAAAATACAGCTTCATATCACGCGTTTTTATTAATGTAAAATTTGACTGGCCTAAAGGTTCAGTATGTATGTATGTCTAGTTTTAGATTTGTTTGTTTCTCCAGAGAAATACAAAATTGAAATTTTAAAGCGTGTTTTAAAGCTTTTATTATCGTTTATTGTTTATTTTACATTGCATTAGGCCGATATGCTCCATCCTCGGGCACACTGTCACTTACAATCAAACGTAGATTTAATTCGTTTAAAAAAGAAGGTACAATACCTTCTTTATATTAGACTTCCAAAAAGAAGGAGGTTTTTACTTCGACTGTATGTTTGGTCAGCGATTACGCCGCCAATTCTGATTTTTTTAAGATTATTTATTTGTTTGTTAATTAACTACACCTCAGAGGTGATCCCATATCAATTCTATCAAAATCGGCTTAGTACTTTGGTTGTTATAACAAACTAACTGAAAAATTTCATCTAAGTAAACAAATTGCGTATTTTAAAGTCGGTTCTTTTCAGTTTTTTAAACTATAATTATTCCTTCGTCATAAGCAGTTTGTGGTATTGTGTGAAAAGTTTAAGAACGTTCAAAATTATGTATTTACAGTATCTTCATGAAGGTTTGTCTCTTATTATCGGAAGCTTTATTGATTTCACAGTCTGTTATATGTGTAGGTGTCAGTTAGCGTTTAAAACTAATAAAGTAAGAAGAACTACTAAAACTACTGATTTCTAATTAACAATATAACTATTTTACACTTTCTTCGCTTCTCATTCGAAAACAGGAAACACACATGATGCCTTCCATGTATGTTTACTGTTTTGGAATGTTGATAAACAAGTTTATTAATCTTAACCGGGGAGTTAATTTTAATAAACTTACTTTTTTTAACGGCAAGCGCCTTTATTAACTACAACACAACAATATACAGACTCAACTAACTAAACTACTACACAAAAAGCACATCGATCACCCCAGACCGATAAACGTCTAAAGATAATCCAAATGCTCAAACCCACTACAAACTTACTTGTTTAACAATTGTGGACATACACACACACATACACACTTTTTCATCTCCAATCCATATCAATGCATTTTAACTGACTTCTAAAGGAAGAGATCTATTCGGTTGTATTATGTTTGTTACCTTATACCGTCGTTTGTAAATTGATATGTAAAATTGTTTCATTTTTCAAGGGGCATACCTAACTACTTTCAAAATGATCCCATAGAAATTTCATCAAAATCGGTTCAGGAGTTTAGTTTTTAAAACAAGATAGTTGGGAAAATGTAAGTAAACGAAATTACGTATTTTGAAGTCGGTTGTTTCAGTTTTAAGTATTGAAATTTATTTTGTATTATTCCTCCTAATAAAAATAAAAACTGGCCAAGTGCGAGTCGGACTCGCGCACGAAGGGTTCCGTACCATTATCTATTAAAACGGCAAAAAAAAAACACATTTGGGAGTATGTCTGGGAACCCCCTTAAATATTTATTTTATTCTGTTTTTTAGTATTTGTTGTTATAACGGCAACAGATATACATCATCTGTGAAAATTTCAACTGACTAACTATCACGGTTCATGAGATACAGACGGACAGACAGACAGACAGACAGCAGAGTCTTAGTAATAGGGTCTCATTTTACCCTTTGGGTACGGAATCCTAAAAAACAAATCGTTTCCGTGTCAAACTTGCAAGTGAACCCAGCTGCTACCTGTGGTATGTTCCTTCGTATTTGTCAACATATCGCAACAAAAACTTTTGACGTCTTTTATATATGTACGTCAGATTAAAATCTGTACATCATTGTGTAACCTGCTGGTTTGGTTTCCCCACCCTACCCGCCCACAAGGCTACGCAGAAAGAGGACTAATCTGTTAAAAGTTCAATGCTTCGCTCGAATTCTAATTTATACGACTGCTCAAGAAGGAGACTAATGTTTTTCTAGTGCATGTACGTAAATACGAATATGCATGTTTTTATATTACCCTAAATGGATTAATCACTTTTTATGTATAATCAGGTATTATGAAACAGACAAACACTTCTTATAAACAAGAGTCAGCTCAAGATATTTATTCATGCCGTAACTAGACATGACTGGCCTTGTGGCTCAGTTGGTATTGTGTTTACGTCTACCTGCAGAACTGAAAGGTCGTGGGTTCAATCCCCACCCAGGGCAAACATTTGTGGAATGAGCATGGATGTTTGTTCTGTGTCTGGGTGTTTCTATGTATTATATGTATATATTTACAAAAAAAAAAAGTATATATGTATTTTATCAGCCATCTAGTTCCATAGTACAAACTTTGCTTAGTTTGGGTGTTGGTGTATGGTGTTGTGTGAAATGTCCACAAATATTTATTTATTTATTTATGATAAATAAATTAAAAGTGAAATGACCCTTTTTTTTATACTTAATAGATATACGATTGACCACCAACTCGCCTGATGTTAAGCGACGGTGTGGCCGAGGATGGAGCTCGTCGATCTAGAAGATATCTATTCACCCTAGCCTTGAAAATTCCAAGATTGTAGGTCTCAGGAAACAGAGATGGCGGCAACGAATTCCATTCTTGTGCAGTACGCAACAGAAATGTGGATCGATATCGCTGAGTAGGGATTTTTGGCATTTCAACGAGAAATGGGTTTACCTGCACACAATGGGGTTATGTGAAAACTCAGAGCGTTGCTCCTCTCGCGAAGAAGATGGGATACGTCTCTGGTAACGCATAGCGCTGCACCACTAAATGAGTCAGCATAAGCTGATGATACTTTATGTTACTATATAACAAGACAAAAATAAAACAATTTATAACAGAAAACAGTTAATTTTTGCAGAATTAAATTTATATACAGAAAACAATTTTAAAAAGTTTATTCAAAAAGTCTATAGTAGTAGTGGGCAAAGTGGCCTGAATGCTGGCAGCATTGCCACGTTGGATGGCAATGCTTACTTTTTCAACAAAGTAGAAGCCAGCATTCTGGTCATTTCTTGTCACTTCACTTGTCATCTCCATCAAGTGTTTGGATATTGTGTTGTGTTCTTTTGTTTTTTTAACCCCCGACCCTTAAAGAGGGGTGTTATTAGTTTGACGTGTGTACCTGTGTATGTGTGTCTGTCTGTGGCATTGTAGATCACAAACAGATGGACAAATATTGATCTAGTTTTATTGTTTGAAAGAGGATGTAATCGAGCGTATTCTTGACTATGTTTCATCAAAATCGGTTCAGCCGTATTTTTGGGGGGTTTATGAGTTTTCTAAGCTTATATGTGTTGGCACGCTAGTTAACACTCTTTTTTTTCTTATAAATCTTTGGATGCTGGCTGCACGCACGAAAAAGCATGATTCATTGTCACGTTCCGCCTGAACCAAGCGTGCAAGCGAGGGCGCGGAACAGAGATAGAGAGCGATAGAGAGGCACGATCGGCCTAAGCGTTCGGCTTGTGACGCATCTATTATGACGTTTTCGTCCGTAAACCGACTTTACAGACAACCATTTTTAGGGTTCCGTATCCAAAGGGTAGAAACGGGACCCTATTACTAAGACTTTGCTGTCTGTCTGTCTGTCTCCAGGCTGTATCTCATAAACCGTGATAGCTAGAAAGCTGAAATTTTCACAAATGATGTATTTCCGTTGCCGCTATAACAACAAATACTAAACTTAAAAAAATATATAATTAAGGGTACATACAATAAACGTGTTTTTTCGTATTTTTTTTAAATAACATCTGTGTGGTAAAATAAGCTCCGTTCGTTTAGTATACCTACCTGTGTAACCCTGTACCGCCTAGATTAACTCTGGAAATGCTGCTCTTGCGGGTTTTTATGGGATGAGTAAAATATTTACATTTTACGTGAGATATGAGTGTGGTGACCTTAAAAATGTTTTCCAGCATAAATTTTAATTAATATATCTAATGCTAAAATTTGCTTATTTTCTCAACAATATAATTAGATTTACTCTTACATACGTCAATATTCACAAGGTTGTAACGGATCGGATCTGCTTAACAACTATCTCACATTCTCTGAGCTCATGCACGGATCCTTTTTACCCCACTGCTTAAGAAGGAGGGCTATATTTTCAAGTGTAAGTATGTTTGTGTATATATATATGTATATTAGTCGTGGCACAGATAAGGTAACCAATACGTAAAACTTTACTAATGTATTGTTAAAACATGTATATATATTATAATAAAAACAAAATACTCAATTGTAGAAAAGCGGTTTTTGTAGTCTAACTTACAATTTTGTTATGCTTGATACGCTGTTGAGTGTGAGAATGTGTGTGTAACATATGTGTAAAAATCACTGCAAAAGATTTAAAATGGGCATTTTTTTTAATAATTCTAGTAAAATCACTTATTTATTACGAATTAAACAAATCGTCGAAGTTATGAAAATGACATTTTTGAGAAATTCGTACTATTACAAAAAATATAGCCTATAGGGAGTGAAGACGAATCTAACGACACTTCACACACCAAAATCGGTCAAATCGTTTGACTGTAAGAGCTCATATAAGAAACATACATACCCACATACATAAACAGTTTTTTCCTGTATGAAAAACGCGTAATTTGCTGGAAAAAGGTCGTGCTACAACGATTCTCTTAAATAGATTAATTTTATTAATTTTCCTATTTATATCACATAATTTCATTTAGTTGCAGTACCTACTTTTTTTCTGCGAAATCGTAGCAGATGCGCTACAGGTTTGTAGAAGGCGTAGCGTCTGCGGCCTACCGTCTACGCTATCGTCGTAGTCTAGTCGTAGTCACTGATTAAAGTTAAGTACGTTCTATTTTTTTATCGCCGCTGAGAGATACTACAAAAAGGGGACATACATCGAGTTGCATGGTCTTCTGAGTGGTTTTACATCTTTACAGAGATAAATGAGAATGTAATGTTGAGAGGAATAGAGTTCGTTATCGTTAAGTGAGTTGGTGGTCAATCGTAATCTATTTTGCGTTAAAAAAACGTAATTTTTCATCGCTACGCGCATAGACCGATGAAGATCTAGTTCTGTATTGATCTATACTACACAAAAGCAACCGCTGGACACAGATAGCCTTATTATATACGAGTAAGTATAATTTAAATAAATCCGACGAAGTACGAGTTTCATATGAGTATGCATGACACGTGAATATAAATATTGACTCCAGGGCTAGTTACTCAACAAAATGTGCTTTATATCTAAGAATATTTGTAATTTTACATATTTTCTACAGTAGGAATAGCCTGAAATGCCAAGCGTTCATAATTATAATAATAAATATAAATGTGAAATAAGTATTCATAATTATAATAATAAATATAAATGTGAAATAAGTATTCATAATTATAATAATAAATATAAATGTGAAATAAGTATTCATAATTATAATAATAAATATCAATGTGAAATAAGTATTCAGGCCCATTTTCTTCTAGATTTTAACACTACCGTTTACTCTTATTAGAGAATACCCTTTTTGGGTCGGATTTAAATATGTCAAGTGTTTTTCGATGACAGTTAGTGTCATGTGACATAAACTTATAATTAAGTTTATGTCACATGACACTTGACATATTTAAATCCGACCCAATAAGGGATAAAGTAATGATGAGTCCAGCAAGTCACTCACTTGACTGCAAGCAAGCTTTATGTCCATATTGGTTCGAGCGATGCGATGAAATTGCCTGCCAATCATTTTACTTTTAAAGGTTATAAATAATATTAAGTGCTCCTAACTTTACGACGGAGTTATATGTTTTTTGACCCATTAATAATATTTGAATATTTATTTTACGTATTTTAACCGACTTCAAAAAATTACCATGGGGGGCCTCCCCCAGTCCAGCAGTGGACTTCTAATGGCTGCTACAATAATAATGAATGTAATTTAAGGTAATATTAAATACCCTGGTAACAATTATAGCCGTTTGGTGTCGAGACTTTGGGTCCGTAGGGACAGGGAGCTCATCTCATTTTCAAAAATTTATCTGAGCGCCTGATCGATGCGACGCGTGACCAAAATGCTGGCGCGTATCTCATAAGCATTGCCATTCAACGTGGCAATGCGGCGAGCATTGCCACGTTGAATGGCAATACGCTACCAACTGGTAGTGGGTTTGAGCATTTGGATTGTCTTTAGACCTTTATCGGTCTGGGGTAATCGATATGCTTTTTGTTTAGTTAGTTGAGTTTGTATATTGTTTTGTTGTAGTTAATAAAGGCTCTTTCCCGTTAAAAAGAAAACAATTATAGCGAACCAAAGCTTATAAAGTACCAAATATTCAAAGTATCCAAAAATTACCTATTACGTTAGAACCTAACGTAAACCTTAACCTTAACTTTAAATACCTTGGAAAATTTACGAAGGTAGTTACAAGCAAACTAATCAAACGAATACAATTATACGGTTTCCAATACCTTTGGAATTCGCTTAATTGGTAATCGCTTTCCAATATTTCATCTCTTAATTTAATGTAGCTTTGAACTTGAAACTATTGCGTTGGCGTGTGTTGTCTCTAAGGACCAGCCTGTCTATGTACGTAGAATACTTAGTGAGAACTCGAGCAGACGGGAGATTTTTACAATGCTATTACTTTCAAATCAATTTTAAAATTCAAAATTCGAAGATAGAGGCTGAGACTTGTTGTCTCGTCATCATTATCATCATCGTAATCTTCATCAGTACTCCATTGCTGGACATAATAGGTATCTTCCATTGATCGCCACTCAACCCGATCTTCAGCTTTCAGCTTCCAGTCACTGCCAGTTTACCACGGCCAGATAGTTAGAGTTTATCTATGTATCAATCTATGTATGAAAATTAATTTGGGTCAAAAAGTAATGTTGTTTTCTAGTTTTGTAAGTTAACGACGATTTTGTAAATTTATGCGCAATGTAGTCGCAAAACTAACCCCTTCTTCCTTTTGACTGACAATGCCTTCTTACAGCTGCAAACAATTTTTGTTTTTATATAAAATCAGTATGTTTAATTTTTATAATGATATTATTGTGATTATGATGTAAATGACGTCGCCAAGCGTATATTATGTATACCCAAGGCCCGAAATAAATGAATTGAATTGAATTGAATTGAAAAACCGCTATTCGCACACAGTGTTAGTCGCTAGTCTGCCCGTACCACGACTACAATCAAATTATTATTACTGAATTAAATTAATCATTATATACAATAGGTGTACCTAGAAGCTTCTTAGAACGCCTTCTCTCATGATCTAATTGGAAGCCACCAGAACCAGAAAAATCAATAAAACAATGCTATTGCAGAAACTGGAAAACTTCAAAATAATTTATCTGCTCTTTATGATCTGCAGTCATTGGCATATCTAAATATAATTTCTAGGGTGAGCCTGGCCTCTAAGATCTCTATAAACTTAGATGTAGATAGATAGCCCAAAATCCTGAGGGGGGCCACAGGGCATTCTGGGGTGGGCCTGGCCCACCTGGCCCGCCCTTATATACCTACTACCTACGCCCATGTTTGCAATATATTATTCACATAAGTTTGCTTTAATCCTCATCCCAAAAAAGTGAGAGATAAGGTCTGTATTTATGTGTTTGTCTATGGAATGGAAACATAGCTCTCAAACGGATGACCGATTTCCTTCTACTTTTTTTTTGTTTGAAACAAGATTTGACCGACAGTAATAACACTCTCGGTCAAATCTATGTTTCATCAAAATCGGTACAGAGTTTTTCATGTCAGGTGTTTATAGTTTTCTAAACTTAGGTACTTTTTAGTAATTTATTCTTAGAAAAAAGAATGAATCTAATAACATTTTTTTTATGTTTATTATGTAATTAATGAAATAATAAATACTTTAAGCCCACATACATATAAATAATTCCAATTTTAATTGTAAATAAATAAATGAAAACGAATGAATGAACAATACTGTTTATAGAACTACTAGTATTTAACTCTAGCACAAAGTTTTTGCAAAACTGTTCTTGTTGCAAAAAAGTCTCGAGGTTTATTACTCATACTCGAAATTCTTGATCAGAATCGAGTCCCTATCGCATGTTCAAATTCAAATTCAGTGCTTTATTTGCCAGTTAAAGGGTAACATACATACCAAACAAATAACAAAACAAACTAATAAATGTTTCTACCAAATATTATCAAAATCGACCGATGCCCTTGTCACAAATTTCTCCCTTTACCCGTCTGCACAAGATGGAGCGTTATGTTTTTCGAATGTTTGATTGTCCTAGCTAAATGCTTGATGAAGTTTGATGTGCGAGGTGCCGTTAAATTTGTTTTTACTTGCTGAGGCTGCATTTTTGTAATAATTATAATAAAACTCTCGCAAAATATAATAATTGCACTTTTTCGTAGCCTTCGATGATTGTTTTCTTAACAAATAAATTAGTTAAATTACAAGAATTGTTCTAAAGAATGCTCATTTAAATATATACATTTACAGTGGCGTTACGCATAGTTTCTCGTACACTCAACATCAGATCAAGCACAACGCAATAGGTAACTCGGAATCTCTATTGAAACACGCCCTCTGAATTCCAGTGGCAGTATTTGTAATTTGATAACCGTGAAATAACATCCTGGTTTACTTTGAGAGTATCACGCGATAACTTTCCTTCATCTCGGTTTATGAATAGGGAAATCGGCTCTATTATAATAGTAACTAGGAGCTATACTGGGTGTTCAGGTATGCGACGGACATAATCAAAGATGATGGATTGTATGAAAAGAAAACTGGGCAAGTCACTACGATGTGCGATAGGTCAGTGACCGTTGTATCAGCAGATTTGGCCGACAAATCTGATAGTAAATCTATGGATCGTAATTAAAATTGTCCTATTACATATTTGAGATCAAAATCGTGCGTAATAAGTTGTTATATTTGAATTTACTAAAAGAACAGTTACTCAACCAGAAGCAAAGCTTTTACCTGTTTCTATGCATGACTATTAAGTACTTACATAATTTTTTTATTTTTTATTAACTTCGATAAAAAAAAATCATAGACTTCAATACTTAATGTGAACATTATTTAAAAAAAACAGATGAAGTAAGTTTCTGTATAGTTTTTATATAACTTAGTACTCGCGTATCTATTGACTAAATTGGTTCGTATATCTGTCAACGTCGGTAACGTTAGTGGTAACGCCCTTCGAAACGTACCGTATGTTGGGAAGAACGTATGTCTAATTTCTAACCGAACACCCTGTTGAATTAGGTTTATTATTATAATGCAAGTTACTACAATATTACTCTCGGGAAAAGGAAAAGCCATACAAATGCGTGTATCAACTTAATTGCAACATATCCGTCTTACTTTATAAATACTCTATTAGAGATGAGAGCATTGAGAGCATCCCAAGGATATTCTCTCACAAATAATAAGATTATTTCTTGTTATTGATGAGTATAAAGCTGAATGACAATATGCTCCTTTTCGGTTTGATCGATTGAAGGATAAATATATTTTGGACTTGTATCTGGAGATGGATTGGCCTTTCTGTTTCGTTATACCTACTATTTCAAATGTGAAAATTTAAGGCTGTATAATAGGGGAACACTTGACATTGTGTTAAATATACATACAGATTTTGATTTTATAATTCAATGTAAATAAATGAAAAAGGTACAAGGTTACATGCTTCAAGCACATGTTACAGGTGACGCCACCAACGCTTGATTGATTTTAACAGAAATAATTTTCAGATGTGAAATTTTTAAACTGTCTATAAATTTGTAGATACATAAGTGTGTAAAACACTCAAAAATATCGAATACACTTTGATTTTTTTATAAGTAAGATAGATCTAGGATTGACCACCAACTCACGCGACGGTGTGGGCGAGGATGGAGCTCGTCGATCTAGAAGATATTCTACTCGTACTCACTCTAGCTCTGAAAATTCCATGGTTGTAGTTCTTAGAGGAAACAGAGATGGGTGGAGATGTGAATTGTCAATAGATTCTATACAAAGAAAGTAATGATCATATCACATAAAAAATAAGACTGGACAAGGGCGTGTCGAGTCACGACGAGCAGTCAGAGCAAGACTCCGTAGTTGTAGGTAGGTACATTATAATAATTAAGCGGAGTAAGAACGGCTTTTTTTTCGATGTTATAATATGAGTTATCGGCTTAAATGAAAGAAGATAAAGTACCAATATTGACCAATATTTGTATTTTATTCAAAAAACAGTATACCTATATATTTGTAAATTCTAAAGTATGTTGATGTGACACATAATTTCCCTAAAATATGTATTTCTGTAAAGTTACCTATAATGTCGATTGTCGAGGCCTGTAACTCTTCAGTAGTCTAGTAGCGTGTTCACACATCATCTCTATAAGTAACAGTTAAGCATAGAGATATATAACCTCTATAGAGTTAAGTGATTAATAAAGTATCATTATTCTATGCTAAGAAACGTTCGATAGAGAAAGGAATTCCCCATCGCCTCCCCTCTGAAGTTGAGGTCATTTTAGAGTAGCATAAATAGTTAATATTTAAATGAGGGTTGACTATAACTTACCTAGTCTGTCTCCATGCAAACGGATCTAAAATAGTCGTTACAGCTTTCGCAAGTATGTATTTAAATAGCAATATCTATTAATACCTAGGTACACATCTACATATTATAATTAAAAAACCGTCCAAGTGAGAGTCGGATTCGCGCACGAAGGGTTCCGTACCATTATCTATAAAAAACGGCAAAAAAATCACGTTTGTTGTATGGGAGCCCCCCTTAAATATTAATTTTATTTTAATTTAAATATTTATTTTTAAAGTGAACAACATAACTTAATATTCTATGAATATTTCAAGCGTCTACCTGTTGCCGTTATCAATATCGAGCAAAAAAATCACGTTTGTTGTATGGGAGCCCCGTTAAATATTTATTTTATTGTTTTTTTAGTATTTGTTGTTATAGCGGCAACAAAATTTTAACTGAGTAACTATCACGGTTCATGAGATACAGCCAGGTGACAGACGGACGGACGGACAGACAGACAGACTAACAGCAAAGTCTTAGTAATAGCGTCCCGTTTTTACCCTTTGAGTACGGAACCCTAAAAACGGTACAAAGTCTACATTACATATTTTGAGAATTTTATATTCTGCAAAACAGTTCGTTTACGCTAAAGTTACTAGGCAAATTTAAAGTATGTCTGGGTCATTAATCCTATGGAGACGGACCTGCTGCCCTGGATTTTATTTTATTTTTATTTTTTCCAAAAAAATCTACAATCCCTTTATAATAACATAATTATATAAAGCTTAAGGCCAATAAGAGATTTACATTTTATATTTAATAATATATGCCGTGTGGTACCGGCTTAGAATAGTACCTCCCCCTCTCTTCCCGTGGGTGCCGTAAGAACCGGCTAAGGGAAATATCACCAGAAGTGGGCAGCAGCACATTCTGCGTAAAACTCCATCTACTGCGCTCGCCAACCCGCATGCCAAGCGTGGCGAGTATTGGCAAAAACCCCCAAATGACGAGCAACAAAAATACCAGGCCCCCAGTCCCCGGCAGCTCCGCTATTCCGGGCTATGGTAGCGGCCCCGGTTACGGCGGAGCAAGGGGTGCTAAGAATCTCCGGCAGAGATCCGGCTACCACCCCCTGCATAAACGACGACTGGCCCTGGTAACGCACAACATTCGCACGATGAGGACAGACGAGAAGCTAGCTGAGCTGGAAGAAGAAATGAGTAGGTTAAATTGGGATATCCTAGGGTTATCAGAAGTCCGACGAGAGGGTGAGGACACGATAACCCTGAAATCTGGTAACCTACTCTACTACCGGGAGGGTGACCAACAGTCCCAAGGTGGTGTCGGGTTTCTCGTCCACAAGTCTCTTGCTAACAATATTCTTGCCATCGACAGTGTGTCGAGCAGGGTTGCGTACCTGATACTCAGAGTATCGAAGAGATATTCGTTGAAGGTTATCCAGGTATACGCACCGACCTCGGCGTACTCTGATGATGAGGTGGAGGTGATGTATGAGGACATTAGTAGGGCCATACACACCTCTGAGACCTATTTCAATGTTGTTATGGGGGACTTTAATGCGAAGCTAGGCAAGAGAAGCGATGGTGAGCTGAGAGTGGGACAGTTTGGATATGGACAACGGAACCCCAGGGGACAGAGGTTGGCCGACTTTCTGGAGAAAGAGGGACTCTTCATGATGAACTCTTTCTTCCAGAAGCCACCTCATAGGAAATGGACCTGGTTGAGCCCCGACGGTTCTACGAGAAATGAGATAGACTTCATCCTGACCACCAAGAAACAAATATTCAATGATGTCTCTGTGATCAACATGGTTAAAACCGGAAGTGATCACCGAATGGTACGAGGCACGTTGAATATAAATGTTAAACTTGAGAGGTCCCGTATGATGAAGTCTACACTCCGACCCACTCGCGCCCATATCCAAGACCCCGTGAGCTTTCAACTCGAACTATCAAATCGCTTCGAGTGCCTGGAGAGCTGCGCATCGGTGGATGAGATCAATAACAGGTTTGTGGAAACTGTCCGTACGGTGGGCGCGAAGTTTTATAAACCCCATCGTACAAATAGACCGCAAAAGCTCTCGAGCCATACCCTCGACCTCATGGCTGAACGACGCTCATTGCAACTGCAGTCATCCTGTGACGCCGAGTCATATAGGCGGCTCAATAGACTCATATCAAAGTCTATGCGACACGACATCCGTACCTTTAACACTAATCGTATTAAAGAGACGATAGAGCGGAATAAAGGCTCCAAAGTGTTCGCAAAAGACATGTCTATTGGGCAAAGCCAGTTGACGAAGCTGAAGACAGAAGATGGCAGTCTAGCGTCGACCAAAGCAGAAGTCTTGAGGGAGATCGAGAGGTTCTATGGACAGTTATACACATCGGGCGCAAAACCTGTTAGCAGTTTGGGTAAAGATCCAAGAGCCAAACTGACTCGACATTATACCGAAGATATCCCGGACATCAGCCTGTACGAGATTAGGATGGCCTTGAAACAGCTCAAGAACAACAAGGCACCGGGCGACGATGGAATCACATCAGAGCTACTGAAAGCGGGTGGAACACCGGTACTTAAAGTCCTTCAGAGACTCTTCAATTCCGTCGTGCTCGAAGGTACAACGCCAGAAGCATGGAACAGAAGCGTGGTGGCGCTGTTCTTCAAAAAAGGGGACAACACTTTGCTGAAGAACTACAGACCCATCTCGCTTCTGAGCCATGTTTATAAGCTGTTTTCGAGGGTAATTACGAATCGTCTTGAACGCAGGTTTGATGACTTCCAGCCTCCCGAACAAGCCGGTTTCCGAAAAGGCTATAGTACCATAGACCACATCCACACGCTGCGGCAAGTGATACAGAAGACCGAAGAGTATAACTTGCCCCTTTGCTTAGCGTTTGTGGACTATGAGAAAGCCTTTGATTCGATCGAGACCTGGGCGGTGCTTGAGGCCCTCCAACGATGCCGTATTGACTATCGGTATGTCGAAGTGCTGAAGTGTTTGTACAACAACGCCACCATGTCGGTCCGAGTACAAGACCAGAATTCAGAGGCAATTCCATTAAAGAGAGGCGTGAGGCAAGGGGACGTTGTCTCTCCGAAACTGTTTACAGCCGGTTTGGAAGATGCCTATAAGCTTCTGGAATGGAAAGGGCTCGGCATCAATATTAACGGCGAGTACATCACTCACCTTCGGTTTGCTGACGATATAGTAGTCATGGCAGAGTCGATGGAGGACCTCAGTACGATGCTCGAAGACCTCGATAGAGTTTCCCAACGGGTGGGCCTCAAAATGAACATGGACAAAACGAAGGTTATGTCGAACGCCCATGTAGTGCCCACCCCAATATCTGTGGGTAACTCCACTCTTGAAGTTGTTGACGAATATGTCTACCTAGGACAAACGGTCCGATTAGGCAGGTCCAACTTTGCGAGAGAGGTCAATCGTCGTATCCAACTCGGCTGGGCAGCGTTCGGGAAACTTAAAAGCGTCTTCTCGTCTAATATACCCCAGTCCCTCAAGTCGAAAGTTTACGACCAGTGTGTGTTACCAGTGATGACTTACGGCACTGAGACGTGGTCCCTAACTATGGGCCTCATAAGGAAGCTCAAGGTCACGCAACGAGCTATGGAGAGGGCTATGCTCGGAGTCACTCTACGAGATCGAATAAGGAATAAAGAGATACGTAGACGTACGAAAGTCACCGATATAGCACAGAGGATTAGCAAGTTGAAGTGGCAGTGGGCAGGCCACATAGCACGTAGAACTGATGGCCGATGGGGCCGAAAGGTTCTTGAGTGGAGACCACGCACCGGCAAGCGCAGCGTAGGAAGACCAGCCACGAGGTGGGCAGATGACCTCATACAAGTGGCAGGAAGACGCTGGATGCAAGCCGCTTCCAATCGGTCTTTTTGGAAATCCATAGGGGAGGCCTATGTCCAGCAGTGGACTTTTTATGGCTGAGATGATGATGATGATGAATATATCAGCAACAGCAGTCGTACAGTAAAGGGAAATACTTTATAAAGGTGTGAAGGTCAATCGAAAAAAAGGAATTCAAATCCTTTTTTTCGATTTGTAAAGAACAAGTTTAAGTATAGAAACCGGTTGGATGCAGACCAACCGGTCTTTCTAGAAATCCATGGGGGAGGTCTATGTCCAGCAGTGGACTTCTTGTGGCTGAGATGATGATGATGATGAAGTATAGAAAACTCAAAAAACCCGTTAAAACGTTTTCGTCGCTTTTTCAGTTTTGTGTTTAAGTTTTTGTCGATTGGCTGAGCCGTATTTGATGAAATATAGTTAAGAACACTCTCGATGAAGTCCTCTTTCAAACTAAAAAAATATATGTTAGATCTACAATTTGCCACCCACTCGCCTTATGTTAAGCAACGGCTTAGTCGAAGATGTAAATGAAATATTGTAAAGTACATGAATATCCCGGCGAAGTCAGGTAGGGATTCGAGCCAGAAAGAAAAGATATACCTGTTTGATGTATTTATTTATTTTACATTAAAATGCGGATGTAAATAGTTGAACTCCATTCCGTGCTACCCCTGCTGGCTGATTTAAAATAACAAAATCTTTTATTAATGCAACGAAAAATGCTCGCTGTTATATTGTTCTTTTTCGAACACGGTTAGTTCATATCAGGAGCTATAGACTAGATGATTTTGTGGTTAGCGAAGGTTTTATTGCAGTTTCGAATATGCAGAGACTACCATTAGCTGCATGTTGGTTGCTTCCTTCTTTTTGGAAATCGGTAAAAAAATGTGATATTATTTAGACAGAGTCAGAAAACTGCTGTTGTATGAAAAAGGCGTATTTTACTGGCGAAAGCTGCCGAGACAGCTATCTACGCTATATATGCCAAATAACAGAACTGTATTAAAGCATTCCATCGTACTTCCCGAAGTAATTCGTGTAGGTAGATACTTAGTTTGTACTTGACCCGCTGAAACGCCGAGCTTAGGTATATAAACAGCCACACATTTTATTTTACCGGTGTTTATAGCCACGTCTTTGTCTATTTACGTCACGAAATAAATCTTCCCATAAAAAGGTTACACAAGTGGAGGTCCCTAACAAGCCATTCGTGTCAATTAGGAGAGCAGACTAGCCACACGCGGATACGGGCTCCTAACTAGGAGTAACTGCTTCCATTCTTATTCCTTGCTACGTTAAGGTGACCTTTCCTCGTTTCCTTGAGCCTGAGATTACTTTGTTAACGGGTACGCACCGTTGGAAAATTTGAGATTCTCAAATCGGAAGTCACTTCGGCATATGTACGAAATTTCGGGAATTTTCATAAAGATTATTGAGAATTTTATTAAACTTTTGTTAATAAATTACCGTCAAAGACCCGAACTTCGCTTAGCAAACCTTACGTGCTTAATATTTTAAATGGCTATAACATGTAAGTACTAATATAGAAAGTATATTGGAAACTACTATTTAATACGAAATTTTATTAAATAGCAATAAATTGCAAATGAATAAAAGCCAATTTCACGTATGAATTGACAGCTGCGTTCCCACCAAAACTCAAGAGTTGGACATATTACTTTATAATTTGTGCTCAAAAGTAAGTTTTTTAATGATCCGCTTATTCGATAAAGTACTCTTACGCTCGTACGCTTATCGTTAAGACTTTTAAAAGGCCTTTTACACCACGATTTATCGTAACCTATCGCCAGGGACAGTGTAGTGTTATAAGAAACAGGATTCCGATCTCCATATTTTTCAGACAGGGACCCGATATATGGGGTAGAGCAATACCTTTAAGAGTAAGGGTATCTTAAAAGGCCTATTACACCACCCGATTTATCGTGCCCTGTCGGCAGGGACAGGGTGGTGTAATAGGAGACATGGAGACTTTTCTGTTAGGAGTTTTCTTGTAATATTATAATTACATGAAAATTTTGCCTATGACACTCGAGAAGACGAATCTAACGATACCACACATCGAAATCGGTCTATCCTTTTAGGCTGGGGGGGGATCATATAAAAACACATTGACACATACCCACATACATTCATCCGAGTAACAACACTCTTTCTCGCGCAGCCAGATAAAGAAGTCAGCCAGAAAGCGATTTCAAGCGTAGTATAAGCGGCGCGCGATCCGAGAGACGGGACACGAGACAGGGCCCGAATAAATCGTGTGGTGTAATAGTGCCTTCGTCAGCTCTTTTCTTTTTTATAACCATTTTATTTTTCATGGTACCATGAGTTGGAGAGCGAGACAGAGCTCTATAAACCGGGCTCTGTTGGTATTTGTTTCACAAGTATATATAATACATGATGTATTAGAAAACTCAAAGACCTCCGATAAAAAAACAGCTGCACCGATTTTAATGAAACATAGCTGATAAACAATCTCGATAAAATCCTCTTACAAACAAAATAAACTAGATTAAAATCGGTCCATCCGTTTTGAGCTACGATGCCACAGACAGACACACAGATATACAAATACACAGATACACACGTCAAACTTATAACACCTCTTTTTGGGTCGGGACGCCAGCGCGTCACCGAGATAAATTACGCAACGAATCACGTTTTGGATGGGTGACCGAAAACGATATTTACACGGGACGCGTTTTTTAAAGGTTTTTTAGTGACCCAAGAATTAACGCCCTAAAACTTAATCGCTGAATTTAAGACTTTCGATCCTAAATAAAATATATGAATACTATAGTCATAATATTTAAAAACAATGTTATTATTTGTAAAATTACTATATTCAATACATTACAATACACCATGGCACCGCGTCAAGGCACGTCCGAATTTTCAAATCACACAAAATCAATAAAACTCTATTTATACACAAACAAATCATAACACGGTCGTAACAATCGTTATTTCACATAACATTGCAACAAAAATTGTTATTTCAAATAACATTATTTTAGCAACCGCTGTTTCAAATAACGTAATTATGACAAATCGTTATTTCAAAAAAAAACATACAGACGAATTGAGAACCTCCTTCTTTTCAGAAGTCGGTTAGTAACATAAAAATAGTTCGTTTTTTATGGTTCTAACAAATTATGTTTCACATATATAGGTACATATGACATAATTAAACGTTATTTCGTTGTTAAGTTACAATATAATGAACTAATACTGACCTAAAAATAAATACTATTTTAAATATAAATCACTTTTGTACAATACTACTTACTATGTACACCTCGATACAATTATAATCACATTCTGAACTCGCAAGTTAGACGGAATTCACGGGAAAGATTAAAACTGAGCAACATGCTCTAAATATCAAATAAGTACATTATACATTTTATTCTGAACCGAAACTTCTTAAGCGACTATTTGAAAATCGAAAAGTATCGAGAACATGTCGCGTTTGAGGTGGCACGTCACACGTGTGGCGGGAATTTCAAATTTCGAACAGTTTTTTTGTCCGTCGATCAAGATCTTTTGATCAATTGTTTGCGACAATCTACAATTATTCTTTATATTATCCAGCCATTATATTTACCAATAGTACATCTTACTTCTATTAACCTAGAAATTCATTTTTGCAAATAGAAACAACTTCTCGGGATATGTAAACAACGAAGCGCATATAACTATTAATTGAGGTGATAATGTTTAAAATAATCTTAGGTTGTCACTTGCAACGATTTTTTTATCCTTTTAGCTATAGTAACGTATGTGTACGTTACTAGAGCTACAAGGACAAATAAATCGTTTGATTAATTTAAATTTCCCGCCGCATGGCTACCGATGGCCCTTAAACACATTTCGTTACTTGAAAGAGAAGAAAGATATGATGTGAGAAAGAGAGCCACGAGAGAGATACGTGAACAGTTTTTTTTTTTAATTTTCACTAATTCTTCACAGACACCGGGGTCCGTGACCTTTGTTCAAATTACAATTACGGGAATATTAGATTATTTTAATACGATAAATAATATAGAATAGAAATTAGAATATGTGCATTTTAATTTTATATTTTTGTAAATAATATGTCATTAAAATTTTAAATACAAAATTAATTAGAATATTGAATAGTTATTTAAGAAGTTTCATTTTTATCACATGTAATGGTGTATGCGTATTTTTTTAATATACTTTTTGTGTAAAAATAAAATGCATTTAAAATTTATCATAACTGGCCAAATATATTTTATCCGTCGTTATGACACATTCAAGAAATTATACGACTTCAATACGTTAAAAAGAACATTATAACAAAAATAACTTTATAACTTAAATAAATTAATCCTAATAAAGTACATTATTATTATCACCTTAAAATTGACTTAATTAATAAAAAACAATTGAATTATTAAATTGTTAAATTGCCTAGCTTGATTTTCTCTAAATGTGACTTTCAGTCAATATAAATTCATATAACCGGTTTAAAGAGGTACATTATTGTGCGTATTTTATAAATATTTTACGTAATAAAATATAACAAAATTATTATTATTATGTTAGGTTTCAAAACTTTCTATCACTTTTTTCTAAAATAATATTTAAATAGATTTGGTCGCATATCATCCCATACTAAATCTGTCACATATTCGTATAATGTCCCATACTCAGAACATCCAATTCTCATTTTTTTCTTTCAACTTTCAAGCGGTAGCATAAAATTAGCATAAACATATCGTTCCATATTGAAAGCAAGAAAAACTGAAACAAATATCAGAATAAAAATCTACCTTATGTCTAACCAAAAACAACTTGCCCAACCTGATTTGACAGCAGTATAGCTTTTTTTTTATTTACATACAAACGAAAAAAAAAAAAACAGTTAAAACAATTAACATAAAAACTACGCTTTTAGTTTTGAGACCGGACACGTCGGGAATGGGACATTTTAAGAATGGGGCATATTGAGATTACAATGGGACAATTTGCAACCAAATCATTCTATCCAATAACAAATAGCAAAAGCTTTAACTTACTATGCGATTAATAAATTATGAATAGGTCCGACTTTCGGCTTCCTTCACTCAGATGGACCAGCGCTTTACGGCACAATCAATGAAAACTAGCCCTATTTGTATAAACTGTCGAACTACTGGGCGCGGTCCATCTTCTCATTGTGAGAAGGGTAAGGCCATAGTCTACCACTCTGGCCAAGTGCGGGTTGGCTGACTTCACACATCTTCAAGAACATTGAGAACTCTCAGACATGTAGGTTTCCTCACGATGTTTTCCTTCACCGTTTGAACTTGGCGGCGATCAACAATACGCACATAACTTGAAAAAAAAGACAGAGGGGCGTGCCGCGGGATCTGAACCCAGGACCTGTGGATCGCAAGTCGGACGGTCTCCCGACCAGGCTGCCGGAAACTTCACGGCGCAATATATACCAGTATAATAAAACAGAAGAGTATTTTTTGTTTCAACACGTAATCACTGGTACTCTCAGTGGGAATGGAAAAATATTTTATTATATAATATAGTTTGTATATAACTTTGATAGATTTTGAAAATGTCAAGTGCGAGAGAGACGGTCGCGCGCCTCGAGCACTCCATCTACAGAATATTGTTTTCTTGCACAAATCCGAAATCACAACGTGGCGTCTTTATACTTGTTTTATAATTACATTATTGTTTTGCCGTTATCGCTCAAAGTGGGATCAGAATAAGTTTCCTTAAGACACTTTATTTTATTGTAATTTATTTTTTACTAACAAAACAGTCGAGTTTTCCACGATTACTAAGGTTTTAGGTATTTAATGGTCCAAGATATTACTATTTCATGTTGTTATACAGGATGACTGCACACTATCTTGTTTTATTTTTAGGATTTATTTTGGTTTTATAATTTCTTTATACATTTCATATGACTACTACTTATTGTTTATTTTACATTGCATTACAATTACATACATAGCATAGGTACATACATAATCACCCTAATAGGGTATAGCAATCTAGTGCGGAGCGGAACGGTTTATTCTATTATGTGTTTGTCTTTAAAAAACTCTTCTAACACAGTCCTAACAAGTCCTTGAATATTTCTAGTGTTCACACAGTCAGCCTGTATATGAATTTATGAATATAAAATTGAATTAACTTAATGTTTTTATGTTTAATTTACTATATTCTTGGTGACATTTCTTAGTATGAATTTGATTGAATGAATTTTTTGATATTTTGATTTTATTTATTTGTATTAATAATATCTTATTTAAATCGACATTATTTCTGTGTGAAATTTACATTTATATTTTTTGACGTGTAAATTGACATTTTACGAATAAATTACTTATGACTTATATATTTCTAATCTGATTGACGTTATTAAATTTTCCTGTTTATCAGAAACAGTAAAACTAACTAACTAGATATATTAATCTAAATTCTAATATCTTAGGCACACAATCTGAAGGCACGCTACATTCTTTAAATCGCTTCTAGAAAAAATAAGTAAATAAATAATTGTGTAGGCTGAATATCGGTTCTACCGTAGAGTCTAGTACGTGAAGTGCTAGAGTCTAGCACCTATTAGGTCTGTTATCTTAACACAAGAGTCGTCGCAGCCATATATTGTCCTCTCTGTCGCACTCGAATGAATTACGTATTTGGATCTAGCTTTAGCTAATGTCGACGGTTGTTTATCACTTCGATTCTCAGGACGATTAGGTAACATTCAGCCATGTTCGGATATTTCAATGTGGCAAAGCATGTAAAATACTTTTTTGGTGTATATTTTGTCTTTATTTGAAACTTTGAACTATTTTAAGGAACTAATTATAATTTTTTTGCGTTTGATATAGTTTTTAAATACATTTAAGTTTGGTTTAAATCAAAATGGGAGTCATTAGCCAAAGAACTAGGCGTAGCTTGTGACGTACAAAACTTTAAAAAATGATATCCTTTATTGAAAGACGGTTAAAAATGACGTCAATCACAAGAAAAAATCTTAAAGTAGTTCAAAGTTTAAAAAAAGCGTAATATATATAATACATAGAGTTCCCCGTACCGCAGATGTGTGATGTGTCTGTCAGGTAGTGTGTAGTGTGAGTAGTTATGCGCGCGCGGAGGGCGGGTGGTATGTGATGACGTTGTGCGCGTGCGTGAAGGGCGGGAGCGGGGAGTGCGCGGGCGGCGCGGCGTGCGGCGGCGGCAGCTGCAGCGCGCGCGTCTTGCCGCCCAGCGTGCAGCGCGTCGTGGCGCCGCTCTCCACCTCCACGGGCAGGTCGCCGCCGGTCAGCCTGCGGACACGACACCTCACGTTATACCTATCTTACATAGAAAAACATTTAAAACTACCTACAATTACTGCAAATTATCACATATTAACAGAGACATTATGTAACTTCAACAATTATCAATATCGAACATGCAAGGATTCAGACATAATAGTCGTAAATTACCGTAAGTAGAGGTTAGGAGGTAGATGTATGTGCGTTAAACTCACATGTTATATCTGTTGTAGAGCACGCCCAGCAGCTCGCCCACGAAGTCGGCCCCAGCGGTGGGCGGCGTGGGCTGCGCGCCCACCAGGCCCACCACCAGGTCGTTCTTGGCCGAAGGAATGCTGATCACCACCAGCTGGGCGTCACTGCTCATTATACGGATGGCGCCGATCTGAATAACACATACAGGTGTCACATACAGGGCGACTGTATCAACACCAGCAATATTGATACGCGGTGTTCAGTACAAGATTCTCGTTACAAATAATCAAACAAAATAAGTGGTTCATATTAATTTAAGCTAATTATCCTGAGGAAACACAAAAAATACGGACACTAATACCACGCGCGCCGAGAGTACATGCAAGTACCGTCACGTAGTTATGTGACTTGTATTGATTTAGATAGAATTTATATGGGACCACTCTGAAATATGATCTACCAAATACAAAAAGAATCATCAAAATCAATTAATTGGTGAACAAACATACAAAAAAAAAACACAGACCGAATTATTGATAGCCTCCTTCTTTTTGGAAGTCGGTTAAAAAAAAACAACGAAATTGGATAATGTTTAGGGGTCATCATCATCATCATCATCTCAGCCATAAGAAGTCCACTGCTGGACATAGGCCTCCCCTATGGATTTCCAAAAAGACCGATTGGAAGCGGCTTGCATCCAGCGTCTTCCTGCTACTTGTATGAGGTCATCTGCCCATCTCGTGGCTGGTCTTCCTACGCTGCGCTTGCCGGTGCGTGGTCTCCACTCGAGAACCTTTCGGCCCCATCGGCCATCAGTTCTACGTGCTATGTGGCCTGCCCACTGCCACTTCAACTTGCTAATCCTCTGTGCTATATCGGTGACTTTCGTACGTCTACGTATCTCTTTATTTCGTATTCGATCTCGTAGAGTGACTCCGAGCATAGCCCTCTCCATAGCTCGTTGCGTGACCTTGAGCTTCCTTATAAGGCCCATAGTTAGGGACCACGTCTCAGTGCCGTAAGTCATCACTGGTAACACACACTGGTCGTAAACTTTCGACTTGAGGGACTGGGGTATATTGGACGAGAAGACGCTTTTAAGTTTCCCGAACGCTGCCCAGCCGAGTTGGATACGACGATTGACCTCTCTCGCAAAGTTGGACCTGCCTAATCGGACCGTTTGTCCTAGGTAGACATATTCGTCAACAACTTCAAGAGTGGAGTTACCCACAGATATTGGGGTGGGCACTACATGGGCGTTCGACATAACCTTCGTTTTGTCCATGTTCATTTTGAGGCCCACCCGTTGGGAAACTCTATCGAGGTCTTCGAGCATCGTACTGAGGTCCTCCATCGACTCTGCCATGACTACTATATCGTCGGCAAACCGAAGGTGAGTGATGTACTCGCCGTTAATATTAATGCCGAGCCCTTTCCATTCCAGAAGCTTATAGGCATCTTCCAAACCGGCGGTAAACAGTTTCGGAGAGACAACGTCTCCTTGCCTCACGCCTCTCTTTAATGGAATTGCCTCTGAATTCTGGTCTTGTACTCGGACCGACATGGTGGCGTTGTTGTACAAACACTTCAGCACTTCGACATACCGATAGTCAATACGGCATCGTTGGAGGGCCTCAAGCACCGCCCAGGTCTCGATCGAATCAAAGGCTTTCTCATAGTCCACAAACGCTAAGCAAAGGGGCAAGTTATACTCTTCGGTCTTCTGTATCACTTGCCGCAGCGTGTGGATGTGGTCTATGGTACTATAGCCTTTTCGGAAACCGGCTTGTTCGGGAGGCTGGAAGTCATCAAACCTGCGTTCAAGACGATTCGTAATGACCCTCGAAAACAGCTTATAAACATGGCTCAGAAGCGAGATGGGTCTGTAGTTCTTCAGCAAAGTGTTGTCCCCTTTTTTGAAGAACAGCGCCACCACGCTTCTGTTCCATGCTTCTGGCGTTGTACCTTCGAGCACGACGGAATTGAAGAGTCTCTGAAGGACTTTAAGTACCGGTGTTCCACCCGCTTTCAGTAGCTCTGATGTGATTCCATCGTCGCCCGGTGCCTTGTTGTTCTTGAGCTGTTTCAAGGCCATCCTAATCTCGTACAGGCTGATGTCCGGGATATCTTCGGTATAATGTCGAGTCAGTTTGGCTCTTGGATCTTTACCCAAACTGCTAACAGGTTTTGCGACCGATGTGTATAACTGTCCATAGAACCTCTCGATCTCCCTCAAGACTTCTGCTTTGGTCGACGCTAGACTGCCATCTTCTGTCTTCAGCTTCGTCAACTGGCTCTGCCCAATAGACATGTCTTTTGCGAACACTTTGGAGCCTTTATTCCGCTCTATCGTCTCTTTAATACGATTAGTGTTAAAGGTACGGATGTCGTGTCGCATAGACTTTGATATGAGTCTATTGAGCCGCCTATATGACTCGACGTCACAGGATGACTGCAGTTGCAATGATCGTCGTTCAGCCATGAGGTCGAGGGTATGGCTCGAGAGCTTTTGCGGTCTATTTGTACGGTGGGGTTTATAAAACTTCGCGCCCACCGTACGGACAGTTTCCACAAACCTGTTATTGATCTCATCCACCGATGCGCAGCTCTCCAGGCACTCGAAGCGATTTGATAGTTCGAGCTGAAAGCTCACGGGGTCTTGGATATGGGCGCGAGTGGGTCGGAGTGTAGACTTCATCATACGGGACCTCTCAAGTTTAACATTAATATTCAACGTGCCTCGTACCATTCGGTGATCACTTCCGGTTTTAACCATGTTGATCACAGAGACATCATTGAATATCTGTTTCTTGGTGGTCAGGATGAAGTCTATCTCATTTCTCGTAGAACCGTCGGGGCTCAACCAGGTCCATTTCCTATGAGGTGGCTTCTGGAAGAAAGAGTTCATCATAAAGAGTCCCTCTTTCTCCAGAAAGTCGGCCAACCTCTGTCCCCTGGGGTTCCGTTGTTCATATCCAAACTGTCCCACTCTCAGCTCACCATCGCTTCTCTTGCCTAGCTTCGCATTAAAGTCCCCCATAACAACATTGAAATAGGTCTCAGAGGTGTGTATGGCCCTACTAATGTCCTCATACATCACCTCCACCTCATCATCAGAGTATGCCGAGGTCGGTGCGTATACCTGGATGACCTTCAACGAATATCTCTTCGATACTCTGAGTATCAGGTACGCAACCCTGCTCGACACACTGTCGATGGCAAGAATGTTGTTAGCAAGAGACTTGTGGACGAGAAACCCGACACCACCCTGGGACTGTTGGTCACCCTCCCGGTAGTAGAGTAGGTTACCAGATTTCAGGGTTATCGTGTCCTCACCCTCTCGTCGGACTTCTGATAACCCTAGGATATCCCAATTTAACCTACTCATTTCTTCTTCCAGCTCAGCTAGCTTCTCGTCTGTCCTCATCGTGCGAATGTTGTGCGTTACCAGGGCCAGTCGTCGTTTATGCAGGGGGTGGTAGCCGGATCTCTGCCGGAGATTCTTAGCACCCCTTGCTCCGCCGTAACCGGGGCCGCTACCATAGCCCGGAATAGCGGAGCTGCCGGGGACTGGGGGCCTGGTATTTTTGTTGCTCGTCATTTGGGGGTTTTTTGCCAATACTCGCCACGCTTGGCATGCGGGTTGGCGAGCGCAGTAGATGGCGTTTTACGCAGAATGTGCTGCTGCCCACTTCTGGTGATATTTCCCTTAGCCGGTTCTTACGGCACCCACGGGAAGAGAGGGGGAGGTACTATTCTAGGCCGGTACCACACGGCAAGGCCGGTACCACACGGCAATGGCACGGTATGTTTAGGGGTAGGAAACAGTTAATTATTTTCAACCGACTTCTAAAAAGGAGGAGGTTATGAATTCGACTGTATTTTTTAGGGTTCCGTACCCAAAGGGTAAAAACGGGACCCTATTACTAAGACTTCGCTGTCTGTCTGTCTGTATGTCTGTCTGTCTGTCTGTCTGTCTCCAGGCTGTATTTCATAAACCATGATAGCTAGAAAGCTGAAATTTTCACAAATGATGTATTTCCGTTGCCGCTATAACAATAAATACAAAAAATTAAAAATAAAAAAAAATTAAGGGGGGTCCCCATACAATAAACGTGTTTTTTTCGTATTTTTTTGCTCAATATTAAAAACGGTAACAGGTAGACGCTTCAAATTTTCACAGAATATTTACTTGTATATTACCTTTCAAAATAAATAATTATATAACAATAAAGTAAATATTAAAGGGGGGCTCCCATACAACAAACGTAATTTTTAAGCAATTTTTACTCGATCTTAATTAACAGGTAGAAACTTGAATATTTGTAAGTAAATATTTAGAAATATATTAACTATAAAAATAAATACCTAATATAATACATAAAAACTCACAAAATGAAAATAATCCGTGCATCTAAACGCGGTGTGAGCGCCGGTTTAGCGGGGCAGCGGGGGAGGTAACATCACGGAGCGAGCCATAACCGCGCGTATTCGCGCGAGCGTCGTCATGCTGCCCGGATGTGTATCGAAAACCTACCTATAAGTTTGCAATTTACTACTTGGAATTTCGTTGATTTCTCGTTATTTTATAAACAGAACTAAACTTTGTAGTATTATAGATGATAGTACGGAACCCTTCGTGCGCGAGTCCGACTCGCACTTGGCCGATTATTTTAATATGTTTGTTACCTCATAGCTTTCGACTGGGTGAACCGATTTTAATGATTCTTTTTTTTATTTGAAAGCTGGTGCTTCCCGTGTGGTCCCATTTTAATTTGGTCCAGTTCTGACAATGGCATCCATGAGAAGTCGGTTGTTTCAGTACCTCAAAAAAAACGGAACCCTTATAGAATCACTTTGTTGTCCGTCTGTCCGGGTGTCAAGACCTTTATCTCGAGAACGCGTGAAGGTGTCGAATTGAAATTAAAACTATATATGCAGATCCATAGTACCTTGCTGCAAAAAGAAAAATTTAATTTATCAGATTTCATAAAAAGAAGTTACAGCCGAATATGTCGTAAAAAACGCACATTTCGACACTCACAAGGGAATCAAATCCTATGGGGTACTTTCCGTTGACCTACAACTATGAAATTTGGCAAGAAGCATTGTGTTAGAGTACACATTTAGGAAAAAATCCGAAAACTAGATATTTTTAATTTAATCACAAAAAAATTGTGTCTTTATGCAAGGAATGGTTCAAATTTTAAAGTGAATTAACCGTATCATATGGGATATCATATGAAAGAGCTTCATTAGCATAAGCTAAAACAGGTTTTTAAATATTTTAACGATGTATCTTTTTCGGTTTATGAAGGAAAATATAAAAAATATATGATTTCCCCCTTTTATATGCTTACTAGTTTTTACGGAACGTATGGGCGAGTCCGGTTTTTAACTAATACGTTTCATTAGTACGTTTTGATTAATTAGCTAATGAATTCGTTAGGTAGCTTCCTATATCATTGATAACCGTACAAAAATATTGATAAAACTCATTTCATTCGGAGATTAAACTCGAACAACCTAAATCCTAACACACGTTCGACATATTACATGACTGGCCTTGTGGCTCAGTTGGTAGTGTGTTTGCGTCTACCTGCTGAACTGAAAGGTCGTGGGTTCAATCCCCACCCAGGGCAAACATTTGTGTGATGAGCATGGATGTTTGTTCTGTGTCTGGGTGTTTCTATGTATCATATGTATATGTTTACAAAAAAAAAAAGTATATATGTATTCTATCAGCCATCTAGTTCCATAGTACAAGCTTTGCTTAGTTTGGGCTAGATGGTGTTGTGTGAAATGTCCACAAATATTTATTTATTTATTTATTTATTTATATGTTCAAACAATTTTTACTAAAACAAAATTCAAGAAAATAATTGGCTTAAACTTGGTTTCATTGGAACTAGAAATAACGGATCTGTTATCACAGCAACAAGTGGATTTTGTGCTAGTTCACCGCAAAAACAGGTACTTAAAATTTCAATCATCTTTGACCGTCTCGCTCGCGCATAAAAGAATTAAATTAAATTATAAAAAACCGTACAAGTGCGAGTCAGACTCGCCCACCGAGGGTTCCGCACAAACAAAAAAAAGGGAGAAATTAAAGTAGATAAAAGAGGAAAAATTATATGTTTTTTTTTATTTTCCTTCATCATCTCAGCCATAAAAAGTCCACAGCTGGACATAGGCCTCCCCCATGGATTTCCAGAAAAACCGGTTGGAAGCGACTTGCATCCAGCGTCTTCCTGCCACTTGTTGTACTTTCCTTTATAAACCGAAAAATATACACCGTAAAAATATTTGTCCGTCTCTCAAGACCTGTGTCTCGGGAACGCGTAAAAGTATCGATTTGAAATTAAAACCATATACGCAGATCCAAAGTCTCTTCTCAGTTTTCATAAAAAAAGTTACAGCCTAATATGTCGCAAAAACGCATATTTAGACACTCGCAATGGAATCAAACTTACTCGGTACTTAACTTACCGGGTACTTAACGGGTACTTCCCGTTGACCCATAACTGAAATTTGGCAAGAAGCATTGTCACATAGTACACATAAAGGAAAAATTCCTGAAACTGTACATTTTGAATTTAATCACAAAAAAATTACTATTTATGCAAGGAAGGAGGGTCCAAATTTTAAAGTGCTTTAACCGCATCATGATGGGTATCATATGAAAGAGCTTCATTAGCACAAGTTAAAACAGGATTTTAAATATTTTACGATGTATATTTTTCGGTTTATGAATAAAAATACAAAAAAACCTTTTATCTGCTAGTTTGTACGGAACCCTCAGTGGGCGAGTCTGACTCGCACTTGTCCGGTTTTTTTATAAGTTAATTCAGTTATTTTATATCATCTTCAAAAAATTTGGTATGCGCGAGCGAGACGGACGACATGCTCGAACTACAGACTCCTTATAATTATAGGTACTTTCAAGAAACAAGGAGAGATACAAGAATATACGAGGAAAGAGCGTTAAACTGGTTCAATTTCAAGGAGAAAACATTGTGAAACAACAATGGTTTTGAACGACTATTATATTATGGTAATAAGTACAACAATTACATCTTTGGGAGCACTCCTGACGTTGTCGTGCTCTATTTTGGTGGTGACAACTTGGTATCTGACGCCGGGTTGGAGAACTATTCAAAACTACATAAGTGTCAATCAAATACTCTTCACCGCCGTCTATCACTGGACTGGTGTCTATTTCAACATTCCAGACAACGTAAATTTAACTGTATCACAATGGGAGTATTACCTAATAAAAATATCATATGTCTTGTTTACGACCAACGTGTGTTGGTCTTTAATGGCATTCATGGTGGCATATCTGAAACTAGTCGTAGTTACTACTGGTAAATTCAGCTACGAAAAGAGAATTGTGACCATTTCTACTATTTGGATGACAGCGGTTGTTTCTACTGTGGGAGAAATCAATTATATTATCTACGGTGATATCGAAGGGGAAGAAGGGTCAGCAGAGAGCTATGGTATCAGTATGGATTACTGTTTGCTACTTATAATGACTGGTTGTGTTGCTCTATTTTTCAAAATAGTAGTATCGGTGACGGCTTGTGGTAAAAATAAAATGTCGAAAATTCGTTTTAGCCACATCGCTTCACTCGTAAGCGTTGCCTTTCTGTGTGACATCAGCCTTATTGTGTACCTTATATGTAAAAGTATACTTTATGAATATAACTACGAAGGGGTTTATGAAGGTTACTTTCAACTGCTTTATAAAGCTTTGGATGCATTTAGAGTTGTTCCCATTACGGTTGTCACACTGTTGAACAAATCTTCAAAAGAACATTGGAAGAGATATTGGCAAAGAAGAAATCGTCTGGAACTAGCTGAACAAATAAATTTGAACTATTTGAATTAAATTTCAACTAATAATTTATGATGATTTATAAAAGTATTTGAATTAAATATATGTACTGTGTAAATATTTTTCTGTACAATAAATAATTATTTGCAATGCAATACTTTCATTGTTATTATCTCACATATTATTGATTTCTCTAACATAAGCTTTTCTATATAAATCTACACTCAACCAGGACTAGAAAAAAGTTGGCTCATTATCACTAATTTTTTTATTGGATTGCCAAAATTATCTCATTTACTTAACGATTTCGGTTTACGTTCTTGATGAGTACTACACGAATAGAATTCTTTGCCGCCCTCTGTTTCCTAAGAGTTAAATACCGCAAAATCGTAATATACCTGTAACTTGGATTCATCAAGGCTAGAATGAATAGATATCTTCTGGATCGACGAGCTCCAGTCTCGGCCACACCGTCGCTTAACATCGGGCGAGTTGGTGGTCAAACGTAGGTCACCTATCAAATGTGGAATAAATAATATACCGGCAGCCAGTCAGCTACCATCATAGGGGCGACAGAATTAATTACTCCTTGGTAATGTACGCTAATTCCAGAATGTCTGTCTGTTGCATCTGACCCTTGAATCCATCTATTCCAACCGAGCAGGTGGGTAAAGGCGGACATTTTCGTCAGTAGCATACGTTGGACACTCCATACAATGGCGCACTAATCAGTGACAATTAAGCAAGTTGACATCTGTATATAACACACATGTATGGCGTTATAGTTGACGTCTGTATATAACACACATGTATGGCGTTATAGTTGACATCTGTATATAACACACATGTATGGCGTTATAGTTGACGTCTGTATATAACACACATGTATGGCGTTATAGTTGACATCTGTATATAACACACATGTATGGCGTTATAGTTGACATCTGTTTGTAGTTCGATAATGACGTCAATTAGAATTCGAAAGCTTGAAGCTGGCAAAACTTCTCTCGACTTACAAACACCGTAAGCTACGACAGACAGGGCGAGCGCGGGGGGCGGGGGAGGAACCCGAGATTGGCGGGAGGTGGGGAGTTTCCAGTAGTGTACGTACCTCAGTGATGGGCGTGGGCTTCTTGAGCGGCTTGAAGGTGTTGGAGTCGAGCTTGAATAGCGCCGAGTCCGTGACGAGCAGGCAGCGCTCCGACAGCTTGTTGAACCGGTTGAACTTGTGAACCTTGCACGAGAACAACGGACGACCGATCTGGTGCGTCTTCTGCAGACCGGTGATCGATGACTGGTAGATCGCTGGAATATACAAATAATAAATCAAGGTATCATTCGATTATTAAGGCTAAGAGTGGAACGGCGCCGCTGTCTTGCTCGCACGCGGCACATTTTTTTTAGATGTAAAATTATTGAAATTACTTTTGATAAATATTCTTCCTTCAGATTCATAAGAACACTTACTATTACAATGTATTAATAGCTGTTATTTTTATATCTGTTCTTATGACCGAAATAGTACGTACCGGCCTTGTCGTTGTACTTGTTGTCGGCGAGGTAGTCGCCGAGCCAGGCGCGCGCGGCGCCCCACGCGGCTCGCCGGCCGCGCAGTGCGCACGCGCAGCAGATCTTCATTTTGAGCTGCGGCCACTGCGCGCGCGGGATCGGCTTCAGCACGAGATACGCGCGCCACCGCCGGTACGCGCCCTGAACACAGAACAATGCGACTGTACCACTACCTACCACAATCCTAGATTTCACTCAGCATACGACGGTAGTATATTAAAAATGTGTAAAGCCTATAGTCGCGAAATTACAATGGGGTGGCGCTAAACAAAATTCTAAAAATATAATTATTATATGTAGTTCAAAAAACTGAAACAACCGACTTCCAAATACGCAATTTCGTTTACTTGGATGACATATTTAGTAATTTTTTTTAAAGCCATACTACTTCACTGTATTTGATGATATTTCTATGGTACCAATCTGAAAGTACATCCTTTTAAATAAAAAATAAAACAAATCTAATCGGTTTATAAATGTCGGAGTCATAAGGTAACAAAAAAAAACGATTACAAATACAACAGATTTGAGAACATTCTCCTCATTTAAAGTCAAGTGAAAATGGCAAGACTGCGTGGAGATGTAACCGGCTTCTGAGTAGGGCCGCGTTTAGGGCACACTCCGAACGCAATCAAATGAACTGAAACGTTCAGAGCTTCACTAGTTCCATTACAATGGAGTCCTTAAGACGGACCTAACCGGCACAACTACACGGGAAACAATTAAAACCATAAACCCATTGTACGCGGTCGGTCAACGTAGCAAAAAGTCCACTCAAATAAGTAGTAGAGGGTTTGTAAATGGATCACTTCGCAAACGGTCCACTTCACAAATGGTCAAGAGGTGTGATATGGGGCTACAAATCACTTCTACATATTCCATATTCATATTCCAATTCGAGTAAAATAAAGCACAAATGGCCAGATAATGAATCCAATAACTTCACAATAGATGATGAGCGTTGTTACCTGTATGATGTTCATGGGTATGCCTCGCGGCGCGGGAGTCGGCCAGCGCTTGATGACGCCGCGGTTCCGCTGCAGGTCCGCTTGCAACACACCGAAGTAGCGCCGCACGCGATACCGCCTAAAGAAAAAAAATGTCATCAGCCGACGCAAAAAATGTCATCAACCGACGCAAAAAAATGTCATCAGCAGATGCAAAAAAATGTCATTAGCCAAAAAGATTTTTTATATGATAAACGGGTCACCTGATGGTAAGCAGATAACCGGATAGAGCGTCAAAGACCTCGAGGGCGCTTAACGCCACATTTAATCTTGGTTAAAGGATTAGATGGAAGGGAGAGGGTTAGGGAGGATAAGAGGGTAAGATGTAATATTGGCTTAAAGTGACAGGGGGTCAGCCTATTGAACTTGCAGTACAGGGGGTCAGCCTATTGAACGCCAATTTCCCCCAAATCCCTGATCTGATTGTTACAGTATGCCTGGGAGGAAAAGCAACTAGTATATTATATGTTTTTCTGTTTTTTCCCAGTCCAGCATGGAAGAGACTAGAATTTTTTTTAGTTAACTTACAGTGAGCGGCAACCGCAATATTTTTAATAATAAAATCATATATATTTGGGGGCATTTCACACAACACCATATAGCCTTAACTAAGCAAAGCCCTCTGTTTGGCTCAATTTGTCTCGAAAGATATTTGCCGGTAGGTATTGTAAAGGTTAGAGGTGATTACGTACTTCCATGCGTTGTATATGGTGAGCGCGGCCTTCATGCGCTTGTAGCGCATGCGCGCGAGCGTGCCGCGCCACAGCTTCTGTAGTAGAATCACTATCGACGGGATCAGCTCCGCGCGGGACGCTTCCAGGCTATGCAGGGTCTTCGCGCTCCTGCAAACTATCATTCATACAGTCTCCACAGCCAGGAGAGATACAGTGTCAGGTCCGCAGCAGCCTCCAACCAGCAGTCTGAACTGACGGTTACTCTGATCAAGTACAGAAAGTTCATAAATCCGACAGATCACGTTCTGTAAGCAATAAGGCGACTTGGCGATGACGCGGCGGGAAATTATTCATTCCTTCATTCTTCATGTCGATGGTTTTTGTTTCTTGTTTAAATAAGTAAATCATTATAAAAGTCTATATTTTGTGAAACTTTTTGCAACAGTACTTGTTGCAAACGTCTGGTCTCGCGAGGTCTACTACTCATATTCAATATTCTTGTTCAGTTTCTAGCAAATATATAAATCGATCAGTTTTCTTGTGGATGTTGATCATTACCGGCGTATTAATTTAATTTATTTTATATTTTTAGAAAAACTTAAGAAAACTATATATTTCGATAAATTACGAGGCTAATTACAAGTTTTCGCCTATAGATTGGAAACATATGAAATAAAGCTTAAAGCTGTACGCGCCTATGTACTGACCATAACAATACCTGCCCTTTAAACAATACTGATCGGAAAAAAATAAGATCGGTTTAAAGTAATCTGTAAATTAATTAAATTTGTGAATCAAAGAATTCGGAAGTCAATCGTGACCGTATTAAGTGCACACTATGGAAAAATATATCAATATCATATTTTATATTTGTATTCCAGTGTAAGAGTCTCACCCACCTGATAAACAGCTTGGTGTGTCCGAACTGTACATCCGTAACTCCTAGATCCCTCAGCAGCACCGCGACGGCGTCCTTATCGCTGTTCCCGCGGAAGTTAGGCCACGTGTACTGCGAGAGCATCTTGTACCGCTTGAGGAAGCGGTCGTAGCGCTGCCGGGACGCGAACCCAGCGCGGCGCACGCGCACGTTCTCCACCAGGCCGAGGTACGCCACTTGGTGGCGGACCTGCTCACAGACGAAACACTTGTTTTACGCCACATTTGACCGTAATTAGAGGATTAGCTGGTATAAGAGGGTAGGATGTAATGTTGGCTTGCAGTGATAGTGGGTCAGCCCATCGCCTACATAAATGCCAATTTCCCTCAAGTCTGTAGAGCTGTGATGATGTACTCACCAGCTGCTCGTCCCAGGTGTTGGGTGTCTGCAGCGGGTTCGGCTTCACGCAGCGTACGTAGAACGGCTCCTTGGTCTGCAGCCCCGTCACTAGAGCTGACATCGAGTTGCGGAACAACGTCGCAGCGGACGGAGGCCGTTTCGATGTCTGGAATAAAGTACTTAAAATTATTTTTACACTTAATTCAAATTAGTATTATTGTGTTTAGCCTTGGCGCCTAATTAGGTAACTCGGAGCCACAGCTGACGTTCACGATAATTCATAATAATACTCTCTTAAATGAATTATCGTCTGAGAGGAAATTACTCATGAAAATCTGTTTTTGGTTCGCGGATCAGTAGAGGCATTTCCGTCTCTGTCATTTCCATAGAGAATGACAGAGATGGAAAAATTTATTCCGAATCGATTCCAAATCCAAATGAGTTCTGAATACCGTACCGTACAGTACCTATTAGTAGGGTGGTATTTACTCACTTTCTGTATGTGCGTCCCGCCTTCCGGCCACATGTCTGCGAGCGACTTGTTGGTGGAGGAGTGCAGCAGCCGCTTCAGGTCCTGCCAGAGCGAGTCCTTGTTCTTGTCCATGAAGCCAGTTATCGAGTATGTGACGTCACCCGCGTAATGCCTGCCATAACAAATATATATAGAAAAAGTATCTTTATTAAAAGAAAAAAATACCCGACTGCAGAAAAGAGATTTTTTCAGTCTAACTTACGATAACACGCTGTTGAATGTACGTTTTTTGTTAGAAAGTACGCGTAAAATCGCTGTAAAAGATCATAAATGCGTATTCTTTACAATAATTGCATCAAAATCACTTGTTTATTACAAATTAATTTGTTGGAAGTTACGAAAAACTATTTTTTTTATTTTTGCGAGAAATAAAGAATTATTATTCCAAAAAAATATAGTCTATGACACTCGGGGAGTGAAAGCCAAATCTAATGACAAAAATCGAATGAGGTAATATAAAAATATACATATAGAGTTCCCGTCACGTAAAAAGAACGCTGGTTTGTTCGCGCTTACGAACAAATCAGCGTTCTTTTTACGTGACGGGAACTATACCCACATACAAACAATTAAACATAGACCCGAAAAACATAACCCTCTTTACGCAGTCGGATAAAAAAACATAAATACGAGAAGAAAAATGAGGTATAAGAGGGTAAGACTAGATAGTTTATTAATAGGTAAGAAATTTTCGAATTTCACTGGAACTACTTGCATTCCATAAACAAGACTGGACTTCAGCAATGCCAGTTTACATGGAGCGATTGTCGCGCGAATTTCAAATCGATCTTGTAACAAGTGCGTCTGAACTCTGAGAACTCTCTCGTAAGAATTAGTCATTAGGTATTTCTGGCACAGGGTTCCCAAGGTACCGGCTTAGCTGAGTTTGGGATCCACTGCAAAATGATTGTGTAATATCGTTATGAGGAAATAAACTTTACTCTCGTATGACTGAAGTTTTTAGTATGCAGTGTAGTGTGAAAAAAGAGTATATCACTTTACTAATATCATAAATGTGAAATTTTGTGCGTTTGTACAATGTTTGGTGCTCTTTCACGCTCAAACGGCTGAACCGATTTACATAAAATTTGGTTTGGTGGTATCTTATACCCTGGAATAATACATATAGGCTACTTTTTATCCCATCAGTATGAACGGTTCCTGCAGGATAGCGGGTGAAACGGTGGGACGCAGCTAGTTATATAGTTCCCAGTATCTCATAAAATTTAGTCTTAGCACACGTCAGACACTCCATACAACGGCGCGCTAATAAGTGACACATATGCAAGTTGACGTCTGTATATAATACACACATTATGTTTAGTTATTGTCGTAGTCTGATCGTCACTCGTTCGTGAAGTCAAATGGTATTCGAGTGCTAAGCCAGTAATGCTTGTCAACAAACTCCACCAAACGACAGTGCGAGCGCGGGGAGCGGGTGAAGAACCCGAGATTGGCGGGAGGCGGAGGGTCCGTTCTATATGTAATTCAGTCAAAGAGTAAACAATAGTTTGTTTATCTGTATATTTTTGTACTGACGTGATCCTGAAGTCCACGGCGTGCTTGAGCTTCTTGTCTGTGGGTGCGAGCTGGCGCGAGGTGTAGTGCTTGTGCGAGCCGAGACGCTTGTCCATAGCCTCCAGCAGCTGCTTGTCTGATATCTGCGCATACGGTACAACCACTGTGCATTACTAACAAACTAGAGATTATTCATTGGTAAAGCTAGACGTTTTGGAATTAGTCATTTTGGCCCATTGGACCTTTTGGCTCATTGGACCTTTTGGCTCACTGGACATTTGCCTGCTGAACATTTTGGGACTTGACTTTTTCGAATAGTGAACCTTTTGGGTCACTTGACCTTGTGACCCCGAACGAGCTAAACATCCCTCCAGAAAGGTATCCGTTCAGGGTCACAAGGCCCAGGGGCCAAAATGTCCAGTGGCCCAAAAGGTCCAGTTACCCAAAATCACATGTTCCAAAAAGTCTAGTAACACAAAGGTATCGTAAGTTTACCTTAGTGGGGTTGAGGCAGGCCTCATCCATAATGGAGATGATGCCCTGATGCGGAGCGTCTACCAGCTCGCAGATGACACGGTTGTTAAAGTACTGGATGGGATTCCACTGGATGCCCTCGCGGGCGTACTCCTCCTGTTCCTGCTTTAGCACCAATTCTATAACACACATATTGAATATCATTACAAAATATTTGAAAAAAAAACACGTCACACTGAGCCGATCTAAACGACTGTCACAATACAGCCTGCACTGTAAAATGAAGAGTAAGTCTAACCGACATAGACTAGGAAACAAAATAGACACAAGTACCGTGTAACCGGGTATACAACAGCAATACCACTTTACACTTTATTGTATTTTCATAGAAAACAGACAAAATATGTTCGGTGTATGTGTTTCATTAAACGCGATGATTACGACCATAGGTTAATTTAATATATTTCGATAAAACATAAAAATCTAGTAATTCTAGTATATTGTCCACAAACTGTCACCAAGCAATAGTACAAATCTTGGTGACAGTTTAGGGACAAATTATTACACCAATAGATACAAAAAATGCGTACACCTTTCTCTTTCAAGTTTGCTATAGTCACATTTTAGGTGTCTTCTAGATCGACGAGCTCCATCCTCGGTCACACCGTCGCTTAACATCAGGCTAGTTGGTGGTCAATCGTAGATCTAACAAAAGATAAAATAACGCTGTTTCACAGGGGAGCGAAAGAGAAAGACATGTGACTGTATACTGTATGTATTGCTTTCTCTCTCTACGCTTACCGATAAACAACTGCTGCAGCTTCTCATTACAGTAGTTGATGCAGAACTGCTCGAAACTATTCGTGTCGAATATCTCGAACCCGTAGATGTCGAGCACGCCGATCAGCGAGCTCTTGTATGTACCAGCTGGGACATCGATCTTCTTGTTAATCTGGCGAGGTGAACGGGGGCAGTCAATAGATGGCGCTATTTATAACATCAATTTAATAAATAAAGATATATTTATTTTACCACAATAGACACTACAGCAACATAATATAATATACAATATTGCTAATTGCATCGTTGACAAACGTAATCTTAATTTTTTTTTTACTCCATAGACACCAGGGTCCGTGCCCTTGTCAGAATTACAAACTACAAACGTAAGCTTGGTTGGTGTCGTTTAACCTTTGGTTAGATACTTTATGAAGATGTTTCACAACTCCACCAATGTCACTTTCATGGTAGACCAACAGCGTCTAAGTGCAAATATTATGCTATCTCTCCGCGCATAACAGCCAATAATTACAAACTATGAATCACAGATAGCGTTTTACTAAAGTTTTCAAGAACCAGCTGACTGTGCGTGAACGACCTGTAGAAGGCGGTCTTAGCTAAGAAAAACTTGGTGTCTTTCATCTTTTGTTAAATGGCGTTTATGAAGGAGTATCACAACTCCGCGAATACCACATTTATGATACTCCAGTACTATTTACATGTGAATATTCCCAGCTATCACTTGTATAAATAATTACAGACAGTTACGAACTACGAATCACAGATGGCGCTTTACTAAAGTTTTCTCAGCTCACCTGTTGCACGATCCACGTGAACAGCCTGTCGTATGCGGCCTTCGCCAACGCCAGCTTGGTGTAGTTGGCGTCGGTGAGCGAGTGTTCCTTGCTGACCAGCTCTCCTCCCGCGGACAGCACCCTCCCCGCCATCGCCGTCTGCAGCGAGTGTTCCGAGACGCCCAGCGCGGTCACACACTGCCGCAGGGGACCGCCGATCGAGAGCTGCCCTTCTGCACTCTCCGTGAATGTGATCTCTCCCTGAAACGAGTGTAAATTTAGAACACTCAAAAACCCCAGACAAAGAAAAACGGCTGAACCGATTTTGATGAAATACAACACAGCTAAGGACATTCTCGATGAAATCCTCTTTCAAACAAAAAAAAATAGATCAAAATCGGTCCATCTGTTTGAGAGCTACGATTCTACAGAGAGACACACAGATATACAGATACACATCAAACTTATAACATCCCTCTTTTTGCGTCGGGGTTTAAATATAAAAAAATACATATAATTTTTTTATATGAAACCTTGGCAGTAGAATCAACTCATATGTCGTGAAGGAAAATGGCATGATGATCTTTCATACTGTCACGCCCCCACTACGTTATCGCCCTTGTGCGTGCATGTGCATATAATTTAAACTTCGTTACTTCTGTATGAGTTGTATACTTGCGTATACGTATCTATTCATGTATAGTATATTTGACCCCATGTACACGCATTTTGTATTTCTGGCAATATTACCTGTTGTTTGACATCTGCCGGACGCCCCATAACGGCCACCTTTTTTATGAACCTACACTGTTCCACTGCTTTGACTATCAGCTTATCAAGGGGTTAGATAAGTGACTTTCAATTTCGTGAACGCGTGTAGAATAGTAAATGTATGGGATTGACATTAAGCTAACGAAATGTCACGTGACGTCTAGTCATATCTTCTTACATTTCAAAACGTAATGTAGAAATAGAGACGTTTGCCACTTGTCTAAGGGGGCTGATGAAAAGCGACGCTGCAGTCGAAAATTAAGCAAGTAGGCCTAGAACGTCTATGCCTCTACGGTTTGTTTGTTGAAGTCACTTACGGCCTTACCGAAAAACGTTACTTAACTTTAAGCAATACTCTACATATTTTGTCAACTTCTGGCTGACACGTAACGACACTTGCGGAAATAAGACAGATAATACAAGACTAAGAATATAAGAAATTTCAGTAAGGCTGATAGTGTTTAGTATCCTTTCCCGCGAGTTGTAACCCGTCTCACCAGTAATATGACCCCGGCCACGATGCCCCATATCTCCTCGACGACGGAGGGCGGGAAGCCAAGCGCGTTGAAAGCCGAGCTGGTCTGGTTGTAGAGCTTCGAGTCCTGCGCCGTTACCCGCTCGCTGCCCAGCATCCTGTAGCTCGCACTCGACGATATGCCGAACTTCTTGCACGCTGTGTTGTTTGAACTGAGGAGCTGGAATATTCATTTCAATAATTTTATATCTAAAAGAAAGGTGTCGCGTGCGAGCGGGACAGCGGCGCCACCCTACTCTTTCATTTCATATAGTATGTAAAAATTAATAAATGAAAAAAATATCATAACAAACGCACACACCATACGGTAAAGTTTATAAATCATACCGTATGTGGATAATCTTACTACTTACCTATGGTCCGAATGATGAAATATCGAATATCATTTCCCAGAAAACGTTTTTTTTTCTTTTCAAAAGACACAATCTATCAAAATCCTCATGACAACCCATCCGATAACCGAATCTTTGCAATAAGAAGTATCCTGTGTATAATATATCTGATAACTGGAACTGTATAAATAGAAGGTTTCTAGATGTTATAAAACAGAAACCTAACAAAACCTAATAATTGTTCGGATAAATTAAACAAAACGAATAAAAAGACTCATGATTAAAACTCATGTCAAGTCGAAATTAAAACATCTGGAATGAGATAGTTCTATGTAACGGATTCGGGTAATTAGGATTCAAAGAAATGTATTTCGATTACCAGATAAGTTTACCTATCTATGATCTGAAATAATAAAATATCGAAATCGAATCAAAATAAATATAGTTTTAAAAAACTGAAACAACCGACTTCAAAATACGCAATTTCGTTAACTTGAATCACTGAATCATTATTTATACAGTTATTCTGCGAGTTTCGATAAAATGTATACGGGACCACCTTTGAAGTTTGACCTATCACACAAAAAAGAATCGTTTTGTATGTTTGTTCGGCGAAGTAATCCCTGAAGAAACATACAAAAGAAACATTAATTTCTAAGACCTTGTTTACCTACATTCTTGCAAATAAATTTCATTTCATAGAGTCGGATTGAGAACCTCCTCCGTTTTGGATGTCGGGTAAAAATCACTCATTTTCCAGAGAGCAAAGACAAATTCAAACCCCTTTATTTCATGAAATTTATATAGGACCTCTGAAGTATGACCTACTACCCAAAAAAAAAAAACATCAAAAACGTAACAAACATACATATAGTCGAATTGAGAGCCTCCTCCTTCTTGGAAGTCGGTTAATAAGATCGGAAGCGGTTGTATTAGTGAACAACAAGCCCAGCTATGACACTAGTCCGTTATTTAGCATAACATCGGAAATATTGATGTCATCACCAGAACCTCTTGTTGTATTCAGAATGTCGCGCTGTTTACAAACACGGCTTCTTGCGCGTGCGCGTATTGTTCCGAGCGTTGGCGAATATAGACTATGATCACTAACATAGACTTTTCTATTCCACTGTGTGGTACACTCTGTTCGAAAAGAGAACTTGTGTGGCACTGAGGGCGCTGCTGTCCTAAATTCATTATTATGTTAGATTAGCAACACAATCGAATGTCATAGACTATGAACGGGCCGATAGGCACTTATAGATAGACGCTTTCGAATGTACTACTTGTTATCCAATAGAGTGGTGGACACAAAAAATGGTCACATTTTTGCTAACTGTACAAAACGCTCCAGGCTTAGCCTAGGCAACTCTGTACGTTTAGAGACACCTTACTAATGTGCGTCATCCTAGATAGGTAGGTTACCTCTTGTTACTCGATGAGGTGGGTAAACATACGGTCCGCTCTTAGTCTATCAGTTTCCGTAGTTTGCCACGATAGTTTTCTTTTCAAACAGACTCTAAGTATAGTGCTAGTATAGTATATTTTTTTTTATTTTTTTTATAGAAGATAGATCTACGATTGACCACCAACTCGCCTGATGTTAAGCGACGGTGTGGCCGAGGCTGGAGCTCGTCGATCTAGTAGTAGATAGTGCTAGTAATAGATAATTTGGGTACCTTTTACCACTACACTAAAAGAGGATCTTTAAGGAAGTCTTAGTATTCATAATTGTAAACCTATTTTACTAAACCATGAAAAAATTTATACATTCAATGCGTTACGATATATCGTTACGCTTTACTATAACACACATATTGAATATCATTACACACAAAATGGTACACAATGGTACACATAAATGGTCACATTTTTGCTAACTGTACAATACGCTCCAGGCTTAGCCTAGGCAACTCTGTACGTTTAGAGACACCTTACTAATGTGCGTCATCCTAGATAGGTAGGTTACCTCTTGTTACTCGATGAGGTGGGTAAACATACGGTCCGCTCTTAGTCTATCAGTTTCCGTAGTTTGCCACGATAGTTTTCTTTTCAAACAGACTCTAAGTATAGTGCTAGTATAGTATATTTTTTTTTATTTTTTTTATAGAAGATAGATCTACGATTGACCACCAACTCGCCTGATGTTAAGCGACGGTGTGGCCGAGGCTGGAGCTCGTCGATCTAGTAGTAGATAGTGCTAGTAATAGATAATTTGGGTACCTTTTACCACTACACTAAAAGAGGATCTTTAAGGAAGTCTTAGTATTCATAATTGTAAACCTATTTTACTAAACCATGAAAAAATTTATACATTCAATGCGTTACGATATATCGTTACGCTTTATATGGTGATGGGTGTACGTTTTTACGGGAAATTATGCGTAAAGCCGATTTCAAATTATAAATAAAACTATATTTTATTGATCATTTTACTACAGTTCTAGTAAATTTATTTAGATTCGAAAGAGTCGGAGCTTAAGGGTCGTTCATTTATAGATGTGACGTAACGTTTTTAGTAATTATTAACCCCTCCCTCTCCCTTGATGATAGGTGGCGAGGCTTTAGACTAACCAATCGGTCAGGTCGTTACACAGGTTCACAAACATACAAACACTCTAAAAACATTACACTCCTTCTTTCGCAATCGAATAAAATAAACTAAAATATTATGCTCAGTGATACCCCACGTTACCTGATAGAATGCGTGGAAGTTCCTCTCCCCCTGCTGCAAGCTGATGACCCTGCTCTTCTCCAGCAGGTAGTTGCTGATGTGCCCGCCCACCGGGTCGCCCTTATAGTCGAAGTGGATGTCCATGTACTTGCCGAAGCGGGACGAGTTGTCGTTACGGTTGGTTTTCGCGTTTCCGAACGTCTCCAGGATGGAGTTCGACTGGATGAGGACGTTTTTTACTCTGAAAATAAAATAAAATACATATTATGTAATACCTACTAACGTAATTTTAGTAAAAAAATTGTTGTCTGTAAAGTCGGTTTACGGAAGATAATTTTACGTGATAACGTCATGATAGATACGTCACAAGCCGAACGCTTAGGCCGATCGTGCCTCTCTATCGCTTGTTCCGCGCTCTCGCTTGCACGCTCGGCTCAGGCGGAACGTGACAATGAGCCATGCTTTTTCGTGCGTGCAGCCGGCGTTCATCGATTTATAAGACGTTATCACGTCAAAAAAACTTTGCACAATTTTATTTTAAAAACTAAACTACTGAACCGATTTTGATGAAACACATAAATTACACTATATAATTAAAATATAAATAGAAATCATGTAATAAGTAATGTATTTTATAATAATAAGGATAAATGTGTTATTATGCTATATATAACAGGGTCTCTCAGATTTTATTGGCTTTAGCCCTACCAATGCCAATGAAATGACCCAAGAATTAATTTAAATAAATGATAAATTAATATTATATCGCAATTATGTGAATAGCTTGCATTGCCCGCGGTCTCACCCGCGTAGTGATGAAAAACGGTGATGATTCTGATAGTGAAAAGTAGCCTATCTCCGCCCGTCTCCCGGTTTACAGCTATCTTCGTACAAAGTTTTATAACAATCAGTCTAGCCGTTTGATTGTGAGAAGATTAAACAAGCAGAGAGACTATCTCTTTTAACCCCCGACCCAAAAAGAGGGTTGTTATAAGTTTGACATGTGTATCTGTATATCTGTGCGTGGCATCGTAGCTCTCAAACGGAGGGATCGATTTCTATATTTCATCAAAATCGGTTCAGTCGTTTCAGATGAGTTGGTGGTCAAACGTAAATCTATTTTATATACAAGTATAAGTTTAGAAAACTATAGAATCCGTTCTGTATACAATACTATTAACAAACGACAGGGCGAGCGCGGGTAGCGGGAGAGGAACCCGAGATTGGCGGGAGGCGGAGTGTCCGTTCTGTATGGCCAGGCGTTACCTGTCTATATATTCCCTGTGCACCTGCGTGGTGTTGGCGGCGATGTACTTCATGATGAACTTGGACGCCTCCGTCTTGCCCGAGCCGGACTCGCCCGATATGAGCACGCATGTGTCCCGACCCTGTAACGGAAACATCCTTCAGCTATGATTCTTATTAAAAATACCTCTTTACAATAAAATATTACAAGGGGCAGGAAGCGCTGGATGCAAGCCGCTTCCAACAGGTCTTCTTGGAAATCCATGAGGGAGGCCTATGTCTATCGGCGGATTTCTTGTGGCTGAAATGATGATGATGAAGATTCTAATATGTAGCGGGTGACATCAGACGGACGTCCAGCTTGGGATGTATTGTGCACAGTGTTGCCAATTCAAAAACGTTTACCCGATACAGTGAGCTCGAAGCCCTATATAGGCAGCCTTGCCTTATAGGCAATTTAGTAAAATAAAAAAAGATCAGTGCTCGAAATGGACGGGAACGCACCGGAACGCCGTTCCGCTTCGTGAAATGACCGTTCCCTTTCGTAAAAGTTGCCCTCTTATCGTTCCGGTACGGCGAAAAAATTCCGAACCTTTGTTTGGAAATATTCAGAAATAAGCAAGTGTTCCCTTATTGTTCTATGAATACACACGTGTGAACCATCTGACAACCTCTCCGCTCTCGGACGGTACCTGGCGCTCTCTATTTGACTCGCCCCGGGTCGCTCGCACACAGACAAACCCATGCTCATTGCGTTTTATTCTTCGCATGTTGGTGGCTGTGCGTTCCACGTATTTGTGTCTTCGCACTCTGCAGAACCGAGTTCACACCGTAGTTTTATATGAATTTATTGTATACCAGAAAAATATATTAACTCGTAACCTTTGCCTGTAATGGAGCCTATGTTAGGATTGGGAAAAGCTCCGAAGTAGAGGTATTTACAACCTCTGCTGGGCGCCAACCATAGAAATAAAGGTTAAACAATATGATACCATTCATTTATTTAGTTCAACATTGTTTCAAAACGGGGGCGTCAATGAGCTGACTACATCTTTTGTAATTTTGGGGCATGGCAGCACTGGGACCACGCACAGAACTGTAAAAAGCGTGCCACAGTCTAATGGACACGTTTGTGCGGAGAGATGCCTCGGTGAATACTTTATTCTTGCATGTGCCTAAACCAATCCCAAAAATTTGGTAGTAGGTAATATAAGTTATTATATAGGTTTTAGTTTTAACTAATTTCTTAGATATAATTTAAGTGATTATTACTTCGAAAAACCCTATTAATACCAAAAATTGTATAAAAAACTTTATACTTTGATATTTTTAAAGTTTATATGGGGTATAAGAGCGTCACTCGCTAATACGAGCAAATAATCAAATTACTATATTTTTTAACAATACCTTCAAAATTTTCGCGCTCGCTTCGCTCGCGCCTTTTTATTATTTCAAAATACATTATTACTAGATAATGTAATTTTGAAAAATGTGCTATCATCCAGCATATATGTGCTAAGTAAACAAATAGGTAAAGTTAAAATTATTTAAAATTTTAGGGTTCCGTACCTCAAAAGGAAAAAACGGAACCCGTATAGAATTATTTTGTTATCCGTCTGTCCGTCCGTCCGTCTGTCAAGACCTGCATCTCGGGAATGCGTAAAGGTTTTGAGTTGAAATTAAAACCATATATGATTTATAGTCTCTTGCTACAGAAAGAAAAATGCTACAGTATACATAAAAAAAAGTTACAGCTGAATATGTCTCAAAAACGCATATTTTGACTCTCGCAAGGGAATCAAAACCTATGGGATAGGTACCTACTTCCCGTTGACCTAGAACTGTGAAATTTGGCAAAAAGCATTGTTATATAGTACACATAAAGGAAAAAATCCGAAAACTATACATTTTTAATTTAATCACAAAAAATAGGGTATATAATATGCAAAGAAGGAGGGTCCAAATTTTAAAGTGCTTTAACCATGTGGGCACAGAATTCGCCCTATTACAGTAAGTTGCATGTTGGGTATTATATGAAAGCCCTTCATTAGCGCAAGCTAAAACAGTAACTATTTTTACGATGTATATTTTTCAGTTTATAAAGAAAAATATAAAAAATATATAATTTCCCCCTTCCCAGACAGACAGACGGACATGGTGAAACTATATGGGTTCCCAGTTTACTACGGAACCGTAAATATGATACAATAACATTGCGTTTTAATCGAACTTGCATTTTGTATGCAAAATGATGACCTCCTTTTTTTTAAGTCGGTTAAAAAAACCTTGTGAAAAATATCGTAAGGCTTGAAAGGGCATGCGTTCCGTTTGGTGAGTTAGTCCAATTCGACCACTGAAAAAGATTGACCTCATACGAATGCATGTGCCCTAAAAGCCTATACTATTTCCAAACTTCATTATTCCACACAACATTCCACGCCCACAAACATCATGAACCAAGAAAGTCTCCAAAATAGAGTAATAAAATCCACCTATAAAAATTATTTAAAAGCTCCACACCCCAAGGCGCCGACGCGGCAAAAGCCGCCGAGCGTTTACGGAGTTTACGACTCATCTGAGAAACAATTGTATGAAAGGAAACAATGAGCGACGCAACGTCTGCGTCTGGTCTGCGTTCCCACTGATTTAGCTCTGCCGTTTTATGTTCGCGGAGGTGGTCGCTGTTTCGACACGGACCACGTCCACTCGGTTGACCTGATATTACGAGGTTTTATGACCATTCCATAGAGACTTTAGCGACTTAAACATAAATTCGCTGAGGAGAAAATATATGTTTTTTTCACTACTCCGTCGCCAGTATACCTAATAAAAAAAAAAACTTCATATCAAAATAAACAATTCTGTCTCCCACTTTTCTAATATGTCAACTCAGTGATTTTATATATTATGTTTAAAATTGTTGTGATACGCGAGAGAAAGAGAAAGATAGTGAAGAAAGAACTACCTTAGCGCTTCGGATAAATTAGAAACTCTTTCAAACCAACATTGGTTTTCCTAATCGCTAATGGAAATTGCATTATCTGTTTATACTATCTCCTCTGTTAACCTGTGAATTATTAACCTGTTAATTATTTAGAAACGCCTGGAGTAATTAAACACCAATCGAGACTTTACGTTTACGAGTAGAGAAATTGCACATTCAAATTTTACGACGAACAATTTTCTAGTATGCAACAAACTCAACGCTGTCCTTGTTTCCTGAAAACTATAACCCAAGTGTCTTCAAGTCTAGATTGAATAAGTATCTTCTAGGTCTACGTGCTTCATCTTCGGCCACAGTATCGCTTTCCACCAGGCGTGCTGGTATTCAAACGTAGAGCTATTCTATATTATAAAAAAAATATAAAAAAACTGACTTGGGCTATTAAAACGTCGTATATTGGTTGATGCGATTTCGAACAAACTTACTTATACATGAAATAATAAATGTACTTTTCACTTCAGTAGCTCAAACATGTAGGTTTTGCTGCCTGAAATCAGTGAGCAAAATCGCATTTGATATAATCGCATGAGATAAAGTAACCTTTTAATTAAAAAAAACAGAAAGCCGCGAATATCTTATTCAGCCTTGGGTTAATCATACGATTCGAAACATTCACACTCTATCTCTTTCCCGCCATTAGAAAGAGAGAGAGACAAAGACCAGCCCTTTCGAAGTTCAGATTTTGAATTCGACCTCAACGACAAACACGATCGGAATTTCGTACTAACTAAAGAAATTTTGCAAAAAGATAACTATGTCTTTTAATGTAATTTATTGATTTTTTAACTTATTGTTGTATTTAAACGAAAATAAGTATTTACTGCAAATAAAACTGATAATTAACCTGTAAATATTTATTATCTCCTAAAGTGTTCTCGCTGCTGAAGTGAAAAGTTATGTGTGTTACACGAGAGCAAAGTTTTTTGCATATCGTGCCTTTGAATCCCTCGCCACACTCAGGATTCAAAATCAGCACTCGCAGCAAAAAAACGACTTGGCTCTCTTGTTGCACAAATAACTATTTCAACACACTTGCTCATAAAGTAGCTCTAATTTCACAGAAATTAGGCACATAATGACACCTGTAATCAAACTGTGACTTTTTCATTGCTATTATTCACAAGTGAGTTATAGAGTTTTATTTTATTCTATTGGTCAGATTCAGATTCAGATTCTTTTATTGCATTTCCATAGTATATTACATAGGTGGTAAAACAAACTGTTCAAGTATCATATGGACCCCGTCGGGCGCAGCAATATTACAATTGGTTGAGTTGCTTTGTTCTTAAAAAAGTTTCGAAAAAATACAAGATCGTGTTCAATAGTACAAATAAATTAATGTACCTATTGCTTGCTCATTTCATGCAACTTCGTATTTAAATAGATAATTTCAACTTGTACGTGTTTAATAAATAAAACTTTCACTCAAATATAACTTTTGTTTTTTCTGTAATAAGAAAACTTAAAATTCCCCATTTTGTACGTGGCTAAAACGCTATCCGCGTTAAAAACTCATTAAACAAAAAAAACTCATTATTTTAGTCTATGACCGATCGCCATTGAAAGATGCGCGCGCATATGTAAACTAATAAACTTTTTATCTATTAAATAAAATGATTTTTTAGTATTATTTTCTTCACAAGTGTGTTGAAAAATGTCGTATGATACACGTGTGTATTGATGATTACCGTCCTCGGCTCTCTTAAGACCCGAGTCGTCAGTTGAGGGTGGCGCCTGTGCGCCTCAGCTGTAATCACCAACATTACACACTTGTAACATAATGTACTATTACCGGGAGCCCAATTACTTAAGCAATCATGGTAAATAACTCGTAAATACAAAATCACTATTACAGGAAACCTTTGAAGGTTTCGGTTGCCTTTTTTTATAGTCGATAGATGAAGCGTTTGACCATAGCTCCATTGGTATTAGATAACAGTGCAGTGAAAGATGTTATTTGTATGTCTAGCACAAAACCGATAAATCTGGACTATCTGGGTTTCTTCTAGGCAATCGCGCTCCATCGTAGACCCAACCTCTCTTTTCTTTACAAAGTTGTTCACAGCCTTATTGACTGTCCCTCAATTTTGATGCAGTTTTCCCTATCAGTACCATGTCACTACCCGCGTCACAGAATCTCAAATATTCTCCATGTTAGATACTCTATGTCGTACATACAATGAAATTAATGTTTTGCTAAACGATCTCGATATATTTCACGACAAATTTTACGCATTCAAGTTTAAGTTATTACTTTTTTTACTGAACGCAATAGATTATAATATCACTGTTATATTATTTTATAGGTTTTAGTTTTAAATTAATATAGTTTTAGTTTTAGTTAAAGAATGTTGTAGACGCCTGTTAAAGGTATGCATATCAGAACCTATATTAGAGATTACCTACTAAGTCAATGTAATATGTATACTGTTGGTGTTTCTAAAATAAATAAATAAATGATATGGCGGTCAGGCGCATAAACTGATTGAAATATTTTTCATTCGAAAATAGGCTTGCGCTAACTCGCCTGATGTTAAGCGACTGTTGCGGTCTACGATTGACCACGCTCACTTAAAAATCTCCAAAACAAACTTCAAAATACGCAATTTTGTTTTCCTTTCACACAAAAAAATATTTTTTAGTCTATTTATATATGACGTTTTAATCTATTTATATAAGACGGAGTAATGCGGTAACAAATAAACAAAAAAACATGCAAGCGAGCAACTCGAGCCTCCTCCTTTTTGAAGTCGGTTAAAAAATTCCCTTTGCGTTGATGTTTATAACAAGACAGGACCCTGAGCAATAAAGACGAGTAAGATTATAAAAATTACACCCACAATAACATCCAATGTGTCAAATGTGTGATAAAGCTAAGTAACAAGTTACAAGTGCTCCACGCTCCACTGGAGCTAAGCATCAACCACTTAATCACGCCATGTTGAGTCAAGAACGCGCCGTAAGATAACTTATTCCTACTCAAGTTGAGGTTGAAGCTTTAACGCAAGCTTTGCAATAAATATGCTCGTTAAGAACATCCGATATTTTGATATATTTTTACATGCTTTTTACTAAATTAATTTGTATGTTAAATACAGAGCGTCATCAAGTACATCGTAGTTCAACACTGTCTGTGCTAGCGGTCAAGCGCAACCCTATCAATAAATGAATAAAGGTATTAAAAAAAATTATGGCCTTCAAAATTATTTAATGAACTGAAAAGGGAGAAATAATAACAGCTGTTACATAATACCGATATACTATTAAATCAAAACTGGTCGTCTACTTAAATAGGTCTGTACGTACTTATCTCAACAATTTTTGCTTATAAAAATATAAGTTAGACTGCAAAACAGTTTTTCTGAAGTCGGGCATTTTGTTTTGCGATATAGATACTTGTTGTATATAACTGATACAAATGCCACGCGTCACTGCCCCCGCCAAACAGATTCTAAAACTGATTTCTGCACATTCACGGTCATCGCTCTTTATTCGAAGCAGCTCCAGAAATGTATGTACCTGCTGTCTAAGCACCCTCTGGCAGGCGTCTGCGACTGCGTACACATGCGGCGTCACTTCGAACATCTCCCTGCCCCGGTACTGCGCCATGTGCTGGGGGCCATAGATGTCGAGAGTCTTGTACGGGTTCACAGAGACCAGCACCTCGCCGATGTACGTGTAGATCTTGTTATGTTGGAACCTGCCGACAAACAGGACGATGGTTGAGAATCAGCCGGAAGGTAGTAGACGCACGAAAGCAAGTAGCAAGTGGCAATCAGCTGGAGACACAGCATGTAAAACTGATGGCCGATGGGGTCGAAAACTTCTAAAGTGCAGACCACCACCGACAAATAGGTTACAATAGATCCGAAAGGGTCGCAGTGACGGGGAGGCTTATTGATTGTAGCTCTCAGGTAACAGAAGGCAGCAGGGGTCTAATTCTGTGCAGTATACATCAAGAACGTGACCCAATTAGTTTTGTTTTTTATTTAAGAATAGGCTTGCGCTTGACAGCCAAGCCTGATTTTAAGCGATCCTTGCAATTTAGAATTACTCTTAAGCCCGCGTGTCAACCGACTCTAGAGCTTGTATCTGATATAAGGCTGCTCTGTCAAAAAATTTACGGCAGCACTCCATACAAGATCGTACTTCTGCCTAATGCAGATGAAGCAGCTATATCCAGCGACTGCAAGACAGGTGTACGAGTACCTGCTCCCTACAACTGCAGTTAACACAGTAGCTGCCAAACCATACAGGTACATACAACCCAAGAGTAGTGAGTGACACTTATAGTGATAGTTTCATTCTGAATTTCATTCATAAGTGACGGAAAAAATCTATCATCCTACTCCAGAGTATCACATAAAATTTAATGACCATGACCATCACATCACTTACTGTCTTTGACATGACCATGAGCGAATGTTTTAAGAGAGTAGATTGAGTAGTAAGTAGGTAGAGTAGACGTATTTATCACAGAAAGTTGTACCAAATTTTGCTTACTTGCCGTGTAGCGTGTGTAACGACAGACAATGACTTTAAGTTAAAGTTGCTTCACCCGACTCGCGTCAATGCTTATTACTTATATATATATATATACAACAGTTACAGAACAGAACTTTCTTTCTTGACACACTGTTCTAAAATTTAGGTCAAATTATTTGACAAAACTATTATCCAAAACCGTACCATCACTCTTCACGCACGAGTGTGCGCGTGCGCGTACTAACCGCCCATGGCGGCCGGTGAATCTGTTGTTATTAAATTAGTTACGTCTCATTGCAGACCATTAGAGCTCGACACGGTCGATCGACGAGCACGATAGTAAAGCCACTGACAAATTTACCTGCCTATAAAGTAAACAAACTGAAAAAGAACTAAATATTGGTTAACAGGTTGCTTACGAAGCGTTTTTTATTGGATATGTGAGAAAGAAAATACCGGCCAAGTGTGTCGTGGCACGCGTACCGTTCCGTAGTATCCGCATAACATGCTACTTATACATTAAACTCAACTCAAAATAATCGGCCAAGTGCGAGTCGGACTCGCGCACGAAGGGTTCCGTACTATAATTTATAATAGAAAATCGTATAAAATAACGAGAAATCAACGAAATTCCAAGTAGTAAATTGCAAACTTATAGGCAGGTTTTCGATACACATCCGGGCAGCATGACGACGCTCGCGTGAATACGCGCAGCTATGGCTCGCTCCGTGATGTTACCTCCCCCGCTACCCGCGCGGCCGTTGCTAAGCAACCGCCTCGCGCTTGCGCCACCACCACACCGCGGCGCGGCGCTCGCACCGCGTTTAGATGCACGGATTATTTTCATTTTGTGAGTTTTTATGTATTAGATTAGGTATTTATTTTTATAGTTAATATATTTCTAAATATTTACTTACAAATATTCAAGTTTCTACCTGTTAATTAAGATCGAGTAAAAATTGCTTAAAAATTACGTTTGTTGTTTGGGAGCCCCCCTTTAATATTTACTTTATTGTTATTTAATTATTTACTTTGAAAGGTAATATACAAATAAATATTCTGTGAAAATTTGAAGCGTCTACCTGTTACCGTTTATAATATTGAGCAAAAAAATACGAAAAAAACACGTTTATTGTATGGGGACCCCCCTTAATATTGTTTTTTTTTTAATTTTTAGTATTTGTTGTTATAGCGGCAACGGAAATACATCATTTGTGAAAATTTCAGCTTTCTAGCTATCACGGTTTATGAGATAAAGCCTGGAGACAGACAGACAGACAGACAGACAGACAGACAGACAGACAGACAGACAGCGAAGTCTTAGTAATAGGGTCCCGTTTTTACCCTTTGGGTACGGAACCCTAAAAATCTACGTAATTATAAAAAGCCTTAAGATAATTATAGTTAAAAAAACTGAAACATCCAACTTCAAAATACGATACTTCGTTACTTGTAAACACACGAAATTCTTATCGGCTAGCTTTTAAACATCCGATCGAGCACTCGACAAAAGTAATAAAGTCACCGCTCCAAAAATATCGCAGATTCTTCGAACAAATTAAGCTCGGAGCATAAAGTTTGAAATGATAAGTTGGCGCGGGGTCGTCGACCGACGCTCCAACCCCGTCCGTGACTACATCACAACACCGCTGACTGACATTCATCACAAAGGTTGTTTTTGCGACCGCGGCGCGGGTGATTGTGTTATGTCAGAATCGATTTACATAACACCGCATTGCCGACTAATTTCACAGTCTTGAACGCGAGCCTGAGCGACGTCCTTTCAAACCGTGCCGCTATCAACAGGTCAGATTCTCATCCGATCCAATTGCTTTTATTTTTTCTCCCCTCTCTATTACTATACGCCCCGTCATTTTACTTTCTTTTCATTCCTCCATCCTAAGGTTGCCTGGAAGAGATCGCTATTGGCGATAACGCCGCCAGTTGTTACACTAATTCTTAATTAATTTCTCTTGATTGTAAATTGTATGGTGTGCAATAGAGTTTATTTATCTATCTATCTATCTATGGGTCAGCGAGATGGGTGGATTTGGTAGATCAGCAAAAATATATTGTTACTAGCTATACCCTGCGGTTTCATCTGCGTAGTGTTGATAAACAATGATAATGGTGAACGGTGATGATGATGATGAAAAAAATCCCGTTTCCGAGTTCTCAGCTATCTCTGTACCAAATTTCATAACGATTTGTTCAGCTGTTTACCGGGAAAAGTAAACAGGAAGACAGAGACAGACAGTTACTTTCGTAAAAACGAAAGTAACTGCCTGTCTCTGTCTTCCTTTTACACGCTTTTACACGCTTTTATTAGGTCGACCTGTATGTAACTAACTATGTAATAAAATCTAAGGTAACTAATTTAACCATCTTCCAAGGATCGTAGCGTCATGAAAAGTGGCAGCTGTATGTAGTTCTGATGACAATACAATAATATGGTACTGTCGAACTGATCTGATGATGGAGCCGGAAGATATGAACTAGAACTTCATGATGGAATATCGTATCATAGCTGTGTTTGGATTTGTTAGAAAAGTCTTGTAATGAACTTTGACCACAATAATCTGTAGCGTGTATTTTAGTTTTTTTAAACTGTAATTTATTATAATGTTACTTGGAATAATTAGGATGAAAGGAAAGTGAGTAGGCATCGATTAATAAATGTACTGCACTGTAGAAGGTTTAATACTAATCTAAGTATATCTAATGACTTGTGACTACATTGGTACTCAGAGTCAGCGTGCGATTGAATAATGGCTAAAAATACGCGGATCCTGATTGCGATTTTTTGCTAGCACTTGATTTAGGCAGAGAGTTGTTCACATCTATTCGCGGATGACTGACAGGTCATCAGTTTTTTTAGGGTTCCGTACCGAAAGGGTAAAAACGGGACCCTATTACTAAGACTTCGCTGTCTGTCCGTCCGTCTGTCACCAGGTTGTATCTCATGTACCGTGATAGTTAGACAGTTGAAATTTTCACAGATGATATATTTCTGTTGCCGCTATAACAACAAATACTAATAAAACAGAATAAAATAAATATTTAAGGGGCTCCCATACAACAAACGTGATTTTTTTGCTCGATATTGATAACGGCAACAGGTAGACGTTTGAAATATTCACTGAATATGGAGTTGTAATATTCGCTTTAAAAATAAATAATTAAATTGCAATAAAATGAATATTTAAGGGGGGCTCCCATACAACAAACGTGATTTGTTTGCTTTTTTAATAGATAATGGTACGGAACCCTTCGTGTGCGAGTCCGACTCGCACTTGGCCGGTATTATTCTAATCTGTTTATTTACCTAAGGTGTCTGTTTACCTAAATTTACGGATGATATGTAGGTACATATATTTATGTATATGGTATGACAAAAAATTAAGTTAAAGATACTTAATTTATTTAACATAAGTACATAAAGTCACATCTATTTTCCCTCACGGCATAGGCATACCATCAAAGTCCATGAGGCCATTGATGCCTTATTTAACCGTTATTACAGGTAAGATGTATATATACAAAATGTTAACTTGCAGTGACAGGTCAAGCCCATCGCCTACATAACGCCAATTTCCCTCAAGTCCCTTAACTTTCACAGTATTCCCGGGAAGAGAAACGGCTTGTACATTCTATTTTTTTTTCTTCCAATCTCGCAATAGTTTCAAAAACAGAACATCGAGCAGCTTGCATGCAACCCTATAATTAATTAGGTAAATTAACTCTCTCAAGGAAAATGACGCAACTGCAGTGGCATGCATTACTCATAAAAAACAACCACAGCACACGGCATTTGCAACACAAGTTTGCTGCTTTTTTTCTTTATCATTGGTAGGTTTGTGCTTGACCGCTAGCTCACCTGACGTTGCGGTCAATTATCACGTGCGTATAGGAAATCTAGGCATATAGTAGAAGCATTCAACATATCCTACGTTTTTAACCGACTTCCAAAAAGTAAGAGGTTCCCAATTTGTCGGAATCCTTATTTTTTAAGAGACATAACGATAAAGTATTGCTAAAAGTAAAAAATAACGGTGTTTTAAAGCTAATATACTAAAAGCAGATACATACACGCGCAAAATATTATATCAGTGCAATATTATGTTTACATGTCCATAAGCGCGAGGAGGCCTGTCACTTCACACAAGCCTATACAAGCCTACACTGCAGAGGTGCGCGCGCGCAGATGACGTCACCAACCAGCCGGTTCAAGAGCAGCAGCCGAGGTCAGCCGGCAGCCGTGCCCAGCGTCGGTCAACGTTTCATTGTCAAATTCATGGCGAGAAACGGAAGGATAACTTTACTTATTTAGGTACCTTACAGGTGTCATTGTATAACCGAAAACTAAGTCAATTGAACTTATGTAGTTACAACTGTTATTGTAATAATTGAAAAAAAAATATCTATTCACATGGATTCTTATACACACGTTTCTCTTTTCTTCTCTTCTACAGAGAGTAGAGAAACGTTGTCACGCGAGCTTTTGCCTGTAAAATGCGCGTTTTTTTCATACAACAGGTCAAAACTGTTTTTTACCAATATATATTATACGATTTCAATCATTATTTTATTATACGGTTGAAACCATTACTGTCTATGCCTCTACGATTTACGTTTTCCAAAATAAAGGCCTATTCAGACCTGAGCGTCATTCGATACCGCGAGCGGTAGAGAAATCCGAGTGGGTATGCGTTAATTTCACTATTTACACCAAATACACGGATATCGCTATCGCTCGCGGTAACGAAACCCAAGCGATATCCGCGCGGTATTGTCCTCTACCCACAGCGGTAGCGAATAACGCTCAGGTCTGAATAGGCCTTAACCCTTTAAATATTTTAACTTCTCAATAACCTATGTATAATGAAATTTGAAAAAAGCTAACCGCAAAGGTATATTAGGTACATTTATGATTCAAATCAGATAAAAAACCGGTTGTCTGTAAAGTCGGTTTACGGACGATAGTTTAACGTGACAACGTCATAACAAAACATTGATGAAATGATGATGATGATGTATCGGGACAATGAGCGTAACGGGACAATGAGTCATACGTTTTCGTGCGTGCAGCCGGCGTTCATCGATTTATTAGACGTTGTCACGTCAAAATATTTAAAAACGTGTTTTAGGAGCTAGTTCCCATTGGCTAGGCGTGCTTGACCAACTTCACCACAGTCACCTAACATCAGGTGAGCTAAATCAAATGCCTAGTTGGTGGATCATTAAAAAACATAGTGTTGTTAGCCAGTCCATTTGTAATCTAATCATTAGGTGTTTAAACTACTTAGCCAGATAAGACTTGGCAGACCTAGATGATTGTCGTCCAGATAACTAGTTCTCATACTTAGCAACTAGAACAAGTGTTACGTACCCTTCTTGCAAGCGTAACAATGCATGGGAATTATAGATCGACTATACCGTTTCTTCAGTAGTAATAAGAAATGCATGGAGGTCAACTACTGGTAGCCAAGAAGCTACTGAGTCTCGAGCTCCGCAGTAAAGCAAGTCGTCTGTCAATATTTTATAGGATTCATTCCTTAGTTACTCTTGATTGCTTTATTGTTCTTATTTTTTGATTTTTTTATAGTGTACCAACCATGTTCAACAACATAAATTTTCTGATTCTGATAAAGCAATCAAGAGAAACTAAGTTATATTTAGCAGTTACGTCTTTATTTGGTATAATTATTGCCCTGACTTAACATACAATAGCGCCTCTAGCCATAGGAAAAAATATGACTCGCATCAATGGATGACTCATATTTCTCGTGGCGTCATTTTCTTTCATTTGGATAATTATACTGTTGACGTAACAAATGACATCAAACATTTAGAGTACGATGATCATCTCTTATTTTGGAAAACAATAAAACTGGTGTGAAATTGAATAGCATTTATTTATCTATCATCATCATCATCATCATCATCTCAGCCATAAGAAGTCCACTGCTGGACATAGGCCTCCTCCATGGATTTCCAAAAAGACCGATTGGAAGCGGCTTGCGTCCAGCGTCTTCCCGCCACTTGTATGAGATCATCTGTCCATCTCGTGGCTGGTCTTCCTACGCTGCGCTTGCCGGTACGTGGTCTCCACTCGAGAACCTTTCGGCCCCATCGGCCATCAGTTCTACGTGCTATGTGTCCTGCCCACTGCCACTTCAACTTGCTAATCCGCTGTGCTATATCGGTGACTTTATTTATCTATAGTCTAGTCTAAATACTGAAGCCGGTAGCTAATTGGCAGCGAATCCCTTGTAAAAACTAAGCTTCAAAACTTGGAACATCGTCGCAAGGTTGCTATCTTGATCTGATCTGCATGATATAATTCCCTCTAGCCCTTTTTTCTATCGGACGGTTAGAAAAACGAAAAAGCGTCATCGTTTCATGGTGGATATTCCAAAAGGCCGAACGAAACGTTTTAATTACACATTTATCGTACGGACCGCTACATTGTGGAATACGCTGCCTGAGTAGATTTTTCCCGATAGATACAATCTGGGTGTCTTTAAATCGCGAGTGAATCGGTTTTGCGGTTGCGGTTCATCGAAGACCGCAATATCGCTTAACATCAGGTGAGTTGGCGGTCAAGCGCAAACCTATATTGTATAAAAAAAACTGTATAGATGTATTTTTTTTATCAGCCCTGTTTGTACAAACTGTCCCACTGCTGGGAACGGGCCATCTTCTCATTGTGAGAAGGGTATAGATGTATAGATTTATTTATCTTACCTAACTCTTCGTTGTATACTTGCCATAAAATTACAAGTATTAAGACAAACGTGACAAGTAATACCGATTTCGCTCCACGCCTAAAATCTAACTAAAATCTTGGAATTTTAAGAAAGTGAGTAGATATCTTCTTATTTTTTATTAAATAAATAAGATATCTTCTAGATCGAAATAAATTTCATTTCATTTCATTTCGACGTGCTCCATCCTCGATCACACTGTCACTAACCTTCAGATAAGTTGCTAGTCAAACATAAATCTAAAAAAACGCTCAATAAAAAATAAAAAAAAAAAAAACGCTCAATAATTACAGTTTAAAAAACTGACAAACCGACTTCAAAATACGCAATTATTTTGTTATAAAAACCTAAATACTGAACCGATTTTGTTAAAATTTATATGGGACTACCTCTGAAGTATGATCTACCAAACAAAAAAAAAGGTGGACACAAGACCTCATACAAGTGGCGGAAGACGCTGGATGCAGGCCGCTTCCAACCGGTCTTTTTGGAAATCCATGGGGGAGGCTTATGTCCAGCAGTGGACTACTTGTGGCTGAGATGATGATGTTGATAATGATTTGATTAACACTTTTGCGTAAGTGATGAGTACAATGGCCTGCTTTCGCCTTTGCACAGGGTGCTCCAACAACCCTGTATAACAGATATCAAGTTACGTAAGCGCACAACATGCACCTGTATGATTCACAGACAATCCTGCCAGTATCGAGATATATCGTTATCGACGACTACATTATTACCGGTTATCTTATCGAGCGATAACGACGGCTCAATATTATGATAACTCGTGTTGATGTTATTTATCTCAGCAAATATTACTAACAGGATCCTGTTGAATGCACAAACGGTTTATCAAATAAAAATATTTTTGCCGGTCTTTACTTTGGCCAAAAAACGAATCTTGCCATCCAACAGAAGCAACGTTTAGCATTTTGGGCACTTTGCCCGAAATTGGAAATTATTGGATTTGAACTAAAGGCTTTTGATGACTATGGATATTTTAAATGATCTCCAATTACTCAGTTTACTAATATTTATTTTTAGTATTATTTAGTATAATGTATTTGTGTAGTATAATGTATATTGTTAATATAGTTCTTTATTGATAAAACATAAATGTATCATATTAGTTATTCATGTTGTATGCTATGATCTCAGAATACAGAAAAATATTATTAATATTTTTCTATATTCTAAGGCTATGATATTGTAACTAACATTATCTATAATTAGTTTTAAAAAACGGACAAAACCGACTTCAAAATACGTAATTCGTTTACTTGGACGAAATTTTTCAGTAATTTTGTTATAAAAACCAATGTACTGAACCGATTTTGATAAAATTTATATGGAACCACCTCTGAGGAACAAAACAATGCAAAATTGGCGGAGCAATTGCTGAACAAACATACAATAATTATAGTTTAAAAAACTGAAAAAAAAAACGACTTCAAAATACGTAATACAACACATACGCGACTTGCTGTTGACTTTTCTACAGGTACTCGAATGATATTTTATCAGATATTTTGTTATAAAAACCAAAGTACTGTATCGATTTTGATAAAATTTATATGGGACTACCTCTGAAGTATGACTTACCAAATACAAAAATAATCATTATCATCAAATCAATGCACAATTGACTGAGTAATCGGTGAACAAACATATTCTGCAATTATTTTCAGGTACAAAACAAATTTTGATATACTAGTATTTAGTAGTTGGTGGTCGATCATAGATCTAACATTAAAAAAAGACTAGAAATTCAAAACTATAGAACATTTTAATACACGTGTTCCAAGGCCAGTAGCTATAATTCTATGTTTCAAAATATTTATTAATCATTATTGATTATGACGTAAATACTTTCACCATATCTCAGATTATTTTTTAATACCAAGTTATCCGCCATTAATCGCTATTTACATCATACCTAATTAGTTACATCTTTTATCAACTCGTCTTTGTTTTATAAATCGAATTCAGTTTATTAATTATTTGATATTAACATAATTATTAGGATCGAGCTATAAAATCTATCGCGGAAGCAATAAACTCGAAATTAGCTCAAAAACTAGTCTTCAATGAAATAGTTTTGCGTGAATTATTTTAGTAGATTTTTATTACACAGAAGGCGAATAAAAGTGAAGAACTGACCGTTTCCTCTCCTACAAATAGTTTATCTATTCTTGGATTCCGGATAAATTACTTTACGCTCTACCGTATTATTAAAAACTTGAAATCTATACACGATTCACTTCCTGTTGATCAACTTTTTAACTGATTTCAAAAAAGGAGTGGTTTTTTTTGAAGTCTGTAAAAAGAACAGAATCAGGTTAGCAGCGTGGCGTCACAGAATATCCTAAGAGTATGTACTGTGGCGTCGCTGCGTCTTCGAGTACTGGCCCTAGTTATTTCAAGTAACCAGTACGTGGACGGGAGCCCCGCGGGCGCTCGGGCGCGGCCGCTGCATACAGAACACCTGATTATGGCATACGCGAGAAAGTGTGCCGTCGCGGGAGGGCGCATGCCTACTGGAGTACTCAGAGTTAACTAATGTATGTAGTTGATAAAACAAGACAGGACAGGAACAATAAGACGTGGCTCTTTTTTTAATCGCTCGCAAGTATTTCGCATGTGACTTTATCTGATTTTCGAACATTTCGAACACTTCCTATCACTTGCATGAGGTCATCTGTCCAAATGTTGGCTAGTCTTCCTACGCTACGCGTGCCGGTGCGTGGTCTCCATTCGAGAATATTTGACCCAATCGGCCATCAGTTCTACGTGCTATGTGCCCTGCCCACTGCCACTTCAGTTTGCTAATCCGCTGTGCGATGTTGATGTTCGTACTGTTACACAGTGGAGGACGGAAGACTTAAAAAAACACTAAGACGTTTTAAGGGTTTACTTCCCTATTAATTATAGAATAGTACAAAGTGCAATTAAATGATACGGGGTACAATAAAAACTACCCTTTAACAACCCCGCGGAATGAAGTCGAAAGACGGACTGACTGTTCCGAACTAAAAATACCTGTGGTTATGTCGAAGTTCTCATACAAGTGGCGGGAAGACGCTGGATGCAAGCCGCTTCCAATCGGTCTTTTTGGAAATCCATGGGGGAGGCCTATGTCCAGCAGTGGACTTCTTACGGCTGAGATGATGATGATGATGATGATGTCGAAGGACATATCCTAACTAAGCAAATTGGCATAACAATGAATCAATAAATCCAAGCCACAGAGGTCAACGCTAATATAGATAAAGGAAGCATCGACTAATCGTAAGGCTGCGGTCAAACATAATCCAAAAGTTAATTTTACATTAGACTTTCGTGACTTGAACATCGATTTAATTTACTAAAGTATGTTCCTTAGTTACACTATAAATTATAATTCAGGTCAAATCCCCAGGGCGGTATAAGAACTAAACAAAAACTAATAGTCCATATGAATGGACACGCCATCGCCTCAGCCCAGCCTACGCTCAGATCATTTATGGCAGAGGCTTTTAAATTAATTTATTATACAGTATATTCATAAACTGGACGTTTGCCACGAAGACACATCATTTATAAGTTGATCGAAATGAAAAACAACAGCTGAACAAATAAAGGTGAATAAACTCGCTCTGCATACAATTTGATACAATACATCATTTTGAGATCTATAATAGAATAGAGGTGGATTCAGTTTTTCTATTCCAAAGAAAAAGGTTACAACAACATTAAATTAAACATGAAAACTATATAGAGATACAATACATAGCATAGGGTATGAAATAGTAGATTATGCACCAAGGGGATAAAGTAGTGTTTTATGTCACGGGCGACATACTGAATCCAGAGTGTAACGTAGGATTCTAGGTCGCCCAAGACAAAAACACCTTTATCCCCGTGATATACTCGTAAACTCTACTTTTCACACCTACTGCGTGATAATAGAAAGAAAGGATTTTGAATCTACATTATTTAACAAAACAGAGCGCTTTGTGTTATTTTTCAAGTACGAACTTAAAAAATTATACCATACGCTACCTGATTTTCTTTGATTGACATTATTATACAAGTACTTACATTACGTATCAGGAGGTCGCAATCGCAATTAAAATAGAGTTTTCTAGACAAGCGCGCTCCATCGTAGACCGTAAACGTCGTTCAAAACTAGCGGGATCGGTGATCAAGCTAAAGTTTCCCATAATAAAATTATAAAAAACCGGACAAGTACGAGTCAGTCGCCCACCGAGGATTCCGTACAAACTAGTAGATAAAAGGGGGAAATCATATATTTTTTTATATTTTCCTTCATAAACCGAAAAATATACATCGTAAAAAGGTCTTGACACCCGGACAGACGGACAGACAGACGGACAGACGGACAACAAAGTGATCCTATAAGGGTTCAGTTTTTTCCTATTGAGGTACGGAACCCTAAAAAATATATATACGCTACGAATTGACCTCCTCCTTTTTTGAAGTCGGTTAAAAATCAACAGATGTTTCAGTTGTAACATATTTCATCCTCTTTGGTTGCAGTATTCGTGCCTGTTTTATTTCTTTTTATGTTTTATTCTCGGTTGCCAGTTCGATTTTCGAGTGAATTCTTTTTGTTATGGGCCGGTATGGTAGAAGTATTAATCATACTTCATAGTGAACCTTCTAAACCACCTTAACCCTTTAATCCTTAGTGTTGAGGAACTCAACGCGCGCAGCTATCTCTCTCGCGCATCGCAACATTTTTAAACATATAAAATCATTAACTAAATAAATATTTGTGGACATTTCACATAACACCATTCAGCCCAAACTAAGCAAAGCTTGTACTATGTTACTAGATGGTTGATAGAATACATTATACTTGTTTTTGTAAATACATACTTATGATACATAGAAACACCCAGATACAAAACTAACATCCATGCTCATCACACAAATGTTTGCCCTGGGTGGGGATCGGGTTAGGGACATTAGAAAAAAGTGTCTATAGAGCGGTTATACTCATTGAATATAAAGTAAAAGCATGGAAAATCTCAGTTCCAGCACTTTCGAGGATAAGACCACATCCTAAGCCCTTTTAGTGTCTTGGCTTTATATAATATCTCGGTGTTGCACTTAAACAGACACGATGGTATTGTCAAGTGACGACACGCGACACGACTGAAGACGAATCGGGCGATTACCTTACTTGAGTCTTACCACGCAGATCCGGGGAAACCTATCTACGTATAATACATCATTGGTTGTGAATAGAACACAACGTAAATCAACGTAGGTACTTGGAATTGGGCCCAACGTCGATTTTTTGTGAAACTGGAGCAAGTTAACACCATAAGCCAATTAGTAGCGCCTCTACCGTCTGCAGCTAACTAACCATCTGTTCAAACGGGCAGACGTTTGATTAGTAAAACAAAATGCTGCAAACTCGCTCCACTTGGAACGAGATTATATTCAACCTTAGAATGCGATTACAACAATAATTAATTTCATAGAACCACAGACAATGTTTTTTCGCTAACCTCAGAACAGACCAACGAAGCGTGGGAAAGAGAAGTCCAATTCAAAGGCGCGCACACGAGTGGAAAAGAAATAACGATAAAGGGATAAATGAAACCAGTTTTGATTTTTTTTGTTCACGGACAGTTGTCATTTTCATAGAGAATGACAGACACGGAGATATAGATTCCGAATCCGAATGAGTTCTGAATACGGGAGCAGATTATCATTCGAATTTCGAGCGAATTATATGTGTTGGTAGTTCCTGGGTTCCCTTTTGAGGTACGAAAACCTAAATAATAACAATATCTAAATGTAATAATTCCTGTAACCTCAATATTTTATGAAGATTGTCAGTGTAGCTTTAGATAAATATCTGTTTGTATCATAATACAGCAACGATAGAATGACTCTCAATTCGATAATGCTTACAATTTCATAATCGGAATATAGAGTAGATAAAATCACAATTACTAACATTTGTTTATTTGTTTATATTGTCTATAAAAAACTGAACAATCGACTTCTTTTTCTAAGCAAACGAGTCACTAAATATAAACCCAATTTGCTTCAAGTGTGCCTATGCAATTTGAAGAGCTCCCTCGATTTTCCAGGATCCCATCATGATATCCTGACCTGACATGAGACCACATGGAAAGTATACCCTTTCAAACAAAAAAATAATTCTCCAAATTGGTCCAAGCGTCTTGGAATACTCGGTGAACATTCATAGCAATAAAAGATTCCAACGAATTGAGAACCTCCTCCTTTTCGGAAGTCAGTTAATAAAAGATTCCGACGAATTTAGAACTCCCTCCTTTTTGAAGTCGTTAAAAATCACAGTGAATATAAATGCAGATACCAACACCAAGGATGCATGAGCAACACGTGATGATACCGACGACGCGCCGCCGTCCAAAAATAAGACACCAGTGGAATAAAAACAATCCATTCACGAAGCTCATTTACCAGTTTTAATCGATCGGACGTTATAAATACGTTTACGAATCCAGCATCACCTTGAGAGTGTTCACAATATCATCAAGGAGTCATCGTCTGACGTCAGTCCACAGTCATGACTCACACGATGTAGTATTTACGTAGAACATGATTAAAATAAGAATTAGATGCGAGTCTTGGCTTTCTGCACTTATATAAGTGTGATCGAGTGAGCATACTTTTTCGTCTTTAGTGCCTATTACTATGCCTACATTTATAAATAAAGCTGTATTTTTTGAAGATAGAAACTTTTTTTTTTCATAACATATGTTATTACGGCGGATTTATCAACAAATAATAATAGCAATAAAAATACAGTGCGAATGTTTTTTTCGTAACCTCCAACGAACTTTTTCGTAATAAACAAGTGATTTTACTAGATTTATTATAAATAATGCGCATTTATATAATCTATTACAGTCATTTTACGCGCACTTTCTCACAAAAAAACGTACACTCAACAGCATATAAAGCGTAACGAAATCGTAAGTTAGACTGCAAAAACTGCTTTTCTGCAATCGGGTATTTTGTTTTTCTTTTAACATAGATACTTGTTGTAAATCCATTGGGGAGGCTTAAGTCCAGCAGTGGAGTTCTTAAGGCTGACATGACGACGAGTTAGATTAAAAGACAACAGTCTGTCGTCACATATGTCTATACTCTACTATTGACGTAGTACAGGCCAAATAGACGTCCTCCCGATAACGGCACGCTAAGCAGGCGACGCGCGTACACGCCTTGCACGCCTTGTTGACACAACACGGCCGGCACGTGGCTCGCGCTTCGCTCGCAGAATGAACTCTACTCCGGATCACCACCAGCCGTGAGAGAAAATAGATCTACTTATATCACAGACGCTGAAGACAGTTTCTTAAAACATAGTCCCTGGTGTACTTTTTAAAGTGGCACTTAAAGCGTGCAGCTATCTCTCTCGCGCAACATATACAAGTGTAAGTTTAGAAAAATCATAAACCCTCGACAAAACAAACGGCTGAACCGATTTTGATGAAAATTAGCTAAGGACACTCGACGAAACCCTACTTCCAACAAATAAAAACTAGATCAAAATTGGTCCATCATGTTTGAGAGCTACGGTGCCACAAAAAGACACACAGATACAAAGATAAACAGATACACAAGTCAAAATTATAACCCTCTTTTTGATTCGGGGGTTAAAAATCACTGAGTGGAGGGATATTAGAAAAGTGAGAGTGTACGTTTTCCCCGAGAAAGTATGTATGTGAAGATCTACGGCCTTACCGAAAAACGTTACTTAACTTTAACCATCGTCTTAAATTCTGCCTTTTCTCCGCAAGTGTCATTATGTGTCAGCGAGAAGTTGACAAAATATGTTAAGCCTTGCTTAAAGTTAAGTAACGTTTTTCGGTAAGGCCGCTAATGTGTAATTTGTTAAAATGAACATTCATTAGAACAATTCTTGTTTAAAAAAATCACTTTATATTTGTTACAGGTAAGCTTACCTAATTGTAATTTTTTTACTAAAGTTTTATTATTACGAAATTTCGCATATGCCACTCGGGAAGTGAATACGAAATACACGAATTAACAAGACTTTGTGCATCAAAATCGGTCAAACCGATCAGGTTCCGATGATATATAAAAACACAATTATACCTATGTACAATGTACATACATAGCTTGTTGAGCAATTACACATACATTTTATAGGATTGATGATTTTCTACATAAGATAGTGTAGGAATCATGTAATGTAATAATATATAGTTTTATGATTATTAATTTGACAATCAAATGCAATTATCAGACAATTATATTTATTGACATAGTATTATTTGATAAACTGTTTACACGCTATATATATGTTATTTTGACTATATACTAGAATTATTACTACCAGTTTACTACTAAAAACTATTTTTATTAATCTGTTGTTGTTTCCGACGTGTAACTTATTGTTATTAATAAAAAAATATTAGTACGAGTAAGTAGATTCGAAAGATATTGTCCTGCGCAGTAGGGTAAAAATTAAAATAGCAAAAGCACAGTTCGAGGCAAATGACTAGCTATGTGTATTGCACACACGACACTGCAAATGTCATTTGGTCACGCCTCATTTACCTCCACACATTCACAGTGGCCGGCCACTTTCCTTCTGCCGGAAATAGAAGTAACCACGTCTCACCGTGCGGCAAGGAGGGCCTCACTTCCTACACAGAATAACCAGCAGTTGCAATAACTTCCATCGTCGCTGACACAGAGTAACCAACAGTTGCAATTACTTCCGTTGTCGTGTCCTCACGGAAAATGACATGAGTGGACGCAGCCAGGAAGTTGGCAGTTTGTAGGCCAAGCGGCGAAGTGGGCTTGTGTCCGTCTTCAATTTCCTTTTGAATGTCTTCGAAAGATGCAAGATATCCCGTTGTTTTCATGTATGATACAATTCTCCAATTATTAACAGACTTCCAAAAAGAAAGAGTTTATCAATTCGGTCTGTATGTTTTGCATGTTGTTGCAACATCAGCAAGGTCTGAAACTTTTCCCAACGTTTATCCATTCAGTTCAGGCTATTTCGACCGGAGTTGTCCAAATTCCGATATGACACAACTGAGTATTTCAGTTTATGGTCAATTGCGTACACAAGTTTTGGTTAATTGCATATCTGGCCATGTACGTATCTGGTCATTTGCGTATCTGGTTAAATGCGTCTATTGGCCTCTTGCGTTCTTGGCCATTTGCGTCGATACCGCTTTGTTTGAAAATATACGTACATAAAAGTCGCGCATCAAGCCATAGTCAGACTAGTTTTAGGGTTCCGTATTTTGAGCATAGATTATATTAATTTTATCAACTGCTATATAATGTTCCAGTACAATTAGGGATAGCGCAGTATATGTATGTACGTGTAAACTAAAGACGTTATTGCGTATATCCTTAGTTCCTTACTCCATACAATTATAAAAGCGAAAGTAACTTAGTCCGTCCGCGTCTGTCTGTCTTTCTTTCTACCGACTGGGCTCGCAGCTGAGTTGGTAGTTTGTCTGCCTGCTAAGCTGTAGGTTCGATTCCCATCCAGGGCAAACATTTGTGTGATGAGCGTGAATGATTCTTCTGTGTCCGGGTTTTAAATTTGACGATACCACTATGTACGAAAATATGAAGTGACATTTCGTTAGCTAATGTCAATCTCATATAGACTTTTCTTTTCCACTGGCGTTCATGAAATTGAAAGTCACTTGTCTAACGCCCCCTTGATGGATCCACCTTGTACGATTGCAGTACACATTCTCCTTGTCATATTGTTTCGAGGGGAGACCGTGAAGCGGACGAGGTGTTAGACCCGGTGGCGCAATGGCATTTATAAATAACGCCACCAATCATCCGTTGTACGGCCACGGACGGGACTTGGAGAGATCCTGGACGACTATTTCTGGCGGGAGGAATTTTCAGGGAGAGGTGAGGAGTCGCACTGCCGAAATGTTATTATTTTTCCTTTGAAATTTGCTTAGCAAACAGACCTTGGGAGATTGCAGAGTGTAATGGCGGTTATTCCAAAATGTTTTATTACAATTTTATTATTTCACCTGTGCGCAAAAATATCGAATATGCTTCGCGAATGATTATTATCAGATAGATATAATTCAAATTCAAATTTATTTATTTCAGACGATTTAGATCCGTTGCAATTTAAATTAATAGTAATATTATTATGCCAGAATTTGTTCATATCGATTTTCAGATTTCAATGATAGATTGATGAGGGAAAATGTGTGTATGCTATATAAATAGCTGGGGAAAATACATTTTAAGCAGTTCTATTTAGCTTGCGCTGTTTGTTGTTGTTTATGTTTTTTGGGTCAAATATAGTTTACTAACCCTTCGCGTTGACAGATTGATCTGATATTTGGTACACGCCTTCAGTTTAGATCACAATACAATGAAATATGTTTAGTATCATTCTAAATTCAATATGGCCGCCGCCACAAAATGGCGGATTTCATATTTTTTCACAACCCCCACAACATGGGTGTCAAATGAAAGGAATTTTCTAGTGAAATGCAGTAAATACATTACCTACATCATTATTTTTCTTTTCAATATAACCGTTTAACTTAAAAAGTTTTTTGAAATAATTATTTTACTAAAAAAATCCGGACAAGTGCGAGTCAGACTCGCCCACCGAGGGTTCCGTACAAACTAAATAAAAGTCATAATTAATAAAGTCCATAAGTCATAATCATATATTTTTTTATATTTTCCTTCATAAACCGAAAAATATACATCGTAAAAATATTTAAAAACCTGTTTTAGCTTAAGCTAATGAGACTCTTTCATATGATACCCCACATGAGACGGTTAATTCACTTTAAAATTTGGGCCCTCATTCCTTGCTTAGAGACACTGTTTTTTGTGAATTAATAAAAAATTACCAGTTTTCGGATTTTTTCCTATATGTGTACTCTAACACACTGCTTCTTGCCAAATTTCATAGTTCTAGGTCAACGGGAAGTACCCCATAGGTTTTGATTCCCTTGTGAGTGTCGAAATGTGCGTTTTTACGACATATTCGGCTATAACTTTTTTTACGAAAACTGAGAAATTTTATTTTTCTTTCTGCAGCAAGATACTATGGATTTGCATATAATTTGATTTGCATTGGTTTTAATTTCAACTCGATACCTTCACGCATTCCCGAGATAAAGGTCTTGACACCCGGACAGACGGACAACAAAGTGATCCTATAAGGAGTCCGTTTTTTTCCTTTTGTGGTACGGAACCCTAAAAATGGCACCATTAGCAGTGAAAATTGCTCATGTTTGACATAGGGCATGCTCGTATGCCCATATCTCTAATGAATGCGTATGCAGAGTCATCTTGCGGTCGTGCATGATTTGACCCCGATTCTGGCGCACCGGCCGCGTACACTCGAAGCGTGCATGCAGTGTTGTTGGTACACATCGATGTGAAAGTAATGGAAACTAACTAATTTTCATAGCTCATCACTTTATGGATTGTGATGAATGAGTTAGAAGAAATCTTGGCTACGCATAATGAGAATAAGTATGTTTTTTTTTTTTTTCAATTAATGTATAGTATGTTGTATGGCATAGAGCCGAATTTCTACTTACACTGTAAAATAATAAGTACAAATTATAAAAAAAAAAAATAAGCTCCCCTTGACTGGCGCTATTAGGACTACGACGATCCATACCCAGAGTTCAAATAATGACTAAACCTACTTTTTTTTATCTTTTTTTTTCAATAATAAAAAAATTAAGAAAGGTAGAACGGAAAGTCTAGGAGAAGGTACTGACAACTCTTACGGCACCTCGCATGTTCAAATCAGTAACGCCATTTAATTAGGCTGCAGCAGGTAATATACTTAGTCTGGCCATAAATACTGTTACAGTTAAAAATAAGAAAGATATTACATTTGAATTTGGAATCTGTCATTTTTATACGATTGTTCATTGAGTTTTCTAATTTTGGCGCCAATACATTGTACAATATTTTGCGATATTAAAATGGAGTGGGGTGATTAAGAGAACCGAATCGCTGTGATTGCATTACACAAAGTTGGTATGGAGCCAAATGCAATTTTTAAAACTCTCCATACGCTTGGTATTAGTCAAATGTTTGTGTACCGGGCTATTAATAGGTACAATGAGACCTCCTCTGTTTGTGACAGAAAAAGATCTGGCCGTCCACGTAGTGTTCGTACGAAAAAGGTGGTCAAAGCAGTAAGGGAAAGAATTCGAAGAAATCCTGTCCGAATGCAAAAGATTTTATCTCGGGAGATGAAGATAGCACCCAGAACCATGTCGCGTATTTTAAAAGATGACTTAGGACTTGCAGCCTATAAGAGACGCACTGGTCATTTTTTAACTGATAATTTAAAAAAGAATTGGGTGGTAAAATCGAAACAACTACTGAAGCGGTACGCAAAGGGAGGTCACAGAAAAATTTTGTTTACGGATGACAGAATCTTTACAACTGAGCAACATTTTAACAAACAAAATGACCGTATTTATGCTCAAAGCTCTAAGGAAGCTTCCCAATTAGTCGACAGAGTGCAACGTGGGCATTATCCGACTTCAGTGATGGTTTGGTGGGGTGTTAGCTATGAAGGAGTGACTGAGCCATATTTTTGTGAAAAAGGTATCAAAACATCGGCACAAGTGTATCAAAATACCATTCTTGAGAAGGTAGTTAAGCCCCTTAACAACACCATGTTCAATAACCAAGTATAGTCCTTCCAACAAGACTCGGCGCCAGGTCATAAAGCTCGGTCCACGCAGTCTTGGTTGGAAGTGAACGTTTCGGACTTCATCAGAGATGAAGACTGGCCGTCGTCTAGTCCTGATCTTAATCCGCTGGATTATGATATATGGTCAGTTTTAGAGAGTATGGCTTGCTCTAAACGCCATGATAATTTGGAGTCCCTAAAACAATCCATACGATTGGCAGTGAAGAATTTTCCCATGGAAAGAGTGCGTGCTTCTATTGATAACTGGCCTCAACGTTTAAAGGACTGTATTGCAGCCAATGGAGACCACTTCGAATAAGCTTTTATATTTTAAATTGTTTTATATTTATGTATTAAACTAACACACTGTACTTAAAAGTAATAAATATTATTTGCAATAAAAAAAAAAATTTTCTTCGTGACAATATTTATGGCAAGACTAGGTAGAAACGTATGTACATTCATACACCCGCAAAACACAACCCTCCTTCTAGAGCAGTCAGGTAAAAACAAGTCGAGTAAATGAAAACAATGAATGTATGCTGAAATATCGTTAGCATTTTGTAAATATTAATTTTACTATCTATTAAGGTTAATATTGTTTACAAAATACTTTTCCTGAAATACGTACCTAATAGGTATGTATGAGTCTATTCCAGGAGTATTATTTCCGCTAAAATCGGATGTATCATCCTTGTGGTCTATAAAACATAAGAGTTCCCGTTGGATGGGTGGTGAGTGGGTAAAAACAAGTACACGTTGGCTTTGGAAGGAAAAAGAATGACTCTACACACTTCAAAGCAAATAACATGTGTAATACAATTTGTAAGAACACATCACAGTATATATACGTCAGTAAAACGTCAGTGAATGAGGTAAACGTTTAAAAGGCAGATGTTTCACTTTAGAAATGAGATTCTATTTGGATAGAGAATTACCGTCTCAAAAATGGGAACTAACGTGTTAGACATAGACATAGACATAGACATAGACATAATTTTATTGTAACAAAAACACACAGAAAATAAAAAATCATACACACAAAATAGGTCACAAAATTATGTTTTTGTCACAATCCGGCCCCAGCTCAGCATAATGCTAGTTGTAAACAACCAGCGCTGGTCTTCCGCTGGAACCAGTAGGCGACGCCACACACGAGAAAACACTTAAAAATAACACTTATTACGTATTCAACATATCATACTTGTTACGTATAGATAAGCTTAATAAACATACATATACAATCAAACACAAAGGTATTTGTTCATTATTATCTTTAAATATTTAAAACCAAAAATGTAAGAAAAAACAATAGATGAATGTCAGCGCAGTTGTCATACCGTGCAACTGACAATGACGTCCAATGGCATGATGACACTGACTGACATTCGCAACAAACAGATAAATATTTTACAACACAATTTTGAAGATAAGATCAATATAAAATACAAATGGAGTATAAAAACAGTAATATAATTTGTGAGACTACATATATTGTGAGCATCATAGTGCAGTAAAAAGAATAAACTGCCCCTGTACTACAAAAAAATATATAATAATAAAGGAACTGAAGCTCCAAAAGGTTATTACTACCGACAACCGTTCTAAGACCGTAGGTAAGTTTAACCAATACTCAATAATAAAATTAAATAGCGCTTGTGTCACTTCTAAGTAGCTCTTCGCTTTTTTGGTGATCAAAGAGAAACTTTTTCAATTTTAACCTAAAACTGTTTACATTTTGCAGGTTACGTATCGGAGGAGGGATATTGTTCCAGCACTTGGATGCAGCGTAGCGAAAGCTACCTCGGAAGACAGCAGAGCCACACCTCTCAGTAAAAAGTTGTAATGAACATTGACGGACAGGCTTACGACTGCACTTCCACGACAACTTTTCGTACAAATATTTTGGCGCCTTATATTTGACCACTCCAAACATGAGACACGCCAGGTGAAGTTTACGACGATGTAGTAGTTTTAGCTGCACATGCTTGTTTAAGAAAGGAGTAACATGGGCTCTCGCAGGGATATCAAAACAGAACCTAGCACAGGCATTCTGGACACGCTGAATTAGCCTCTTTGTTTTAGACAACAGCCTAGGGCCAAAGACAGGGTCCATATAATTTAACTTGGAAAGCACTAACGATTCGGTTAACTGTATGCGTACCTCCTCCTTTAAATAAGGTCTAATTTTATAGAGAACTTTAAGTTTATAAAAACAACTGTTTATACAATTAGAAATGTGTTTTTCATATCTTTGACTGACGTCCATTAGCAAGCCCAGATTCTTCGCCTCATACACTCTCTCAACAGGTTCACCCATAAGTGTGACATCAATGGTCGGTCTGAGGTTATTTAGCTGCTGCCCTGTCCCAAAAATCATATATTTCGTTTTCAGGGGATTGAGAAGCAGGCAGTTCTCTTGCGACCATGCTGCAATCCTGGCGAGATCAGAATTTATTTTCCCAATAGCAATATCAATATCCTGTGGCTTAAATGATATATACACCTGGATGTCGTCTGCATATACATGAACACTACAGTCCTTGATATGGTCAATGACATCAGCTGAACTTATGGTAAAGATAACTGGCCCCAAAATTGAACCCTGAGGGACTCCTCTATTCATACCTAATTTCCCTGACAACAGTGTAGAACCATCAGCTTGGCTTAACTTGACTGACTGTTGACGGTTACTCAGATAACTGTCAAACCATAGTAGTGCCTCTGTGTCGAACCCATAGTAGTTGAATTTGGAAATGATGATATTTAAATTTAAAGAATCAAATGCACGTGAGAAATCCAATAAAACTAAAATAGTACACATACCCTTATTTTGTGCACTTAGGATATTATCAGTGACATCGAGAAGAGCTGTTGTAGTACTACGACCTTTTCTGAATCCTGATTGAACTTCTGGCAGTATTTCATTTTTCTCTAAATAATCAGTCAATTGAATGCCCACTGCCTTTTCTAATATTTTAGATATACATGGCAAGATACTAATAGGTCTCAAATCCTTGAGATCTACAGGATTAGAGATCTTTGATAGTGGCCGTACAATTGCATGTTTCCATAGATCAGGAAAGGTAGAGGTTACAATGGAGGTATTTATAATTGCCAGCAGACATTCTATAGTATATGGGAACGTCATAAACAGCATATCCAAACTGATACCATCACATCCTACAGCATTTGATTTCAAACTTTTCAATATTTTAATTAATTGATTTAGGCTAATAGGTTCAATGTGAAACACTGCACTACTAAACCTGTGATACTCTAAGAAAGTTAAATATGAGATTTTAGTATCTGAACTACCAGGGATATTCAGAAAGTGATTGTTTATAATATTAGGATCATTAAAGAAAGAGGGGAGCTCATTGTCCTTTCTAGGTAATAGATTATTTTTAAGATTTTTCCAAAGAAGTTTGGGTGTTTTATAATTATTATTAATATGTTGCTTGAAATAAGCTGATTTCTCATTATAGAGTGCTGTAGTTACCAAAGATTTGAAACTTTTATAATAGTTTTTCTTGACATCAGATTTATTTCTCTGATATTCTAAAGCAGCATCATCACGCATTTTCATCATAAGTTTGATATTATCTGTAATCCAAGGATGTGAACGATTTTTGACAATAATTGTTTTAAGTGGTGCATGATGATCAAAAATAAATAGTATGTTGTAGTTAAAAACAGTTACCATGTCATTTACATCCGAGAGCTGCACTATTTGATCCCACCTGACTGACTGAAGGTCATTATTAAATTTATCAATACAGATCCTATTCAGAGGCCTGTAGGTGACAGCATGAGGGACATACTTATTACGTCTAAAATTAAATTCACACACTATGAGACAATGGCCCGTGAGAGATCCCACAAGGCCCATGGATATTTTACTAGTAGACAAGTCGGTACAGATCACATCAATCAATGACTGACTAGTATCAGTGAAGTGTGTAGGTTCCGTAACTATCTGCTGCAAATTGAAGCATGACAAGAATGATTTAAGTTTGATAGTGAAAGGGTCAGATGAATTCAAATAATTAATGTTCAAGTCTCCTAACAAAACTAAATTATCATGTCGAGGGCTCGAGCTAATGGAGTCAGTGACTGCGTCAAATAACAAGTCAGCGTTCACCCATCGTGGTCGATATACTGTACCGATCAGAAGCCTCCTTCCGTTAACAGTTGCAGTGAGCCACATTTGCTCCACCATAGTATGCAACGGGTCCACGGGGTGGCGCCACGTACGTACGTTAACTCCGCATTTGATATAAAAACCGACTCCACCTCCTCGCCCGCGGAGGGAACGAGGGCGCGGCATGTGCCTCAGTCGGTAACCTGGTATGAGCGGGGCACGACCCTCTTCACCGGCGTGCATCCATGTCTCATTTAACGCCAAGATATCCACCTCACTCCGAGTGACCGACACTATAATATTGTCGTGGTTTGTACCGAGCGAACCTGCTGTTAATTGAACAAAATAATGAAATAAAGACAGTAGCACCCTTGCTCTTCAACGAAATAATCAAATAAACGCAGCAGCACTCGCAATGCCACATTAGTTCTCTATCTGAACTATGTAGACTCATCTTTATACTCATTTCGAGAAGTGCCCGTTTTGGGAAGTGCTCGTTTTGGGAAGTGCTCGTTTTGGGAAGTGCTCATTTTGGGTCGTTGCACATTTAGGGAATGCTCATTCTGTACCTAACCACCGATGTTCCGGTATACGATGTAACGATTCCGACACGATTACATATTAATCTATCTATCGAAGAAGACCTTAGAAACCTAGAGAGTAGTTAAAAAAAGTTTTGTATAATTATAATGCCGTGCGCACTATTATATTATTAATCATTTCCGCGACTTGTTATGAAGATTGCACAAGAGACTAGGCTACGTGTTTATTTGTCATCAATCAGGCATTTCACAATGGCACAGACAAACAAGCGGTAAATTCTAAACCTGCTAGAATTTCATCAAGTACTAAAATACTGGACACGTGAGCTTCAGAGACATATGATTGTAAATAAATTATGTAGGTATATATTTTATTTAAAAGGGCATTTGTTATTTTGTAAAAACAACTCTACAGCAATTTCTGTACCACCTATAGAAACTACAAGACTAATGACTAGACAAAAAAAACGGAAGAAGGTACATATTATGTTCGTTGCCTATGGACATCTGAAGCATAAGAATTTCTTTCTCTATAGTCTCATCCACAAAAAGTCCAATGGACATAGGCCTCCTCCATGGATTTCCAAGCACGCCCTAATGACGCGCGGCCAGTAACCAGCGAACGTCTTCCTGCCACCTGGGCCTCAAGGCTGCAATTTGAACATCACTCGCTCGTCAGTCGCTGATACAATTCAACGACTACTTTGACGATATGCTAGTCTTCTTCTCAGCCATAAGAAGTCCACTGCTGGACATAGGCCTCCCCCATGGATTTCCAAAAAGACCGATTGGAAGCGGCTTGCATCCAGCGTCTTCCCGCCACTATAGGTATGAGGAATCGAGGATCCGAATGAGCTCTTTCAAGTAGTCCTTTTTAAATGTGGTCCTAAACCGGCGAAAGGATCCACACAGGGTCAGGGGCTACGTAAGCGCATGTTCGCAGTTGTCATGCAGTGTGACCTGAGACAAGACGGTCGGCGACCCCGCTAATGGCACATAATGCGGTGGCCACTTACTGTTCGTTAAACGGTGACGGCTGCCGAGACTAACGAGTATCACCGACACGGCTGTTTCTCTGCCATACCTCTAATGTCTCGGGGAATCCGTTATCAAATGTAATGCGTTAGGAAATTATTCAAACCAGTGTTTTTTTACATTACATGAGAGAACAAGCGATTTACCACCGCACTCTACAATTTTCCACACAACGTAAGCCCTTATTTCTTACCTACGGAGTTCGATTTCTTTCTATAGGGGTATTCTCATTCATCTATATCTCCGTGTCTGTCATTTCAATAGAGAACGACAGAGGTGGAGATATAGATTCAGAATAGATTCCGAATCGAATGAGTTCTGAATACGGGGGCTGATACCTTTTCACTTTCAAAAGGATGAATCGATCGTCATGTTATTTGGTAAAGAGGTAGTTTAGGATCTGGAGATGGACATAGGTTACATTACATCACCATCATCTCCGTTTTTCGTCACTATGCGGGTGATACCGCAGGGTATATGATAAGGTAAGGTGTGACAAATCAAAAAATCACCTTAAAATTTACAAAGAAGTACAAAAGAAACCACCGACACCAGAAGAAGAAGACAACGTCGTTTAACGCCGGGCGAGTTGGTGGTCAATCGTAGATCTACTTATAATGTATAAAAAAACTATTTTATAAAAAAAATATCACTAGTGTACCATCGGGCGGCTTTTCGCTAAATGCTCAGAGACGTTTACGTTTGAGATATCTACAGCTTTCGCTATTTTCCATCAACGTACAAAAATATCTTAATATTAAAATCAAGGTATATTCATCATCTTGTTGCAACGATATCCTGCACTTCTGCGAAAACCTTGAACATAATCATCAACACGCCTAGCCGATAACTCTGGCTGGTCTAAATCTTATCACGAAGATATCCGCCGATACCGGGTGGAGTAGTGTTAGAAGCAATAGCTGTTGCTTCAATGATAACACTACATTTATCGAACCAATGATTTGAACTTGAACTAAGTATATAAAAACGAAACGTGGAAGGAATTTTAATAACTGATTAGCTAATCTAATATTACCTATGTGTTAATCGCTATTGAGAAGTTAATTTGGGTTTTTAGGTGTGAAACAATTAATGCGCCAGTCACACCAGCTATTAGCGTGGTCACGAAGACAAAATTGTAAGTTAACAGAGAAAATGTTCTACAAAAAAAGTCTTAAATATATATTATTTTCCTGTTCCTGTATAAAATCATAACTAATATTGCAAAAGCGAAAGTAATTCTGTCATAAAGTACAAACCGAGTATTTTTTTTAAATAGATATCTCTCCTAGGCAGGCAAATGCATGCCATCATCGACCATATACGTATCTTCCCATCGGATGAGACTGTAGCAAAACACAGGCATATTATGTTGTAAAAAAAAAAACAAAGACAACAAACCTTTACCCGAAAAACCTAAGCGTAACTTATAGTACCATTATATCGCAATAGGATAATTCTGTAAGGGTAGTGCATAAATGTAAATGTAAATATAAATCTCTATCAAAGTATTTGTTATTTTAATAACATAATATAGTTAAAAGCTGTGTATAATATTTAAATTAACAAATTTATAGTGTTTTAATAAGGATTCGTTTTTTTAAGTTAATATGTTTGGTTTGTTAATTATATTTGTACCTAAATAAAATAAAACAAAAATAAATATAGATAGACATGGCAACAAACGGCACCACATATAAAATCCTGTCCCACTCTAGAGACGTGACCTTTCAAAGGAAACAGAGCGAGAAAAACGTGACTAGTTTCGCGCAAAAAAGGTCTCCAAGATATAAAAGCAGGTGATATAAGGGGCTGCTTAATTGGGTCAGGGGGGGGCACGGAAGCCTTTGTGGAAATGGAAGAAGCTTGGTAGCGACGCTGAACTTAGGTGACCTTTTGGAAGGTGTGAAATGTGGAGCACTATGTCTATATTATCCAACTACAAAAGAGGGGTTATGTTTTTCGAGCGTATGTATATTTATGTATTGAATTACCTAAAATCCGTGCACAAGTTATCGGAAGCCTATTTGAAAGACCGTCGTCTGTCTGACTTGCGAACCGCAGCTCCCGAGTTCAAATCCCGCAGCTCGCACCACTGTCTTTTCCGATATATTGTCAATTATTGGCAACAACAAAAACAAAAACATCGCAAGGAAAGCTAAGCGTCTTCTTCTAAGCGAGTTCTTATCGTTCTTAAAAATGGGTGCAGTCTACCATCCCGCACTAAGCTAGCGTAGTGTGGTAGACAATATTATAACCTGACCCTTCTCACAATGAGAAAATTACCCACGCCCAACTGTGAACAGTACATATACAAATATGTTATATATGACTATAGCTTTAAAAACTATATGAAACATGTATAAATATGTTTTACTTTGATTTTAAAGCTATAGTATTGGACAAGAATTGCCATCCATAACGATTTATTTACAATTGAAGCAGCAGCCTTGACGCCTGGTATGCAGGTCTACCATCTGGTCACGTGCTGGAGCTAAATAGCTTCAATAATTAAGTCGATAAGCACGGGCAGCCATCGACTGACGGCACGATAATCGTGAACCTTTTATCTGTCGCTTGTTTTATGGATATCGCAAATATACGACAATAATGGCGGTGTGACGTGTGAAAATGTAGTAAAATTATATTTATCTATAAAACTACAATATACATATAAGGCTGCGTTTCCGCTGAAGCGGAGCGTTGCATGATTTGACCAATCGCAATGCTTGAAAGTTCCGCGCGAACATTTCGAGTGTTGTGATTGGTCAATTTATGCACCACTAAGATCCGATCCACTTCAATGGAAACGCAGCGAAAAGTTGGCAACGGCAGCGGCTGTAGAAACGGGAGAATAAAACTCTGGTGTCCTTAGAGAGCAACCAGCAGTGGACCAGTGTTCTAACCGTGAAGAATTTAGTTACCTATCTATGATTCTAAATTTGAAACATTTCATCGAAAAATTGTTTTTTAATACTCTATTAAAATTGTGTACATAGTATATAATTCACGAGTAAAAAGATTCGTGCTTTCAAATGAAAAAGAAAACTAACAAACTTAATGGTTATTTGTTCAGGCAAATGAAAAGTTATAGTTTAATATAATATTGTACAAAAAAAAAAAATAGAATCAGAAACTCTTGTAAAACGTCAGGATTCGAAAAATAATCTATGATCCAATGGAGATCGAAAATAAAACTAAATCATAAAACGCGAATACCACTATAACATCCCTCTGTTTTCGTCAGAGGTTAAAAAGCCAATTTCTTAAAGTTGCACTGTTGAATAATAGGAATAAACAGCAGTGCAACTTTAAGAAATTGACCGGCTGTTGCCCAGCAACAAACAAAATAATTTAGGCCAATTATCGATCAGTTGAACTATTTCTTGCTCATATTTTCACTAGCCCAACAATGTTTTAAGAATCAAAGCGTGTCAGACAAAAAGTAACATTGAGCCTAGTAATTAAAGTTACCTTTACAAATACAAACCGCAATCAAATAACGAGTCTAAGATAAAGATATGCCCCGAGAGGCTAGCTAGTTGGCTAGACATCTGTGGAGAGCAACAAGGACATTGCCTTTTGCAACCTAAACCAGGACATTATGTACTCTGCATCATCATCATCATCACCAACAGCCTTCTCTATCTCAGTCCTGCGAGGCCTATGCTTCCTTCTCATCTTGCCATCTTCCTCGACGATGTGCCAATCGAGCCTAGGTTCGATACTATATCGTCGACCCATCTTGGAGCTGGACGTCCCACGTCTCCGCTTACCTTGTCTCGGTCATCACTTCGCCTAACAACATATCCTGTCCCATTCTATTTTGATTTCATTACCGAAATTCCAGCGTCTCGAACTTTATTTTTAGCCAGATTTCAGTATAGCGAACTAGATCTTGGAGTTTGATGCCGTGTATGGATCATGGCAAGCAGGACACAAGTCGAGTTTTCAGACATTGTGGAATTTGGCGTGATTTGAGAATGTAGTACGTACTCTGCAGTTTAGGTATAATGCACATGACCTGCTTCAGTATTTTGCCGCGCGCTACGATATAAGAACTACACATACATAAAATCACGCCCAATTACCCTTACGGGGTAGGCAGTGGTTCAAAGAACATGAGGCCATTTGCCGTCACATTTGACTTAGAGGGTTAAATGGAAGGAGGATGATATAAGAGGGTCAGTGGGTATTAGAGGGTACGATGCAATATTGGCTTGTAGTGACATGGGGTCAGCGCATCACCTAAATCGTCTAACTGACTTTTGCAGTTAGACCGGGAAGAGAAGCAACTGGTAAATTCCATGTTTTTATTTTAGTTGCAGTCCAGCATTGAAGAATTAAGAGGAACATAATAGAACGAAACACACTCTGTAAGTGTCTATACGTTTAAAGTAGGCACTTAGCACTTGTGCAAGCTGACCTGGAGTTTATTGCGTCGTAGCAAGAGTCGCCATTTTTTATAAAATACGTTTGCGGGGTGAGTCCCCTGTATCTGTATTATGTAGGTAGGTACTATTCATAAATAGTCAGAAGCGCGTAAAATTCGCGGGTAAGGTTAACCAGTGTAACACGTGCTCTGCCCTAGACTTAGCCGCGTCTGAGTCTAGGCCACGTGTTAGACTGGTTTACCTTTCTCGCGCATTTTCTTATTTTTACCCAACTGCGCAAGAAGGAGGGTTATGTTTTTCGGATATATGTATGTTTGTATACTTTTATGTATTAAGAATGTATGCGGGTGTAAGTGTATATCTGTGGGTATGTATGTATGTATGTTTCTGTAATACCTCCTACAGTCTAAGACTGTTTGACGGACTTTGATGTGCGAGGTGTCTTTAGATTCATCTTTATTTCCTGAGTGTAATTTTTTTTGTAATAATAAAAAAAACAACTCGCAAAAAATATTACCAAAATATTGCTTGTTGGATCTAAAATTACCTACTACATTATTTATATTTTCCTTAACCGCTGTAAGCTTTTCGATCAGTTATAATAGCAAATAAAAATATGTTAAGTTAGTTATATGGCTAACATCGGACGAATTATCCTGATTAATAAATTCTCATAATAAATAGTATTTAAAAACCGAAATGCGCTGAGCTCTTCTTATTTAGCGCTAGTAAGATAAATGATTCGACTTATAATGGCCAACGCTAAAAGATGTTTATTTTGCTTTGCACACAGAATTCGCCCTATTACCTTTGGATTTGCATTAGATTTTTTACTGAAACAAGTATATATAGATATTAAAAAAAAACGACTGCAGAAGAGGTTTTTGCTGTCTAACTTACGATTTCGTTACGCTTGATACGGTGTTGTGTGTCGTTTTTTGTGAGAAAGTATGCGTGAAATCGCTGTAAAAGATTATAAATGCGCATTCTTTATAATAATTGAAGGTTACAATGACGGAGAAATTCGTGTACATAAATTAAAAAATATTATATATACGAATTGATAACCTCCTCCTTTTTGAAGTCGGTTAAAAAAACGCTTTTTTATTTTTAAGAGAGTCGTATTATTATTATATTACAAAAAAAAATATAGTCGTGTCACAGACTTTTTTTTTCTGGGAGTGAAGACGAATCTAATAACAGCTCGCACATTAAAATCGGCCAAGCTTTTTAGGCTGTAGGAGCTCATATAGAAACATACATACGTATGTATGTATCAAAATCGGCCACACACACACACTCGAAAAACATAACCCTCTTTCTTACGCAATCGTAAATTGAGAACATCCTTCTTTTTGAACTCGGTTGAAAGTCGGATAAGCGCGCCTTCCACCGTATATCGTGAACAAAGAATACACCAAAAAAAATTATAGTTCCTAAATAAGATTTTATATAAATTAATCCATTACAATAGAGACATAAAAAGCTCAATACACTATAAGTTACCTGAATGGTAAGACATCAAATTCCACGGAGTAGCGGAAGTCTCAGTTACCGTACGAAAATGATGACCAGCAGTTACCATTTACTATAACAGGCTGTCAGAAATCGCGTGTCAGCAGCAACCCACATTATAGACCAGCGGCTGCGCCCCGCGGTTTCACTAGCGTAGCGATGAAAACTATGGTGACGATGATAATAAAATGTAGACTATGTCTTTATCCAGGTCCTCAAGAATCTCTGTGTCAAATTTCATGACGATTGGTTCAGCCGTTTAGCCGTGAAGAGGTAACGAACAGACAGACAGACAGACATATAGGCAGAGTTACTTTCGCTTTTATAGTATTAGTTAGGATGTATACAATACATGTATGTATGTAAAGCTTGCATGTACTTCGCAACTACATCGTTTTTGCCTGGTGTAGGTCGCCATTGTTTAACTTATTTTTTGTTTTTTGACGTGGCAAAAAAATTACAAGGTCATACAAGTGGCAGGAAGACGCGGGATGCAAGCCGCTTCCATCCGGTATATTCCCCGAAAACGAAATATAATACATATTTCCAAAAGACACTATCACAAAATCCTCAAAGAAAGAAGAAAGCTCATTTGACAACTCGTCTGATGAGCGCATCTTTATAATAAGAAAGCTTCTGTGTTGGGATGTGATATTAATATAGAATAAAACATCCAACATAGATGATGTGGGCTTTATTGAGCCTTGAAAATGTACTTGTATTAATTGTATTAATTGGTTTAAAGAACCACCGCCTATGGAGACAGGACTTATGAAGTGAAAGAGAATGACAATTGAAAAGTGCAAATCGACACATTGACAGATAGGCTGTCAGAATGTCATGTCAAGCATAGATTATAATATTTAAATTACTTTTTTTTATGTGAGATTCTCACATTGTGTAATGTAAACGCGAACTAGACGAACCTAATAACCTAATCATTCATAATACCTATCTAATAACCAAAAAGTTTCTGGATATAATAAACCAGAAACCTAATAACTTCTTGGGCAAATGAAAGTGTTGGCTAACAAACTTATAGAATCAGAAACTTGTGTCAACTCAAACATCAGGCAATTCTATGAAACGTATTCGGGCAAATAAGATTCTTTCAAACATATTTATTTCGGATTATAGATACGTTACCCCATGGTAGAGGCCTATTTCCAGCAGTGGAATTCTTGAGGTTATAAAGTTCTATAAGTCTTCTATATTTCCAACATAAACAGTAGAGAAAATTTTGTTATGGTACACAAAATCCTACACGTGTAATATGTTCAAGCGTCTGGCCTGTCACAAAAAAAACTTGTTGATAGATTGTCATATCAACATGGCGGCAAATGGTAATACATTACAATCTGCGAGGCTATTTATATCCGAGCACGACCTATTTGCATCGCATTCCGACTCAGGATCTGAGGAGCTTTGTGCTGGAGGAATTCATGGTAGCAGGAAACGCAGCATTTATAATAGTAGATTATACATCAAGGGGATACAGTAGTGTTTTATGTCACGGACGATATATTGAATCCCGAGTGCAACGTAGGATTCTTGGGTTAACTCCCAAACGTAGCGAGGGCGTAAAGAGTTTAGGACTAGAATCCGAAGTGTAAAGAGATTCTAGCTCGCCTATGACAAAAACACCTTTATCCCCGAGGTGCATACTCAACTTTTTACATCAACTGCGAAGTAAAAATGACGGGTTCTTGGCGCCAAATTTCTTTTGATCGTGATGGTGATGTTGATGGTGAAATATATACGAGACAGTCTCTTAGGCTACGAACTTACTTTCCATTCGTTTGCCCAAATTCATTAATAAAGACGTACCATACAGATAGGTATTAAAGTAACTATATATATGTACGTTACATATTTAGGTAATATACATACATGTTATTTGCCGTGTGGTACCGGCCTAGAATAGTACCTCCCCCTCTCTTCCCGTGGGTGCCGTAAGAACCGGCTAAGGGAAATATCACCAGAAGTGGGCAGCAGCACATTCTGCGTAAAACGCCATCTACTGCGCTCGCCAACCCGCATGCCAAGCGTGGCGAGTATTGGCAAAAAAACCCCCAAATGACGAGCAACAAAAATACCAGGCCCCCAGTCCCCGGCAGCTCCGCTATTCCGGGCTATGGTAGCGGCCCCGGTTACGGCGGAGCAAGGGGTGCTAAGAATCTCCGGCAGAGATCCGGCTACCACCCCCTGCATAAACGACGACTGGCCCTGGTAACGCACAACATTCGCACGATGAGGACAGACGAGAAGCTAGCTGAGCTGGAAGAAGAAATGAGTAGGTTAAATTGGGATATCCTAGGGTTATCAGAAGTCCGACGAGAGGGTGAGGACACGATAACCCTGAAATCTGGTAACCTACTCTACTACCGGGAGGGTGACCAACAGTCCCAGGGTGGTGTCGGGTTTCTCGTCCACAAGTCTCTTGCTAACAACATTCTTGCCATCGACAGTGTGTCGAGCAGGGTTGCGTACCTGATACTCAGAGTATCGAAGAGATATTCGTTGAAGGTCATCCAGGTATACGCACCGACCTCGGCATACTCTGATGATGAGGTGGAGGTGATGTATGAGGACATTAGTAGGGCCATACACACCTCTGAGACCTATTTCAATGTTGTTATGGGGGACTTTAATGCGAAGCTAGGCAAGAGAAGCGATGGTGAGCTGAGAGTGGGACAGTTTGGATATGAACAACGGAACCCCAGGGGACAGAGGTTGGCCGACTTTCTGGAGAAAGAAGGACTCTTTATGATGAACTCTTTCTTCCAGAAGCCACCTCATAGGAAATGGACCTGGTTGAGCCCCGACGGTTCTACGAGAAATGAGATAGACTTCATCCTGACCACCAAGAAACAAATATTCAATGATGTCTCTGTGATCAACATGGTTAAAACCGGAAGTGATCACCGAATGGTACGAGGCACGTTGAATATTAATGTTAAACTTGAGAGGTCCACTATGATGAAGTCTACACTCCGACCCACTCGCGCCCATATCCAAGACCCCGTGAGCTTTCAGCTCGAACTATCAAATCGCTTCGAGTGCCTGGAGAGCTGCGCATCGGTGGATGAGATCAATAACAGGTTTGTGGAAACTTTCCGTACGGTGGGCGCGAAGTTTTATAAACCCCACCGTACAAATAGACCGCAAAAGCTCTCGAGCCATACCCTCGACCTCATGGCTGAACGACGATCATTGCAACTGCAGTCATCCTGTGACGTCGAGTCATATAGGCGGCTCAATAGACTCATATCAAAGTCTATGCGACACGACATCCGTACCTTTAACACTAATCGTATTAAAGAGACGATAGAGCGGAATAAAGGCTCCAAAGTGTTCGCAAAAGACATGTCTATTGGGCAGAGCCAGTTGACGAAGCTGAAGACAGAAGATGGCAGTCTAGCGTCGACCAAAGCAGAAGTCTTGAGGGAGATCGAGAGGTTCTATGGACAGTTATACACATCGGTCTCAAAACCTGTTAGCAGTTTGGGTAAAGATCCAAGAGCCAAACTGACTCGACATTATACCGAAGATATCCCGGACATCAGCCTGTACGAGATTAGGATGGCCTTGAAACAGCTCAAGAACAACAAGGCACCGGGCGACGATGGAATCACATCAGAGCTACTGAAAGCGGGTGGAACACCGGTACTTAAAGTCCTTCAGAGACTCTTCAATTCCGTCGTGCTCGAAGGTACAACGCCAGAAGCATGGAACAGAAGCGTGGTGGCGCTGTTCTTCAAAAAAGGGGACAACACTTTGCTGAAGAACTACAGACCCATCTCGCTTCTGAGCCATGTTTATAAGCTGTTTTCGAGGGTCATTACTAATCGTCTTGAACGTAGGTTTGATGACTTCCAGCCTCCCGAACAAGCCGGTTTCCGAAAAGGCTATAGTACCATAGACCACATCCACACGCTGCGGCAAGTGATACAGAAGACCGAAGAGTATAACTTGCCCCTTTGCTTAGCGTTTGTGGACTATGAGAAAGCCTTGGATTCGATCGAGACCTGGGCGGTGCTTGAGGCCCTCCAACGATGCCGTATTGACTATCGGTATGTCGAAGTGCTGAAGTGTTTGTACAACAACGCCACCATGTCGGTCCGAGTACAAGACCAGAATTCAGAGGCAATTCCATTAAAGAGAGGCGTGAGGCAAGGAGACGTTGTCTCTCCGAAACTGTTTACCGCCGGTTTGGAAGATGCCTATAAGCTTCTGGAATGGAAAGGGCTCGGCATTAATATTAACGGCGAGTACATCACTCACCTTCGGTTTGCCGACGATATAGTAGTCATGGCAGAGTCGATGGAGGACCTCAGTACGATGCTCGAAGACCTCGATAGAGTTTCCCAACGGGTGGGCCTCAAAATGAACATGGACAAAACGAAGGTTATGTCGAACGCCCATGTAGTGCCCACCCCAATATCTGTGGGTAACTCCACTCTTGAAGTTGTTGACGAATATGTCTACCTAGGACAAACGGTCCGATTAGGCAGGTCCAACTTTGCGAGAGAGGTCAATCGTCGTATCCAACTCGGCTGGGCAGCGTTCGGGAAACTTAAAAGCGTCTTCTCGTCCAATATACCCCAGTCCCTCAAGTCGAAAGTTTACGACCAGTGTGTGTTACCAGTGATGACTTACGGCACTGAGACGTGGTCCCTAACTATGGGCCTTATAAGGAAGCTCAAGGTCACGCAACGAGCTATGGAGAGGGCTATGCTCGGAGTCACTCTACGAGATCGAATACGAAATAAAGAGATACGTAGACGTACGAAAGTCACCGATATAGCACAGAGGATTAGCAAGTTGAAGTGGCAGTGAGCAGGCCACATAGCACGTAGAACTGATGGCCGATGGGGCCGAAAGGTTCTCGAGTGGAGACCACGCACCGGCAAGCGCAGCGTAGGAAGACCAGCCACGAGATGGGCAGATGACCTCATACAAGTGGCAGGAAGACGCTGGATGCAAGCCGCTTCCAATCGGTCTTTTTGGAAATCCATAGGGGAGGCCTATGTCCAGCAGTGGACTTCTTATGGCTGAGATGATGATGATGATACATACATGTACAATTGTACATGTTTCATATGTCTACTCATTGTTAACATATTGAGGAAAACCAATCTCCGTAACTCCATGTTGTGCGTATCTAGTGGACCGGAAACCATCCACATGCACGGAGCGTATTATCCACAAAAATCGGACGCCAAAACACGTTTCTCAAAATATCAATACACTAAACCTACCGAATACCATTTTGTAACATGGTAACGTGAAGTTTCTTCATCGGAGGCTTTTACAAGATGTGTTACGCCATTGGTGTTTCTGATATTTGTAACACGGCCTTTTTTGGGTCTTGAGGGAATATCTGACACGGTTAAGTGGCACATCTGAGGACCTAGTGCTAGTGTTCTGTGCTTTAGTAGGTATCAACAGGCTGCTGGCTTTAAAATAACTACTAGATATGTCAGCAAGATGGATTCAAGATGAAAACATACACAATTACATTATCTAGGCCTGAGACGGAAAACCACAACTATGTAGACACTAGGGTCGTAAAGTTCACCTTCCTTATTCAAACAAATGAACATTTAGATCACCGCAAAACCCAATAGGGCTAGCGAAGTCTTCATTACAAGTTTCTAAGGATATGATAGTTTAGGAGTGCTTGGTCTGAAGTCTACAAAGACGATACGGACGATATTATTTTATTTTTCACACCACCTGCCCAATAATGTTCCTTTTTATATCATGTACAGAGGGACCAAAGTACTACATTTACGGCTTGTAATGTTTTAGGGGATTTCATTATATCACATTGTGATATAATTAATAGTGAATTGAATTTAGAACCTAAGCCTATTACTAGATTGTCAGAGACCAATCAGAGATGAATACTTCTACCATAACGGCCCATAACAAAAAGGAGGAGGTTATCAATTCGTACCGTATATTTTTTTTTATGTTTTTATGCACACGAATTACTCCGTCATCCGTGAACCAGTTTTTGTGTTTCTTGAATTGATGTATAGAAAAAGCTCCCAAGTTGGTCCCATAATTATTGGATATTGTACTATGGTTGTTTTTTATATTTTTATTATTGGAAACTTTAGCTTGACCACCGATCTCGCTAGTTTTGACCGACGTTTACGGTCTATGATGGAGCACGCTTGTCTAGAAAAACTCTATTTTACTTGCGATTGTGACGTCCTGATACCTATTGTATGTCTATTAATGTCAATTAAAGAAAACCTGTTCAGGTAGCGTATGCTGTGTCCAGCAGTGGACTTCCTATAGCTGAGATAATTATGATAATTATTAAACTACTGAAGCAAAGTTGATGAATCTTAAATATGAACATTTTGAAGCTATACTCAGCCCAAAGGTAAAAAAAAAAAAAAATCGATCGATAAACAAACAATTTATGCCTGAAAATACACATTTACCGATTTCTTTACTCTCTCGACGACGTCGCGTCCTGTTCTAACCAACGCCATCCGTACAGTCTGTATGAATCAGCATATCGATCGCATCATCAGTCGTCACTAGTCAGTTTTCTCAGTGTAGACTTGCACCACAAGTACATTGTACGATCCTGTGGTACGTCCCGCGGTCGCACATCTACAGGGCCTAGGTTCCCGGTTCTTTTGTAACTTCACCGCCGTAATTTGTGGCGGTCTTCCTTTGGTTTACTATTACGACTGCTCGAGTCGTTGCGGCTGATGGATGCAACGATTGATTTCGGCGTTTATGTCTCAGTTTCGCTTTGAAAAGCCGCGGAGAGACATTGAATTGCCGCCGAACGGCTGTGCTCGATGTTGAGAAATCTTTGCGAAATAACGCGTAGAGTAAAGCAAGGAAAGGTAAAATTAGGTAGTTTTGTGGTATTATGACGAATGGGTATACTGGGTATACATGTGTGATTAACTTAGAAATAATTTGCTCTAGATAGCAACCCAATAATACCTATCCCGAGTCCGCGCCACCATTCAACTCCGATAGATGAGGCGCTTCAATCGCATTCTGGCTATTCTACTATTATGGTATTCTGTGTGCTGGCGTTCAAAATAGCGGGCCTATCAAATTTAGTTCTATAATTTCGCCATTGGTCTTCCGTGGTGGCGCGGACTCTACTTAAAGCTTGCTAAATAAGGCCTCGTCTAGTTATAGACCTAGCGCGGATGTTAGGATGGACGTGAAATTGGTATCTTACGAAAGAAACTGTCGTTTACGTCTAAGTATAATTAAATAACTAAGTGACAGATATGATACACCCGCATATTATACCAAACTAAGACAAAACAAAAACAGCGGTAAATTTGGGATACTAGACGTTTTGGTACATTAGACATTTTCGGACTGGACGTTATAAGACATTATGTCTCACTAAACGTTTTGACTCACTGGACGTTGTGAATCTGAATGATTAAAACGTTCGTCGTTCGTTCATTCGTCGGGCCGTTCGCTGCCGCCTTAAGGCTTATTCAGACCTGAGCGTTATTAGCGAAACTAGCGAATCCGAGTGGGTATGCGTTAATTTCACTGTTTACACCAAATACACGGATATAGCTATCGCGCGTGGTAACAAAACCGAAGCGATATCCGCGCGGTATTGTCCTCTACCCACAACGGTAGCGAATAACGCTCAGGTCTGAATAGGCCTTTACTTTCGGGCATAGACGACATATACAGTATACTCTCTCTCTCTCTTTCTCTCTTTGTTTCTCGCCTTCTCGTTCGCACGCTGCTCTTACCGGTGCGTGATCTCTCCCCTCAAGAACTTTTCTACCACATCGGCCATCAGTTCTACGTGCTGCCCACTGCCACCTCAAGCTGCTAATCCGCGGTGCTATTTCGGCGACTTTCGCACGTCTACGGGTAGCCCTCTCCAGAGCTTGAGCAGAGACCTTTATAGCCCTCTCCAGAGCTTGTTACGTACTCATTCAGAGCATTCATAGAATGTGGCGTTGACTCTCTACATTAATTCGTAGTTGTTTCATGAGCCCCCATGCAAATATTATTAATATGACATCATTTCATAGTGACTGCATGTATTTGCCAATGAATTGAATAAGGCGACGTCTTTTCGTAGCAGCCGATAACACATAAAGTGACTTCTCAAACAATAGCTTAAGGAAAACGTATGAAAGGACAACACGCGTCACCTTGGATGGTGACATCATTATGGTATAAGGCTAGCCAAGTCTTTACTTAGAGGATTAGTAGTGTACAATGCAGTTTTTATATTCTAAAGTAATTATCACAGGCAGGTAGGTAGGTGCATCTGTGTATTCAAGCGATCTTTGCAGTCTTTTTACCCGACTGCGCAAGGAGGGATATCTTTTTATATTTCCTAGTGTATGTATGTAAGTTCCTTTATTACCTCCTATATAGCCTAAAAGGCTTGACCGATTTCGATGTGCGAAGGGTCGTTAGATTCTTCTTCTTCTTCACTATATTCTATGGAAAAATGTTTTTTCTTTTTCATCATCATCATCATCTCAGCCATTAGAAGTCCACTGTTGGACATAGGCCTCCCCCAAGGATTTCCAAAAAGACCGATTGGAAGCGGCTTGCATCCAGCGTCTTCCCGCCACTTGTATGAGGTCGTCTGTCCATCTCGTGGCTGGTCTTCCTACGCTGCGCTTGCCGGTACGTGGTCTCCACTCGAGAACCTTTCGGCCCCATCGGCCATCAGTTCTGCGTGCTATGTGCCCTGCCCACTGCCACTTCAACTTGCTAATCCGCTGTGCTATATCGGTGACTTTTGTACGTCTACGTATCTCTTCATTTCTGATTCGATCTCGTAGAGAGACTCCGAGCATAGCCCTCTCCATAGCTCGTTGCGTGACCTTGAGCTTCTTTTTACGTTTTCGTAACAAAAAAATCTTAAAAAAAAAGGGATTTTTGATTTTGCAAAAGCTAATCTAAAGAATTTTCATTTGAATAAATTATACAGTAACTTTGCGCATACTTTCTCACAAACACGTACACTCAACAGCGTAAGTTACAGTATGAAAATCATTCTTATGCAGTCAAGATTTTGTTTTTATATACCTATTCATACTTAATCATACACTTGTCTAACTTATAAAAGGCTGTGTACTAATTGAGTAACAGACAACATATATATAGCTTATGCCACTAGTAGCCTAATCCTCTAGTCACTACTGCTAGAGACGCGAAATTTGGAGGGTACCTTCCTTGTACTAGTAAAGCATACATGTACATATCCACTAAAAAACAATTACTTGCTTTGGGGGTAAAACCATGATGGATGGAGCTAGTTAATTTGGGAATGATTTTTCTTTTTCTGTGTTATAATCAGAAATCAGGTTTTAATTACGAAATTCAGGATTTACCTAGTAAAATATATTTCTTTCTTTTCTCTCTATCCTAACATTAGAAGATATTGTTATTAATCATAAAGCACACTGTCCACGTAAACCGCACGTCATGTGCGTGCTATCATCATTTGTCGTTTGTTGTACATTTGCTTGCCGCTTGCTCGTAAAGAAAAGAAGCTCAGTCCACGGAGTGACATTACATTTGCGTATCGGCATGCAACTGATGGCATTCCGTGAATATAGCTACATTTGTTTAAATGCAAGCTTCAAACAAGCACACAAGCGACAAATGAAACAGCTTGCGTATGAAGTACATACACTACATGGACAGTAGGCCTAAGACTGTCATTTATTGCTCTGAAAAGCGCTCGTTATTTTACAGTGTATGCAATAAATAATCACGCTTATTCCCATTAGAGTAGACAGAGACTAAAAACAAAAATTAACACTACTTACATAGTAAAATTTAGTACATTATGTTTTATATATAAACATTGTTTACCTTTCCACAACCAAAAGGTCTGGACCAATGGTTAGGAAAACAAAGTATGGGCAGATAGCTAAGGACCTACATATGATAGAATAGTACAATTACTAGTAACTAGTTTCATTTTCTAGTTTAATGAAATATCTATACCCAAGCCATATTATTATATGTTATGGGACCGAAAATTTGAACCGAATTAATCGCACCCAAAAATATTGCACCTATATTCTTCAGCAATATCGACACAAGTGACCTGGTTTATATTCTTATGCTGCCTACTTGCCTGCCTAACATAGCTCAGAGGACACGATGGGTAAGATGTAATAATCAATATTTTGTTCCTCACATATTGATCTAGTAATTTTGACGATCTATGCAGACTTAATCAAGTGATTGATATAATGTAAATTGCTTCCCCTGTTTTGGTAGTAATAACTAATAGATACAGAACACATAACAGTGATATCATGGCATGAATCATTGCCAGCGAGGCCAGGGTTGGTCATATCTATGTTTATGTATCCAATCATAAGAAACAGGTTTTAAGTGTCTGTTGATTGCATGTTGGTGGCACAGATTGTATATAAAAATAGCTGTGGCTACAGTTTCATCTTGTAGTGATGATGATGATGATGATAAAATGTAGCATATATATATATATATATATCAACCAAATTTCTTGAAGTTCAAAATTGAAAGTGAAAAAATAAATAGACGGTTAAGTATTTTTTTTTTTCAAAAGCTGAGCTGCCAGTTATTATTTTTTTTTTTATTAACCTTTGCTGTCCCACTGCTGGGCAAAGGTCTCCCCCATTTCCTTCCACAAGTCACGGTCCTGCGCCATCTGCTGCCAATCTTTTTGGAATTTGCCAAGATCGCCACGCCAGCGTTTCCTAGGTCTACCTGGACAGCGTTGTCCATCTTACATTATATTATTATTATAGATAAACATTCTGTTCTTTTTTTTAACATATCAGTAATGCCAAAATGGTTGAAAAGGAAAATTGTGTAGTGATAAGGCAGATGACGTACTGGCCTCATTGCTTTCATGTCATAAATATAACAAATCATTTGCCAGCGACTGATTCCTGATTTAAACTCTAAAAAAAAATTTTTCTTTTATAATATCAGTTGATATATTACTTAGATATTTAAAAAAATCTGTAACTCAAATTGAAATCAGGTAAACTAAGAAAACAAACTATATTTTTAATTGTTATGTGTACAGGTGTAATTACAAGGTCAATGTTGATGATAGTGGACTTATCATCACAAAGATATTATAATTACGAGAATGAAGAAATAATATAAGTTACATCACAATAAAAATTGTGTTAGGTACTTTCAAATTCTTGAGAACAACTTATTTTACCTTCTTCATACATTCCGTTGATATACTATTGTTTTAACCGAAATAGGTTTATGAGGAGAATGAGTACGCCCGTTTGTCATAGTACAAATAGGTACTTACTTTGAACATTTTTACTAACAAAACATTTGGTGACGGAGTCTTTGCTGGGGGTTTCTTGATCAAAGCAAAAGTTGTACAAAATATATAAAATAAATATATTTTGTACAATTTTTGCAAAATATATATACCTTTAAATAAAGCATAGTAAGCGTAGATGACGATTTTAGGATGTATGTACACGGGTAAAGTGACCTAAAAGTAGGTACAAAGTTACTTACCTTAGATGCAAATTCTCGATGAACTTATCTGTTGTTAAATTATCCAGAAGCACAAAGTCGGACACTCCAACTTCAGGCTGGGTCGCCATTTTAGCAATTAAACACAACAACCAAACAAATGTTCACACACAATCGGCTGTAAATAATTTAATTGTAAACTCAGTCAACAAACCGTTACTTTTTGCTATGACAAACACAACCTCCCCGTTGAAACATTTCATTCAAACTGGCAAACTGTCATTTTTTATGATTTTTTTCGGTGCTGCCAATAAATAAAAAAATAAAACCTTGTGAAAATTGTATGTATATCGTAGAGAGAGAAAACAACAGAGTAAGTCACATTTCTTTCTCTTACACTGCTTAGTAAAATAAAGCCTAATGTTCTAATCACAAGTAATATAAAGTATGCATGTAAGAAGAATATCTTTATATATATATAGGTATTTTTTTCTATCCTTATGTATGTAACCGGTAGAGCCAAAGAAAAAAAGACAATAGAAATGCTATGTAGGTGGTTCCCGACCACCACAGCTATGTCCAGCAGCCCTGAAGCGGAACCAGTTGAGCTCTTAATTCGACTGCAACAGCATGTACGTCACTACTTTAAATAGGACGTGTAACAATTTAATAATGCCATACTGTGCCGTCTTAGAATGCTAAAATAATAGCACTACATAAAAATTATCAAATGAAAGTATTTAATTTCACACATAAGTGTTATTTTATTATTGTTTACGAAATAAAACAATATCGGGAAGATCACAAATTAATTATATTGTTACAGTCAAAAACCAACATAATTCTTATCGTAATAAAGTATAATTTGCACTAATTGGGTTAGCGCTACTCAACTCAACATGAAGTTGCGTTAGGTAATTTTCGACGTTAACACTAAGAACTTAAGAATTTTATCAGTTAAAATTAATTTAGATGACATCTAGCGTGCAGTGCAGAACTAGTTTGTGTCATGTTGATTTGCAATGAAATAAGTCATAAGTATATATATATCTAATGCTAAAATTAAGTCTAACGTTTAGAATTTAAGGCATATTTTCAAATGAGCTGTATTTGACTAAATTGTGCTTAGTAAACTGAGCTATAAAATGTCAATGTAATAATAATTACATTTGTAGTGCAAAATACGATATATATCTTACTTGTGTGAGTTTGCCGACAGTGGTTCTGCGTAATACTGTGTTTTCAAGTCATTTCTATTGCCTTCTCTTTTCTGTGGGTCAAACAGTACTTCTTGTCAACATTGAGCTGTATGTACTTACGTACGAGATCAGCCCCCGTATTCTGAACCCATTCGGTTTCGGAATCGATTCGATTTGTATATCTCCGTCTCTGTCATTTCCATAAAGAATGACAGAGACGGAGATATACAAATCGAATCGATTCCGAAACCGAATGGGTTCAGAATACGGGGGCAGGATCTCATCAGATCGCACTAAAAAAAATCAGCTGAACCGCAATTGAACGTTGACCGCGTGAAAGCGTTAACGTTTTAACCATAAGTTAAGATGCAACTGGAGTGCAGCTGGAATGGAACGTTACCGCTATCAATTTTGTTACTTTTTGTCAAACCTTTTTTTGAGAAAAAGTAACAAAACGTAAGCCGTTCCACTGGGTCATTGTGCTGTGTAATAAAAAATTTAGTGGAATTTTCGCCTTATAAATTGCCTCCAACTTTGGTTGACGTTTGAATTTTAGCGCAATACCAAATTTTACAAAGTTGAATCGGAACTTGACTACAAGCGTAGTTGAACCGTAGCTGAACTATTAGATGAACTATATACCAAAATAACGCGATCGTTCCCCAGATATCACTCATAGCTACTTCGTTCATTACATTCAACTGCGGCGAGAGCGCCGCACCTCACTTAGTGGCTTACTAGTGAAGTGCGTGCTCTCAATGTTTTGCTGGCGAGAAAACACACCATTATTTAGTATTCTGCGTTGCAAGTATCAATCGTACGAATCGTACGAGTCGGTTATCGTCATTAGGACCAAAGGCAAACTGCAGCTGCATGACAGTGTCTCGCACGCAGTCGTGGCAATTTCGAGGCACACCGGAACCTTTACTTACTACACCGATGACGAAGGGGATGCCAGCAGCCGTTTTGTACGGCGGGCGATGGCAGCCACACCAAAGGCCATTTTTTAATACAACCTAAAAATTACCATCAAAGATCGTAACGCGGCGGTAGTGGAGGCAATGAATAGGAAAATTTTATTAGTTAAATAATTTCTGTCCCATATAGGTAGTATTAGGAAAGCGTGTGTACCCAGAGCACTCACGCTCACTTAAAGGCTTCTTCTTGCGGCGGCGTTGTGTGGCGGGTCGCCCTCTTCCCTCAAATATGGTTGAGGAGAGCGATGGGTGGCACATGCGTTAACTCGTGAACGGGTGCTGCTTGCGGGAGCTGGATTGCCCGGCGTACACACGCATGCATGTTAGTTAAGTGTTAATGTTATATCCGTCTTCCTCTTGTATGCTAGTTTAAAAAAAAATTAAACTTAGTTAAAAATTAAATGTATTAGCTTATATATAATCGTAGATAAACGATGTAATTATTATTCCAGCGCTGTAACGCTGTTTTGTTTACTTTATCAAAAAATGTGACAATAATTTTGCTTCAGATAGCTCCTCTGACACGTAAGTACATAGAGCTCAATGCTTATCCATTTTATTTTATGATGTCTTTTAGCACCCCTGATTTAGATATAGGGCCGAAGGATAATATTTTGAAGAATACTTTTTTTTAAGTTTTGTCCTATCTTTTTCGCCCGTTCTAAATCCAACCCTGAACGTCGGATTCAAGCCAACCACTCGGTGTCATACACACACACACTAACACATAAAATAATACAGTTACTGGCAACTGGTGAGCCGAGCGGTTGTCGCGACATGCGGGAAAATCGTTGCCTGGCAACGGTGAGACAAGACCACGCGCTGCTGTTTGATTTAAAAATCGTGCGTTCAACGATAAATAAATGTACGTGATATTCTATCTCATTATATCCCCCCCCCCCCCTCTTGTGAAATTTCGTGATTTTTTTCCAAACTCCTCTCCCCTCTTTTAAGCCTCACGTGATTAATGGACGATCTCTTACCTAATTGAGTGAATTTTTGTGATTAGACATAAAAAACTTATTATTATTAGTACGTAAAATACATATTTTCCGTATGTCGATGCTGTGTGTTCAATCGAGGATCGAGGGTAGTTCTCATTTATTGCCATGATAGAGCAAGAAAAATTGGTAGGAGGCAGGAGCACAGACTAGGTATATTTTTCAGCGAATAGAATAGAATATTTTGTATTTTATTTCTAGTAACACTATACCAGCCGCCATTTTCCTTGTTGTAGGTGCATCAAATGTCATAATAGTTTCAATTTTCCTATAATTCTAATTTTTCTTTCATTTTATTCAGTTATTTATGAGTTTTACGTTATATTTGCATTGTATTGTAACGCTGCTATATTTTTATATGGTCGTGAAAGTTTTACAAGTCCGGGGTAACAGTGATTTTGCTTAGTCGTCATTTCAAGGATCCTCGATGCTCCACAATGAGGATCGTCCTAAGATGATGTAGCGAGCAACACACCCACATAGAAGTAGCACGAGTTCGTTTGTTTAGTGGATTTCCTAGGGGGCATGCATGCGTGAGCTACGGCTGCCGTGTGAGGGAGTTGATGGGACAATGAGTGAGTCCCCAGGCGTGGAGTGGCTGCCTGCGTACAGCCCGGGTCCGCCGCGCCACAGCCCCCTAGGCCCCATTCCGCGCTTTGTCTACGAGGATGTGCAACCTTTCTCACTCCAGCAGGAAAACAATAACAAAGAGGACCAGAAAGAAAACGCTAATAAAATAAAGCATGCGAAGCCCGCGTACAGGTAAACGCGTTTTTTTCTCGACGAGCCGTACACAATTACCAATTATGTCCAAAGTGACTCACTCTGTTTCCTCTGTAGGCTGTAGGTGACCCTTTTTAATTACATAAATATTGCCTGATATCGTAATATTATAATTAAAAGTTGTTTTTGTTTTGTGTATTGTTTTCTATTTCATGTAGTGTTTTTAGTATTGGTAGCATGTGCAGACTTATTAAAATACTTATTTAGTTGCTGGTATCAGATTTTTAAGGAGGTTGCTACAGACATTAGTCACTCTTATTCAGTAAGAGATCTGCACAGTAGAGTTATGGATAGGATTGTTACAATTTAATATTAACTTGTAAGTAATTATCATTCTGCCAGGGCCATCTATCTGGACAGGCCATTAATTATTTGTAATTTATAGTTATCAACTTACATTACTTTATAAGGAAATAATTGTACAGATATGGTTCACAGTTCACAGTTTGTTGCTGGGGCCGATTATGTTATAAGATGTAATATTTATGAGAAACTCTGTGCTCCACAGTTTTCCATCTAACAATGAAGAAAAAAATATCTATATTAAAGAAAAACAAAATACCCGACTGCAGAAAATTAAGAGGTTTTGCAGTCAACTTATGACTTCATTACGCTTAATATGCTGTTGAGTTTTTTGTGAGAAAGTATGAGTAAAACTGCTGTAAAAGATTATAAATGCGTATTAATTACAGTAATTTTAGCAAATTTATTTATTAAGAAAAAGTTCATTGCAGGTTATGAAAACATGCATTTTTTATTTTTTGACTAATATATTATTATTACAAAAAAATACCATAAATTCAGGGAGTGAAGACAAATCTAACAACACTTCAGATATCAAAATCGGTCAAGCTGTATAGGCTGAAGGCGATCATATAGAAACACACATACATACACTCGAAAAACATAACCCTCCTTCTTATGCATTTGGGTAAAAAGGATTCTAGTTTGTAAGCTATCCTTGTATCATATTTTATAACAATCATTTCTGTTGTTTCTGAGAAACAGACAGAGACTTTACTTTTGTAATATCCTGATGATTGATCTTAATTGTGTAAATACCTATACCTATGACCAATTGACCACTAGGTCAGGCTCCACATTATTTGGCTGATTTCAGTAGCACATTCTTTTTTATAATTAAGACATATCAACCTGAAATATCAAATTTAAAATAGTAAACATACTAGAGGGAACTGGGTACTGGGGATTCTGGGTCATATAACCCAGAATGGTAGTAATTTTAGTAATGGCTACTATTTTCACTCTAAAAACTTGTGTCTATCAAAATTAATATTCATATCATTGAGAAACACTCATAGATATTTTTATTTGAAGAAACGGATTACTTATATCTATTTTTGAGCCGAAATCTCCGACTATAGTTGCAGCACAAATGTCACTCCCAAAGTACATCTCGTCTGGTCCTGTACCAGTAACCCACAGTAACCTGTTTGTTTAGCAAAAAAAAATTAACAATCACATTAGTTTTCATAATAAAACCCATATATATGTCTAGTGCTGTTTTATTATAAAGCTGTTTCCTAATTCCAGTTATGCGAGTATGATTCGACTGGCTATCAGCAGCTCAGCGAGTGGGAAGATGACCCTCAATGAGATTTACACATACATTTGCAATGCATTCCCATACTACAAAGAAGCTGGCAAAGGATGGATGGTAAGCTTAAGCAATATAATTATCTGCATTATACATTGCCAGCTGCTGGCGGATCCTTAGTTCTTACATTTTAAATAGTATGACATGTTGTTATATTCCTATTATAAAAAACTTTAAAACTAAGAATAATTAATGTATCTATACAGACATACTGGCGCCATAACGCGTTACGTAACGAAGCGGTTTACCCTACCATAAGAAGTTATCACTTCAATAATATTTGGCAGGGCAGTAATCTTATTGCTTTACTAAATTATTCTTTATAAGTATCATTTTGATTGCTATTTCTAATATTATATCTATTCCATTTCTACTTAAGCATTCACTCAACGCGAGCAACTATCTCTCTTTTTAAACATATACTAACATATATATACATAACTCAATATTGTCAGTTAGTAACATAACTCGGTATTGTCAGTTAGTAACATAACTCAATATTGTCAGTTAGTAACATAACTCAGTATTGTCAGTTAATATCTTTTTTTGCACCAGAAATATGTTTTATCTTTGTTAATATTCACACTCGAGCCCCAAGACACAAGCCACGTGCTTAGTTTGGGGCTCACCGTTAAAACTGAATACATATATCTTCTTTTTATGTATGTATAACTTGACATGTAAACTATACTGTAAGCATTTATTTTCTGCAAATAAATTTATCTTTATCATATAAAATCACTGAAAAGGTAAATTAGAAAAGTAAGAGCTGAATTTGTTTATTTAGACAGGAGAAATATTTGAAAACAAGTTTTTCTTTGATATCTTTTTAATTTGGTTGAGGAATAAGAAAATATGTGTTTTTTCTAATTCCGTCGCCTTAAAATGTTTCTCCTCTATATGTAAACAAATTTAGCTCTAACTTTTCTAATAACCTTAATCAATGTTTTGACATGTTTAGAAATGTTGTGACGCGCGAGAGAGATAGCTGCGCGCTTTAATCTCGACCTTAATGTTAAGCAGCATATAAACCCCTATTAAACTTTTTAGTCTATTCATTACTTACAAATTCTACTTCCTACTTCCATGTCTTTCCTTTTACCCTGTTTTTTTATATTGATATTAAAATATGAGTAAAATGCCTCTATTGGTAAGACCTCACAGTTTAGTAACCATTGTTTTAGAATTCGATACGCCACAACTTGTCGCTGAACAAGTGCTTCATGAAGGTGGCGCGGAGTAAGGACGACCCCGGCAAAGGTTCCTACTGGGCTATGGACACTAGCTACAAAATGGCGGAGGTGGCGCCCCGCCGGCGGCGGAGTCTTAGGGTAAGCTTTGCAATTATGCTTAGTTTCCTTGGTACAAGTGAAAAAATGATTGCTCTGTTGGTTGTGTGATGGACTTCCATGCCGGAGCATGCAGCTTCAAACTCAAAAGTTAGTTTCCAAACATATTCAGTCTTCATAGTTCATAGTTGTGTGTGAAAAACTTGCTAAAATCAGCAAAGGAAAACATTGTGAGGAAACCCACATGTCTTCAATATCATACTTGGTCTAAACTTCAGACCCCACCCACACTTGGCCAGAAGAGTGCTGTATTCTAATCTTTTTTACATTGAGGAGAGGCCCGCGCTTGGCTATAGCTTATTTAGGAAACAGCGTTAACACTGCGCGAACGTCGCGTCAGCGTCTGTTTTACTTTTTCTGTGTCCTCCCGCCCATCGCGCAGTGATCTAGCCGAAAGAGCACGATTGGGTACTTGACGCCACGAAACTGTGGCGTGAGAGCTGAGTTAAGGGCCCTTATTCCGTATGACCATCGGCCGCGCTCACGTACGTGACGTGTGTGCATTGACAATGAAAATTAGCCTTTAAGTTTAAGAAGCCAAAGTCTAATTTTCATTGTAGACACACAACGTCAAATTCACGTTATACGGCCGATGGTCATACGGAATAAGGGCCCAGGGGGGGTAGACAAGTGGCATTCTAATTTTGTGAACGCCAGTAGAAATAAAGGAAATGAATGGGATTGACGTTAGCTAACGAAATGTCACTTGACGGCACGTCAGTTTCTTTGCATTTCGAAGCGTAAGCGTTTGTAGAAATAAAAACGTTTGCCGCTTTCCTAATCCTACAGAAGGCGTGCGATGTGAACGTCGATCAGCATCAAACAGGAGGAATGCGCATGTTAACAACTGCTCAACTTTTATAGCGATGCAAAGTTGGATCGCGCTCGTTTTTATCTTGCTTTTTCTATGAGACAGAAAAAGAGTGAGACATAAATTCAAATGAGCCTACTTAAAATTGTAATATTTTTAACAGACTTGTGTCTTGTGCTTTCCCGCACAGAACTTCTTAGTTATGGTAACCGAGAACAGCTTTAAATCTAAGGAATACGAGTAATTGTTCCGCCTCTATCGCGTCAGATTTCGTATTGCAAAGCTGATTAGGAGTTTTCTAAAGGAGCCCTAACGTTAGAGTGTTATGTGGACTAACAGTGCAGTAGCGCATGTCTACAGCCTGATTTTCTTGTTGGCAGCTTCAGCACAAGGGTCTTTATGTAGCTCCAATCTTGTGCTGGTGGTAGTTTAACTCGAACCTGTGTAATACCTACAATTAGGCTGAGATCGGACCTAGATAGTGAAATCGTAGTGTGTACACTTACAGTAAATTGTAAACGTATACATATAATTGTGAGGTGTGTTCCCCAGATGGCGCCGTACAGTCCGGAGTGCAGCTCGAACAGCAGCGGCGAGGCGGGGGCGGGCGCGGCGGAGGCGGGGGCGGGGCCCACGCCGCCCGCCACGCCCACCACGCCCACCTCGCCCGCGGTGCCTGCGCCCGCGCTCAAGGAGGAGGTCTCAATCAAACAGGAGACAGGTTCGTGGAAACTGCATCATCACTTCATCAAGGAATATTCATTATTTCTATTGGGGACCAAATCGTTTACACAATAATATCCCGCGAGTCACCTGTTTACGTTGTCGCTCTACCCACTACCTGCCGGAACGAGCTGAGTGTAAATGGGGGGGGGGGGGGGGGGGTCAGATATAGTGGGTAATAATGGAATACATAAATGTCAACACAATTTGTACCAAACACTCGCTTCTCGTTAATCAACTCGTTTCTATTCTGTTTGGTAAGAGAACAATTGTGGCAAAAAATTGGAACTGATGTCTCGATTGTGCAGACGGACAAAATAATTAAATATGGACAGTGGCGCCCTCAGTGCTACACACAGTTGTCTATCTGAACAGACTCTAGTTCTGCTCATATCTCACTAATAGTGTCTAATAAGCAGTCTTTCTGTGTGACTACCGTCCTAACTGATATTATAAGAGCGAAAATAACTGTCTGTCTCTCTGTGTTTTTTTACCTTTTAACAGTTAAACGGTGGACCCAATTGTTATGATATTTGGCACAGATTCTTTAGTACATGGGCTATTTTTATCATCATCATCATCTTCATCACCGTTTTTCGTACTACGCGGGTGACATGGGCAGGCTCAGCTAGTTTAAGTATAATTGTAATTTCATGTATTTCAGATTCCCAGACAGACGACGCGCTGACGGCCTTAATGAACGAGGAACTGATGAATGACGTCGACATTAGCAGAGGTATGTATTAATTATTAAAAATAAATAAATAAATATTTGACATTTCACACAGCACCATCTAGCCCAGGCTAAGCAAAGCTTGTACTATGGAACTAGATGGCTGATAGAATACAAACTTTTTTTTTTGTAAATACATACTTAAGATACATCACACAAATGGTTGCCCTGGGTGGGGATCGAACCCACAACCTACAACTTAGAAAGCAGTAAAGTTAAATTGTTTCATCAACGAATATATATGTGGTTAGAGCGTTGGTGGAACGCGGGTTGCTTGCGGCACGCGTGCGGCGCGCTGCGGCATAGCTCCCTGACGGACGACTACGGCAACTTCGTGGTGCAGCGCCTCGAGTGCGAGTGTCCTGCGCAGCCGCAGCCGAGCCCGCCTCCCGCGCACGCCGCCGACCCGCCCTACTGGCACACGGACTTGTTATAACGACGCCCGACCGGCACTCGACGCATCCACAGCTCGCACACGGAGGAATCACGTGAGGAGCTACCGTGACACCGCTTATATTTTCTTACATTATACATGTTCGTTTACAGCTGTCGATATTAATGAGGAGTCTGGGTCGGCGAGATCGGTCGGTTTCGACTGATGTCATGTGCGTCCCATACGCAGCTCCGCGTGCGAACACGCAGACGTCTGCGTATCTCATGCCGATGAGAATAATAACTTTTGTATATCTTTATTTTACATCATCGTTTTTTATTGTAATGAGAGTGGCGATTGTATTGCGATGTTTGGTGGTTTTATTTGGCTTTATGATGATGGCGTTAAAGTCGAAATTCTGTTGGGAAATGTTGTATATTTGAAATGTGAATTGTTGTATTCGATCGAATGGTTAGATCGGAATTGAGTGCGGTGATGATATTTTGAGGAAACGAATATATCTAGCGCGAATGGAAACTAATGATCAGCTCCAATGATTCGATTAACATTTAAAAATATATATATGTGTACTTATATTCGTTTAAATCGAAATCAAGACGGAGCTCGATTCGAGCTATATATTTCCCCGACAGCGTGGCTGGCCCGTAACTAGCGATGTACTTACATTACCTATATTAGTTTGTACAAAGTTCCATTTGGTATCGATTTCAGCGAATGTTCATAATCGGCTGATCGACCTTACTGTGTTCGTTTATACAATATGCTGTTGTTATAATATTAAATAATATTATTAGCTACATCTACAAGGAGCGATAAGTCCAACTTCTGTCATATTCGAACAACATATCTGTCTACTGATATTTTAAACATTTAACTTATAGGAGCTTTCATTCCTTTATTCTACTCGCCATATTCAGAGTATAATTTTGATATAAACATTTGAATACTTGCTTTTTAGCTTTCAGAGATATTTGTGGTCCATATCAGCCAACATGGTTTGGTCGCAAGTCGTCCCATTCTCAAATTGTCACGCACTCGCAAAACGTCAATTTCTCGAAACATTAAATTCTTTAAAAAAAAATATAACTAATCCGAATCAGGTGAGGTTTATGATTTAGGAGGAGAGATAAATCAATATTTTTCCGAAATATCTTTCGGGACTTCACATGACTTCGAATTGAAAATAACATCAAGAACATACGCAAATTAAAATTAAAAAAGAACGAAAAATAAATAAATGGCGCTTGTTTCCTGCCCTACCTCAACACCTGGGTTTGGATTTGTTACAGTTTACATTGTTACACAAATAGTGTGCGTAGGATATGTTAAGAATGGAGCATATTCCAAATTGGACGTTTGGTGAGTGTGTGACAATTTGAGACTGCAACGATTTGCGATTAAGCCATCAACGCATAAATTTCATTTCTATCTCTCTCTCGAAGAAAGCGAAACGTGTCGAACGAATGTTTCTTGACAATGAAGTCTAAGAGGAAGTTCGTTGTCATCGTTAAATGTTGAACAATTTTTTTGCAAAATATTTCGTTATATTTGTATTATATACAAGTTTTACTCTTAAATACGAATATTTTAGTTTTTATTCGAATTTAAGGACGATTGAGTGTGGTGTGGTGTGGTGTGTGGACAGCCAACATTAGTCAAATTGGATCGACTGAAATGGATTGAAGTTCATGGTCTGTCTGATGATGAATTTCACAAAAGAATAACCGAGTAAAACCTACATACATATGTAATTAATTGTTGAACATTTTGTAATAAATAATAATGAACAAATTCACAAAATCATCTTTTTATACTGACACTGACATCCAACTGGTTGTTTCGCGTATTTTTCGCGAATAATTGAGGCTTCTTTTTATTTTTGGTGGAGTTTCTAAATTGTTCTTATGATATGCCACGATGGTTCAGACCTACAGATTGTAGTGTTCAGATATATTGCTACTTATGCTAACAAAATATTTAAATAATTGAAAAAGTGTATATGTGCCATTCACTCTTATTCGTTTGTACTTGACAATAGACGATTTTTATGACCTAACATTTTGGAATCTTAATATATTACAGTCTGAACTCTGAATATAAACTTTACCTGAACATTAATTTATGAAGTTGAAAAAATATAAATATACATTAAATAAACAGTTTTCCTATTTGGTAAAATTATATAGACATTAAAAGATTAATTTAGAGAGAAAAAAATGATTCCTGACTCTGTAGGTGTGAAGTAGCGTATAATGGCTTTCGCACACCGCATCGACTCGACGGATACTCAGACTCGAGCCGTATGACTTGTATTCCAATGTTTCGCTTCAAGTTGAGTCGACGTCGAGTCGTTATGTCTAGACGCCGAATGGACTGTAAAGAGTAAACTTAGAAACAAACGATTATAGTATTGGAGCCAGATTGGTGTCGAACAGATCTCAGAATGACCAGTATAGTGTATATTATTATAAAGAATTATATTAATAGCGTGCTAATATAATAATTTTAACTGTGCATAATATACATAAATTTAGTTTAGTTGATAAAATATGAGTTAGTTTGTACGAATTTATTATTTAATGAGAAAAAAATAATTATATAAATGTATTAAAAAGTCGCACTTATATACGTAATGAATGCTTTGTAGAGACGTGTAATATCGGCCTATCGGTATATATTTATTTTAGGTTTCGCTTGCCTAAACATTGTGTTATTTTTAAGTTCTCTTAGGGTGCAAAATATACTTAACGTATTTAACTTGTGCCATACAAGCGTTCGATGGCGTGGAGCACTTAGGTGATAATTCATAATGAAATATTCAGCGTAAGATAACTTACGGAATAGCCAGAGTCGATGTCGTTACAACTGCTGTTTATTAAGTTATCTTATGCCAAAAAAAAATTTAAAGTAAAAAAACTGTCCCATATCTTATTGAAAATGTGTTCAAAAAGTTTTTTAGAAGTTGTATCTACATACATGAGTATAATATTAGCGTGTATATAGTAAGGTGTTATTTTAGTACGATCAGGTTTCTTGTGAAAGTGTTGTATTGTAACATTTTTACCAGTTTTTGAAATGCCAATTGTATTTGGCTCGTATATTGTGTGATTTTTACGTGAAATGCTCGAATATTATGCTCTTATAGAAGTACATAAATATGAAATTTATTTGTACATTCTTCTATTATTTTACCTCTCAAATGAGATTTTAAACTATCAAATTTTTTTCACAGATGGGTTTATGTCTCATATATTTTTCGTGTGATAATGTTGGGCATTCACGTATTTTTTATGCAGTTGTCGCTAATACTAAGAAGGTCGGTTATATAGCGACGTGTACGTCGTTTCACATAGTTGTTAATATATTTTAAGCTTTTATTTACTTATTGGAAGCAGCTTATGAAACATTAAAAATTATGTATGGAATGAAGGCATTCGTACAACTTATCGACTCAAACAAAAACACCTAAAGCTAGATGTGTTTAAAAAAATCGGACCTCAAAAATTTGACCTTTACATTGAGTAAGCAAAGAATATCCCGAACGTCAACCGACAAAAGGCAAATGTGCAAATTGTATGATACCAACATTAAACAAACAAAAAAATTCAAAGAAGTACGCTTGGTATGCAAATATGTTAGTGGCGCTAGAATCGCATTTTCGACTTTTATATTTGGTGAAGTATATTTTGAGTCAATATGGTGTGCGAAGTCTTTAACTCCAATTAAAGAATTGCTTTTGCATAAAATATTGTAATGTGAAAAACAACCCGAGAAGTTAAATGAATCTGTTTACTTCAGAATATTACTTTCAAGAAATAACGAAAAAATAAAATGAATTCTATGTTATTGGTTCGAGAAATAACATTCCTAATTTAGTGAAAGTTTTATATTTATTTTGATAATTGTGTATTTTGCGAAAATAATGAATTGATTACATTAAGTATTCATAATTTTTACATATATTTTAATTTTGTATAGTTTGGAGAGTATTCATCGATATAGAAATAGATTACTTACAAATCTGTTTTTACTTACCTGTCTTATGATGTAAATAATAGTGATAGAGTGGCGAACTATGAGATTTTTTTAAATCACGAGCTTTTATCGACTGTCAGCCTACATTTTGTTATTTACATTATAAGACAAGTAAGAGCAGACTTTATTCGAATTTGTAGATTATGATATATTACTTATATTATTTTGAAGAGTTTCGTTGTATACTTCTTATGGGAGCTTGTCTTAACACTTTGTGCGCGAAGAGTAACAAATATTACCCTCTTTGCTTGGTTAGTTGGGTAAGAATGAAGCTCCGTGGACTAAATAGATTGAAGTCAGTTCCACTGCGACGCAGGATGTGGCCGTGGCTCGCGGTGGATACATCCGCCTACATTATCATATAAAACGTACGTGCGTAGTAAAGCAATGGGGAATAATTTCAAGCCATCACTAAACTAATTATAATTCCTAAAATAACTAAAATTATATAAATCCGGCAAAGTAAGAGTTTCATTCGCACACCGAGGCTTCCGTACTCCTATACTTATGAACATTAACACTGACACAAGGACTAATTATTCAGCAAAATATGCTTTATATCTAAGAATATTTGTAACTTCATATATTGTGTACAGTAGAATTAGCCTGAAACACAATATCAAGTTCAAGTAAGTAAGTGTTACAGATCTATTTTCTTTATCCAAAGATTTATTACTACACTTTATTCCAAGGTAGATTTAACTGATCTAAATCTTAATCCATGGTTTACTCTATTTTGTTTGTGTGACATGACACTAGCTTTCAAGGAAATATTCACCTATCATGTTTAGTTTCTTTTTTTAATCAACAAGGTTTTATCAAAAATTATTAACGCAAGCTTTTCTCGCCCTTGACCAGTTTTTAGTATTTGTTGATTTACATCAAAGCAAGCCCTACAATCTTGCCAATTTTGAGACTTGTATCTATTACCGTTCAAAATATACAGCCGTTAAGTGTAGGACAGACATATAAGACACCGGCACTGTAGCCTCACGAATAGGCTTAGTACGGAAGCCTAAAAAAGAACAAAATTCTCTAAATTGTTCGTTAGTTTTTTTTTAATTTAGTTATTTTAAGAATTTTAATTAATAATAAACAAATAGTGGTGCCTTGAAAACTGACCTCAATATCCGTCTTAATCTTAATATAAAAAAAAAAGATTAGGATATATGAATGCAATTATTATGATTTCTTAGGTTTTCACGATTGTTGCTCATTGAAATTAATCACTTAACGGATTTATCATATATATTTTTACATGACCAATTATGTAAAAAATATGCGATAAATGAGTTGAAAGTTGTTTAATGTCAATGCGTTTATTTTTCTATCAATTCAGCAAATCATTGTGTTAGACAAAATATTTTAGTTTTTAGTTTGTATTTAATCAGATGTCGTATTAACGTTTATTTAGTTATTGTAAAGCGGTGCATAATGTAAGTTGCCATCTTATTGTTTGATAGTATTTATTGTTTCTGTGATAAAAAAATCTTTATTATTTTATTTTTTTCGATGATTAGTAACGAAAAACTTATTATTACCTAATATTGTTCGGGCATAGATGCTCAAGATTCATAATAAAGTGTAGATTCAGAAAGAGATGTATATTTATTTTGTATAAACATGATAACTACGAATTTCCGATGTATATAACAGATGTATTGTCAGCTAGATGTGTGAGCCGACTATGCCCGGACAGGACGGCGACGCTGCTATTACAATTGTCAATAAATCGTGTATGAAGGACAATTCTTTTCCAATAGCAGACTAAAGGCTTTTTTCAGTTTGCAAAAAAGCTATTTTTACGATCATTCCCGTTGTCCACCAGTGGGGGACACGGAAGTGAGGGACAACAGGAATGTTCGATATTTCACCCAAATATATAAGGAACGTGACGCTTGGGTACCATATAGCTTGACGTGTTTTGTCTTAATGTCCCCTAAATAAAATGGGGTTTTAAGCTACATTCATCGTGCGCTGAATCTTAAGCAAATAAGCGGCCAAGACCGTATCGAGACACGCATGTTGTAGGGTTCCGTAGCTAATGTTGTAATCTAAATCTACTTGTCGAGTATTGTTTATTTAGCGGACATGGCGACATTATAAGGGTTCCTCGTAGTCACTATGGAACTCTAAAAAGAGGAAAGCGGGGAGAGTGGATACGTCAGCTTATATTCAAAATAATTCGAACCCATTTAAAAATATAATTAAGTCTGTTATTGTATAAGAATTGTCAATTATAGAGGGATTCATTAATAATTGAATTATCAGAGTTGCTGTTCTGGTATGTCGTAAATGTTCGGTATAGATGTATATTTTTGCGTTATTTTGGTTACTCACTCCGCCTATTGATGATATTAACGCGGCGATTTAAAAATAACTATTTTATTGTAATAGTAAACACGTTAGCGGTTTAATTTAAGGAGTAGTATGTTCTACCTCTAAACAAATTATAGTTGATGTACAATAAAACTTTTAACAGAATCGTCTCTTCTTTTATTGTAGTATGTGACCATATCTGCTAACTGACAGTGATAATAATAATCAATGAGATTTTATCTAGAGAGAGGTTATCATATATCTCATTGAATATAAAGTAAAAGAATGGCTAATCTCAGTTACCCAGCACTTTTAAGGATAAGACATCTTATATATCTTCATGTTGCAATTTCTAAACACGCAGGATAGTAGGTATTTTTATTGTAAGCAAATCACGACACTTAGCCTCTAACAACGTTGCTCGACGTCTCGCGACTGAAGACGAATCGGGCGATAACCTTGCTTGATTGTTGTTTCCATTGAAACGGAGCGAAACTTACGAGTGTATGAATCGACCAATCAATGCTCGAAAATTTTCACGCAGAGATTTCAAGCATTGTGATTGGTCAAATCATGCTTACTCTTATGCCTTCGATACTTGTTATAATTCAAATATCCGATATTATAAAATTAATATCCGATATTAGTAAACTATTTGTTACCTTTTTGTGACTTGGAAAACATGAAACCGCAGGGCAATAAAAGTAGGTACAATATAATAAAACACGCCAGATTGAAATATCAACAACTTTAATGATAAAATATATACAAGAACAATATACATACATGTGTTAACAATATATCGCGGTCGGTGCAGTGCGGCGGCGCGGCCGGCCAGGCGTGATCCTGTACTTCCAAATAATACCCACAATCATCAACATACAAACTAAACAGTGCTGCAAAACGGCTGCAAAACGGCTACTCAACGTGGAACCTCAATAATATAAATTACCTAATCATTGAAAAACATATTTTGTAGACAATAATGAGAAGACATTGTCCTAAAATAACCTTTCACACGGCTCAAATTAATAAAAAGTTAGTTAACGCCAACATGAAATCAAAATTCGTATTCGTTGTTTTAATTCAAAAGCCAATTTTAAACATTACAATCACTAAACATTTCTAAAGGTTACATATATATAATCCGAATTGTGAAACACCGAAAAGCATTCCCCGGAAACGTATTTTTTTTTTCAAAATAAAGTTTCTCAAATTAAAAACACGAAAGATCATTTGACAAATCGTCTGTTAACCGAATCTTAGTAACACGAAAGTTCATGTGTATAATAAAAAGAAACCTAACGAACCTACCTAATAATTGATATATCTGAGAACCGAACCTTGGTAAATAAGGTTTCTGGATATAACATAACAGAAACCTAGCCTAATAATTGATCGGGCAAATGAATGACATGGAATTAGAAACCTGTGTAAGTAAAACATATGGAATCAGGCATTTCTAAAGTGAAATGAATTCGGGCAAGTAAGATTCGAACAAATACAATTCGGATTATGGATAGGTTACCATTTCTATAACTACATATAACTCTAATTTCACTAAAATTCCGAAATAAAGGTGTACTTGTGATAACTTATAAAAATACATACAAACATTTTTATTAATTGCACACGACAGATATAACTGATCACTAGTTACTACGCACCATAACAATAATGCCTCGACGGAAGGCGCTCATTAAAATCACAATCACATTTATGAAATTAAATTATCAATTACAATGAAAATAATTAATTGTTAGAGCATTAAATTATTTAACGATAGATAAAATATAAAAACTGCGTATCGGCTACATGGAGACACATAAAAGAGGATAATTATATTATTTCACGGAATCATTGTTTAAGAGGCTAAAGGACAAAACTGCTTTCTACTAACATATTATTGTATATTGTATATATGTTTTTTTTTTTGGTTAGAGACAGAAATAAAATCCTGTTCTATGGAATAACTGGTGAAATTTGGTTACTAAACCATTCTCTTAAATCGTGGATAAAACATCGGAAACCGTATTTTATATATACAATATTCCAATTAACTTTGACCTCTTTCACAAAAAAAAAAACAAAAAAAACAAAGTTTTTTTTTACAAACAATAAACACAAATATAAAGGTCTATATGACTTTATACTGTAATTTATGTTTAGATTATTGTCTGTTAATGGATATAAACTAATAAAGAATAGGACAAGAAATCTTAAATATGCAATATGAAGGGAAAAATACTAAGTACATTGATAGTGCTAAATTTACCTTCATAGAAAAACTAACTTCTAATAAATCACTAAAATGGGTTGGATGCATATGCATTTAATATTCAAAAGCAATCCAATGTTAAAGAGACTAAAAAAATGGTTATCATCTAAACCTATTAAAAATATGAAAAAATAAATATTTTAAAATCTAAGTCGTTCGTGATCGCGTCAAGAATAAAATGTACATATTCACAGCCCTAGCAACATGAAGTTAACGTCCGGGAGGGACGACGTCTAGCCAATCTCATAAAGAAGGCAAGAAATGTTGTAATGTTGGCTACAGATCTTACCGTAAAGGCGCTTGGCTAATCTAGACAGCTCCGTGTTAAGGCGCCGGCGTAGGTGCCACAACTGTCTCACTTCGCGCACTACAACTATTTAAATAAAACATTTTTTGGGTAAATATGAATAAGTGAAATAGTATTGAAAATATACTATTCTACATCTGTCTTAAAAAACTTTATGTATGGGCTTTTATTTCGGTGAAAATAAAAATATTCGTAATTAAGAGTGTAGTTCGACCATCGTCCGTTTCGCAAGCGCACATCATTATTTTTGAAGATATAAAATGACTGATTGAAATATATATATAAAAAACGTTGTTTAGTTAATTACAAAGCAATATAAATTAAATAATAAATATAATTTAAATAAATAAAAAAGTGTACAACTGTGTTGAAAACTCAAGATCACATAATAATAAACGCGTATCTAATAAAAAATATTTTTTAGAACTAAAAATATTTTTTATGTATGAAAATTAACTTGGATCAATTTGAAATTTTGTCAAAGCAATGTTGATTGTTAGTGCACTAAACTACGATTTTTATAAGTTCATTCAGTCATGTTATATCTTATTGGTATGCGAGACGGAGGATGGTCGTAAGCATTTGTCCTGAGTAAATGACTAACGGCTCGATCGTGGTTAAAATAGATACATATAATTCAAAATAAGCATCTTATTAACAGATGAAAGTTGAGATATTATGAAATACCGTTCTTATGGGGCTGGCGTTCGCATTTTTTACCAAAAGTACATTCAATAGTTTAATATCTAAAAAAAGGATTCACGCACGAGCGAGACAGTTGCGATCCTCACCCCGGCCCCTTAAGGGAATTTCATTTATTTATATTGGCTATAGCAGAGCCAGCAATAATTTGAAACCTTAATCTTAGTATTTAAAAATACGATTACAAATTATTTCGAATAATTGCATTAAAATTATTTTCACAATTAAAATATATAAAATATAAAATGATGTTCTAAACTACATAGCTGAATACGATAACTTTAAATTGCTGTTGTATTATATAAGAAAGCTTCAGCAGCTGGAATACAGTTTTAAGGCTTTTTATAGGTTTAATAAGATTTTAAAAAGTTTTATCAAACAGATTCATATGATTCTGAAACTAGTATAATTAACAACATGGAACGTATACACGCGTATTTTTTCTAATTTTCGTTTCCAAAATAACATTTTAAAGGCAACAATATTATAAACAACAGGGACTTTTTTTTTATAGATTTTTGTTTTAAATATCCGTATTGGAAAATTTGTTTTATGTTTACTAAATCTGTGTTTACGACAAATATTTCCTTAGTAAACTGAAGCTACGGTTTTAGATAGGAATGGGTGAAAGGAACATTTCTAACAGTAGCAGTATATATAAAAGACTGCAGATCGACGATGCCGTCTGACGTCAGATATCCTGTCTTGAATTACAGAACCTGCCACGAAGGGGCTCTTAGTCAAAAAGTTATAGTTTTATACTGTAAAAACAAATAATTTTAGGAATAAAAATTAATTGTGAGAGGTGCAAACTGCAAATATTGAGACATCATTTCAGCAGTACTCAGTTGGTAGTTTATCTCCGTTGCGTGTGTTGGACACGAGTGCTGCCATCTAGTGTCGGTGGCGAGTGGTATTTCGGGGCGGGGGCGGAGGCGGCGGGCAGGCGTGGGGGGAGGTCGTCAGAGCGAGTCGCGGTGCCAGACCCAGGTGCGCTTGGTGTGGTCGAACCGGTGCGCCAGCCACTGGTCCTGCAGTAGCTCCAACCGGTCCGTCGATAGATACAGAGGCTTGCCGCGTCTGCAATTAAAAAATACAGATATTCTGATATCAGTCCCGCTTCTGTGTTCTCAATTCAACCGAGAAATGTTTCGCTTCGAAATCGATAATTTTTAACCTCGGCCCCAAAAATGGGGGGTGTTATAGTTCGACGTGTGTGTGTTCTTTTTTATTTATTTATTTTAAGGGCTTTGTCGCTACGCGACCACATCACCCTATACTTCAAGGCACTACAAAAATAATGAATTGTACAAATTAAGGAAAAGAACAAATTACAAAACAAATTATAAAACTATTTCTTTAAACCTAATTCAGCTAACTTATTTAACATCTTTGCCTGGTTCGAATCCGGACACGCCAGTATTACATTACAAAATCCTACATCTCTAGTTTTAATACCTCTTAGCCATTGTGTTCTTAAAGCATCGTTTCGTACACACTCCATCAAAATAAATGTAAGGTATCTTCAACAACGCCACACTCAATGCTGTTGGGAGTAGAAGTTTTCTTCATAAGGTACGCAAACTTATTAGATGGAATGTGTGCAGAGCGAAGTCTAAGAGCTGTCACAAGAACATTGGGATTTAGTAGGCTGTTGCTAATCCACGGGTATTCTTGCCACTTTAAGTGACATCGGGACTTCACCCAACCAGTATAATCTGAGAACAGGGGAGTCACCCCCAATGGAATCCGTTGATGCATCGTAGCTCTCAAACGGATGAATCGATTTTGATCTAGTTTGTTTTTGTTTGAAAGAGGATTTCATCAAATTGTTCTTGGCTATGTTTAATTAAAATCGGTTTAGCTAATTTTTTGTCAGGGGTTTTTTTTGAGATACTTGTTGTTTGTGTTTTTATCGTAATGGAAAAGAGAATTCAGACATTTCGAATTGAAAATTTTCTATTGGGTTAAAAATAACGTAATTGGTCTCTACTACGTTTGCCATACACCACTTTAGAAGTACTCATAGATGATCGAATTTTGTTCGTCGATCAATCGGGAGTAATATAAAATCAATTTATTGCAGGTATCTTTTGACCGACAGACAGAGAGAGCAGAAAATTCTTGCATTTATTCTCCTGATTATCACACGATGACACTCTTAACGGCTTCGATGGTGATGTTTGATGGTGAAACAAGTGTCGACATGAGTACCAGCTTGAAGACATCGAAACGGAAACACACTAGTTATATAAGTTAGATTTAAGTTTTAGAAGAGAAAGTAATGATGGTGAAGTGAGCGGAGGCAGCGGTTTACTCACTTGAGATCCCGGTCCTCTTCGTCGTAGTCGTCGAGGTAGAGAGAGCCCCAGAGGCAGGCGCGCCGCCCCCGGATCACGATGATGTAGGTGGAGGTAACCACGAGGAAGATGCCCGTGCCGCCGCCGCACTCCATCGCGTGCTGGGAACACACATCGGGTGAACATACAACTACTATAACGGAGCTTTGGCGGGAACCTCACGGGAACGTGTTCTTGTATCATTTTATTTTCCTAAACTTGTGTTATTTTGAATTTTAATGCTATATAATTATCGTTTAAAAAACTGACTTCGAAATACGCAATTCGTTTACTTGGACGAAAAAAAATCAGTCTTTTTGTCGTAAAAACCAAAGTAATGAACCGATTTTGACAAAATTTTAATGGGACCACCTCTGAGGCATTACCTAATAAACGAAAAAGAATCATCGAAAACAATTCATAACTGGCGGAGTTTTGAGAACTGAGAACCTCCTTTTTGGAAGTCAGTTTAAAAATGGTGGTGTTTTATTCATAAACCGTCTTACTTATAAACACTGAATAATTAATTTTAAACTGACTTTGCATTTTAATTAAACAGTGTTTGTGCCATTTCCGCGTGTAACAGTTCCCGTGTGACAGAAAGTGACAAGTTCTTATTCAGTGAATAAGATTTTAACATGCGTTTATAAGTAAGACAGTAAGTGTTTCATCAAGTGCGTGAGTGTGAGTAAGTGAAATAAAGCGACGAAGCGTGTATTTTCATGTTGCCGGCAAAATTCCATAAAAGCTTCCAGTAAAGCCGCCACCTTACTGAAGCACGACTTGAGATTTAAAAATGACTGTATACGTGACTATAACATTTATAACTTGTTTTATTCAAGAAACTTGAAAAAATAATAATACTTGACACTGGCAAATGCTTATAATCTATCTAAAATTTATTTGATTATGTGTATGGTGATTTCTCAACTGATAGTATAATATCACGTTAAGCCGCTGAGAGGCTACAGCAAAAAGTGGAAATAAACCCTTAAAGCAAAATATTGCAATATACTGTTGAGAGTCTAAAGAAAAATATGAGCGCATGTATACCTGCACAGCCTCCGCGCGGTGATGTTGCCGACAGCAGGGCTGCTTGAGGCAGACGAGCGTCCCGCAGAGCAGGCAGACGGAGGCCTCCTTGGGCACGGCGCCGCACTGCAGGCACACGCGCTCGTGGTAGTACGTGAAGAGGCGGTCGTAGTCCCGCGGCAGCGCCAGCAGCGCCGGCGCCTGCCACTCCACGTGCAGCGAGCTGAGCAGCCGGCGCACGGCGAGCTGCGCGCGCGCAGCCGCGTGACCAAGCGCGCGCGCCCAGCCCCGCGCCGCGCCGCCTGCGCCCGCCGGCAGCGCGCGCCCCGCGGACCATGAGCTCCACTCCATGCCCTGCCGCCGCACATGAACATAGTTCGTTACATGCCGCACGGCCTAGCGCAACTTCATACAAACTTACCGAATGTATGAAAACCAAGGAAGTTCTATGTTTCCTTTGTATTGTACCATCGCGATTAACGAAATCAAAAAGATGGACATGAAATTGAACGATTTATTTTAGCTGACAAAGGCAGTATGGCCAAACAGTTTTAGCCTGCCCGTAGAGCGAATAAAAAAATCAAGTTGACAATGTGTAAGTGAAGTGATATGGAATTGTCAATTTCGCAACCGTTTCATACATTTCGACTCAAATAAAAATTTGAAATATCTTCATATATTTTGTTCTGTATGAAAGATCCCGATCTTGTTATAGAGCGCAGCGTTCTAGTCTCTGTGAAGCCGGCCGTTACCTCTGTGACCAGCTCGAGGTAGTACGCGAGCCGCACGAACTCCTGCCTCGGCGTCTGTATGTCGGGCAGCTCGCTGCCGTACAGGTGGTGACGGAGCAGCGCCGCCACACGCAGGAACGGCAGAAGAAGAGTTTGCAGCTGAAACAAACAGAACATCGATACAATTGTTTCTTTCTATTACTTTTTAGCAAAATTTGGGAGCTCTCACCTTTCAATAACTTAAATCTAACTTATATATCTAGTGTGTTTCCGGTTCTATTCTTGCCTACTTCGAAGTCTTCAAGCTTGTACTCTTGTCGACATGTTTTTCACCTCTTCGAGGCAGGTGAAACGCGTGTCATCAAGAGTACCAGCTAGAAGACACCGAAGCAGAAGAGCACCTTCAAAGTAGGTAAGAATACCAGCTTGAAGATGTCGAAGCGGAAACAAACTAGATGAGTGAAAAAAGAGTGAGTTTATTTTGTCTCCTACTTTCCGAAATGTATCTTTATCATGGACATACCGTCTTGAACTGCTTGGACTCACGTTAACCCCAACAATGAACTTGAAGGACTACCTTGAATCTAAAGCTAAACTGGCTAGTAAAAAGCATGTCATCAACTCCAACCAAAAGCATTGACTCCAATTATCTCATAGAAATGCAAACTATACATAGATTCCTGTCAGTAGCAAGCGATGTCGATCGACAATGACGCGTACGCTGCTCTTTTGAAAAAGACCGTCGAATGCGGTTGAAATCATAGTCGGAGATTGCGTCACAAAATGGAAGTAGCTCGTACATGTACTTATATAATATCACACCTTTTTTCCTCACAGGGCAGACAGAGCATCAAGACCATGGAGCTTCTTGCCGCCACATTTGGTTAGAGAGTAAGATTTAATAATGGCTTGCAGTGACAGGGGGTCAGCACACATAAACGCCAATCTTTCTCAATAAAATTTCGCTAATTTCTCTCATAATAGTAGTTATAACGGCTACCTCTTTCTCCATCTGTACGATATCCGGTTGCGGCTCGGTGGAGGTCCCCGCGGGAGGCCCGTCCTCCGTGAAGAGGTCGGAGCCCGCCAGCGCCGAGAGCAGCAGGTGCGCGGCCTGCCGCAGGCCGGCCGGCTCGCCGGCGCGCGCCGGGCCCGCGAGAGCCGCGCGGCCCTCCGCCGTCGCGTTCGCGCAGAACTGACACACTATCTGGTAGTAGGTCAGCGCGTACAACGACTTCACTATCGTCGTGAAGTCCTCTGCGCAACAAACATCATCATGTAATACGGATGACGGACGCTGCACTGTTTGAAACGTCAGCTCATGAAATTGTGTAAAATATACGCGATAGATCCGTTATAAGTTTCATTATAATGAACGAGCCGCATCATTTAACATGGATTACTAATATCACGTGAAATTTAATTAACATTTTAATTGCGAATATGCGTGATTTATTTTTATTTGGTCGTAAACAAGCTAACCACAAATAGACATTTACATCTCGGTAGTTTATTGACTGATCGATTTTTTGAATTGGATTTATTGCTCATTATAAATCCAATAAAAAAAACGATCAGGAATGAAAAAAAAAACAGTATTCATTTAGCCAACCCTCGTTGTAAGTTGAAATCGATGGAGATTGAAGTTGGAGTTTAGCTCAAAAAGATCCCTTGCTACCAGTTATATTTAGCCTGCTTACTACGCTGCTTATACTTAAGCCTACTGGGCGGATATGTTTGTGTATAAGATAATAGAGAATTGCTAATTCTTTAATACGTTACTATATCAATACAATGATTTGACTTGATAAAATAAACACTCACGCATGTCCAAATAAGGCGGGTTAGGCGGCGCTAGCAGAAGGAAATGCATCAACAACGCCAGCGGGTCTCTCAGCAGCAAAGGCACTGGTTTGTCGGTTTGCGGACGGAGCGCGGGGGGCGAAGGCGCCGCTTGGGGCTCTTCGCAAGCCGGAGTGGGAGGTGGCTGGAGCAAGTCCCACGTATCAAGCGCCAGGGTTCCAAGGTTCTCTGACGCGTTGCACAGGACGCGAGTGTGGGCGCCCGCTACTACTAGCAAAGGGACTGGAACAATCAAACGAACGAATGACTGATTAAAGACCACGTCTTTGTAAGAACAGCACTGAATGGCATCTTATAATATCGCTAATTTTCACAATTTTAAACTTGTAAATCCCATTCGAGCTGTTCATGTAAACAGTTTGCCTGAAGCTGTCATAATCAAATCCGTGGCGCTTCCTAGCACAAATATGAAATCAAAATTATACTTTCACTCAGAGGAAATGATGCTTTTAATGGAACTGACAAAATTATGGATAGTAATTTATGATCTTCTGGTATATGCCGTGAGTCGGTGGGATCGCGTCTAGTATCTTGCTGAGTTGTTTAAATAATGAATACGCTCAGGTCCGAGTGTTACTTGTACTTTATATCTGTAATGACATTAGGAGATCCTGATGAAAAACTTTATATTATATGTATACGTCACACGTGTATGTTGTTAATTTCCGTGTATGTGTGTGTGTTTTTATTTGTTTGTTTAAGACTCACATATACATTCATTCGTTAATCCCTAAGTTCATAGGTGAAGGTGTTGTCTTTGGGTGCGCCCGCGCCGTTGAGTGCAGTCGGTGCGTGCGCCACTCACCTATACATTCATTCCTGGGCTTGTATCTGGGCGCCTGCGAGGTGAGCAGTGTGCCGCCTCGCTGCACCAGCTCGCACTCCAGGTTGGTGCGCACCAGCGACGCGACGAACGTGAAGATGGCGGCCGGGGAAGAACCGTACCGCTGTTTCAGTTTGCCGCCCGCCGTCGCCGTCATGTCCTCCATGCATTTGCCCATCGCTTCCGATAGTTTGCTGGGCGCCTGGGGTAAAAGTACACATACACTTTAGGTATTTAGAATTTTGTTTCGTAAGATGACAATTAATCCGTCGCTTCGATTAATCGTCGTGTTTTATTAAAGTAGGCGTTCGAATGAATGTGGAATGAGAAGTGTGATAATCTATTAGTGGAGACACCGCCATCGTAACTGTGCTCTAAACTGTAGTAGAGGGCATTATTGTAACTGCAGTAAAATAGCCAAAAGGTTTTAATGTCTATTAAGTAGCTCTGGTACACTAACAATTTTTTTTGTACAGATTTCTGAACACTTGAGTTTTCTAGAAGAATTTGAGCCCGGTATAAATACGAGATCGGGTCTCGACCAAGTCAGTTTACTTTTTGTGATTTAACTAGCAATATTGAAGCGCTAATCGCAATCAGAGTTCCCGGGGTTTCGTTGAGTTTCCGGCGGCCTAGTGGTGAGACCGTCTGACTTGCGATCCGCAGGTCCTGGGTTCGAATCCCACGGCACGCACCTCTGTCTTTTCGAAGTTATGTGCGTATTGTTGATTGCCGGCAACTTCAAACGGTGAAGGAAAACATCGTGAGGAAACCTACATGTCTGAGAGTTCTTGATGATCTTGATGATGTGTGAAGTCTGCCAACCCGCACTTGGCCAGCGTGGCAGACTATGGCCTTACCCTTCTCACAATGAGAAGATGGCCCGTTCCCAGCAGTGGGAAGGTTTGTAGAAACAGGGCTGATAAAAAAAAAGTAATCAGTGCGATAGAACTTGCACCATGCTATCTGAGTTGGGTACAGTTTGTCGCAAAAATAATTTGAAGTATCTTGTTAGGTTTATTATTATTTATTTTACATAATTTTGGCTATGCACTCTAGATTATGTTTTGGCATAAATAAATTACTGTCCATTGATAATTATACTATGTACATATACAGTTTTTCCTGCATAGTAATGAAAAACGACGGGGATCATGAAATTAAGCCTATTTTCGTCTACAGATTTTCAGCTATGTTTATATCAAATTTCGTCTCAATCGGTTTAATCGTTTGGTCGAGAAAAGGTGGAGGTTAGTTTCGCTGTTTAGATTAGGATAAAGTGTATTTGACAACTATAAACTATGTGTATCTGTGGTTTACCGGCACGCGGTGGTGCAGCGCGAGCAGGTCCCGCAGCGGGGGCGCGGGGCCGGGGGGGCGTGGCGCACGCGGCGCCAGCGGCAGCGCCGCGTTGGCGAGCTGCCGGCACACGGGACACAGGTACTCGCCGCGTTCCACGCCGGCGGCGGCGCGCGCGCCGGCGTGCAGCGTGCGCAGGTACGCGTGCAGGCAGCGCAGGTGCAGGTGGTGGCCGCAGGAAGCTGCGTGCACGCCTCCCTCCCAGCCCACGGAGACGGCGGAGAGTGCGGCGTCGCGCGCGAACCACGCCTGCAGCTCGTCGTGCACGCGGTAGTGGTGCGCCGCCGCACCCGCCTCGCGGTCCGCGCGCTCCGCCTCCGAGAGCGCGAGCCGCGCGGGGGCGCCGCGCCGCCGCCGGTGTCCTAGCACCGACGTGCACTGCAGGAGCACTACCAGCCCCACCTGCAACGCGACACACATATTAAACATTGTAGATCAGCAAATAACTCATGCTGATATAGACTGAAAGTCATAGTCAAAGTAGTCCGCAATTTCGTTTACTTGGATGACATATTCAGGATCCAGGTCTCCCTCCCCATGGCAGCAGGGAGGTGCTACACTCACCGGGTCTTGCGCCGTGGTCGGCGTGCGCGTGTTGCATATGACGCAGTCGTAGTCCCGCTCGAGCGGCGCCTCTTCGTCCCACTCCATGGTGGGCTCGCCCCCCTCGGCGCTCGCCATGGCGGCCAGGAACTGCTGCTGCTTGCGCTGGAACTCGCGCATTAGCTGCTGCTGACGCTCGCGCGCGCGACGCGAACGCTCTTCTTTCTCGCGACGCTCCCTGTCACAAACAGCAGTATTGAAAAACAAGTGTTTCCTGCGTCACCTGTACGAATCGAGAAGAACAACAGTTGATAAGTAAAGTCTTGCCATTAATATGACCAATAAATAAGATATACAACCGTGGAGATAACGGAAACTAACGGAAACGGACTCGAAGGACCGATATAATCTGAATCTCTTCTTTCTCATCCCGATCTTCTTCTTTCGAAGTTTAATATGGGGATATTTATAAATAGCCCATATTAAACTTCCTTAGTAAACCTAAATCAGCCAGTTCTGAACTTGAATAAATAAATAATAAATAAATAAATATTTGTGGACATTTTTACACAACACCATCTAGCCCAAACTAAGCAAAGCTTGTACTATGGAACTAGATGGCTGATAGAATACATATATACTTTTTTTTTTGTAAATATATACATATGATACATAGAAACACCCAGACACAGAACAAACATCCATGCTCATCACACAAATGTTTGCCCTGGGTGGGGATTGAACCCACGACCTTTCAGTTCAGCAGGTAGACGTAAACACACTACCAACTGAGCCACAAGGCCAGTCAAAGTTTCTCAACCTCTCTTCAGGGAAAAAGGAGGTCCTTTGAAGAGGTGTACTAACCTGGCCTTCTGCTCGGCCTGCCTCTCCCTCTGGTGCGGCCACAGAGTGCGTCGCACGTGCGCGATGGCCTCCACACAGCGCGGGTCGAGCGCGGCCAGCTTGCGAAGCACCTTGCCGATGTAATATGGCCCGTCACCTGCCCGACCACACAATTAAATGACCAGATATGATGAAGACGCTCATGAAGTGGAATAACTCTTGAACCCGTTTTCCTCGCGGTGTTAAAATATTGCCAAAACACGGCTAGGCCGCTTGGCAGTGATGGCTTTGCTCGGTAGATGTTGTTAGCCGCGGCCGGAGCCTAGCCATCTCCCGGGGAACTACATGGGGTTTCAGTAAAGAGGTGTTCTATATATATGCAGAATAAACAATAGGGATTACTTTAAACATAATGGGATCCAAAAGTGGAGACGCACGCACCGACAAGCAAAACGTGAGAAGATCAGCCACAAGATGGGACAGACGACTTCACACAAGTGGCGAGAAGACGCTGGATGCAAACCGCTTCCATCAGATGTTTTTGCAAATCCATGGGGGAGACCTATGTTCAGCAGTGGACTGTTGTGACTAAGATGACGACGATGATTACTCTATAAGCTGCGCCTTTAGTATTTATGTGTCAACAAGGTCGTGATATCTGTGGAAATAGTTTGCTAAGCAAAGAATATCAGTAGCATACCTTGTTCAGGGTGCGGCGGTGGCTCGTCGAGTGAGAACGCGTCGAGGCGGCCCGAGAGCTGAGAGTGAAGCTTCAGCAGGAGGGATATTATCGACTCGTTCACCGGGATCGACTCGTCCGTGTGACTCGCCACCTGCATCTGGGGATACAGTGCAATATATACATAACATGAAGTTGTTGAATATATAGGCCTCGGGCAAATGTCTCCTCGACTTAACCACCATAAATCGTGGTTCGTCGCTACATTCTGCCAATAGTTAAATAGATAAACTCTTTATTGTACACACCATAAAAAACAATGAAAAGAGAACGATATAAAACTAGTGAAACATTTGGCGGCCTTATCGCTCATAGCGATCTCTTCCAGGCAACCTCCGGGATGCCAATGCCAATGTTCCGGGGATGCGTTAAGGTCTAACACGCCACAATTTTTAGGCTTTCCATGTCTAAGAAGCTTTTTATTCAGATATTGGAAGAGGACAGGTTCAAAAAATATGTTTGCCAAATGTTTATATCAAATGCAGATTTCTATTTCTATAAACTGTTCCACTGTTGAACTGGGTCTGTGGGATAAATAATAAGCAAAATACGCTAAACTGATAAAGTGCAGGTTTGCAGACTTTACACATCTTCCGAAAAACCTTATCCCACATTTTGCAAAGCTAGAAAACCTATGCTGTCAGATTCCACAGACCAGCAAGATATGAAATGATGTTCCTACTAAATATTATTTGCAGAGCTTAAACTGAGAACGTTTTAAAAAAAGGTGTTTACAAGCACGTCTCCGGACTAGTAACGCAACAGCGACATCACTAGTGTTGCAATTGTACATAGACGACAGTTATCGCTTACCATCAGGGGAGCCGTATATTTATTTGTTCATTAAAGTTAAAAACTCTCATATGCACAGGTTTTCCTATAATGACTTTCTATCTTTGAGATGCGATACGATGTTTAGTTTGTTTGTGATGAGTATTATATTAGAAGCGTTATGAGCACTGGTTAAGAGACGTAGTTACCTGGTTGCTGGTAGAAGGTTGAGCGTCCGAGACGGGTACTTCGATAGCGGCGAGCGCAGGCCGCGCGGGGGGAGCCAGCAGCGCGGGGGGAGCGGGGGACCCGCCCCGAACCGTCACGCTCCACTCCGTGCCTTCCATGTCTGTCAAAATAAAGGAAATTATAATTTTAATGGTATTACAGCAAAACGGAGTGTTTTATTATGTGATGCTTTGTTATTATAAAATATTACATTTTTAAATAAAAACTACGGGTCACTCACGTCTGTTTTGAGCCGAAATATCCGACTATAGTTTCAACCGCATTCGGCGGTATTTTTCAAAGGAGCAGCACACACGTCACTCTCGGTCGGTGACGCGCCTTGCACTAAACTATAGTCTCAATGAAACGAAGTCGAAACTATAGTCTGATATTTCGGCTCAAAACAGACGTGAGTGACCCGTAGTTTTTATTTAAAAATGTGTGAAAACCACGTTAATTTTCATATAAAATATTAGTCCATTATTATCTGAAAATGACTGAGAATTCAATAATCTTCGTTCTTCATACATTTTTTTTTATTCTTTTAGTCAGACCGTACAGAACGAGCACTACATTAACATGAGAAACCTCCTTGTTTTTTTTTTAACAGATTTATCGTGTATATTTTACTAAATTGTATGACCTGACCAGAGGTGGAAGTCATTAATATTTCCACTGTCATCTAGTCTCACCTGTGACCACGGATACTGCAAAGTGTTCGAAACGTCAAGTCACAAAATTATACAAAATGTACGCAATAAATAAATGAGCATCAATCGCGAAAACTTTACAAAACATTATTATAAATCTCCGTTTGCTTCTAAAGTAAATACAGCAAAGTGGGTGTAGCTTGCATTATGAAGAACAATAATAAGTCTAAACAAAACAAAAACGTGGGAAAATGTTACTTATTGACAGGCCTTACAGACGAGCAAAGTATGTTCTGTGTTGTGTGTTACAATAACACATATACCCTACCTACTGTATACATAAAACATAGCCGCACTAGACGGCTAAGAAATTGACTCTTCACTCCGGCAGCCTTATTCGTGAGTCACTTTTCACCCTAGTCTAGGTGTGCTCGCCATTTTTTACATAATCTAACTTAATATCAGGGGAGCTGTGTCCAATGGTCTATTACTGAGAATAGCTACATCAAAAATTACAGCAAAAAAAAAAGATAACATTAATAGAAATAGAGACTTAATTAGCAAAGTGATACGGACCATAATCGATCGGCACGGGCGGCGTGTCTAAGTCAGACTCGGACGCGAGAGCGAGCGCCATTTCCGTGTCCAGTGTTTGTAACGCGAGCGCTTGACTGTCGGGCTCCGCCGCCTGGAAACAAACGATAATGAGGTATGTAAACAAAAATGTAATTTGCTGATTACAAAAATATTTCGAGAGTATATGTCTCTAAACGATATTTATAAAGTTTTGGCTCTAAAAATGATTACATGGTTTGTATTTTTACGAAAATATAAAAAAATATTTGACCTTTAGTCGACCTCTAAATGATCCCACAGTCTGCCTCTTTTATATGTACTAAAAATAAATTTTAAAAGTGATATTATATACGTGTTTCTGGTAAAAGATTATATTTTCGTAATATATACATTTGTATTTGCATGAAAGATTTGGATCCCATTCATTTTTAACCCCCGACCCAAAAAGAGGAGTATTATAAGTTTAACGTGTATATCTGTGTGTATCTGTGCCATCATAGATCACGAACGGATGGATCGATTTTGATCTAGTTTTTTGTTTGAAAGAGGATTTCATCGAACCATGTTTAATCACAATCGATTCAGGCATTTCTTTGTCGGGGGTTTTGACTTTTCTAAACTGAGACTTGTTAAGTAGCCTGTCAAACTATTCTGAGCTCTCAAATCAAATCTACAGCTTTATAATGCGAATGAACATAGAGTAATCTCATCATTAGTTAGTGGTGGTATGAAGATCCCCCCCCCCCCCCCCCCCCCAGTTACCTCGAGCGCGCGTATCTGCGGCGCGTCCCCGCCGCCGTCCGACTGGTCGTCGGGCACGGACTCTCCTCGCGCCACCTGCGCATAATATAATAGGGAATGTGCATTCATTAAAATATAGGAATAATAGTTTTAATTGATAACATACTAAAATGTAAAAAAAAACGTTAGGTAGGTCAATAAACTTCCGAGATATAAACATTTAGTTTTAGGGGAGGGATGCTCTGTTCCTCTCTCGCGAAAAAACAATTTATATTGAATTAGTACGACGAAATTGAACCATGACGTCATCTTCCGCGCACGTGTGCCACTTAATGGTAAGCAACGTTATGGCCGAGGATGGAGCACGTAAATTTAGAACATATCTATCCACTTTAGCCTTGAAAATTTGTAGATTATGGTTCTTACATTTTTAAATAAAAACTACGGGTCACTCACGTCTGTTTTACGCCGAATGCGGTTGAAACTATAGTCGGATATTTCGGCTCAAAACAGACGTGAGTGACCCGTAGTTTTTATTTAAAAATGTGTGAAAACCACGTTAATTTCCATAGTAAAATTATGGTGCTTAGGAAACAAAGGCAGTAGGGACATCTGCTCCTGTGCAGTACGCATAAAAATGTGGACCTAAATAGCTTAGTACGGATTTTAAGCATTTGATAAACGGATTACAATGAGCAGACAATAAGGAATAAGGTCACGAAGCTCTTGCGCACACTCGTCGAAATTGATACTTTGCGGCGATGTTCGAGACTAACTAGCTTCTTAGATACTAGCTTATCATCACTAATTAACCTTTTGACTCAACGGTCAACCTACTTCAAAGCTTCCAACTGGTGTATAGGTGATCCGTGATTTATGTATTATAGAGTGGTGTGTACGGTACCTGTAGGGAGGACGGCACCGCGAGCGCGGTGCTGGTGGCTGTGGACGGCAGCGACACCGACTTGGCGATGGAGGGCAGCCGCGTGCCTTCCGACTCAGATGGCTCCCACTCTGTGTCACCTGCAAATGAATTCATTGTGAATATTGAACCTTATTGAATTCATTTAGTGCAAATAAGTGGCCAAGACCGTGTCTATACATATGGTAGGGTTCCATAACTAATCTAAGCGTGCATGTCAAGAAAATTCAAAAACACACAAAACAAAAAACAGCTGAATCGATTTTGATGAAACATAGCTAAGAACACTCTCGATGAAATCCTCTTTCAAATAAAATAAAACCGGACAAGAGCGAGTCAGACTCGCCCACCGAGGGTTCCGTACAAACTAGTAAATAAAAGGGGGAATTTATATTTTTTTTTTTATATTTTCCTTCATAAATCGAAAAATATACATCGCAAAAATATCTGTTTTAGCTTGTGCTAATTAAGCTCTTTCATATGATACCCCACATGATACGGTTAAAGTCATTTAAAATTGGGACCTTCCTTCCTTGCATAAAGACCCAAATTTTTGCGATTAAATTTAAAATGTCCAGTTTTCGGATTTTTTCCTATATATTGTATACTCTAACACAATGCTTCTTGCCAAATTTCATAGTTCTAGGTCAACGGGAAGTACCCCATAGGTTTGATTCCCTTGTGAGTGTCGAAATGTGCGTTTTTTACGACATATTCGTCTGTAACATTTTAAACGAAAACTGAGAAATTTGATTTTTCTTTCTGCAGCAAGAAACTATGGATTTGCGTATATGGTTTTAATTTCAACTCGATACCTTAACGCGTTCCCGAGATACAGGTCTTGACACCCGGACAGACGGACAAAAAAGTGATCCTATAAGGGTTCAGTTTTTTTCCTTTTGAGGTACGGAACCCTAAAAAACTAGATCAAAATCGGACCAGACACACAAATACACACGTCAAACTTATAGTCTTTTTGGGTCAGGGGTTAAAAAGTAAACCACTTGGCGAGTATTGTTGGTTTAGATTACTTTGGAAAAAGGACAATGACCTCTGTACTATAACGACTTAATTGTTTTCCATATTTATCGCTGTATATATTTATAGTTGTAGTCACAGATTGTTCAAAACAATGATCATTGAAAGTTTTTGATACTTTTTGTCTACTACTACGGGTTAATCGTGAAATTCTTATTCTTATTGTTTAGAAGTGCAGGAGACACGCACACATTTTTTTTACAACTTTGAGGCTACATCACATCTGCAACGAGGAATAATGCAATTCGGGAATAGTTTTTTTCTTTAATCCTTATCTTAGGCGCTACGAGAAATAATATTTTAAGGGAACCGATTACCGAGTCAATTTCATTACTTAAAACTGATTTATAGTTATTAGTGAGCTAGGACTGTTAGTAATGCGAGCGACGACATGTGTGCGCAAGCGCTCGTCAGTGACTCACTGTCCGAGTTGTGTTGGTTGTGCGGCGCAACGCGTGCGGAGTTGTGTGCGTGGTCGCGCGCCGGCCGGTGCAGCACGTGCGTCACCACGGTGCGTGCGTTATCGCACACGCCACCCGACAGCGCGGCCAGTAGCGGCACGCCACTCACGCGCTCGTGCGCACACGCACCGGACACCGACACCGCCGCCACGCGCATGTCGCTCTATAACACGCACATATACACTTATTAGCATTAACACAACACTTAACACTTTTTAGAATATATAAATAAATATAGAAGCCATCCAAATATAAAACTGACCGCTTCATCGAGCGCCTGTTCCGCCTGCAAAGAAGCAGCCACGTCCAACAAGTAAACAGCCAGCGCCAGGACGTGGTCGGGGGGAGCGTGCGGTGCGTACGTGTCTGCCCCCCTCCTGTGCACGCCCCTGTGCAGCACGGCCAGGAGCGCGCCATGTAGCACGCCCGACGAGCAGATGGCCCGGGGGTCCCCCGCGCCTCCCGGCGGGGGCGTGGCCTCGCGCAACGGAGGCCAGAGCGCTCCTGTCGGGTTCTCGGAGGCACTCGTAGATGCACCTGCCGCTTTTTGTTTCTCGCGAACGCTGGGGTGATATAAGATTATGATTTAGTTTGCTGTTTTCTAACATATTACATTATGACACAACATTTCTGACAGTTGCTAAGGGAGTCGGCGGTCATTTCCAAATGACTTCCAAAAAGAAGGAGGTTCCCAAATCGACTGGAAGTGTTTTTTTGTTCTGCGATTACTGCATGAATTATAAATTGATTTATTGTTTAGTAGGTTATGCTTTGGAGGTGATCCCTTAAGAATTTTATCAAAATCGGTTCAGTACTGTGGTTATTATAGTAAAATAATTGGAAAAATATGTCGTCCAAGTAAACGAATTCCGTATTTTGAAGTCGGTTATTTTTAAACTTTTTTTTAATGTAATATTTAATAGGTTTGCGCTTGACCGTCAACTCGCCAGATGTTAAGCGACGTTGCGGTCTATGATGGAGCGCGCTTACCTATAAGAAACCAATTCACTCGCGATTTAACTATTAATTTTATTAAAGGATCGGCATAGACGCCACTTTCGGTTAGCAACCCACCGTGCACTGCTATGAAAAAGATAGCCGAATGCTGTCGAAGCTATAGTCGGAAATGTCGACTTATAATTATAGTTTAAAGAACCGACTTACTTATTTTGTTATAAAAACCAAAGCACTACACCGATTTTGATCAAATTTATATGGGACTACCTCTGAGGTAACCAACAAAAAAAAACCCATCAAATTCATGATTGGCGGAGTAACAAAATGCGTAACAAACACACAAAAAAAAAACACAATCGAATTGAAAACCTCCTTTTTGGAAGTCTGTTAAAAATAGTCGTGAGTGAGCCGTAATTTTCATCATCGTACTGCGCCTGGCAGCACGGGCCGCGGTTCGACCAGACCCTGGTGGTGGATGGGAACGCTGATGATGACTCACGCGGCTGTATATCTCTCCATGGAGGCGTGGAAGTCGCGCCGGTGCACTGCGCGCCGCAGCACGTGCAGCGGGTCGTAGTACTGCTCCCAGACCACGGGCCGCGGCACGAACAGACCCTGCTCCAGGTTCTCGGACCCCTTGGGAGGGGGGCGGTATGTTGACAGCTGGGGTGGACAATCATAAGATATTAGTATAGAGAGAACACAAGCCAGAGCCACGGTGGCTCGGGGTTGCTAACACGCCCACGGTTAACGTAACAGGCTAGCGCCCGTCGGACACTCCATACAACGTCGCGCTATTCCGTTGACGTATGGCTGCCACTCATTCGTGACGTCATCTATGTTTTTATGTAGAAATAGGGTTGCGCTTGACCGCCAAGCGCAATCTATTTACATGACTTGAAGCGCGCAACGCTTTCATCGACTGAGAACGAAAATGTATGTTCAGCAACTCCTACAAAGCCACTAATAAGGGACAGGCGAGCGCGGGGGGTGGGGGGCGGGAGAGGATACATTGATAACCTAAGATTGACGGGAGGCAGGGAGTAGCCATTCTATGTATAGATCCTGTTACTTAAAAAGAACGCTGGTTTGTTCGTAAATGCGAACTTGGGTACTTTTTACGTGACGGGATTCATAGTATATACATACATATAAGATATTCTGTGATGCAAGGTTATCGGTACCTCTATTCACAATCATTCGGAATCTATATCTCCATCTCTGTTACTCTGTTGAGATATAGTTTCCGATCCAAGTCCTAATCCGACAAGTTGTGAATATCTCTACTGGCCTGTCTAGCTACGACTGCCCAGGTGGGAGCACGTTAGTGGCCCCGACCAAGTCGAGCAGCCGGGTCACACCGTGTTTTCATGCCATTTAGGGTATTTTCGACCCTTTGGCTCACTCGCCGGTCCCCTGGCTCACTCGCTGGTGGGGACCAGCGAGTGAGCCCGCGGCTCGCTAAGTAGTCTCACCTCTTTGAGCACAGTCTCGAAGTTCCTGGTGTGCGCGTTCCCCGAGCGCTCCGGCATCAGCTCGAGCAGCTGCGAGTGCGTCTTGTCTCCGGCGGCGAGGAGCGTGCTCACCTCCAGCCGGGACTGGGTCAGCTCGTCGTTACCTACCGACACGATCACTACAATCAATCAAATGGCAAAAAAAAAGGCTACAATTCTGCTCTCGCACAGGTCAACCAACGAGTCTTCTTCTTCTTGAGGTGCCATATCCTACCGGAGGTTGGCTATTAAGGCTATTTGTATCTTGGACACAGATGCGCGGAACAATAATCCAACTCACCAAGGTTGGTCCTAGAGGAGACGAGTATGGCCAGAAAGGTGAGCAGACCCTCGACCATGGCGTCCTGCTCTGCAGCTCGGGACGGCGGCATCGGCAGCAAGCTTAGCCATTCGCGTACGCCGAACCTATACGAAACACATTCATCATTTTTAACCGACTTCAAAAAGGAGTTATTTTTGTATGTTCGTTACCGCATAACTCCGTCATTTATAAATAGATTTGAAAAATTACTTTTTGGTTTAACGGATATATTTTCAGATTGGATGTATCTCACCCCGTAGAAATTTCATCAAAATTGGTTCAGTAGTTTTGTTTTTAAAATAATTATAGTAAAAAAAACTGAAGCAACCGACTTCTCATGGATGCCATTGTCAGAAGTGGACTAAATTGGCATAATTTATTGAATGACCTAGGAAGGTGTGTATTAGGATGAAGTAAGTCGATCTAGAAGATTTATTTATTTCTACTGGCCTTGGATTTTTTTGAATACAGGGAAAGTGACAGAAAAGTTTTGCAGTGAAAGGGAAGGGTGGAATAAGGTCGTGTAGTTATAGTACCGAAACAAAGTGATACTTTGGTAATCGGTTAACAATGAAATACTTTGGAAGTATTGCTTTTACTTGATGACCAAAGAAGAAAGATAATAATTTTCAAGTGTGTGTATGTATGTATGTGACAGATTTTGTATGTATGATACGTGTGACGGTGACGTCAGATTTGTCTATAGTATTCGAAATTCAAAAAATTTTTGTAAAAAAAATTAGTTCTAATTTAATAATAATTTAATACTTGGTTCGCAAAAAGAAAAAACTTTTTAGCTTTGGCCATTTGAAATTAAATCATGAAATAGCTTGACTGTACCAAAATTAATAATTTCATGTTTCTGGCTTCCACACTGTAGAGTTCATCGGCTCGTCTCATGGTAAGAGTAAGAAATAATCTTCGCCAATGGACAACTACAATATATGTAAGTGGCATCACTGTTGCTTCGGTATCCCCGCAAGGTGCTTATAGACACCCTTTTTAAAATGCTCTTTGTCAAGTCAAAAAGCACGGTGGCTCTTTGTTGAACTAAAAAAATACTTCATAAAACGAATAGGAAGAAAGGCATACCGTCAGTTCCAGCGGAAGACCAGCGCTGGCTACTCGCAGCCAGCAGTATGCTGAGCAGGAACCGGTTTGTGACGGAGATGTCTGTTTTTATCCTACTGCGTATTCAAGTGGGTTGTGTTTTTCGAGTGTATATAATATATATGTTTATGGAAAACCTATCTATCTACGTACAGATGTAACACTCACATATCGATACACATGTCGAGGAACTGGTCAGCGGGCAGGTTGGCGGCGCACAGCTGCAGGAAGTATATGTCCATGTCGACCATAGAGTTGCAGAAGTTGGCCTGGATGTACGTCATCGCTTGCCCCTTGATCTGCAGACCGTTCCGCACCCATATGCCCGCCAGTATCTCGTAGAATAGACTCTGTGGAGATAAAATACAGTTGGTTTTACAATTACTTTTGGAACTTCTTCAGATGTATATATATTTTTTCATTATATAGTAGTACTTTATATTATATAGTACTATAACTTGTGCCTAAGTTATATGAATGCTCACTCACACTATTAATGCATTTTGCACTCACACACGCACACATATGTAATTACGTAGAGAGTAAGTGTGTTGTCACGTGCATGACATCACTGACCATAATATTAACTGCAAAGCAGTCGGTTTTACATGAGACAAAAGAAAACTTAAATATCTTTGTTATTTTTCAACGGAATACACTGATTCCAAGAATAAAATAGTCTAAAAATCCCAGCGAACACGCCTACATATGAATGTACTTAGAGTTCAAATATCTCTAGCGTGCACGAACTTCATTCATACTTTTATCAGGATAACTTTCATACTTTGTATATTTATATGAGTCGTATAATTTTCTGTACTTATGCGTGCTCAATAGTAATGTGACACGAATACTGATACGACACGTGCAAGTTTTTTTTTTTCATTTTAAGCATAAATTGAAGCGACAATGACGTTATAAATTAAATCAATTAAACGGGACTTCCCCTAATTGTAATTATTGCATACTTTACAAATTAGTAGATATATATGTAGTATCTAGGGACTGCTAGGATTACCATCTGTCCCGGATTTCAGGGATTCTCACGGAAAAAACTGTACAAGTTTTTTAAATAACCCGGCTCCAGGAACGCATCTAAAATCTCCCGGATATTTTATTTGTGAGTTCTTATACAAACACTACCGCTAAACGTGTTTTCTACGTGGCAAACGAATTGTGGTCGAAAGTATAGTCATAATCAACTGAATGAAATCCACGTAAAATCTGAAATACAGATGTGCACAAATTTAAATTACTGCAAAAAAATTATGTGTATCAAGTCCAATAAAAAAAGTATGATAAGCTGCTCGTAGCACAAAAAAAGTCTACTTCATTAAATATCAAAAATATTTGATTTTTATTTTAATTTACCTCCCAGATTTCCGATCCACAAAGATAGCAACCCTAGAAGTACAGTAATCACATACTCATATTCCAGAAATATCTTTATGCTTTGCTTTTAATTACTATCTTTACTAAGAAATAGCTATAGTGTCATATCGCAATATGACACCATGATATGAGAGAAGATATAATACAAGTGGCAGGAAGATGCAGGCCGCTTCCAACCGGTCTTTTTGGAAATCCATGGGGGAGGCCTATGTCCAGCAGTGGATTTCTTGTGGCTGAGATGATGATGATGATATGATAATGTAACATAATAGTAGCTACGCCTCACGGTTTCACCTGCGTAGTGATTAGAAATGGTGCTTATGACGAATCCCAGAACGATGGAACCTTTTACGTCTCAAGGTTCTCAGCTATGTCTCTACCAAAAATCGGTTCATTAGTTGGATTTTAAAAACATTTTTAGAACAAAATTTCGCATTTTGAAGTGTGTTATTTCAGTTTCTTAAACTATAATAATTATTGTATCTTCACGAGACAATAGTTTATTTATTTATTTAAGTATACAAAACAGAATATAGCCTAACATAATATAAGATAACATGTGACAATCGATCAGAACCAGACTATACTCCAAAGCATGTATACATCATTTGAGCAAACACATTTTAGGTATTATATTGAAACAAAGGGGAAAACAGAGAAATAGAGGCTATGCATATTTTGTAACTTTACATAGGTGAATATGTGTAAGCAAATCTAAATTTTATTCATTTTGCAATTGATTTTATTTTACAATCTATTTTATGGATTGGTATAGAGGATATCCTTCACTGATTTAGCATAGAATGAGAGTTTAGGAGTAAAAATATCAATGTCTAGCTTATTATTAATACAGTCATTATACTGCCGAGCCATCCTTACTAGCGGATTATAATAGGAAATATTGTTTAATAGTGGGTGGGTAAACTTTCTATAGATATACACAGCATCCACATTTCACTGTGCGAAGAATTTAAAACAAACCTTTGTGATTATGAGAGAATAATCTAATAACCATTTATTCTTTTTTAACCGACTCCCAAAAAGAAGGAGGTTATCAATTCGGTCTGTATGTTTTTTTTTTGTATGTTTGTTCACCGATTACTCGGCCAATTGTGCATTGATGTTGATGATTCTTTATGTATTTGGTAGATCATACTTCAGCGGTGGTCCCATATAAATTTTATCAAAATCGACGCAGTACATTGGTTTTAACAAAATAACTGGTAAAATATCATCAAAGTGCCTGTAGAAAAGTGAATAGGAAGTCGAGTATGTGCGTATATCGCGTATTTTGAAGTCGGTTATTTCAGTTTTACTATAATTATAGTAATATATATAGCAATGTATTCTCATGAAAATCAACCGTCGCGTGAGATAGCAGTGATTATTGTACGATCTATTTATCCGGGTTCGACAGAATATTGAAACCGAATACCAACAGCGTTCCGACATAACGTAAATCCGTATGGACAAAGATCAATCGCCCGTTCCTTAGGAAAATACATCAAGTAAAACATGCCCCATAAAATGTAAATGGGTAAAATATTAGAATGATCAGGAAGTTGAATCTTCTAGGTTTACGTGCTTCATCTTCGACCATATAACCGTTTTCCAACAGGCGAGTTGGTGGTCAAACGCAGTTATTTTGCGTTATTTGTGTTAAAAAAGATTTTATATACCTAAACATTACCTACGGTGTGCACATGGTAATTTAAGACTCCAGTTTTTTTGCCATAAAGTATGTAGATATAGGTACTTAGCGGCAAACATTGAGCCTCATTTCATCATGCCCTCTCTTTTTGTTTTCATCGAAAATAATAGAGAGGGCATGATGGTTCAAGATGTTTGCCGCTAAAATAGTCAGTAAAGATTTTTTTTATTCGAAAATTGAGCTCCACAGACTTCAGAAACATGAAATATATTTACATTTTTTAACTAGTATACAAGAGGATGGACGCATATATGTAATAAATGTTAAGACTTAACATGCATGCGTGTGGCTGTGTACGCCTAGCAGTCCTACTCCCGCAGAGAAATAATAAAAAGGTAAATAAATAATAAATATTGGAGGACATTTAACACAACGTCATCTAGCCTCTCTATGGAAACTAGATGGTTGATAGAATACATATATAATGTTTCACACTTTATTCTGTGATCAATAAACCAAGAAGATGTACGGGTATTCTCTGAAGATCAGATCAGTTGGTAAACATCACATAGCTTCAGAGTTATTTCCCGGCATCAACAACTGAGAATCAACAAACACGAAAGAATACCAAACTAGAGACAGACTATTTAGATCTTGTTTAGATGTACCTACATACATCACTTACTTGTTTTACTCTAAATATTAGCCATTCTTCATCGCAATGTTGGCAATATTTGAATCGAATAATAAATAATTCTAGTAAAATTACTTGTTAATTACGAAAAATTTCGTTGGAGGTTACGAAAAAACGCATTGTTTTAATTTTTTGCGAGAGATGTATTATCTGAGTATCATAGGCTATATACATACATTCGAAAAACAGCCCTCCTTCTTACGCAGTCGGATAAAAATATATAAATGCAAGCATGGTTCAAATTTTATCAGCGAGCATTTTTATTGCCAAGAAAGACAAGGAATGGCAGAAGTTAACAAATCTAAATGGGCAGTACTATACATATTATACCATTTATACCAGCCACTTATTGTGGCTCAAAGGACACAGAAACCAGAGCCGTTAAACATAAAAAAAATATAACTTATTGTTACGTTATCTACCTATATTTTTTGTAGAATGAGGTAGGTACCTCACAAAACAGATTAACACACCGGATTAACATAACAATGCTAATATATTCAGGAATTTACTCGTAAGTCTTCAACCGTGAAACCATCCCTTGGAAGTTAAAAAAAAATAAGGGCCAAAGAAACAGAAAGTAAAATTAAAAGTTGTTTGGTCAGCAGCTGTAATGACAACGGCTTTGCTTAATATGTATCAGTGTTGACAGATAAAAAGAAAACACCCATATCATAGGAGTTTCATAGTATGCCCAAGAGTAATTTTTTATGAACACACTTTTTTACATAAAATATAAGATGTTTATCTCAGTATAGGTACGTTAATAGTAAATTAAAATTCAGTAATAATTTTAGATAATGTTTATATCTTAATTTGTCAAGCTTTTTTTACCCAAGAATCAAGATAATGTTTTTATGTGTGTAAGTATTTACAAGTATATTATGAATGTATGTTTCTATATTATATTCAATTAGGAGGTGTGCTGCCATGTACATAGTATTAGCTTTAAATACTTTTATTTATTTACAAATCCAAATTAAAAAAATATTTTATCTAGCGCTGACAACAACATACTACGTTGAACAAACAACAATGTATTAGATGCGAGTAGAAATTACTCTCCGCGTCTCATATAATTATCATATTGTTTAATTGAGTCTAGGGTTGGTTCTATAGTAAAAGCATTTGTAGTGTAAAATACACAATCGTATTTCCTCCACCTAGCCAACCCTCTAATCACGGTGACATGTGGCGTCAAAGCTTATCGGTCTTTGATATTCTGCCTGCCCCGAAAGGGAAAACAGGCGTGATTTTATATATGTAATATATGTAAGTATATGTAATATATGTAAGTATATGTATTTTGTAACAATAAAAAAATGGAATTGTTAGACGAGCGTCATTTAGTAACAGCTTACAAGTGACAAATGTGACATAATATATTTAAACAAGCTACTTCGCTATACATGCAAAAAAAACATAACACAATAAAAGCGAATGTAAAATAAAAACATCTGGTCACACTGCGACGTTTGAGTTTTGGCGGGAACGTCATAGTAACATGGTGTTGCTTTATTTTAATTTCCTAAACTTGTATTATTTAGAACATTAATGCGATAAAAATGGTGGTATTTTATTCATTAAGTGTTTAATCAAGTGCGTGAGTGTGGGCAAGTGAAATAAAGCAGTGAAACTTGTTATTTTACGTTGTCGGCAAAACTCCATAGAAGCTTCTAGTAATATCGCCATCACTTTACTGAGGACTCACAAACGTTTTATTATAAAATAACTCTTTATTATTTCGACTGAAGTACTTTGTTTCCATGGTCACGAAAAATTTAAAACAAACAACAAATAATCGCTTTGAAACCAGTTTATTGGATTAAACAGATACATCCGCTTTACACTTATGAGAACGATTGAAAATATGTCAAATCAATGGCTATATTGTATATTGTGGAGATATGTTGTATGCATACTTGGCACCCAGTGACCTCGCGTGTGCTACGTCATTTCACTTCAGTCAGTTGAAATCGGCCATGAAGGCGAGACGCGCGGTTGCCACGCTCATCGCGCTCGCAGCATGTGCGCACGCGCTAGTCGACGATGTCATAGATGTCATCAAACTGGGCAAAGAAATAGGAGAAGAAGTGCTCAGCTCCTGGGATTTAATAGGAAAAAACTTCAATTCAACTGGAGGCGTGGAGCTGCCGTACATAAGACGGCGCGAGAGGATAGTGTTATCACGATTAGAGGGGGTGACTCGCGCCATCCAACGCCTCGAGCTGGACGTGGAAAAAGCCGGTGCTGTGGCCATGTATTTAGCCAAGAATCGGGGGAGAGGGACCAGGTTAGAGCTGCGGTTACACGACATGGCGGACTTGCTCGGTCGCGTGTCTTCCGCGAATCGAGTGATGTTGGAATACGTAGGGCTTCAAGAGGAGTTGGAGAAGAGTACGTTGCAGGGCTTTGCTGAATGGTGCGTCTCTCCCGAGCCTAATGCGTTGCCTGGACTGATGGAGCGAGTGCATAATATGATTGTACCGCCGCATCGACATTTGTTGGGGCGGGGATTGCTGACGATGATGGTTGAGGACATACAGGTTTGTTCCCTATCCTTCTAATCCTATTGCAAAGTAATAAGGCTTCTTATAATGTTATCCGTTTTCGTCCTGTGCCAATGAAACCTATCAATACAGTCAAGACAATATCGTCGACCCATTTTGCATCCGGATGACGAAAGTGCCCCTTTTTAATCAATAACAGGCTTGTGTTTATCTGCTAACTCGCCTGATCTATTTAACGAGGCTGCGTTCCATAATGACACGCGCTTGGCTAAAAGAAGCAATCCTTGCCTTAGCGAATACTCAATATACCTTTATTTTATAAACTTTTAGCAGTGTTTTCCTAACAGTGGGTAGGATGACAAAGGATGGAGAACTACAATAAGTACAGGCGGCACAATGAGAGCAGCCCACGGATTCAGTTCTCAATGTCAGCGTCTATTCCGCGTGTTATTCGGTGATGCTGTTACGTTTCGCCATTTGAACTATAATTGACCGTTACATCGACCTTGTTTGTATGTAAATTTTATACGATCATTTTGGCAATACATTTGCACGCTACATTACGCTCGAATATAAATAAGTATATAATAAGCATATTTATATCACAACTGCATTGATTTCTAAGCAAACGTGCTCCATCCTGGACTATAACAACATGAGTTTTATTTAATTTATTTAAGCACTTGGACGTAATAAGTGGTAATTCGCGGTTGCGATTAAAAATCACAACGATGATAAAATGTAGCCTATGTTCGACTCTAGTTTCGAAGCTGTCTTCTTAATAAATTTCATAACAACCAGTTCAGTTTTTTGGTCGTAAATAGGTGTCAAACAAAGAAAAAGAGACTTAACAGAGTTACGTTTTCTTTTATAATATCAGTTATATACTATACTCTACTCTATACTACTCTATTCTGTACTACCTACTAGGTATAAAACATAACTGATTTAGAATAAATAAACATACATAATTCCCATCCAAAAATACCACCTACCTGTTAAGCAGTCTGAACAAGATTAGAAAATTAAAAAAATATCCGACACAAAAAACGGCTAACCTGATTTTGACGAAACATAGATAAGAACATTGTCGATTAAATCCTGCTTCACACAAAAAAAAATTGATCGAAATCGGTCCATCATGAGATCTACGATGCCACAGGCAGACACACAGATACACACGTCATACTTATAACACCCATGGTTTAATAAAAGAAAGTAAAGGAATAAGTACACAAATGACATAACTGTTCTTACATTCATTCTAAGTTACTCTCGTGTATGAAAATGACTCATAGACGAAATTTTAAGAGCTTTTTTACCAAAGAACCGTATTAATATTCAAATATAGAAGCCCGATATGCTATCATAATGGAAGAGCACACGACAATAAACTGTTAGAGATGACTCATAATCAGCGGGTCAAGTAACTCTCACTGGGCTGCTGACGGGTCGCATCACGCTGGTTCGCCCTTGATAGCCAATTGACACCTCCCATTTACAGACACTACGACCGATATATAATGACCTGCGTCACCCCAACTGGTTAAATCTCGTGTACATTACTTTTTACTGCACTTTATGGTGCCTTTTTGGATATCGAAAATAGTTTCCGTTTTTATGTGATAGATAATTCTTGGAAACTGAGACAATTTCTATTTTTTTTTGTAAAGTAAGGTATGTTCGGATAGAGAACTAATGTAGTTTTGAGGGAGCTGCTGTTCTTCTTTCATTATTTTGTTTGAGTGTATTATAACTACTGGACAAATTTTAATGAAATTTCTAACGAAGATAACTTATAACCTGGATAGTTTTCACCACCAAAAGCAAGGATTCCCGTAAGATAAGGGTAAATCCTCAGCACACAGTATTAAAACAAAGTAATTATGACCCCAAATACTTACAAACTTCCAAGTATCATTTATAATTAGTTTCATTTATAACAAAGAGAGCAATCATTAAACATCATTATAGCTTATTATAAGCACGTACTTTGTATTTAGACAATGATTGTTCTCTACTGGGAAGTGATATCTGCGACAGTTGGTCTCAAGTACCGTTCGCAAAAAACAATGGTGTCAGTTCACATGCTATACTTATACAGGCTGTAAACTACAGTCACCATTATGCCAGTACTTTAGTCGAGTAATGAAATAACTAAAGAAGCGTACGCAACGCAGCGTAGGAAGACCAGCCACGAGATGAACAGATGACCTCATACAAGTGGCGGGAAGATGTTGGATGCAAGCCGCTTCCAATAAGTATTTTTGGAAGTCCGTGCGGGAGGCCTATAACCAGCAGTGGACTTCTTATGGTGATATGATGATGATGAATAATATAACTCTTCCTTCGTTCCGGCGCTGGAGCACACTTATTAATATTTCAAATAGAATATAAGGGGCTCAGATTGATTTTCATTAAAAACTCCGTTCACAGGTGAAACCAAAAATCTATCCAAAATGTGTGCGGGACCATCTCGTATTTACCGTCTTTAACATGTCCATGTGTGTTCGAATGATGTTTTAAGTGAGTAAACGTATGTGTTACATTGTACCAAATTTTGTACCTGTGGTGTGTAGTGAACGACGTGTAGAGATACAGGCCTTGACAGGCCGGTTAAATATTAGCTAGAGACGATTTGGGTTCGAATTTATTATTTTTATAATAGTGAGTATCTGTTTGCATAGCATCATGTTATTATATTTATCATAATGCAAACTTGATTGAAGACAATATTTGGTACATATCACCCTGTAATGTCACGGTAAAATGTGGCGTCACACAGCCATGGTCTTTAATGCTCCGCCTACCCCGTAAGCGAAATAGGCATAATTTTATGTGTGAATATACATCGGCATGTGTGATTTTTTATGCGTATCACTGAATGGCGATCTTCGTAAACTAAATTTGACACGAATGGGCCGTTGCTTGGCCCTTACAATGTCGATCAACGGGCCAATCAGCTCCTTCGGAACAAACTTTGTTTATGACAAAACCAAGTCACCATCATAACAGATAGCTTTTCTATGTCAAATACGTTATGATTTTCATCATCATCATCATCTCAGCCACAAGAAGCACACTGTGAGACATAGGTAGGCATCCCATTTCAATTTCCAAAAAGACCGGTTGTAGGTGGGTTGCACCCTGCGTCTTACATTATGATTTTACGATGGCATAATAACATACATAGGAATCAAAATAAAGAGATGCATGCATCGCATAGGGTTGGTTTTCATTACAAGGGTGGAAAAATCAATATATTTGTGTCACCCTCCCGATACCAGCCAGGCAACCATCCATTAGATCGACCATCCCTGTTCAAGAGAAAGGGTCCGTCAAATAGTGATTCATAAACTTTGGCATATCAAGCTTTATAGGATTAATTGTGTGGCAAACAGTGGCACCAAGTCTGATCAATTGAAGTTAACAAGTAAAGTATCTATGTTTTTTTGTTATAAACGATTAAAAAATAACACACAACCGACGGGATTCGAACCCGCACTATCTCGATTTGTACCTGGGAGCCTTTACCATTTTAGCCACGGAGGTGTCACAAGTATCTATGTTAAAGGACAAGTTTATTTAATAAATGAAAACCAAAATACCCGACTGTGTAAAAGCATTTTCATACTGCAACTAACGCTTGCGTTACGCTTGATATGATGTTGAGTGTACGTTTTTGTTAGAAAGTATAGCTCAAAGCTACAAATCAATTTATTTAAATGAGAATTCTTTAGAACAGTTTTTTAAAACAACTTATTTGTTACGAAAAATTCGTTTGATGTTACGAAAAAAACAGCATTGTTTTATATTTGTGAGAATTACCCGGAACGGAACCCTAAAAATAAAACAAAACTATTTTTTTCAATCGATTCAACAATGCTTTTCACATCAGCATCAAAAGCGGGATCTTTGTCAACACTCATGACTCAGCTAGCTACCTCAAACAAGCCCACAGGTTTTTGTGCCATTGCTAATAGCTCGCGACCCGAGAACCGGTCCAGAGGCGAAAGTCCACTGACTCAGTATTATATTTTGACGTCAGTCTATATAATGAATTAGACATTGACATTTCAATATTTTTCAGTTAAATTAAACAAAATGAACAAAACAGAAACGCATAGCATTCATTCCAGGCGCGTTTTTTTTATTCGACGATAGGCTTGCGCTTGACCGTCAACTCACCTGGTGTTATGCGACAGTTACGGTCTACGATGGAGCGCGCTTGCCTAGAAGAAACCTATTCACTCGCGATTTGAAGACACTTAGATTATATCTATTCGGAAAGACCCATTTAGGAAGCGCATTCCACATTTTTGCGGTACGCATAATGAAAGTGGAGCCAAAGCGTTTCATACGTGTTTTCGGAATATCAACCATGTAACGATGTCACTTTTTCGTGCTTCTTACTGTCCGATAAAAAAAAGAGCATAGGGGAATGAGATCATGCAAAGCAGACGCACCGATAAATTGTATCCGATAAACTGGCAACTTTGCGACGATGCTCCAGACTTTGGAGTTTAGCCCGAACAAGGGAATCGTCACAAATGAGCCTTCTAGCATGCCTCTCAATGGTCCCTAACGCCTCGAGCTGGTACTTAGCAGATCCGTCCCAAAGGTGCGAACAGTGCTCCATGTACGACCGAACTTGTGCCTGATATAGTGTAAGCAACTGTTCCGGCGTGAAGTACCGACGCACCTTCGAAAGGATACCAAGCTTTTTGGCAGCTAATTGAGCTTTTGACTCAATAAGAAAGAGCGGTAATAAGAAAGAGTAGGCAGGAATTTACTCTTGTCAAAATTAGTTCAATTTTGGTGAATGTGTCACGGAACTGGTCTCATTGTTAAGGTTTTCCTAACTATTGACGTTGTATATATTAAGCAATCATAAAACTAACTAAGAAGCTTTAGATGCGGTGAAAGAGATTATTAAAAAATATAGACGTCAGAAAGGGAAAGATGTTTGGTCTCCTTGTATGACGAATTTATGAAAACCATCATAAAGAACAAGGTCGCTAGGAGATGACAGCCAAGAACGTGAAGAAGAACAAGGTTGCCCGGAGTAACAGCGAGACGGTGAAGAAGAACAAGGTTGGCAGAAGATGACAGCGAAGACCGTGGAGAAGGACAAGGTTGCCAGGAGTAACAGCGAGATAGTGAAGAAGAACAATGTTGCCAGGAAGTTGACAGTGAAGATCGGGAAGAACATAAGCATAATCAATTACCTAGTCTGGAATTAAGAACTACTTTTGTTAAATTTATACCTATTTAAATATGTCTATCATAGATATGTTATATATATATAGGTATATCTTATAAATGTGGGCAAAGTTTAAAAGGATTTCTGCAATAAATACGAAATATTGTTCAAGGAATGACTATGCAATTCATTTGTTTTCTCAAACTATTTGCTTACTTGCACTATAAGGCGTTTAGCACGTTAAAATACTTTCACTGATTAGTTCACTTACTATTTGCGGATATATTCTGGGACACTCGAAATTATCCGTCCCTATCTCTCAAATTAGTAATGTCCTGAGAATGAAAATGACCTAGATAATCTCGATCATCATACAAACCCAATTGAACTCTCGACAAAGCAATGAGGTCTTGCGTCTAAAATCGAGTGCTGCGCGAAGGAATTACGCTCAAAGCAGTTGAAGGACTTTCGTTTCGCTTTCATGCAACCCCCAGATTAGGTAACAGTTAGTTGGCCTAGTAAACAATCTACTTGTTTGTTGTTACAACCTTTCAATTACGTAACAGCCGATGTCATACAAACTATCACACGAGCTGTGACAAACGCATCCTATACCGTTATTCGTACAGAACAAACTGTGAGTGATTGGTTCTTCCGGAGTTATCCTATGCCATAATCAATTTTAATCTGTATCCTAAGGGCGTAAGGTGTTTATTGAGATGATGTGTGTATCGTAAGTGAAGGTTAGCAGTTCATCGAATCCTTTCAATATTAATTTGCGCTAGGGAAGGAAACATTCTAAAAATGTCGATAACAATTGTTGTTTGTGGTCTCACCAGGGTTTAACCGTGTGGTTTGGCAAAAATAAGTAGTTAGGTAAATAAGTAGTAACATACATTTTATAACATATTTTTAAAACACACTACTTTACTATTATTTCCATACTTTTTAGTACATATTGATTCATATTCTTTGATCGAATTGTACTATGTATTTCCAAAGATACATTCTGTCTAGCATAGAACATACTCTCTAGTAAAAAAAACTGCATTCCAAAAATTTACAACGAGAAATTCGCACAAGTAAAATGTTTATTTTGTTCATCAATAACTAGCAGCTTAGCTTACCGCTTCAAACCCAAACACAAAAACATTCAACACGGGTGAGACATATTGCGCGGGAGTGCCAGCTGACACCACAATAAAATTACCAAATAATAATAACAACGTGCGTGCATGGAACACGATCGTCGTCATTATGCTAATATAGATTCTAAGTTCGTTGACATAGGAACTGAACGAACTGCATATTTAATTTTGGTACGAGTTAACAGTACTTAACATACGGCGGAACAGTGATGTAAATTTTATCGATAACGTTAGTAAATATTATAAAAAGCTTGGCTTTGAACTAGAAACGATACAACTAGTTATAAAAATTATGACTTTAAATGAACTTGAAAAGAAAATTTCGTTTTTCAATGAATACATTAGTAAACATATTCACACTCACTAATATTTAGTATAACTCATCTTCATAATTTTTTAGGAATCCCATAGCAAACAGGCTACTAAATCTATGACAACAATATTACTACCATTATGACCCGTTTCTATGACGTATCATTACTTAAATCGTAAAATTCGACATCGATAACCTGTAATCGATATACGTACGTCACTAGTGTAACCCCACTCACTCTCGCTCGCGATCCCCTCGCGTCCGCAGTCAGTGTGCCTCCAGCCGCGAAACAAACAACGCGACTGCGGCACGATGAGACTCGCGGCGCTCACGGTGCTGCTCGCAATCGCAAGCGCGACCGACCTCACCCCCGTTGACCATCTACGCGACAGTTTCTACTCCCTCGAGAACGATCTGTGGAAGAATGTCACCGACCCGGCGTGGACGGAAGGCGGCCTTGGCGGAGACGTCGAGCTAACAAAGGCATTCGTCGACTACAATGATAGGCTGCAAGCCCTGCCGAAAGTATCAAGACCACCGCTCAACTCCTGGCTTTGGAACAAGGCGATGGAGTTCTTGGGGGTTATCGACGGCTTACATACAAATTTCGTCGAGTTCATAGAGCACAATGCAGCTCCCGGGACGGTGCCCGCGCCCGTTCGAGAATGGCTCGACCTGGCTGAAGCTATTCTGATGGACCCGAAGCTGTCCGTCAACACTTCAGTCACCAAGTTGAACGGTTTGATGGCGCACGGTGATCTGTTCAGGACTGCATTGCAGGTACGCATACGGATGCAACGTGAGTAACATAAATCGGGGTAACCGTAACAAAGGAAATCAGATCCGCAACAGGAACCGTGTTTGTGAATCAGAGTCAGTGACCCGACCTTTATTATCAATAGTTTATGAGGTTGAATCGTTTCCGCGACTTCCGAATTCCGAAAATAGCGTCCAAGAAGCTTTCGAATGAGGTAAACAATCGCTGAATAATACGAGCTATTTAGGTGACACCTAAATAGCTAACTGCAAAGCAACTAAGGCCGTGCAATTGCACCTGTACCTACAATTCATATTTTTCTCATCCTCCATAATATTAACTTGCCCCCCCCTGGGACATGGGCTGGCGACGCCCTTGCTGACTGGACAGCATTACTTCACGATTATTACGAGAAAAGAACGCAATATTTGGCTCTATTGAAATCTATGACAATAGATTTTTGTAATCGTAATAATTTTCTATCTGAAGATGAATCAAATCGAAGCACATACTTAAAGGTTATTATTTACTATATTCGCCTACATCTTTCCATTTCTGGGCAAAGGTCGATATTATTTCATCAGAATAACCTCATACGAATATAGAATAAATAAATCTACACCCAGTATAACATTCAATATTTTGAGTAAACGAGTAAACGCAGAATTTGTCGCGGTATCTTGTTTTATAAACATGTACGAAATACGTGATGATATAACTATATACTTAGGTTATTAAGCGATCAACAATTTACCCAGTCACAGTATTGAAAATATCGACTTCGACAAATTGAAAGCAAGTTTGCTAACTGCTTATAAGCACGTAGAAAGCTTGACAGATAAGGATTCTGCCTTATACGTACGTACATTTATAGAACTTAGTATTGTTACTGAAGTAAAAATGAGAATGAACGACTTAATTTTAATAATATGTAAAATCAACGTCTAAACAAAAAGTCAAATAGAGAAAAATCCACCATCAGGTTTAGTCAACAAACTATGTAAATATAGTTTTTTGAAGCTCCTCGTTTAACAATTTCTATCAGCTTCACCAAAGTGATTCATAACTTTTATAAAGATCTCATACGTACAGAGAGAATAATAATACCAACAGCACATCATTGGGGACAATTAAAATTAAATTCCTAACCGCCATGTTCATTAAACATTGACTGGTTTGAAGATAAAAGACAATGCCAAGGCGTTTAATTTGTTACATGGACATTTTCGTGAAGAATAAGACAAAACAAATTTATATAATGATTATACTTAAGGGAAGTTACGTATTGTCAATTTGTCGCCTTAATAAGGCAACAATAGACTATTTAATAAATATAGTAATAGGTCAAGATATTATATTAAATTCGACATGACCTACGATACGAACCTACGAAATAATATCGATGAGTCGATTAATGATTTGGAATTGACGTAATCCTGTACTGAATCATATTAGGGAGAAGAGAAACAGTAATAGAATAATAGATTGGACCTGGTATGGTGATAATTGGAATGAAAGACAAAACAGCAATGCGACAAATCACATTAAAGTTAAAGTATAGGTTGAACTGTTTTCAAAGTTATTCGTAGAGTAGAAATACCTACAATTAGGCAAGATAATTTATCAAGGTTATTTCATAATTAACATGGTGAGACGAAACCCTGTAAAATAGCACCCGAATAGTATCGTATTACAAATTCTGCGCGCAAAATACGTACACAGTCGAGTATTTATGTTTCTTTATGTAAAACACGTAGAAGCTGTGCTAGCTAGGTAGCTAGCTAGATAAGTGGATGTTACAAGAATGATGAAATATAGTCTCGGTACTACAAGGTCTCTGTAAATCTTTCTGTATTTCCAGGACCAGGATTCAGATATCTGCGAGCTTCAGATGTCACCGCATCAGCTAATCTATGACATGTACAACACGATAGCCCTGACGGAGATCAAAGGGTATGCCATGATGCAGTTCTCATGGATGTTGCTCAGGATTTATGGAAAAGGTAAGTGTCTAGCTTTTTTTCTATTTCATTTTTATGAACCAATGAAACGTAAGGAACCATTCTTATGTTTATTTTTATGCGATAAATAAATATAAACAAAGACCTACCATGGAACGCAACTAAACAAATAGTCTACAAGGTATCTAGCATTTTGTATATTCAGACAAACTGCGACATTGTTTTAATTTCTCATTTCCTGTTTTGCGAGGAAAATGAGAAATGAATGAGTCAGTGACAGAACATTCAGAAATATTATTGTTATATGTATCCGTGCTTTGTAAATAAACTTTGACAAATATATAAACAACAAACGTTGATTCAGTAAATAAACATAAAATATAATCCAGTATACATACATACTGGACGTGGATGGTCGGTGGACAAAGGCGGTCATAGAATGCTCGCCCAGAGGAGCGACTAGACCAGTCAACATACCACCAGCAAGATAGAGAGATGATATCAAGTACGAGGACGAGAGCTGAATGAGATCAGCGCAGGACAGGAAAGAACGGCGTGATAACAAAGAGACCTTTGTGTAGCAGAGGATCGATAAAGGCTGAAATTATGATTATATTCATACTGAAGGTATTTCACACGGTTGTCAAGGAAGTGAAAACGCTAATAGAAGACAGACAAGCCTGGTAGTTACTCTACCGAAAAGAGCTAGGTTCTTGAACAATGAATGGATGAACGTCGAGACATGAATGATAAAACTGCTTTGTATGCTTGTCAAAGAACTTTCTACTCATAAATGAACTTTCCTCGTACAAAACAGACCGCTTCGACTGTTACAACGCCGATATTTTAGACGAGTTATAACAAATAACTTAAAAAATAATAATAATATAAAAAAAAAAAAAAAAAAAAACAATAATAATTACGCATGATGATACAACTGAAGAGAAACAAAGAGACCAGAACAAACAAATATAACATGACATCACGTACATCCTACAAATGCAGCAATTTATTGACGTAGAATAGTTAATACAATTAGCCAACATGATAACGAAGCAAAAAATGTCATATATGAACGCAATAAGGTTAAATACAGGTTGACAGGAACATGTCATTGATCCGATGATTCTGCAAACGGAAGAGGCTAGCTATATCAATACACGATAAAGTAACACTGAACTGAATAGGTAACAGAGTGCAATGATTCATCGAAATCAGATTATACAAGTGCAATTAGTAATTGCTAACAGCAAATGATGCCTAAGAATATGCAGGAAGTCAGGTTTTGTAATTGAGTTACGAGTATATTGATTACTTCCAATTTCAACTGTAATTTTTCTACGAACGTTTTGGAGTTTATTGGGGCAGTGGGTGTTCGACACAACATGATTTTAAGCGATTAACTTTATTATAACATCTTTTATGCACTTGTATAAAATTCCCGTGTTGTAATGCAAATAAATTATCTTTATCTTTGAAGTTGTTTTTATTCCTGCGATGTATATTTTGTGGTGACATGAATGTATGGTGTCGATGTATTGTCCGTCTTTATTAAAATGCAGCGCTTGACGAATAATGATGTACGGAATGTCGTTAGATTCATCCGTCTAAAAGCCATTGAATAAAGTGTAATCAAGTTTTAAGTTGAGCTTCAGTCAGTAACAAACTGCCTTGAAATTTATCTTTTTAACCTACGACCCAAAAAAAGGTTGACGTGTGTATCTGTGTGTCTGTCTGTGGCATCGTAGCTCTCAACACAAAAAAAAATGATCTAGTTTTTTTGAAAGAGGACTCATCGAGTGTTCCTAACTATGTTTCATCAAAATCAGTTCAACCTTTTTTCCGGGGGTTTTTGAGTTTTCTAAGCTTATACTTGCTAGATCACTGGATCTAGCAAGATACTGATCTTGATTTTACTTCAACTGGGGTCTACATCGTGACACATTCACAAATTAATCCAGTCAATAAATATAAATTGTTTTTCCAGGGAATTACACGCAAGAAGCGAGTCTCACACGGCAGAGGTACAGCGAGCGGACAAGCCAAGCCGCCGCCGCCGCGAGGGCTGCTTTGACGATGGCCAACAGAGGTCTATATCGGTGTGATCCGCCACAGCATGAAGAAGGTAACAGAATAAACTATTACACAAACAATCAATCAGCAGGCTGATGAGGCAATGGTGCTAAATATGGAAATATGTCCAAAGTTCTATGTAGAATCTGGATGTCTTCAAATCGTGAGTGAATAGGTTCCTCCCAGGTAAACACGCTCCACCGTAGGCTGCAACAGTCGCTTAACATCAGGCGAGTTAGTGGTCAAGCGCATGCCTATTTTAGAATAAAATAACTATAGTTTAAAAAACTGAAATCAAAATACGCAATTCGTTTACTGGGATGACTGGTTTTTGTAACAAAATAACTGTAAAAATATGTCATCCCAGTAAAAGTATGACCTACCAATCATCAAAATCAATTTGGCGAAGTAATTGCTTAAGCATAGGTTAGCATATCTAAGCATAGCTCTCAAACTGATTGACCGATTTTGATCTAATTTATTTCTAAAGAGGATTTGATCGAGAATGTTTCATTAAAATCGGTACAGCCCTTGCTATGTCGGGGTTTTTTTTTAAACAAAATTGCGCATTTTGAAATCGGTTGTTTCAATTCCATAAACTACATTAGAATGGATCTTCTCTATATTATAAGCAGCTCATTTTCCCGATCGTTCCAGGTGTAACATACGAGCAGGTTACGCGCTTCCTCCAAGGCTACGTGGAGAACGAGGTGGACATGAACCCGGACGCCACCTGCCGCGAGAACTGCGCCTTCTACACGCTCGCCAAACATCACAACTGCTTCAAGGACCAGTACTGCGCGAAGCAGAGAAGTTGCCAAGGCAGGATACTTAATTGCGGTTACATCGATAGCGATATGTGGGTCTGTCCCGCGGTGAGTGTTTTTTAACCGACTTCCAAAAAAGAAGTTCTAATTCGATTATTATGATTATTTTTTATCCGGTAGGTTATACTTCAGAGGTGGTCCCGTATATAGTTTATCAAAATCCGTTCAATGCTTTGGTTTTTAAACCAAAATAACCGAAAAAATTTGAATAATCAAATTATTTTTAAATGAGATAGATCTATGATTGACCACCAACTCGCCTGACGTTAAAAGACGGTGTGGCCAAAGATGGAGCCCTCCCCAAAATTGAAGGGTTGAATCCCCGACACTGCATTTTTATTGTTTTATTTACTAAATCCCCCCGAAACAAAAACATGGCTACGTCTGTGGAAGCCATAAAGAAGATTCATTGCAACCGCAACATACATAATTACATATATAAAATCAACTATGTTTATTGCGGCACGACTGATTTTACCTCATACCCTTCACCGACAACCTAAACAGCATATTATTACAAGGTGACGCAGTGGCCAATAAAGTAGGAATAAAATAATAATGTTTTAGTCTGTAATATCGCAGTGTTGGGCAGAAGGTCTCTCTTCAACTTTTCTATAATTCCTACTAATATTAAAAATACAAGTTCATTCGATCCTTACGTAGGAATCGAGCAATCAATCGACGTGATTATTTTCATAGGTCTGACCAAAAAATAGAAAAGGCTACTCTTTAACCTGAAGACAATGGATTTTTATTGGAGGGTAAAACTCAGGAACACAGAGTTTTCCAGCGAAATTACTGAACATAATGAGATATAACGTGTAATATCTCACGAGTGGTCTTCTGTTCACCTTCTGGCTGGTCATCTTACGCTGCGCAAGACGGTACGTCGTCTCCACTCGACAACTTTTCGGCCCCACCAGCCGTCAGTTCTTTCGGAACTAAAGTCGATCTTTTTGGAAATCCATATTCAGTAGTGAACTTCTTGTGGTTGAGCTGATGATGATCTCAAAGTAATGAGCACAGTGCGTTGCCACACAGGGTTTTGAACTAGTAGTCCACAGTTCTGTATGATATGTGGACTGTTATGGATGAACGTGACACTTAATAGATTATTGCAACTTAGTTGTATAAAAAATTCTAAAATAAATTATCCAAAGTTGTATGTTCATTACAGAGTTTCACCAGCAATCGAAGATACGAGTGGATAGAGTACGAGAACGGAAGAACTCTGGGACAGCACGACAAGTCGTGCAGCCGTGGCACAGATAAGGTAACCAATACGCAACAATTTACTAATGTATTTTTAATACAAGTATATATATGTATATTATAAGAAAAACTAAATACTCCACTGAAGAAAAGAGGTTTTTGCACTCTAACGATTTCGTTAAGCTTGATACGATATTGAGTTTACGTTTTTTGTAAGAAAGTATGTGTGAAATCGCTGTAAAAGACTATAAATGCGCATTCTTTAGAATAATTATAGTAAAATCACTTGTTTATTACGAAAAGTTCGTTGAGGTTACGAAAAAACGCATTTTTTTGCGAGAGATGTAGTATTATTGTTACAAAAAGAATACAACCTATGACACTCAGGCAGTTAATACAAATCTAACGACACCTAGCACATCAAAATCGGTCAAGCCGTTTAGGCTGTAGCCGATCATATAGAAATTATATATTATATATAGAAATACATACATACACCCGAAAACCCCTCCTTACGCAGTCTGGTAATAACTATTGACTAAAAAACACCATACAAAACATTTAGTCACATAATTTGTTTTGCGTTTTTGGAAAATAATTTATGAACAATACAGGCTATTAAATTTTATCAACAAATGCTGCTTTTTTAAATTCTACAAAAAATTTGCTCGTTATTTATATATTTGCAAGAAAACGTAATAAAGAGCAGCGGACTCAATTAATCCTTACTACTGCATTGTTTATCTACGGCGGAGAATCATTAACGGGGTCAATAGATTAACAAAACAAAGCATACGCGATATAATGCCAGATTCACGTGTTAAACAACAAACAGCGTTGTTGATGTCGGATTCTATCAAGCATAATTCTATAAATGCCTACTTTATATCCACGTGATTACAGACGTGGATAAAGGGAAACCCATTGTATGATATGGAAACAATAAGTAAATAAAAAAACCTAACAGTGTTGATGTACAGTGTTCGAATTTCCCGGGTTAAAATTGTTATTAACAGATAGGTTTTTCTTGTATATTCAGAGTCGGACACAAAACATTTTAAGGGTATCAAGAATATACAAAAATATAAAGCCAATGTAAATGGCAACTATGACGTCAGCATCAGGCGAGCGTTTCGCTTGTTTCAATTCTCACTTGACTTAAAAACAGGACCATTATATCAATCTATTAATAAAACTATTCCGAAAAGATTGCAATATGTTCAGTTACAGGAGTTTCAGAGTCTATCCGGAAAGAGAACTGATGTGGCATCGAGGGCGCTACTGTCCTTATTTTATTATTTTGTTCATGGTGGAAAAGTTAGAGAATAATGCCGTTGCTTGGTTTTATTTTCCTAAATTTGTGTTATTTCGAATCTTAATTATGTAAAAATGGTGGTGTTTTATTCATTAAATGTTTGATCAAATGCATGAGTGTGGGCAAGTGAAATAAAGTAATAAAACATATCTTTTCACGTTGTCGGCAAAATTTCATAGAAGCTTCTATTAAAGTCACCAAACACCCCACCACTATTGAAAAGGGACGAGAACTCGAGGACTGAATTTACTTGATTTTGACCATTATTTGACCTTTAATTTTCAACGTTTTATTATAAAAGTATTATTTATTATTTTGACTGAAGGACTGATTCCGTCAAGAAAAATATACAACAACAAAACAGTTAGTTCCCATTTATTAGCCACGATAGTTCCCTTTTCCAAACAACCAATCTATTCCTCTATGTATGGACGATGACGAGAGTGTGTGCAGGTGGACTCGTGGTGGCGCTGGCTGTTCTGGCACTGCTCATACTGCATGTGCCTGTGCGACGACCCTACCGAATCCGACAGATACTTCAGCCTCTGGGACGCTACTTCCGACGTGAACAACAACAAGTTAGCATCTGCCTAATAGAGGGACTCCCCGGACACACCCAAAAAAAAGCTCTAAAATCACAGTTTCAGTTTGGTTTCAATGCAATTTTTTCTTCAAAGGTGGACTCTTGGTGGAGATGGAACTTGCTACACTGCTCGTACTGCATGTGCCTTTGCGAAGATGATGTCAGCATCAGTGAACGCATCTTCAGTTTGCAGGAGGCTACCGCAGACATTGAGCGGGGCAAGTCAGTACAAAGGAAAGATGTCTCGAGCCGACTAACAGATCACCACGGGTCGACAAACTGTAGCACCGACAACGGGAGCGCTTTGGGCTTTGGGTGTTGCTTACTATCTAGATTAAATTTCTTGACAATGCCACGGCTATTTGGCGAGTCCTTTTCTAATGGGTTTATTAAATTTCTCGTTAGATAATAACTAAACCATATTTACAGAGTATAAACACCGTTACCAACCCATAATTCACCAAGAGAGAAAACTTGAACAAAACATTCCATATCTGTAGTTAATTGCATGGGTGTGCGGGGTGTCCATTCTATTCAAGAACACTTCAAGAATATTTTTGGTATTTCTTATATCACCTGTTTTCATTGTTCTAACGTTTTTTTCTACTATTTCAGAGTAGTGACAGGCATACGTTTGGCGAAATATGGAAAGGTGTTCCATCTACAAGTCCACCAGGGAACCCTCGGCGAGCGAGGTGTGGTGGAGGCAGGAGAATGGGTACCAATCCAGAAGTTCGATCCTACAGACCCCGGAGTAATTGAGGGTGTAGACTACCACACCCTGACTTACGAGAGGCGAGCGATCGACTTGGATGAACTGGATTCGCCTGGAGGTCACGTTTTGACTGGTGTAAGGTAAGGCTAAAGTAATTATGAAATAACTTTGTAGACTATTTTGAGGTGAATGAATTTACTACATTATTAAATATCAACATTTTAGAAAAATTAAGATCAGAAATTTAACTCTACTTATTTTTTCTTTGATTTCTTATATTCATTATGTTGTGAGTATATTTGAAGAGGTTGATTTTTTTACATGGCAAAGATATATTTTCTATGAAACGCACCGAAATGTCGTCGACTTATCCATACAGCCTAAGAATAGAACAACCTGCCGACTTCGCTATTTCTTCAGACATACAATCACGGTATTTTAACATTCCAGATTCCGTATGCTGGGTGCTCACCTTCACTTCGAGATCCGATCTACTCCGTTCAACTACACAACCGGCAAACTGTCGCCGGGGAAAAGCCAGTGGATCAGCAACGATAACACTGAAGGAAACATTGACGCTCCTAGGTAATTATTTTTCCATACGATAGTATACCTAAAAATAGGGATGATATCATGTTTGCAATGAATATCATGAATGTTTAAATATGGCAGACAAGAGAGGTATATGCTCAGTAGCGGGCGATAAGAAGCCAGGTGTGTAGGGTGTGGAGAGAAATATGATTCATAAATGGTGTCATCGACATTTTTTGTCGCAAAACCTTGAGCCTCACAATAATATTGAATTTTTTAATTCATCATACAGTATTCACATGTCACAAAATAAAATAATAATTTCCAGTTCAGAGCGACAGAAAATTGAAAGGGACGTATTGTTAAATCGAAGAATAAAATTAAATCTTTGAAATTAAAGTTTACAAATACTGGAATTCATGATAAAGTTATCTTATATTTGTCACACAATCAGTTGACGTTTTTGTTGAAACGCGGGTAAATCCAATTAAACAACTTTATCAAGTTTAAAGTGAGTCAGAATAAACAGGGACACAAATAATTTATTTTCCCTACAACAACTTTTACTTCTACTTAAACAACTTTTGTATCGTGACAGATACGCTTTGGAATTCAGAGTCGTGACTAATTTGACCAAATATCTGTTTGGTTACGCTTCGTCACACACTTTAAAGATTTCTGCGAATTAGTTACGATGCATGGAGATTAGAATATTTATACTAAACTAGGAGAATATAAGGGAGCTATTGGCTTGCAGTCAAATCCTATCAAGCGACTGTGTGGGAGAGACAGTAAATATACCTAACCTAGAAAGAATGGGAAAATGTTCAAGTACCACTACTTTTATGTTGTCCTGTGACATATTATGATTAATTTTTATTGAAATATAGATTTGAGTTTGATCCCATTCAGTTCGTGTTAATAAAGACATCTAGCACTTTACACGCTCTAAAATAGATTTATTTTCATATTCATATTTATTTATTGCGTAAAACACATTTACATGTCAGATGTTGCAAAGTTTATAAATAGAAAGATTAGCGATAGTCACGGTAGGCTGAGCTCAAACAATATTCAATGTCAAAATATAATCAATGTCATATATGCGGTTCTATTTGCTAAAGCTATCATATTTGCCAATATGTTGACAGATTTTTTATCATTGACAGGCTTGCGTTTTATTATTTAAACGAATTCTAAAAAGGTTTTTAAATATAAAATAGGTCTACGTTTGACCACCAACTCGCCTGATGCTGTGCAACGTTACGGTCTACGATAGAGCGCGCGTACTTAAATTGCAATTCAATTGCAGCAACGTCGCCCAATTTGCAGTAAAGGATATCCACTCCAATCCAGGACTATATAGATATTCTATTCAAAATCCAGGACCAGCTAAAAGATAAAATTATTTCAAAAGACAGTGAAGTTTTATCTGCATACATAATATTACGCCTATTTTTCCTTACGGGGTAAGCAGAGCATTATAGACCATGAGACCGTTTGACGCCACATTTGACCTCGTTCAGAGGAGTAAAAGTATGGGAGAGGTCATTAGAGGGTTAGAGGGTAAGATGTAATCTAATGTAATGTGTTTTAAACGGTTTTACTTAGCTTGCCCTGTTCGGTGTTGTTTACGTTTATTTAGTAAGCGAAATTGACTCCCTTCTCGTTGACAGATTGATCTGATTTTTGGTACACGTCTTTAGTTTAGATGCCAATACAATGAAATATATTTAGTATCATTCTAAATTCAATTCACCACAAAATGGTGGATTTCATATTTTTGACACATTATGGATATTAAATGATAGGGCTTTTACATAATTATCTTTATTTTCAATAAAACCGTTTAAAAAGTTGTTTAAGTAATTATTAATGTATATTTAATACATTTCAGGAGAAAACTGGATCTATACAAGCCGGATATCCCGACCAGGAGCCACACGCCGCAGGCGGTAGATTCGGAACACGACCAGTATGTCGAGTTCACGCACACAGATTTCGACGCGGACGCGGCGCAGAGCACCGTGCCCTTCGTAGATATACAGCCGGTGCTGCCTACTAAAGGTAACTGGATATTCTAACCCCAACTAAAGTTTAAACTAGCTCAATGACCCGCACATGCGGCTGACAGCCTAAGTTTGGCCACAATTCGCTTGATGTTCAGCGACGATGAAGTCACTTGTGACAAACTAAAGCGCCGCCGATGCTTTGCTTTATATTTTAGATTAATTAATATAATATACTCGTAGTTAGAGGAATGCGAGTGCTGAATCGGCCGTCAAAGATTCTAATTCAGGTGGTTGTATAATTTTTGTATATTATTTAATATTAACTGAGTAAAATCAGTGTAGACATTTCAATACGCTTGTTCTTTTTTAAACATTTTTTAAGCAGTTAAACTCGGTAAGGTCTCTCTACGAAAGTGTAGATGAACTGTGTGTGGGCTGTAAACACAGATATAACGGCTGACTGAGAGAAGTGGCGAAAGAAAACGTATTGTACCGACTCCACCATGTAGGATAAGGGCACGAAGATAATGAAACTATGCAATTTTTAACCCCCGACCAAAAAAGAGGGATGTTATACGTTTGACGTATCTGTGTCTGTCTGGGGCATCGTATCTCTCAAACGGATGGATCGATTTAAATCTTTTTTTTTTGTTTGAAAGAGGATTTTATCGAGAGTTTTCATCAAGTTTTCATTAGGCCGCTTTTTGACGGGGGTTTTTGAGTTTTCTAAACTTATAGTTGTTCACATGTTGATGCGTGTTTCCAGGCGGTTCCCTATCCAGCGGTGCTGGTCTGATCCACCGCGGCGGGCGCGGCTCCGGCGGCTTCCTCTCCCTGAAGCTGGTGACGTACGACCTCGCCCGCCACGTGAAGGCAGAGCCCCCGCCTCACGACTTCACGGAGGAGACGCCTGAATTCGCTCCCGTTATCAACTAGTAGCTCTCTACCAGTTAGTGTACTCAGTAAATAGTCTAATGTTTAATTCATAGTTTTGATAGATAATTATAAGATTTGATACAGATTTGTGTTTCATTTTGTGACTGATAAGCCCGGTAGAGATTGTACTGCCCGCGTGACTACACAGGAGCTCGCTAAAATATCTAGATCTTGTTGAGACACGCGTATGGTAGGGTTTCGTTCATTAAAAAAAGAAGGCTACTAGGCGTATATTGTTTGTTAAGATGTAATGTCACAGTTACGGAAAAAAAGGTAAATTAAAAACGGTTTTTATAGCCAGACAGCAGGTTTAGACAAGTAGCAAACGTTTCTATTTCCACAAACGCTTACGCTTCAAAACTGCTAACGAACGTGACGTGCCGTTACTAGAATGCCATTTGTCTAACCCCTTCACACAGGGTATTATGTGATCACAATGTTTGAGACACAATCTTAAATTATTTGAAAGGATTTTTTATTTTCCGCCACATGTGCAAAAATTATACCCTTAACAAAACATGTGACTAGACGGACAGACGACCACCACCTTTTAAAATTTGCCGATTCCATACTATAGTTTGAACCGCATAGAGCGGTCTTCATCTATCGGTACTGACCTGCACCCGGAGCGGGTGGTGTGCGAGCAGCGCTAGCAGGTCGGCGGGCGGCAGCAGCGCAGGCGCGGAGAGCCCCATGCTGCGCACGCCGGCGCACAGGAACGCGGCCAGGTACCGGTGCAGGGGGAAGTGGAACGACGCGTGGGCCACCTCCGACTGTAACACATAAATAAATTAATACAAAAAATATATATAGTTTAAAAAACCGTGGTATTCATTTTATATAAATATTGAAGAGGATATTTTTTATTTTGTTGAGCGATGTATCGAAAATATCAAGATTAATAAATAAAATAAAATAAATGAAATAGTCTCAAAATCCTAGTGTACACGTCTATATACATCTATATAGACTATATACGTCTATATAGATATATATGTCTATATACGTCTATATAGTCGGATATTTCGGCTCAAAACAGACGTGAGTGACCCGTAGTTTTTGTTTAAAAACGTCTATATACTTAGAATTCAAATATCTCGAGCATGCATGAACTTCATTATGTTGTGTTGTAATATATGTGTATGTAAGGTATATGTATATAGATAGATAAACTCTTTTTTTGTATACACCTTAGAAGACCTTATACATGCTCATACTCACTAAATATTTGTTAATATCAATACAATCAAGGGCGTCGCCAGACCATGGCCCAGGGGGGGCAAGTTAATATTATGGAGGATGAGAAAAATATGAACTGTAGGTACTGGTACAATTGCACGGCCTTAGGACTTTGGTTGCTTTGCAGTTGGCTACATTTTTTTAATCTCTAGGGGGGCAGGGGGGGGGGGGGCAGCTGCCCCCCCTTGGCGACGCCCATGAATACAATCATTTAATTTTGCTGAATGTATGTGCAATAGAATAGCGATAGCGCAGGAATCGCAGTTACCAGTGACAGTACGCTGCGAATGAAGGTACATACTAACTGTAGTTTTTAAGTACTTTATAAGCAAATTTATAACGTAAGTTTTGTTGTTGTTAAATAAAAAAAAATAGAACTTACAATCAAGATAAATTATTAAAAAAACTATTGTAACAACTGGCTTCCTTATCGCCTTTAGTAGATAAGGTACATGTGTAAGAAGAGGACGCACCCGTTCGGTAGCCGGCTTGCAAAAGTTGACCGCGTCGAGCCACTCCTGCAGGTACGCGAGCGCCGTGGCAACGATGCGCGCGGCGAGCGGCGCCTGCGCAGGCTCCGTCAGGTGGCTCAGCACCGACCACATGGGGTAGGCGGCCGCCTCCAGCTCGCACGAGAACGCCGCGTAGTACGACGACGGCTCGAACTCAATGTGACCGCCCGTCTCGCGGATATTCACGTTCATGCCTGCGACCGAACAGAATAGAACGCTATATTTATAAGAGCGGGATTTTTCATACAGAAAATAATATATGAAGATATGTATTTGAAATTTTGATTTGAGTCGAAATGTATGAAACGGTTGAGAAATTGACAATTCTATATCACTTCAGTTATCATTGTCAACTTGTTTTTTTTTTATTCGCCCTACGGGCAGGCTAAAACTGTTTGTTCATACTGCCTTTGTCAAATAAAATAAATAGTTCAATTTCATGTCCATCTTTTTAATTTCGTTAAACGTGATGGTAAAATACCAAGCAAATAACATGTTAGCATTGTACATTGGCATATTCGATAGGTTGGACTCTAATTTGAAGAGTATGGTTTAAATTTCAGCGGAAATGTAAAGATGTAAGTGAATTTTGGCAGTCTTAGCGACGAACCTCATATGTATGGCAGCGCTTTAAAATGGCGTCGGTGTCGACATCGCCGTACGACGATAGCACCGTGGAAGATCGATATTCAACATCGAAATCCGCAAATATTACCAGCACAAGCTGCCATCGCAAATTTTCAGCACTGTTCACTAGACTGAATTTTGTTGTTCACTGTTTCTTTCTGCTAGTCCAGTGAACAACAAAATTAAATTTGAGATGTAGATGATAGGTATGTAATTGCAACAATACACTTTCCCGATATTTCCTATCATCCATTTTCTAGCTGTAAAAAAAATGATGATGAAATGTTGACAAGTTCTCAAATGGAGACCACGAACCGGCAAGCGCAGCGTAGGAAGACCAGCCATAAGGTGGACAGCTGATATCATACAAGTAGCAGGAAGACGCTGGCCGCTACCAACTGGTCTTTTTGGAATGGGGGAGGCCTATGTCCAGCAGTGGACTTCTTGTGGCTGAGATGATGATGATGATGGTGAAAAGAAAATGAAATATAAAACCATCCATACTACCTTGCAACATAGAGAGGAATTCGAACCACATATCGACCAGGGCATCATCCTGCAAGAACAGCAAGGCTACGCTCTTATGCGACAGCACATTATTGAAGTCCGACACGAGCGGCCAGTAGCAGTGCTCCTTCATCACGCGCCTGGTGCAGTCTATCACGTAGTGGAAGTTCTGTTCCGGGTCGTGAAGAGTGTTCTGCACTAGGATCTTGCCCATCATGAGTCGCAGCGACAACACCATCACGTGAAGCAAGTGGAGTTGTTGCACGCATCTCAGCGCGAGCGCTTCGTTCGAGAACAGCTGTACGGACATGTGGACCACTCGGTTGGAGAGTGTGTCCGGGTCGGCCGCCTCTTCCAGTACTAGTGGTATGCGCGCGTAGTGCATTACGAAGGTGCGGGTTAGGTGCTCCTGGAAGGAAGGAAATTGTTTCATGTAATTGAGTTGGTCAGAAGTACAACTATCCTACCTAATATTATAAAAGAGAACAATTCCGTATCTCTGTCCGTTATATTGTACAACCAGACGGTTCAACCGACGTGATGTAAAATTTGGTAGAGAGATAGCTGAGAACTTGCTGGGCTAGCTAGCTGGGCTGACCTCTTGTCACTGCATGCCAAATGCAAGTCAAATGTGGCGCCAAACGTCCTCACGAGCTTTGATGCTCTGCCTACCTCGCAAGAGAAAATAGGCATAATTTTATGTATGTATTAGTTGGTGCCATCCGTATTATTTTACTGGGCTGATCTCTTGTTATCAATGTGTCTGGAAAGGACATAACATCTGTTCCCCGCGTACCTTGTAATCCTGGTCGGGCAGCATATTGAGCAGAAAGCAGACCACGTTCTGCGGGAACTCGTACTTAAACGTCCAAAATATGAACTCTTCGAGGAGCGTGTGGTGCTGCAGGCGCGGCGCCAGAGCCGGCAGGTGGCGGTATCTGACGAATTAAGCAAACGTTCATTGGTAAATAAATAAGATACCAAACGGCGCATAACGACAGACGAGTGCCTGGCTTGTCTTGTCTCATTATTCTTTTGATGTATAATAATATTCACTAAACAGAGTGCTTGTTTTGAAATAAAAAATTAACCTTATTTTATACGAACTAAAAGCAGAACTAAATAATCTGTTTCCCTGCAGTGAGCTGGGAGCGAGAGGGGTGTGAGAGCGAGAGAAACAGTATAGCGGGGGTGAGGGAGAGGGGAAGGAGTAGGAGATGTATGGGAGATAGAGAGAGGTGCATATAATTCGTGTTCTACTGATTGTTATTTGACAAACTGACTCGTCAGGTGGTTCCGGCGCAGGGAACATCTCGAGCGCCTTCTCGTACATCTTGTTGGACTCGCACATGTAGTACCCGTACTCGGTCTCGGGGAACGGGGGCTCCACCAGGTTGCGGTACATCTGGAAACGGATACGGAATTATATTACTACAATTATATTATACTTGCTGGTGCATTATTTGGCATACTCCAATTTCAGGCTGTGGTTTAGAAATCCAAAAACTGCCGATACAATTTTTTTAAGCTATTGCATAGCTTCTATCGCGGGCCTTAAGCGTGGAAACCGAATCCAGAAATTAACCTAACACAACCTTAAGAAAATAACCTAACACTCCCCACTCCGACCGGCACAGCGGTGATACTTTTTAGTTTTTAGTTTTGCCATCTATTTACAATTTGTTCGTTGTGTGCGAGTGTTCCTTTTTAAAAATAAATAAATAATTATAATTACATAAGTTGATAAAAAATGCTATGCAATAGCTTTACCGCGGCAGTCTCCGATTGCCACACGTCTTTTTTTTTATACAAAGAGCAGCAAGCAGGCGGACGGCTCTCCTGATGGTAAGCGATAACCGTCGCCTGTGGGCAACTGCATCATCAACCGAACATTTCGGAGATGTTCTGGTAGGAACCCTTTCTTGCTAGATGTGGTTACAATTTTCAATCGCAAAGTCACCTAACAGATAAGATGTAGTCAAATGCCAACATGATGTTGATCAAACGATTTTGGTCGATAAACTGCACATAGTTTCAGACACCGTTAATTTTACGTGAAGGCAACATGGGGTGTACATTTCTGTTTACTGACCTGTGGGTTGATGAGTGCCTTGGTCATAGCAGACCGCATCAGGTCGCCCATGTTGTTGAACTCCATAAGCATCTTGACGTAACCCTCGCACTCCTGCACCGCTATCCGGTAGCTGTCTGACGTTGTCTGAGAGCCGCTGCTGGAACCGACAAGGTGATCCATCACTGTTTTATGCTATTTAGTAAAATACTATTCCTTAGCCTGTTAGATCGTACTATTGGGCAAAGTTGTCCCACAACTCTTTCCATTACTCACGCTCCATTGCTATTGCAATGTCAGTCACGACAAAATGCGTTCAAGTTTTTACGCCAACGTTTTCTGAGGCTTTCGAGATCTACGTTTGCCTTATGGCATCCAATGCGTAAGGACCTTTGGTCACCAATCTAGGTGAATTCTACAAACGCGACCCGTTCAATCCCACTTCAGTTTCATAGTCTTTTTGCCCACATCGGCGAAGTCAGTACTGGAACTAGGTTCCGTGTTTCGTACTGGGTCTGTTTTTAACACGCTTTTATTAGGTCGACCTTTATGTAACTAACTATGTAATGAAATCTAAGGTAACTAATTTAACCATCTTCCAAGGATCGTAGCGTCATGAAAATTGGCAGCTGTATGTAGTTCTGATGACAATACAATAATATGGTACTGTCGAACTGATCTGATGATGGAGCCGGAAGATATGAACTAGAACTTCGTATCATAGCTGTGTTTGGATTTGTTAGAAAAGTCTTGTAATGAACTTTGACTACAATAATTTGTAGCGTGTTTTTTAGTTTTTTAAACTGTAATTTATTTTAACTATAAGGAGAACGCAGCATGCGTCCCATGTGCAGTGTGCAATAATTCCAGTATATTTTTACATTTGATAGATCTACGATTCACCACCAACTCGCCTCATATTAAGCGACGTTGTGGCCGAAGACGGAACTCATCGATCTAGAAATATCTATTCACCTTGAAAATTTCAAGATTATAGATTTCAGGCAACAGAGAAGGCAGCGAAGAGTATTCATATCTTAGGGAGATATCTTGAGAGATCTAATATCTTAGGATAATCAGCGCAGAATCGTTACGAGGGACTTTGAAGCTTGATCGTCAGTCAGTTACATAAAAATCCTACAAATGTGCTTCAGAGTGGTGTAAATATATGCTGTAGATTAATATAGTAACAGAAAGTTCCTCCATAAATAGGTGTAAATAGGTTTAAATGCGGATGACAAAGAAATCCCGTGCGATGTAGGGCTTCGCTAATCACTTTACAGTTATGACATTGGACCTGTACGATGACGTGAATATGGCTTAGCTTATACTTAAAGGACTTTTGTAAACGTTTCAATAGTGAAAACAACCCAGTGGATGATTAAAAATTTCAGATCATTTGAAGTGATGGGTTTATAAGATTCAGAGTGAAAAATTAAACCTCTAATGTGGCTTACTTTTATCTATAACTAGGTGTGCCCGCGGTTTTACCTGTGTAGTGATGAGAAACGATGGTGATGGTGAACGGTGACGATGGTGATAAAATGTGGCCTACGTCCATCTCCAAGTTCACAACTATCTCTGTATCAAATTTCATCATATCGGTTCTTCCATTTGGTCGTGAAAAGGTACCCAACAGACAGAGAGGCAGAGTTACTTTGGCTTTTATAATATTAGTTACAATATTCTTCTTGCTAGTACGAAATGAGACAGAGAATTGGAATCAAGTCTGAACGTTGCGGGGTTAGACAAGTGGTATTCTAATTTCTTGAACACTAGAAAAAAAAAAGTGATATGGGATTGACATTACCTAACGAAATATCACGTGATGGCGCCTCAGCTTCTTAGCATTTCAAAGCGTAAGCATTTGTAGAAATAGAAACGTTCGCCACTTGCCTGCTGATCAAACTAATGTATTTCGGTATGTATTGCTAACGCTGGAAATGTGTGTTTAGAATAGAATAACTTTACTGACCTGTTCTCCCTAAAATGCTGCAGCAGCCGCAGTATCAGACGCGGCATCATCGCCTCGGCGACGCACATGAGGTCTGCGGGCGCCGTGCCAGGCCGTGGGCACTTGTTGCCATGGTTACTGCAGAATCTGGAATCAGAAATGCCTCTTATAAATATCAATGCTGGAAGCACAATTAAGCCACTTTATAGTTTTAGCAGATCTAGAGTCTCAATCATGTATACAGGCAGGACAGAAGTTGAGTAAGTCCAGCGAGTGCATCGCAACAAAATTTTGTGAACTTACTCTCTACGTCGAGAAAAACAAAACAGAATAAAAATTGTGTGTGCTTAAGAACACAGGACAGATTTGACAGATTGACAGACAAAACTTCATTAGGGCGACGGTTATAATACGAAATAGCACTAGAGCAGTGAGGCGTTGATTATATCTCTCTCGCTCCCTTAGTCAACACTAAGCCGACTTTACCCGAACAAGCGTTACATAGCCGAGCGTGACGGCTCAGGTTCATTCAATACCCACAAAATAAAGTGCTCAGAGCGCCTGAGAAGATTTCACTTGAAAAACAAGTAGGTACAGGATATGAGATCGAGATCAGAGAGATTTGATGACGTAACCGTCTGGGCGACCGACGTCATAAAGATATCAAGAGTAAGGTCAGCAGTTTGAGGTTAGACACGGGTAAACGGCGATCGGAAATCGATGCGCGGTATTTGGAAAGATGAGCGTGCGAAACAAAGGATATTACGATTACGAATACTGGTTACTATTATTTACTTATTTTTTTACACAAAAGTCTCGTATGATTTTTTACAATCAAAATAATTATAGTTTAAAAAACTGAAACAACCAACTTCAAAATGAATAGGTAGATAGATATCTTCTACATCAATGAGCTCCATCCTCTGTCACACTGTCGCTTATTATTATATTTGAGGTATACCCCTCAAGGCATTGTTAAGGTAGGTCCGTCAGACGCAATGTTACACCCAAGGCAAGCCTCCAAGGCCAGTTCAGTTGACCTTAAGGGCGAACATTCCCAAGGGCGCCAAGGGAAAGGTCAAGTGTAGTTGTGACTTTGAGTAACCTCGTAGTTTTGACCGTTTTCTTTGTTTGTTTGTGGATAAAGGTTTAATAAAAGTAGTTCTACAAACAGTAGATCTGACCTGACGAGCACAATTTTTTTTAACATATCATTGTGGCTGAAAGAGCATGAGCTCTATTTGACCGGCCCTACTAAGAAATCGGGTTCAATTTATAATGGCCATTGATACTAAAAGTGTATATTTGTAAACGCTAGTGATGTCCAGAATAATGTATTGACACTCCGCACATCAAAATAGACCCTGTATTTGTGTTGTCGTGCATAAAATGTTTCTTTTTCAACAAAAAAGTATATATGTATTCTATCATCCATCTAGTTCCATAGTACAAGCTTTGCTTAGTTTGGGCTAAATGGTGTTGTGTGAAATGTCCACAAATATTTATTTATTATTTAACTATTTAAGTTGAAGAAGTTAAATTTTCAACAGTAAAAATCCAATTGGATAGAGTTTGTTTGGAAATAGAACTATCATGGTAAGAAAACCGGACAAGTGCGAGTCAGATTCGTCCACCAAGGGTTCTGTACAAACTAGTAGATAAAAGGGCGATTTTTTTTATGTTTTCCTTCATAAACCGAAAAAATACATCGTAAAAATATTTAAACCCCTGTTTCAGCTTGTGCTAGTAAAGTTCTTTCATATTATGATACCCCACATGATACGGTTCACACTTCACAGTTCTAGGTCAACGGGAAGTACCCCATTAGTTTTGATTCCCTTACGAGTGTCGAAATATGCGTTTTTTGCGACATATTCGGCTGTAACTTTTTTAAATGAAAACTGAGAAGTTTGATTTTTCTTTCTGCAACAAGAGACTATGGATTTGCGTATATGGTATTAATTACAACTCGATACCTTCACGCATTCCCGAGAAGGTCTTGACACCCGGACGGACGGACAGACGGACAACAAAGTGATCCGGTAATAAGGGTTCGGTTTTTTTCTTTTAAGGTACGGAACCCTAAAAATGAGAACTGACGCCTCGATTGTGTGGCTAGTCAAATACAATCATGAAATAAGGACAGCAGCGCCCTCAAAGCCACATTAGTTTTCATCCCGAACATACTTTCAATACACCATATACAAAACGTAAACAAACAAAAGCGGAGCAAGGGGTCACCTTGCAAGCGTCAAGCGTCAAGCGCAACACGGCCAAGGGAATATGTACCCACTGTCGCTACGGCCAAGGTCTAGGACCGCTCGCTGTAGGTCAAGTCCAAACCCTGGACGTAGTTTACATCATAGTTTGTATGTAATCTCGATGAACGCTTATCAGTATGTTAAGCTTATTGTTAGTATGCTGCAGGCTCGGACCTGCGATGTGACGTAATAACGTGTTACGCAAGTCATGACAACGACCAAGAGTGTACTATTATTATCGTTCTAATAAGTGCAGATGCGGTCCTGCTTATAATACTGCAGTCACTTCTGAGAGATGGCTCTGTTAATATCTATGGGGGCTATACTCAGAGTGGAAGTGTTCCGCCTCCAAACACTTCTGCACGACCATATTAAAAAAAGTCTGCGAATCTCCATCTGCCAGCATCATTATAATTATATTGCAAATGGCAATGATAGCCCGTACATATCCTGTGCGAGCGCGAGCCTCTGCACCAAAGGAGAAGCCGGCACCTTGGAGGTCATCTAGTCTCACATGGTGAGATTATTACCGACCAAAGCCATTACCGACTCTACATGATCAGCATAGGACTTGGGGAGGTGCCGCAACATAGTAAATGATAAATGAAGATTAGCTTGAGGCGCTAGACTCAGTAAACAAGCGCAGCGTAAGAACATTAGCCACAAAGTGGGCAGAAGACCTCATACAAGTGGCAGGAAGACGCTACATGCAGGCCGCTTCAAACCGGTCTTTTAGAGAATCCATGGCAGAGGCCTACGTTCAGCAGTGGACTTCTTGTGGCCGAGATGATGGTGATGATTAGATTCGGAAAAGAAGTACACCACTGGCCTAACTAACAATGAGGCCCTGATCATAGAAGCAGGCTCACAATTTCCAACACGAATACATGGATGGTGTGTAGTTTGTCTGCTTTAGAAGTTTCCACTTTGGAGAATGACTGTGCATGGCAACACATACAGACATCCAAAAACATTAGGTACCTTAGAACATTTTTTTTAATTCTCAAGGGCAAACAAATAAAAATAATACAAGTTATTGAGGTGCATTGTGGCAGAAAATTTCCTAGTTATTATTATTCTTGTGACACATCTAAACATTCTAAGCACATATTTAGAGAAACCTGTTCATGTGTCCACAATGTATTAATCTGACCACTCGTCGTGTACCAAAACAGAATTTTCCTTAACAAAAGGCGGTCGACCCGTATGCGTCATGTCTCAATGACACCACATAGTTTACTAACACTGTTGTACAGGTACAAATATCCAAATATCCACCCACGGTATGAGAAACTTGAAACATTCCGAGAATGGCCAAATGTATCCGAAAGATTCCGAGAACTGAGAGAATTTAAGTATCATGCAGCTTGGCGCTAGGGTCCGTTTCGAGATTGCGGATTTACTTGCGTTACTTATCTGCCATTTCCTAGATTCTATTCGAGGTAGGGTGTAAGGCTCCCCATCACTGCAATCTCTGGGGATCTATATAAACTTTATCTTCTATAAAAAAATAAAAAAAACTTTCCTCCTATTAGTCACGGAACCTCTCCCAGATCCAGGTGTAACATAAACATAAACATGGCACCACGGGTTATGGGGTGAAGGCCTTATGGTTCTCAGGATCTCTTAAGTCTTGTCCTCCTCCTTTGGTGGTGAAGCGCTACACATTCGCAGAGGACATGGGTGTTACGTTCTGCTTGCAGCAGAGTCTGCACTCTGGGTTCTCACTTAGCTCCATTCTGTGCATATGTTTGTTCTTTTTGCAAACGGAGACAGTTTTCAGTTAGCCTTCAGTTGGCTCTTGTTGAGAAGAAGCGCCTCTACATACAGTTACTTAGTGATACCTCTGAGAACAGCTTTGGGGTGGTGCACCATTCCTCGGCGCTTGCCTTACAGTGACTAAGCACGGTTTTAGCCCTCATTACTTAATACTTCAGGCGGGCTCAGGTCCCAGAAAAGTACCTGCACACCCACATCTTTCCAAATTATCCGGCTTCGTTGCCCTGGATGCCATTGTGTCCTGGTACCTAGTGTAACCATGTTAGTGCCACTGGACAGTTCAGAACCTGCATATACTCCAGCTCCAGCTTGTAGTTAATGTAATCTGCAACTAGAGCCTTCAGAGCTCCCTCGCTGTTCGAGAATATGTTGTTTATAAGATTACATGCACGAGACTATGGATAAAATTTGACGTTGAACGTATTTTTTTTTAATAGCAATAAAATATTTATGTATTATATACTATATTTTATTTATATAATTATATTATTAGTAGCACTTCATACATTATGCGACTACAGCGCGCTGTCTCGAGAGACTAAGTGCGATAAAGATGTCATTATACGGCAGTGACGTCACTCGTGTCAAGTTCGTTTCACTCAATACGAGTATGTCATTTTCACGTATCTCTAGACACCATGTTAACACCGTCATACAGGTATGTACATAAAAGTTAACAAAGTCACGACGTTCGAGATTATGAGTACTTTCTTGTTGCAAAGTTCAGGATTGTTCGAGGAAAGTTGATAAGAGAAGCCCTTTCTTTATCATATAGGTAGCTTTTTAATACAGGATGTTTCGTAACTATAGTACGACAAGTGCCATGTTAAAAAAAAAATGTTGACAAATGGTAGCCAAACACGTAAAGCTGTGTTATAGCAGGCTTACTTAGGAGCCATTTCCCATTTTGAGCTTTGTTTACCACCTTGGACTACACCGTACACTTGACATCAGGTGGGCTATGATCGAATGCTCAGGATGGTGACCATAAAAAAGTATTATAAATAGATGAAAAAATTATTTAAAAATATACCCCCACAAAAAGTGCGTGCGTTATTAATCGCGAATAATGTGTGTTGTGTATTTATGTTTCTACATTAGCGCCTGTAGCCTTAACATCTAAACTGATTTTGATGAGTGAGCTGTCGCTGTAATTACTTTAACTTTGTTTTCTTTCCATACGAAATCGAATGAGATAATTGCTACAATTAGCAATCTGGTATTGTATACTACTCAATGCAGGATGGCGGCCTCCCCTACGACTTTTGTGGACTTATTATAACCTATCGGGAATTCTGTTTTTCTCTTAGTGATATTGTCATAAATTATCAAACTAAACAGCTCAATATCAGCTGTGTGCGAGGTAGCTGGTGTTTGCTATTGCATTAACATAACTATAAAGTATATTCATCAATATAACAAATATTTTCAATATAAACTAAATCACTTCGAATAAAACTTTCCGGGGAGCACTTATTTCACCGAACGACCTGTATAAAGCTGCCCGAGATTTCTCACGACTCTCGTTCCATATTTATAGTTCGCGTAGGCTCGGTGCGCGGTCCCTATACCGTGCTTGCGATGATATCATTCACTTATTTTAAGTATTTCGGTTATCCGAAGAATATGTACTAATATTTCTGCTACTAATCTATGGAATTTACTACTATTTCACCTCTATATTCCAAAAACTTGCATACACTTCACTCCTACGGCTAGAGTGAATAGATATCTTCTAGATCGACGAGCTCTACCCTCGGCCACATTGTCGCTAAACACCAGGCGAGTTGGTGATCTATCTAACATATAAAAAAAAACATGAAATTGAAATTATTTTATTTACACACAATCACAAACAAACATTACAACAGGATAACAACAGTAACCAATATGTTAATCATGTCTATGGAAGAACAACAAAAACAAACAAATTAAAAACTTTGATTCCCAAAAAACTTATATTTTGACTCTCTCGATTAAGTCGAAGCCAAAAACGTGACCGAACGCATATAGTCAGCCAACGATAGTAATCATGACCGAGCATCGTATACGTCCTGAAAATGAACCAGATGTCAACAATTACCCTCGTGTCTAGTGACCGGGTCGGACATTATTAACGCAGTCACAGAGCGTTCAGAAGCCGGGCGATATGCCAATTTGACAGGCCCCATGGCTCAGTGGTAGTACGACTGCTCCCTGAGCTGTAGGTCGTGGGTTCGATCCCCACCCAGGGCAAACATTTGTGTGATGAGCATGGATGTTTGTTCTGTCTGGGTGTTTCTATGTATCATAACAATGTATTTACGAAAAAAAAAAAGTATATATATGTATTCTATCAACCATCTAGTTTCCATAGTACAAGCTTTGCTTAGTTTGGGCTAGATGGCGTTGTGTAATATGTCCTCCAATATTTATTTATGCTAATTTAGCGGGAGACGAATTGCCTGCGCTACCTGACGACGCGGCGGCTGGATTATTTAAATACGTCTATTGTACGATTGACGTTTGACCACAACTCACTAGTAACAAGTCTGGCATTGAATATGCTGGCTTCTAATAAAGTTCCTCGATAGCATCGATATCTACTATTTCATCAGCATACTTTCGGAGCTAACTTACTGGCTCCAGCATCAGACCGTTTCCATGATATCATATTATTGTATTATCATCTAAGTACTTACATACAACAAAAGCGCGCTATTGGACTACTGGAAGTTATCCTAAAATTAATTGCCTATAAAAGGTGACTAAAGGTATAGAATAGAATAACTTTATTGTACATCCATACAGAGTAACTTAAATATAGATGATAATCGGAGTTGAAAATACAACGGCGACCTTATCGCATAGAGCGATTTCTTCCAGGCAACCTTAAACATAAAGGTAAAGGTAGGTAAAGGTGTTTAGTGACTTTTTTTTACATGAAATACGATTTAGCACCAACTCGCCTCATAGCAATCGATGATTTGGTCGAAGATGGAGCTCGTCGATCTAGCAGATATCTATTCACTTTAGCTTTGAAAAAACAGACATTGTAGTACTCAACAGGGAAGGCGCATCAAGAACATGGATCAAAATCGTTAAGCAAGGATTTTTTATATTTAAATGAGAATTGGGTGGCACTGTGCCGACTAACTGAATTAACCGACTAGCTAAAAAAAAAGAATAGATTTCTTGATGTGGTTAGCCCGTTTCTAAGATTAACATCCGACATCTTTCAACTACTATTCATGAAACTAAATAGCCTAGTAAAATAAGATTTGTGACAACATAAAAGACAACTAAGTATATATATTGTTATATAAATGAATGTACTGGTGTTTTGAAATACATTTGACACAATTTCATAATGATATTATAAAAGCTAATATTGTTACCTTTACACGCTCAAACGGCTGAACCGATCGTTATGAAAATTAGTATAGAGATAGCTTTGATTATTAGACCTGGAGACGGGCATAAGCTACTTATCATCATCATAATCATCACCGTTTTTCTTAACTACGCGAGTGAAACTGCAGAACGCAGCTAGTCTATAAATCGGGGATTATTGTTGATCTATGTTTCTTAGTTATTTTCCTATCATAATTACAAAGATAAATCCCCCCAGTTGCAAATACTGCGATCTGCTCCATACAAACGGATATATTTTTACTAGACTAAAAGACTTAGTCTAAAGCTAGTTAAACTAGCTTTTAGTTGAAGTTACGTTAGCACTATTACATAAACTGTGTATTAAGTCACGTACGCTCACGAATCTCAAGATATAAGGAAGATCCGTGCGCACTGACTACTGCCTAATTTGTACCATCGCGCCGGTGGAAGTAGGACGTGCCGCGGGCTACCAATGTCGCCAACATTCATCTCTTTACGCTGAAATGCGGTTTTGTAATGAGTTGTCGTCCTTTTTCATGGAGAAGTGTATTGTTAGATTATCATTTAAGTAGAATAAGTTGCGAAATACATCTGTACGTTTAAAGACCGGTTCACACATATCAGTGAAGTCTCAGTTCTGGCACAGTACCGCCACCGTGATAATCATAGTTTCGTACATTGTCTATTGGCCTTAGCCATATAATATGTGGCTATATATATATATATAGATGTTGAAACGTTTTATTATATTTAAGTATTGATTATGTATTATTCGATATTCGGTGAATAAAGACAAAAATAAGACATAAATAATTTATAAGCCTATGACAGTTGGCGTAAAATAATTTAAGATTATTATATAGGAATTTATTGTAATTCGACGATATAAATTAGATTTATACAATTATTATGACAATATCAATTAACATTGTAAATTTATAGTAACATCAATAACTTTTTTTTAGTTTATTAAATATATAAACATCTGTATATTTAATTATATATATATATATATATATATATATATATCGATGTGGCCGAGGATAGAGCTCGTCGATTTAGAATACATTATTCACTCTAGCCTTGTTAACTCCAAGATTGTAGTTCTCAGGAAACAAAGACCAAATCGGAAAATAATTCCATTCCTGTGCAATACGCATCAAGAACGTGGACCGTTTTTGGCATTTCAAACAGAAATTGATGGTAAATCGCTGACTTTCTGCTAGTCCTGTAGTAAAAGGTGGAATTAGGTCGTGAACTATTGCGCATGCTTCCCAAAATGAATCCTGTAGAATATAGACAGAAATACTTTACAGTGGTGCTCGAGACTAAGTAGCTTCTTGGCAACTAGTTTATCGTTACCGATTAACCTCCTAGTTCGCCGGCCCACTGACTCTAAAGCTTCCAGCTGATACTTGGCTGATCCGTCAAAAAGGTAGTAGCAGTACTCCATCCACGATCGGACCTGTGCCTGATACAAATGAAGCAGTCATTCTTATTCATTCTTATTCTTACCCGTCCTCCTTCATGACGGACTTGTCACCGCAGTCGCAGGCGCCGCCCGCCTGCGAGAGGAACATGTTGAAGTCGTGGGTCGAGTGGTCGCCGCGGTGGAAGCACTCGCGGCATATCGACATGCAAGGGGAGATGCCGCAAGTGCGGCAACGGTAAGCCACCACACGCGGTATCCACACCAGCCCGCATTTGTCGTGCTTGTCGTAGCTCCTCACTGGAACAACAAACGAACATAAATCAATCACACTAATATTATAAAGGCATTATCTACACCCCAAGCGGGACGTCAGTGTAGGACTTATCACCCCCATCTCGAATAACTATTTGCCGGAGCCTGGAGGGTTTGTGATAATGAGACACATGAAAGTGTCGGTCTACATTTTTTAAACAAATAACCAAACTTATACACTAAGTATTACGTGCTAATGTATCCTAGAGGTATCCTATCTCTATCTATCAGTCATACTCTTATTATCTATGTTAATGTATCCTAAAGGTATCTTATATTTCTATACATAAATCAAGCTCCTATTATATACTTATCACAAGGTTGTCTGGAAGAGATCGCTTTTAGCGATAAGACCACCTTTTGTGCCATTTTCTTATGTGTTTATTGTCTTCTTACTTTATGTGGTGTCAATAAAGTGTTATTGATTGATTGATTGATTATCACGAACACTAAAATATGTGTGTACATTTTTATTATAATAATATAAAAAAAATTGGCTACGTCTATACCAAATTACAGCTTTTTAGTACTTATAGTTTTTGAGTAAAGTAGCGGACGGAGACGGACGGACATAGCGACACTATAAGAGTTCCTTGTTATCTACGAAACCTTAAAAGTCGAGAATCGAGAGATAATCGACTAAAAACCTCCTCCTTTGTGGAAGTCGGTAAAAAATAGAACTGAATTGATAACCTTCTCCTTTTTTTTAATCGGTTAAATGATGTAAAAACTGACCAGACGAGAAATATTTTATTCTATTGCCTTCTCAGTAAAAAACATAGCACATATAGAACAGAATCGATAATCTCCTTTTTTAAAGTCGGTATAAAAGGTAAAAACTGGCCAGACTATGAAGAATCAAAATATTTTAATTCCTTTGTCTTCTCACTAGTCTTTTATAACTAAGCTTATACTCACGGAAACAGATAAGGAAACAAATAGTCGAAAGTAAAAGAAACCTGACAAAACCAATATAACTGTTTATGATAAAACTATTGTAATAAGTTATCCACTTTAGCGCTGATTTCGCATACAATATTCATCATGCGCTTGGCATGCCGCCATTTAGGTCAGCGCTGTCGAGAAAGCAACTTCCAACCTATACGGATGTATGCGGCAGGTATGGGGCTACACTAATCTCTCTCTAAGCCTTCAAATTAATGGGCTGGGTTTGGCTGGAGGCTGTAGGTCGTTTGTGATTTTTTAGTTACGCTACTAATGGGAAATGTAGAGGGTTTTAATTTTTTTAGGGTTCCATACCTCAATTGACTATTCTTACTGAAAGTTTTGTAATTTTTTTACAATTACATGCCTTTACCACAATATGTTGATCTTTATTTGATGGGCTTCGTCGAGACAGCTTTGTTAGATCCATGGTTCATCTTCGATCGTGGTACGTAATTATGTGAGTAAATTAAGTATTAGAATTTTTCTAAATTTCGAGATTTTAAAAAAATTGGACAAGTGCGAGTGAAACTCGCTCTTCGAGGGTTCCGTACGAACTAGTAGATAAAAGGGAGAAATTATATAATTTTTTATATTTTCCTTCATAAACCGCAAATTGCACATCGTAAGTAAGTTTTGCTATTCTGTATATATATAAAATGCCATTATGTTAAAGTATAATTATTTACAATTCAATCTAGCAATCAAAGTCAACTCAATCTCAAAGCAAACGTATCAGACGATTACGAGCGAATGTTACATGAATCATGAGTTCATTGTTTTGGCAGTACACTGTACATCTATCGCTAATGGCTGATGAATTACTCTCGTACAATACCACTTTACACGACCCGGTGAGAGAAAATCGTACTAACGGTGCCATATTAATACATTTGCCAAACTGTCAATATTAGTAACAAAAATATTGATTGTGGCGCCGCTGCCACGTAACTAGACCAGTTTGTGGGAACGTATGAAGATATTAAAATATGCCATGTCACTCATCATTTCTAATGGAGCAATAATTGTTCTTTGCGGACCGTGACGAATGATTAGGACGAGTATTTGACAATGGATGAATTAATGATATTTAATCTTAACTTTTATGAACACAACTCATGATGATTAGACGTTATACGAGCATCCGGGAAATATTAAATTTCTTTGATTGTTAAGGTGTGTGCCGCGAGCGACCATAATCATCATCATCATCTCAGCTACAAGAAATCCACTGCTGGACATAGGCCTCCCCCATGTATTTCCAAAAATAAGTGATGGGAGCGGGTTGCGTCCAGCGTCTTTCTCACTTGTATGAAGTCGTCTTGCTACTTGCTAATCCACGTCCATATGAACATTTATTTATTTATTTACAATTTCTCAAAAATTTACAGTTAAAAACCAAAACATTTTTGAGACATTTGAAAGTGTATTATTTTTATTTATTTATTTATGGAAAACTAAACAGCTACAGAGCAGATATCTTGATACAGAAAAAAAATTAACTAAAAAGCCTTACAAGTTTTCACTAATAGAACTAGTATGTTATATAACCCAGAATGCAGAATACGATAATCTAGAACAAGATCAAATCTGTAGGAAGTTTGATAGGATACAGAGTAAGAGAGCCGTATCAACCTTATAGACGTTTCACACGAAATATATCTACGATTGTCCACCACCTCGCCTGAAGGTAAGCGATGGTAAGCCTGATGATAGCATTCCATGAGGCGCGGCCAATGCGACAGTTTTTAGCGAAATCCACGATTGCCTTGATTGATTGATTTTCTCCGTATTTTTAGGGTTCCGTACCTCAATAGGAAAAAACGGAACCCTTATAGGATCACTTTGTTTTCTGTCTGTCTGGGTGTCAAGACCTTTATCTCGGGAACGCGTGAAGGTATCGAGTTGAAATTAAAACCATATACGCAGATCCATAGTATCTTGCTGCAGAAAGAAAAATAAAATTTCTCAGTTTTCGTAAAAAAAAGTTACAGCCGAATATGTCGTAAAAAACGCACATTTCGACACTCACAAGGGAATCAAAACCTATGGGGTACTTCCCGTTGACCTAGAACTCTGAAATTTGACAAGAAGCATTGTGTTAGAGTACACATATAGGAAAAAATCCGAAAGCTGGACATTTTTAATTTAATCACAAAAAAATAGTGTCTTTGTGCAAGGATTGAGGGCCCAAATTTTAAAGTAAATTAACCGTATCATGTGGTGTATCATATGAAAGAGCTTCATTAGCCTAAGCTAAAACAGGTATTTAAATATTTTAACGATGTATATTTTTCGGTTTATGAAGGAAAAATAAAAAATATATATGATTTCCCCCTTTTATTTAGTTTGTACGGAACCCTCGGTGGGCGAGTCTGACTCGCACTTGTCCGGTTTTATTTTATTATTCTAAAATTGGCTTGCACTTGACCGTCAACTCACCTGGTGTTAAGCGACAGTTACGGTCTACGATGGACTAATCCAATACTTAATATTAAATGCTTTGACTATGTAAAATACTAATTTAATGCTAGAATTATATGCGAAACATTTATTTTCCATTTTGGCAGTCCGGTAAAACAAATTCATCAGAGGGAGATTATACGGCAAATATTGCAGATACAATAAAATTTTACAGTTATGTATATATATATCAGAAAAAAGTTGAATGCATGCGCGAAGTTCCTAGCCGCAATGCGGTCTGAGGCAATTTCTTGGCATCAGACTAGCCTATGTCAACGCAAACGAGTATTTAGACATCTTATTATATATTTGCCCTGGTGTCGAATTTCTAAGAAAATAGTAACTAGGAAACATTTCATTAAAAACAAAATCTGTAAAAAACTGTTAAAGACGAAACGAACGAACGAAACGGTAGCATCTTAGTAAAAAATCACAAATTGCGTTGCATCGAATTGATTGTTGAATTTAATTACAATAAACCTCTATATCTCTGGCTTCACAGCAGGCAGCACAGGACAAACGTGTGTGATGAGCATGAATTTTTGTTCTGTGTCTAGGTGTTTCTATGTAACATAATCGTGAAATAACCACCAATATTTATGAAATAACCACCAATATTTATGAAATAACCACCAATATTTACCATATTATTCAGATTAACATATTTAGATAATTTTCTCCCCTCTCTATTACTGCACGCCCCGTCATATTACTTTCGTTTCACTCCTCTCCATCCTAAGGTTGCCTGGAAGAGATCGCTATTAGCGATAAGGCCACCAGTTGTTACACTAGATTTTAAATATCTTATCTTGATTGTAAGTTTCTAAGGTGTGTACAATAAAGAGTTTATCTATCTATCTATCTATCAATATTTATTTATTTACAACGTATAACCTAAACCGATATGCTGCCCGCCTGATGGGCACATTTCGTGGGTGATGGTGGAGAATTTGTTGACGAAATCTGAGTGATAGATTTTTCTTTTCTTTGACTTTTTCGAATGCTCACTGTCGTGCAATTATAATTATTTATTATGTTTAACGGTTAATTGAAGTAATTAGACATTGTATTATAGAAATCATTAATCTAAACCGATGCTCTTAGAGATATGAATGATATTTGGGAGGGCGTCCTCCTTGTGAACTTTTGGTAAGAAAAAAAAGCTTTGTTCGCGAGTAAAACCGCGTGATGAGGCAAATCTATATCATTCAACTCAAATTGTTCAGTCAAGAATTACTCTCACTTTTCCAACATCAGTGAAGCTTGCTCTCACATGCTCTATGTTTCGGACAAGCCGCCCACAAAACATCAATGATTGCGAGTTCAACAATTCCTTCACCATCAAAGATTGCAGCCCACGGACCGTGGTGTACCATTAGCCAGCGGTTAACGTGCGTTACTGTTCCAATGGCAACAGCCGAGCCCACAATTACTCCTGCCTCTCGAACGTACAATCGCTAACTCGACAGATGATAATTATAAGGCAGGGTTCGTTGACACAGTGGATAGTGAAAATAATGGCATTGTCGGTGGGTAAGAAAGAGACTTCGAGGAAATAGATTGTATGGCACAACACCTGAGCTTATCAAGATATGTGTTATAGGCACAAAACTTATCTAAATTTGGTAAGAAAAAATTATAGTAACAGATAAATCATCAGCATCTCAGCCACAAGTCCACTGCCGGACCTATAGACCTTCCCGATGGATCTCCAAAAGGACAGATTTTAAACGACTTTTACCCAACGAATTCCTATTGTATGATGTCGTCTGTCCACCTTGTGGCAGATCTTCTTTGTTGCTTTGGTAGCCGGGCGTCTGTCAGGGAAGTACCCTTTTCCCCGCCGTTACTGTGGCCGCTACCGTATCTAGGTATATTGGTGTAGCCTGGAACTGAGGGCCTGGTGTTTTTATTTGCAGTCATTGGGTATTTTAGCCAATACTCCTCAAGCTTGGTAAGCGGATTGGCGAGCGCAGTGAATTAAGTTTTCCGCAGAAGACGTCTCCTCGGTTTTTTCGTCGGTTAAAAATATAGTCCGTGCCCAGATAAGCCATTTCGTTCAGAGTGAAAAAAGAGAGATATACAGACATATGGAGAGAAAGATTTGACTACTTTCGCTTAAACAGGGATCTATTTATTTATTGGAAAATCAACAGTTTAGATAAAATATAAGTATTAACAGATAAGTTATTTAGCACAGCCTTAATTCCTAAATATGTGGTATTTAAGATCAATTAATTTGGTATCAATAGATCTTAACATTTACGGTATTACCGAAAAATGTTACTTAACTTTAAGCATTGCTTAACATATTTTGTTAACTTCTGGCTGACACGTAATGACACTTGCGGAAAGAATAAAGAGAATTTAAGACGATGCTTAAAGTTAAATAACGTTTTTCGGCAAGGCCGATTATGTACTAATGACTGTATGAATCTGTTTTATCTTTTACGTGAGTCTCCAGACTAGCAGTCAGGAGTCGCGGTTGTGACGATATCGTCGACCAATCCTATGTTAGGAATTGATTAAACATTTCGTGTTCTTCATTCTTGTTTCCATTATGCCTAAGTTTGCTATTTCCAGCTGGGCACTCACTTAACAGTATAGCATATAATGTATCAGATACGGTATCAAGTGAGTACGTAGGCACGAGCCGGCTGCGAGCCGCTCGCGCGTGGAGCGCTGTAAGGTCGCAGTGACCCGCCGAGTGGCGGTATCACTGCGAACACAAAGGCGGCTCGCAGGATCCGGCAGCTCGTAGTAGCTAGATACGCGGTGGACCGTGGACGAGCCGTACCCACTTGCAGGTTGACACAGTATCTGATACGTTACATGCAACACTGCTAAGTGAGTACTCAGCTTACGAAGACAACATTATAAACATTGCACAGAATTGAGTTTGGTCAGGTTCGAAAGCATAACGATATAGTTCGACTCTCTGACTCACTCCGATATTCTTTCGAGTGGGTTCCAGTTGATACGCAGCCAACTGGCAATATTACATTTATAATCCTCTACTGCAGTAGAAATTTATTTTTGCTCAAGCTCTGTTATATTGTCAATTATTGTTGAAATAAATTCAATTACTATTCGATATTGATTGCCGCAGCACTTGACGGTGCATGGAGAGTACAGCGTAGGAAGACCCGCCACAAGGTGGGCAGAAGACCTCAAACAAAAGGCAGGAAGACGCAGGATGCAAGCCGCTTCCAACTCGTCTTTTTGGAAATCCATAGGGGAAACCTAGGTATATCCAACAGTGGACTTCTTGTGGCTGAGATGATAATAATGACTAGATTTACTTTTGGCTATTGGCCGCCAACTATTGCTGGTTCTGCTCCTTTAGTGATGTGCGTTCCATGGTCGATACTCTACAATTTAATTCATTTATTTCAGATATTAATTAATCCATAGATACAACATAAAATAAAATTCACACAATACACATCAAAAGTTAATAAATTAATTATATTGATACTAAACTTAATACTAAATTAATATACCCCTCTGACACTCCCATAACTGATACTAATTAAATTACACTGAATACATACTTATTTACAAAACACATCCCTCCATCGGCAGTCGGGTAAAAAGCGACGCCTTATAAAACTCAAATGTAACGGAAAAAAAATAGAAGGAAAACTGTAGGAACAATACACCGTGTCGATTATATCGAGCGCATAATCACTAATAGCAGAACCGACAGAAGCGACCAATTACCGAGTCGTAAAGCAGTAACATATTACGCAACGACATAGTTTACTCAGCAGTTAGTATGAAATGTTGTTACACAGTTTAGCCAGCACTTTGTACGGGGTTGTAGACACGGCGACGTCAACTGGTCTACCAGTGTAGTCACACTATTTAGGACCAGCGCAATCTTTCACTATCCACCTTGTGACTGGTCTACCGACGCTGCGCTTTTAGTCACACGATAGATTTATTCATATTTTTTTACGTGAGGAAATGGATTTACGAATACCCATCCACCCTGGATCGGGTTATATCGGACTCGACACCAGAGTGGTGCCCCTACCAGAATGGTGCTGAGATGGAACCGGCTTGTGACAAAAACGACTGTTGTTGTTTTGTTTTTGTTTATTTTGTTTGTTTATGTCACAAACCTTTTGACCATGGGCACCTTCCCGGACTCTTCTTTGGACTGGCCAACACAATAGCAATAGATCCTGGCTGGGGACTGTGATTCGAACCCACTACCTAAAGTTTAGAAACTACACCTATGTACACACAGAAACATCCGGACACGGAACTAACAATAGTTATACAATGAAATTATTAGGAATGTAACTTTATGACAATAAATAATATTCTATTCTATTCTAACATCCATGGTAATCATGCAAATGTTTGTCCTGGATGGGGATCGAACTCACGACCTATTAGAAGGCAGACAGACAGAAGACTATAAGGCAAGTTATATTTGTTGACTATGATATTGCTCACAGAACGCCACGCGTTCTTAGCCAATTACTTAATTAGATTTATGTTCGCCTATTTTATTTGTGTCCGTCCGTGATCACAGGTGAGCCTAAATGGCAGTTGTCTTTTTTGCTATAAAAAAGTAACATTACATGTATAGCGCAATAATTAACAACAAGTATCGCAGATCTGTATTTTGGTTTAGATTTGATCAATCTGACGACCGGGTCCCATGCAGGCGGCACTTGCTAATCATCTTCTCTCTATTAAAGTTCGGGTAATTCTTAATTTCAATAGCCTCGTGTAACATTCTTGGTACATAACGCGTCTCGCTACTCTCTCTAGCCAAGATTTGAGGATTATCAAAACGGATGTAGTGGTTTGGCTTATCTAGTGCACGCTCACAGACCGCAGACCTGTTAGAGCGCCTGCTTTTCATATCCGCAATATGTTCCATCACCCGAGTCCCGATCCTTCTCTTTGTCTAACCAATGTAAGCAACGGTTTAACTGATAAAATATAGTCAGAAAAGACAACGTTAATCGATTACGTACATACGTAACACGTTTTGGGTTATTTATAATATTCCACGTACCGGCAAGCGCAGCGTAGGAAGACCAGCCACGAGATGGACAGATGACCTCATACAAGTGGCGCGAAGACGCTGGATGCAAGCATCTTCCAATAGGTCTTTTTGGGAGTCCATGGGGGAAGCCTATGTCCAGGAGTGGAACTCTTATGGCTGAGATGATGATGATGATGACTATGATATTGGCTACAAAAAGCGTCTCGACACGTTCTTGGCCCGTTTTCGACCGCCTTTCATATTTTTTCAATATAATTATTTAATAATTATATAATTTGTCTCAAGTGATAAACAACGTACGTAACGCGGGTTGCGTTACGCGCATCAGTAGTGCGTCGCGTGCGCACGCCTCCCGCTCCTGCGCATCGATACACGACACGAGACGTCATGTGGTTATTGAACTGGCCGTGACTAGGCACGGCAGCGGTACGGATTCTGCTAATGTCGATAAACGTTAGGCTTTTGGCGATGTAATACGTATTTTTATAAGAAAACTTTTTTTAATACTAAATAGATGAACCTTTGACCACTAACTCGCCAGATGTTAAGCGACGGTGTAGTCGAGGATAGAATAGTTAGATCTAGAAAATATCTATTCTATAGTGAATAGATATTTTCCAATCCTTGATAATTCCAAGAGTTTAGTTCTCAGGAAACAGAGAAGGTGGCAGAGTTCCATTCCTGCTGAAACTAGCTGCGCTCCGCGGTTTCTACCGTAATAAAATATTGGTTATTTTAAGCTTAAATTAATCGTGTCGCTAGTTTCCTTCTTTATCTATCAACTAGATAGAGTTGGTTGATATTTCTTAACATAAACAAGCTTTATGCTTTTAATAAAAACTACGGGTCACTCACGTCTGTTTTAAGCCGAAATATCCGACTATAGTTTCATTTCAAGCGCATTCGGCGGTATTTTTCAAAGGAGCAGCGCACACGTCACTCTCGGTCGGTGACGCGCCTTGCACTGCGACGCGACGTGCCGCTCGTGCCGCACGTGACGTCATCGGTTGCAAAAGGGTTAGGGTGGGTAGCTGGTTGTCTTGCGTTGGTTCAGCTGAAATGTCCTGTTCCGGGGCACAAACCCGACACGACTGGTGGGTCCTGGCACGACTTCTCACGTGCCAGGACCTTCACCTTATCGAATATAATGTAGTGCTGCATGTCGGAGGTCAAAGCATGCTCCGCCACCGCAGAACTGACGCTGTCCAGATTCTTCATGCAGCGTATGTGTTCTGTGAGTCTGGTGGACACGTTTCTCCTCGTTTCACCGACGTAGCATTTGCCACAATCGCACGGGATCATGTACACACCGGGGACACCCAATGACTCTCTATCCTTCGGAGAGCGAAGCAAATTCCTCGGTTTTCCGGGAGGACGGAAGATTGTCTTGATGCTATACCCTCGGCGTAACAAGTTTCCAATGCTGTCCGTCACTCCTTTTATATACGGAAGAAACGCTGCTGCTCTCTCCACCGATGCGGGACATGTTTTATTTAAATGTTTTTATTTAAAAATGTGTGAAAACCACGTTAGTTTCCATAGTAAAAGCTTTATGCTTTGACTGGCCTGGTGGCTCAGTTAGTAGTATGTCTGCCTGCTGTGCCGTATGTCGTGGGGTCGATCCCCACCCAGGGCAAACATTTGTGTGATGAACATGGATGTTTGTTCTGTGTCTGGGTGTTTCTATGTATCATATGTATATATTTACAAAAAAAAAAGTATATATGTATTCTATCAGCCATCTAGTTCCATAGTACAAGCTTTGCTTAGTTTGGGCTAGATGGTGTTGTGTGAAATGTCCACAAATATTTATTATTATTTATTTATATTAAGAAATATCAACTCCATATAGTTATAATATATATAACAAAAATAACGTTGGGAAACCACATCACGACGCCTAGAATATATCTATCAGAAAAAACATACACTTCCTACATTTTAATTGCCAGTCAAGGGAACCATAAGCAATATTTACTAGAAATTATTCGTTCCGGTTCGTGAATCGAACCCGCGCCCATACGCCCCTTAGCACTAAATCAATCGGGACGACATCGGTAGACTACTACAATGTTGCACAGTACTGAGAAAACTTTTTTGTTCAAAATGATACGCAACTAATGCCTTTAAAGACGAGATATACCAACATTTATAAAAGATATAATAAGGTTGAATGAACTTATAAAAAATTCGTCACTCTATACACTAGAAAAACAATTATTTATAACATGTCACAAATTTTCGACAAAAAATTTACGCAAGGAAGTAATTTTCATACATTTTTTTTAAATTTATAATTGTGTTTTTTTTTTTTTTTACATGTTATAAATAAAAAATGTGTACGAAAATTAACTTGAATCAAAATGACATTAAAAAATTGGTTGTCTGTAAAGTCGGTTTACGGACGATAGTTTAACGTGACAACGTCATAACAAAACATTGATGAAATGATGATGATGTAACGGGACAATGAGTCATACTTTTTCGTGGATGCTGCCGGCGTTCATCGATTTATTAGACGTTGTCAAGTCAAAAATTTATTTTTACATTATTAAGCATTTTAAATTTTAAAAAAAATTACGGAAATTATCTTGGATCAAAGTGAATTTTTTGACAAAATTTCATTGTTTGACGTTAATAACCCATGAGTAAAATGGCTGTGCTATACGGACATGGCAAATTTATAAAGGTTCCTCGTAATTACTGCAGAACTAAATATAGTAATGGGTAAGCGGACAAGCAACGCAATCCATTTGTATAACTCCTTTGTACAATAAATTAATAATCGTGTACGTGTTACGAAACTGATGTCGCCTACTTTACACAATACATTGTAAAACTTGATAATAAGAACTATACCATTAAATTCCTAATGCATCTCCGGAGATAGAGTAAACTTTATTTGTCATCCCATATCCAGAGTAGAATGTCCATCTAATTATCGCGAGTTTGCCAGTGCGCGTACTTTATGCAGTTTTTCCTTGATATTTCTAGAAACAAAGAGGGATATACAAGCTGGGAGGCACGTGTCTAGATCAGCTGTTTCGAGGTCATCGCACGCCACGGCCGATGAGTAACAGTGTAGTTGCTTCCGATTTTATATGGCAGATCCGAATTGTATTCAATTTTAAACCGACTTCCAAATGGGAGAAGGTTATCTATTCGGTTGCATTTTTAGGGTTCCGTACCCAAAGGGTAAAAACGGGACCCTATTACTAAGACTTCGCTGTCTGTCCGTCCGTCCGTCCGTCAGTCGCCGTCAGTGTATCTCATGAACCGTGATACTCAAACAGTTGAAATTTTCAAAGGTGATGTATTTCTGTTGCCGCTATAACAACAAATACTAAAAAACAGAATAAACGTACCATACAACAAACGTAGTTTTTTGCTCGTTTTTGCTCGTTATTGATGACGGCAACAGGTAGACGCTTGAAATATTCACAGAATATTGAGTTTATATTATTCACTTTAAAAATAAATAATTCATCATCATCATCATCATCTCAGCCATAAGAAGTCCACTGCTGGACATAGGCCTCCCCTATGGATTTCCAAAAAGACCGATTGGAAGCGGCTTGCATCCAGCGTCTTCCTGCCACTTGTATGAGGTCATCTGCCCATTTCGTGGCTGGTCTTCCTACGCTGCGCTTGCCGGTGCGTGGTCTCCACTCGACCGTTCGGCCCCATCGGCCATCAGTTCTACGTGCTATGTGGCCTGCCCACTGCCACTTCAACTTGCTAATCCTCTGTGCTATATCTGTGACTTTCGTACGTCTACGTATCTCTTTATTCCTTATTCGATCTCGTAGAGTGACTCCGAGCATAACCCTCTCCATAGCTCGTTGCGTGACCTTGAGCTTAAAAAATTAATAATTACTTAAATTAAAATAACATTAATATTTAAGGGGGGCTTACAACAAACGTGATTTTTTTGACGTTTTTATAGACAATGGTACGGAACCCTTCGTGCGCGAGTCCGAGTCGCACTTGGCCGGTTATATTTTATATTTTTGTTACATCATAACTCAGTCGTTTATAAACGTATTCGATTTTATTATTTTATTTGAAAGGATGTACCTACTTTCAGATTTGTCCCACACAAATTTCATTATTACTAGTTTGTTTTTTTAAACAAAATAACTAAAAAAAAATATCCCATGCAAGTAAATGAAATTGCGTATTTTGAAGTCGGTTGTTTCAGTTTTTTAAGCTATAATTATTATTTTATTATTAGTTAAGCACTCTTCTGATAATTTTTAAGGTTCCGTACCTCAAAAGGAAAAAAACGGAACCCTTATAGGATCACTTTGTTATCCGTCTGTCCGTCCGTCTGGGTGTCAAGACCTTTATCTCGGGAACGCGTAAAGGTATCGTGTTGAAATTAAAACCATATGATATATACGCAGATCCATAGTCTCTTGCTGCAGAAAAAAAAACTTAGTTTTCGTGAAAAAAAGTTACAGACGAATATGTCGTAAAAACGCACATTTCGACACTCACAAGGGAATCAAAACCTATGGGGTACTTCCCATTCACCTATAACTGTGAAATTTGGCAAGAAGCATTGTCATAGAGTACGCATAAAGGTAAAAATCCGAAAACTGTACATTTTTAATTTAATCACAAAAATAAAGTGCTTTAACCGTATCATGTGGGGTATCATATGAAAGATTTTCATTAGCATAAGCTAAAACAGGTTTTTAAATATTTTCACAATGTATATTTTTCGGTTTATGAAAATATAAAAAAATATATGATTTCCCCCTTTTATCTACTAGTTTGTACGGAACCCTCGGTGGGCGAGTCTGACTCGCACTTGTCCGGTTTTTTTAAGACCCGATAAATCAGATTTCTCATTTTTACAGTCACAGTATTGTTCCTGACATTTTACAAGTATATAATAAAATTATTACAGTTAAAATTAAAACAACCGAGGTCAAAAATCGCTGTTCATTTATTTGGATGACATTTATTCCAGTAATATTTTTTTGAAAATCAAACCTTAGCAAACTCTGTTTGATTTTGTTCAAATTAATATGGAACCAATCTGAAAGTATATATTTTGAATAAATAAAAATGTATATCGGTTTATAAATGATGGTATTATGAGGTAACAAACATACCAGTGAATTGATAACCTCCTTTTTTGAAGTTGGTTCAAAAAACCAGAGTTCACCTTTTTTTTAAATCAGAGTTACATTGTATTGTTTGTGTTTAAACCCAGAACAAAAATAATATTAATAGTTAAAAAAACACGCTCAATCTTATCAAATTATTGTATTGTCATCGGTCCTCGATTAGTCTACAAAATTTAAATGAAATCTGACCGTTTGAAGTGGGTCAAAATCATGTTCAAAGTTTGCCTTACATACTAACATACGTATGAAGCTAATAAAAGAATGTTAAAAATAACCTTGAAACCTAATCATGGTCAAAGTTCATTACAAGACTTTTCTAACAAATCCAAACACAGCTATGATACGATGTTCCATCATTAAGTTCTAGTTCATATCTTCCGGCTCCATCATCAGATCAGTTCGACAGTACCATATTATTGTATTGTCATCAGAACTACATACAGCTGCCAATTTTCATGACGCTACGATCCTTGGAAGATGGTTAAATTAGTTACCTTAGATTTCATTACATAGTTAGTTACATACAGGTCGACCTAATAAAAGCGTGTTAATAAAAATAAACAATTACGCAGTAGAATTCGCGTCATATTTAGCGGCGGCTATAAAATTCGGCACAAAAAGTAACTTCGGGTAATCCGGCTGAGTGCAAATATTGTATGAATTTTGCACTTTGTTATTGTAAGAGGTCGTTTTTAGAATCGTTCGAAATGCATTGTTGCGATGATGATGCCCCTGAGTCATGCTGACGAAGTTTTTTATCTTCGACTTAGTTTTTTAACTTACTTACAAAGGTATTATTTGCAACAATACTATTATTGCACTAAAATTTATATCCGGATCAATTAATAATACAAATAATTAATGTGAGTCTGACTTGCACTTGACCGATTTTTTTTTTTGTAAATATATACTATGTATATATATACTATAATACGTATATGAAAAATATTAAATTTAATCTCAAAAAAAAGCAAAACCATAAATTTCTTCTAGATCAACATGCTTTTCACTATCAAAATTAAATGGTTAGAAACACAAAGAAGTTAGTGTTTCATTGTCTAGTATTATCATAGTATTTTTTTGTTTGAAAAGGAATCACCTCCAGATAAAGTCACTATATAGCTACTTATCTTTAACCTATAATAAGGTAATAAAAATATGGCCTAATGTTCTAAAATAAGTACAAAACACCAAAGCAGGAAATACAAGAAGGTTGATGACTTGCATTAAATACAGGTCTCAGTTTATGGCTAAAAATAAATCTTACTAATTCAATGTTATAACAGGAAAGTAATGTTATGCGTTTTTGGTAATGAAATGTAGGTATAGAGTTTGTTTTTCTGGAGCTAACAAAACTGGCAGATTTCTGACCAACTTCCGAAACGAAGGATTGAGGAAGGAAGGACTTAATTTGAATGTATTTTTTTGTATGTGTTAGATATTATAAATAGATATGTAACTACTTGTGTATAACTACTATACTACTATTTAACTACTGTAATTTGTATAACTCATATATGTGTTGCTACTTACATGATTTTAATATCTGTCAAATTATGTTTTGTTATTTAGGAATTGATTTTTATGATTCTTTTTTATTTGGTAAGTAATACTTCAGAGGTGGCCCCATATACATTTAATGAAGATCAGTGCAGTAGTTTATAATACAAAATAACTGAGAAAAAAATGTTGTCAAAGTAAACAAAATTGTGTAAGTTGGTTGTTTCATTTTTGAGACTATAATTATGTTTTGCTAGTTCAGCATAGCACTTAGTTTTATTTATTGTTGATTTATGAAGTATGTATTGTATTGTAATTTTCACTTGTCTTGATTGAGATTGTTGATTCAAATTGAGATTGTTCTATGTTTAAAGATTTGTTCCTTATCAAACCATTTTGTATATTTGGAGATTTTAAGTTTTTTTTTTTTTTTTTTTTAATATCATTTTTTCTTCGGTTTTAAATCATGAAATTAAGCAGATTTTAACATAATATATTGTAAAAGATAAATAGCTTCAAACTTTTTTGCCTGGATATAGGGGCCTTAACCTGAATCAAACGCTTACCTGGACTCATCACATACTGAAGAAAAGTGATGAAATTAACCATTAATTTAGAAGCTTGTATTGGCTAAGCTAATGGGCAGAAACTCAGCCTTGTCCATTTACAAACAAAATAAAATTCTAATATACAATGTAGTTCCAAAACCTGTTTAGACCTATGACATCTCACTATAGGGTTCCACCAGCAAGAATAACATCATGAGCCTTACAAAGAGTTCAAAATAACATCCTTTGTACCATCACAAACACCCATGGTTCTCCAGAACAGATCAGATACATAAATATCTTAATGTACCAACAGTCCAATCAGAAATTGAAAGGTTCATAAGAAAATATGAAGAACTGTTGTCATCGCATCCCAACATTGTGGCAGCTCAACTCTAGAGCCCATCATTAACACCAAAAAGGCTGATAAGGAAAGATGTGTGGTGATAAGGCAAGATGTGTGGCGATAAGGCAGGTGAGGCTCTGACCTCATAGCTTCCATGTCAGATATACAAAAATCATCTGCTACTCTAGTGATTGCCAATTATAAACATAAAAAATATTTGTTTTGCCCAATGTTGGGAAACTTTGCCTGAATCATCTTGTCTTGTTTCATTAAACTGGTTGTAACAGCTAGTCTGCAATAATCAGGTAAACAAGACTATACAAAACAAAGCTCCAACAACATCACCATTGCAGATGAGTCACTATGACAAGGTTGCACAACATCTGTGCAAAAATGAGCCAGCAATGGCACTCATGAAGGTTGACTACTTCTGATATGTGTAAATTGATTCTGCATAATAAATACAATATAAACATAACATGCTGACTCAGTAGTACAGCTGGTGTTTTATTGTAATCAATAGATTGTTTTGATTCAATTTGCTGTTGTAAAAATTTTAATCACTTATATTTAACAATATATCTAAAGTACTGTCTGGGCACCAATAATGCATGAGTTTTGGAGAGTGATTTTTTTGGTGAATGAAAACTAAGAAATTTTTTAAACACAGGGAATATCATTAACATCTGTAACAACCTTACCTGTGAGTCCAGACTTATATTCAAACTAACTACTACTTACTACTTATTACTTGACTTATTTTTATTTTATTCTTTTTATTATTATTAGCTTAAAATCAATAAAAATTATGGTGCAATATATACCTAGGTATATACTTATTGATACAACACAAATAATTCTGACTGAATTGGACAGATTTTTATGTGGGGTTAAGTTTGACTTATTTGACTCAAGTTGACTCACTAGAGTGCAGGGCTGTAGCTAGTCGAATTTGAGGTAGGGCAGTATTGGTTACAGGTAGGGCGGAAGTAAAAAGTTAAAAAGTTTCAGCAAAGAAAAGGTTCACCAATGGACCATATGCGGGGAGGGGGTTTAACGAGCGCTCAGTGTTTGCATGTCCAAGTAAATAAGTAGATGTCCAAGTGATTAAGTAGATAATAATATGTGTGAAGCGAGCGCGAAAATTGAAAAGGTTTTTTTAATTAAATCTTGGAAGTAATTTGATTCATTGATCTTGTTAGCGTGTCCTAGGTTTTTGTGGTCCAGATAAACCATACAGGAATCTGTATTAAAAGAAAAATGAAATAACTGACTGAATAAGAACTACTTTTACGCTATCAAAATTTATAAATACAACCATTTGAATGAATTTAGTGCAAATTTATTATTCCTAATAAAGTCCCATATAAAGTCATATGTTTTAATGACTTTATATAAAATTACAAACATACCTACAAGATACGCGCTACTTTTATGGCAGTCGTGAAACAATTTTTGATGAGTGATTATTTTTTGTGAATTAATTGATTGTGAGGTGCAAGGTTGGGTAAAAATAATAGGAAATAATCAGAATCGAAATTTTTTGACACTTTTCTCCTAATTTTAGTAGTGTTTTTAGTGAGCCCAAAGTATTTCTATCTTAAAGTACTTAGTAAAAATGCATGAGCGAAATTCGTCGAAACTTTTTATCAAATTTCAGGTATTCATATGCTAATTTGCTGTTAATGTTGTCACAGTACTGACATGGGTCAAAAATACAAAGGTTAAAATAAATAAATAAATATTTGTGGACACTTCACACAAAACCATCTAGCCCAAACTAAGCAAAGCTTGTACTATGGAACTAGATGGCTGATAGAATACATATATACTTTTTTTTGTAAATATATACATATGATACATAGAACCACCCAGACACAGAACAAACATCCATGCTCATCACACAAATGTTTGCCCTGGGTGGGGATTGAACCCACGACCTTTCAGTTCAGCAGGTAGACGTAAACACACTACCAACTGAGCCACAAGGCCAGTCAAACATAACTAAATAACTTACTACTTTTAGTAGGTTACAAAATAACTTAGAGGATAAGAAGGATTTTTGATAATGGTCAGTATATTTTGGGGGGATTTGAACCCCCAAAAGCCGCCCCGTGCCTATGGCCTTGCATGGATCTAAGAACTATTAATGTCACAAACAGTGGTAGGTATGTTCGGAAAACTTTGGATACATATTGCAATTTTTTTTATTTTTTTTTAATCACTATAATATCGTAGATATATTATATCTACGATTGACCACCAACTCGCCTGATGTTAAGCGATGGTGTGGCCGAGGATGTTTTTTTTTTATCTCAAACTATGAAAAAACAATTACAATAATTTATCTTAGTTTTTGGTATTTTTAAGGTAGGGCATTGTGATTTCAAGGTAAGGCATTGCCCCACAATGCCATGGTTGTGCTAGAGTGAAGTGAATTTTCGAACAAAAAGGCCTGACCTCTAAGTAAATGAGAAACGAAGATTTGGAAGCTTTTTAGTGAATATTACAATTTACAGACCATGGACCTGAAGTCAAGGTTAAACTGTCAAAGAATTTGTACTTGACCTAGTTATGACCTTTCAGTTACTAAGATTAACTGAGATAAACAGGTAACTTAATAATAGTACAAAATCAACATAGAACAAGTGCTAATGCAAAGATCATAGTTGTAATTAGCCCAATTTATCCTATTTTCTTTGTGAACACTACACAGCTTTATAATAGGAGTAATTGGTTATTGTTTACCTAATAAATCACAAAATCAACAGCAAAACTTTACTTTTTCTATGCAGAAACAATAGAAGGTCAATGCTAATTATTAATACTGCCAATAACAAAGTTATTACTACGTCAGAGCTTCAGTAGGCTACGGTAAACAGTACACATAACCTACAAAGAGTTCATAACGTCTGGTCAGAGAATACAGTTATCTGGACTCACCGACGGCCGCGAATTCGTCGGGCGTCCTGCCGCCGGCCAGTAACCAGCGGCACCAGTCTATCGTCTCCCACTCGTCGATAGCCTTACTGGGGTTCAGCAGGACGTCCAGCAACGGTCCCAAATGCTGAGGGGATCCACTGGAGCAGTCCGCGTGTATATACGCAGCTGCCCCTCTTTTCCCCTTTCTCATCAACACTTGAGCTGTTGAACTCGACATCTTCACACTCTCAGCGCTTCACTGAACATTCACTATCACAACACCAGCATAAGTCACTGAATAATTTGGTCACTCACGGAAGAAACACCATTTCAAGTTTTACATAAGGCAATGAACTGCGATCTGTCACATCATTGCGGTTAAACCATGTTTACCAATCGTGAAGACAATTCCAGTCGAAACATATACGCGTGGTCACTTTGTTACAAATGTGAATTTTGAAACGTAATAAAAAATAGATTTAGTTTATTTCGTAGTAGGTAATTGGAAATGAAAATAGGCAACGCAGAAGAAACAACACAACTCGTAATTCGCCATTCATTCGTTCAATGCTTTAATCTGTGAATGCTGCCATTTGTAACCACGAAATCCACAGATGATAAACAGACAGTGACTTACAGTTTATTTATTCCGATGATTCTTCTTCTTTTTTTGTATTGGACCCGCATTCAAGCATTTACCAGTGTCATGTATTAGGATTTTTTCAAGTTTCTTGAATAAAACAAGTTGTAAATGTTCTAGTCACAATCTAAGTCACGTATACAGTCAATTTATAAGTCGAGTCCTGTTTCAGTAAAGTGGTGGCGACTTTACTAGAAGCTTCTATGAAGTTTTGCCGACAACGTAAAATCACACGTTTTACTGCTTTATTTCACTTGTCCACACTCACGCACTTTATCGAACACTTAATGAATAAAACACAACCATTTTTATAGCATTAATGTTCAAAATAACACAAGTTTAGGAAAATAAAACAAAGCAACAACACGTTACTAAGACGTTCCCGCCAAAACTATTCGAATGATATTCAGTTTGGGCAATAATGACAAACTGTGTGGCTTATTGTGTCAATCATTCTCATTTTACAGTGAATAAAAGTAAATTCGGAATTTTGTCGGAAAGTCGTAGAAACATGTTTTTACTCTGATTGATTTTCCTAGGGTGCGATTTTTGAATCGCTCGAAAGGAATTCATATGTGAATTTGCCTGACATCCAAACAATATCAACAATATTTTCGTAGATTTTTTTGTTATTAGATTGATAGATAGATAGCTATAACACTTTATTAAAAGACCACAATACAGAAACAAAAAATACATAGAGAATAGTATTACAGCTAGGTGTTTTAATTAGTTGTTAATATACATATGGATGGATGGACGGAAGGGTTAACATAATTATCACAGAATTCGCCCTATTACATAGGACCTCTTTGATAATTATTATAATTCGAATAGTTGAGATCATTCGTTACATTAGGGAGTGATGTGAATGATGGCGAGCAAACGAATTCTTGATATTCAAGAATTCGTTTGCTCGCTATTATTCAAATTCATTCGGTCCGAAACAAAGTTATATTCATAAGCGATAAAATTCGAAAGATTTAAAAATTGAGCCCCTAAACTTGTGTTTTTTAGAATGTTAATACTATTATCACCACAACAACAGAGGCAGCTAAAGATCTGAGAGAGAAGCTAGCGCACCGAATAGGAAACTTGGTAAAGACCTGCCCCCGTATTCTGATTCCATTCGGTTTCGGGATCGATTCGATTTGTATATCTCCGTCTCTGTCCTTCTCTATGGAAATGACAGAGACGGAGATATACAAATCAAATCGCTTCCGAAACCGAATGGGTTCAGAATACGGAGGCTGTTCTCGTAAATGGTTTCAGAAAAAAAAAATGTTGTCTGTAAAGTCGGTTTACAGACGATAGTTTAACGTGAAAACATACGTCCACGTGCGAGCTCCGAGGAATGATAATTGAAGTGACGTGGAGTCACGGACGCGTATATGGAATTTATACCTTCACACAACGCTCATGACTTCAGAGACCGTGTTGCTGTCGGGTATATTTTCAAATCCAGAAAGCGAAAATCTATTCATTAAAGCCTACCTTTACCTAACATTTGTGACGTCATTGGTGCGTGTTGACTTCGGGTATACTTTCAGTTTGGAAACGCCCGCGCAGTTATTTTAAAACATACCCGGCCGCAACGAAACGAGTAAATAAAAGCCCTAACCTAACCCTAGATTAGGTTAGGGTTTTTTTAATAAAACCTGACCTAACCTTACATAATAACCATCCCTTTGTCTGTCTCTGTATTCGTTGAAAGGCACTAAAACGGGTATAGATTACAGTATAGCAAAATGAAATGTCCTACTTGAAAGTATACCCCAAAAAATGTTGCAGTCGGGTATACCTTGAAATCCTTAATACGGCTATATATATTTTTATTGTATACCTGAACTCAACACTATGGACCGTTATGTAAAGGTATAAATTCCAAATACGCGTCGCAGATGGTCGGGCGCGGCGCACACCCGCCCTCTTCCTCAGCCATCGCAAGCACACGCACGCGTAACGGGACAAGGAGCGTAACGTAACGGGACTATGAGTCCCGGTATCGGTATTGGTGTCGGTGTCGGTGTCAGTGTCGGTATCAGCGTCGGTGTCGGTGTCGGTATCCGTATCGGTGTCGGTGTCGGCGTCGGTGTCGGTGTCGGTGTCGGTGTCGGTGTCGGTGTTGATGTCGGTGTCGGTATCCGTATCCGTATCCGTATCCATTTCCGTTACCGATTCCGATTCCAATTCCAATTTAGATTCCAATTTAGATTCCAATTCCGATTCCGATTCCGATTCACGACTAACCGATTAACGATAACGATAACGATTACGATAACTATAACGATAATGATAACCATAACGATAACGATATACTATACGATAATAGTAATGGCGATAGCGATAGCGATAGCGACAGCGACAGCGACAGCGACAGCGACAGCAATGGCGTTAGCGATAGCGATAGTGATAGAGATAGCGATAGCGATAGCGATAGCGATAGCGACAGCGATAGCGATAGCGACAGCGATAGCGATAGCGATAGCGATAGCGATAGCGATAGCGATAGCGATAGCGATAGCTATAGCGATTTTCGTTTTCGTTTTCATTACCGTTACTGTTACCGTTACTGTTAATCGGTATCGGTATCACTATCACTGTCGTTATCGCTGTCGCTAACGCTGTCGCTAACGCTGTCGCTATCGCTGTCGCTATCGCTGTCGCTATCGCTGTCGCTATCGCTGTCGCTATCGCTGTCGCTATCGCTGTCGCTATCGCTGTCGCTATCGCTGTCGCTATCGCTGTCGCTATCGCTGTCGCTATCGCTGTCGCTATCGCTGTCGCTATCGCTGTCGCTATCGCTATCGCTATCCCAATTGCTATCGCTATCGCTATCGATATCGCTATCGTTAATCGGTTAATCATTGATCGGTTAATCGTTAATCGGTTAATCTTTAATCGTTAATCGGTTAATCGTTAATCGGTTAATCTTTAATAGGTTAATCGTTAATCGGTTAATCGTTAATCGGTTAATCGTTAATCGGTTATTTGTTAATTGGTTAATCGCTAATCGGTTAATCGTAATCGGTTATTTGTTAATCGTTAATCGGTTAATCGTTAATCGGTTATAGTATTAGGAAAGCGTTTGTACCCAGAGCACTCACACTCGCTTAAAGGCTTCTTCTTGCGGCGGCATCGTGTGGCGGGTTTCCCTCTTCCCTCAAATATGGTTGAGGAGAGCGATGGCTGGCACATGCGTCAACTCGTGAACTGGTGCTGCTTGCGGGAGCTGGACTGCTCGGCGTACACACGCACGCATGTTAGTTAAGTGTTAATGTTATATCCATCTTCCTCTTGTATGCTAGTTTAAAAAAATGTAAACTTAGTAAAAAAAATGTATTAGCTTATAAAAGGCACGGACCCTGGAGTCTGTGGAGCTCAAAATTTTAAATAAAAAAAATGTTATACTATGGAAATAGTGATGTCTTATTCATTAATTCGATTAAGTGCGTGATTCTGATAATGGGCAAGTGAAAAAGTTATAAACATGTTTAAATATAAAATTAACTTTAGCCATTATAATACTAATGAAATAAAAAGGATTAAACCAAATGTGATGTAAGTACGTTGTCACAATGTTCAAGTAAGAGTAAGTGTGTATTGAAATGCGTGATAGAAGCAAGCGCGATTATTTTCTTTAGGCTTATGAAATAGTGGACTGTGACGTTATTATTATTATAAAACCTATTATTTTTTAAAGATCTATATATATAGACCACCAACTCACCTGATGCCAAGCGACAGATCATAAAAACAATGCGCAATTAAGAAAATGCAAACCAATGCGTGAGCAATTGTTTTTGCGATTTCGCTGGGCTTGATAATATAATAGGCTAGCGCCCAGTGAATGTTGCAGCCTAAAAACGATTAATAGTTAAACTGCCAATTATTTTTTTTGTAACTGGCAACTTAATCCCGATTTATTTTATAATTGTAATTTATGGATAAACGTGGGATAAAATAAACTCAACTTCGTAGTATTATATTATAGTACTCTTTGGCAGTATTGTTCTACCACGTTAAGTGAAAGTTGAAATAGTTTTATCTGTCTACATCACAGAAGAAAGAATGCAATAGAAATGATTTACAAACACCGTAGTGTCAGTACTGCTGTCGAGAAACTCACAGCAGTAAGATTAAAAATATATACCTACTTTAAATATCTCAACTTCAACTTTTGGTTTCATGGCTTTTAAAAACGCTGAAACACCTTCGTAAAAGCCGTAAAACCAAAAATTGAAGTTAAGATATATATATTACAGATATAGATATATTTCGTATTTTAAATAATGTAAATATGATCTTAACGGTATTTTAAAGATTACTAAGCACAATAGTCAAATAAAGCTTATTTGAAAATATGCCTTAAATTCAAAACGTTAGACTTCATTTCAACATAGAACTATAAATACTTATACATGATAAATAATTAAATACTTGACATAGTTCATTGCAAACTAATATAACAAGCGAGTCCCGCTACTGCGCACCCAGATGTCGTCTAAATTAATTTTAACTGACCAAGTTCTTATTTTTTTAGCATTAAAGTCAATAATTACATAACACGTCTTGTTCTGTGTATTAGGCATTATTTAGTCATTTAGTGAGATAGGACTTTATTTCGATGCCACGTGAATATTCCGATTTGTTCTCTTTCATGTTTATCTTCCAATATTTACATTAATTTTGGAAATGTCAGTTGATTGACGGTGTTAATGGCACTTATTTTAATCTTGTCACCTCTCTCTCCTCAAAATAGGTATTCCTCTAGGCTCTCCTTCCTTTATGCTCTCCTCTTCTAAGTATCTTATAGCTAGTCTGTGCTCTCCTCAGAGTGTATGTCTCTCTCGCTTTAAGTCACATTTTTATCTTTCATTCAGAATTATTGTTCATTTGTTCATTCTTTCTTTCGTTCAGTTTTAGAAGTGCGTGTTTTTAAAGAAATTGCTAAACGTTTGCTATCTATAAAAAAATAATAAAACCATGAGAATAACTTCTCATTGAGTAAATAGTTAGGAAACTTTTGCATTCGATAAAATCTACCCAGTAATATTTTATTCCACTCGTCATGGCTGATGAAAAAAAGGTTATGTTTCATGAAATGGAGCTGGACGATCGTATTTTGAAGGTATGATTCGAAATTACTAGTTCTTAAAGAAAATCTTACAAAAAAATTGTCCTATCGTTGCGTCTAAACGTTGGGTACAGCTTGGGTACAATACTATGCCCTGAAACCCGTACAATGTACAATGGCCCATGCATATTAATTCTCCTTTCTGTATTTTTAGGCTATTTCACAGCTAGCATGGGGAGAGCCTACATTAATCCAAGAAACAGCCATTCCATTATTACTAGAAGGCAAAGACATGCTCATGAGAGCTAGAACTGGTTCTGGTAAAACTGCAGCTTTCACAATACCAGTTATTCAGAAGATATTAAATCTGAAAAACACAAGTACACATCAGTGTATACGGGCTCTTATATTATCACCTAGTAAAGAGCTATGTGGACAGGTATATTATATGTTCTTGTAAAATTCTATCCGATATCCCGTCTTTCTCTTGTATAGTAATAAAAAAACATGTTTTAGTTTATGAAAGGCATGGAACCTGGAGCCTCTACTGCTCGATTTTAAACAACAATCTTGGAATTTTCTAAGTATATATCTTCTAAACCAGCGATCTTGGTGGTGGATTGTAAATCTATTTTATGTAAAAAAATGTGTGGATATTGCCATAGTAAAAGTTGTTTTTAATTATTTAGACAGTAACCTCTTTTCAGGGGACCTCGATCTGTTTTACTTTTTATACCTATTTAGAAGGTAGAACTTTTGAAATTAATCTTTAATACTGATTACAATATAACATAGTTATTTAAATTGTAGATCACTTCAGTTATAGGAGACCTAACAATAAAATGTTCCCGGGAAGTGAGATGTATTGACATATCAGCCAGTGGAGACATGCAGGTCCAAAAATCCTTGCTATCGGATAAGCCGGACATAGTTGTGTCGACTCCGTCCAGGGCTCTTGCACATTTGAAGGCTAATAATATGAGGTTGAAGGAAGATTTAGCTGTTATGGTGGTAGATGAGGCAGACCTGATATTCTCTTTTGGTTATGAAGATGAAGTAAAAGAGTTGTTAAGGTGAATATCAAAGATTTCTTGTAATAGCCATGCCTGTTATTTTACTGTTTCTTAGATGATATATGTCACACCTTGCTCATACCTATGAGCACAGGAGTTACTAGTCGAAGCATGTGGTTATATATAGACAAATTTATAGTATAAATGACCTCATATTTTATATAAATAGTATAGTATAAATATTTAGTAACATTTCATGAAAAAGATGTTTACAATAAACACCTGTGTGATTATTTTGGGAAGTCATTTGGGTCATTCCAAAGGTCAACCCTTCTACTTATGGAATTTTGGTTATAAATTTAAGATCCATCTTTTACTAAGGCCATAGGCCAAGGTAGTTCAATAGTATAATGGATCCTATCACCATCAACATTATTATTGTATTTTATAGTATAGTAACTTATAGTAACATTTGTTTTTTTTTACCAGTCACCTACCAAAAATCTATCAAGCGGTGCTTGCCTCAGCCACACTATCAGATGATGTATTAAATCTCAAGAAAATAGTTCTCCGGAACCCAGTCACATTGAAACTTGAAGAACCAGAACTGGCTCCATCATCGCAGCTGCAGCATTACCACCTGTTTGCTGAGGAGGACGACAAAGCGGCCATATTGTATGCACTGCTTAAATTGAACCTCATTAGAGGAAAGACTATCATTTTTGTGAGGACAGTGGACAGATGTTATAAGTGAGTATTATTATTGAATATTTTCTATTGCTTCGGTGAATTCCTGACTTGTTAACTTTATTGTCTAGAAAAGCCACCATATTTATCATATTAATGGGTAAATAAATTTTTAGGGTATTTGTTTGAAACTATGATAGATTTTAGGAAACCAATTATATTACATAATAATAAAATATATATTTTCGATTGAATATGAAATAAACGAAAATTTGTTATATTTATTCGTTCTTTATATTTTTAGTAAGTTTTCAACGCAGAAAAAAAAATTATGATTTCATAAAAATATTTTTTGTATCTGAAAATTACTAAAGGCAGCACTGCTAGCACTAGGCTCCAACTTGGTAACCTCAAAACTAGTAGCTAACTGTGTGGATAGTCTAAACACTCTCGGACGCCACAACAGAGTAACCCTTAGATGGGTACCGGGCCATGCAGGGATTGAGGGGAATGAAATCGCCGACGAACTAGCCAGGGCGGGGACTGAGAGTGTGCAATATGGTCCCGAACCCTTTTGCGGCATCCCCAAAAGCCTTGCCCGTGTAACGCTCGAAACTCACTATGAAAATAAATCCCTCAAGGCATGGTCAAACATGCCAGGGCTTATACACTCGAAAACACTCATCAAAGCCTATGATCGTAAGACTTATAAGCAAATCATAGGGCTGAGTAGGAACAGTATGCGCACTCTGGTCAGAGCCCTGACTGGACATTGTTGTCTTAATAAGCACATGTCCATTATAGGACTGAGCGAGTCAAGGGAGTGTAGGCTTTGTCACGAAGCTGATGAAACACCTATGCATATCCTCACAGACTGTGGGCCACTGGTGCACAAACGTAGCCTCCATCTGGGCAGGCATACATTGCAGCCAGACGAGGTCAAAAGTATCTCTCCCAAGAAAGTACTGAGCTTCTTAATGAACGCAGGACTAGGGAGAGAACTGTAATACAGCGGCAGTCACAATAGATCTCAATAGGTCGCAGTGACATTTAAGCCGCCTATCATAATAAAAAAAAAAAAAAAAAAAACTGAAAATTACTTGGATACTTGGATCAAATTGAAATTTTTATAGAAAATTTGTGATGTTGTTTTATAGTTTCCGAAATGAAGATTTTTTTATAAATTCATTTTGCATATTTTAAGGTCAAACTCAGACTCTTAAAACATTATTCAGATTCTTGTCAGTATGAATATGACCTCAAACAAGTGACAGGAAGAAGCTGGATGCAAGCCGCATTAAACCTGTATTTTTGGAAGTCTTTGGGCTTGGCTTATGTCTAGCAGTGGACTTTTTGTGACTGAGATGATGAAGCCAATATGAGTATTATTTTTATGACTGCTAAAAATATGCTCACCTTCAAGTTTTTCTCAATTCCAGGTTAAAACTGTACCTGGAACAGTTCAAGATCTCATCTTGCGTTCTGAACTCAGAGCTCCCGGCAGCCGTCCGCTGTCTCTCCGTGGACCAGTTCAATCGGGGACGGTTTCAGATCATTGTAGCTTCGGATGAGAAGGCATTGGAGAAACCGGACGGTGGGATACTGCCCATCGAGGAGCGAAGTAAGAAGAAAAAGGTCTGGACTTGGATTATGCTTATGATATTTAAAAAAAAACTGTGTTTAAGACCACACGTCAGAATTGAAAACTTCATCAAGACGACGTTACTATAATACGAAATAGCAGTGACTCGTTGAATATATCTCTCTCGCTCCTTAGTCAACACGAGCTGACTTTGTCCAAACGAGCGTAACATAGCAGAGTGTGACATCAGTCTCATTCAATACTCACAAAATAAAGTGCTCTGCGCGTCTAAAAAAGGTTTTACTACAAAAACTTGAAACAAAAAAAATAAAGAAATATCAAAATATAAAAAAAAAAAAAAAAAAAAAAAGTAAAAAGGTAGTAAAATCAGATGTACAAATTAATATAATTTAAAGATGGGTAGTAAAATCAGATGTACAAATTAATATAATTTTTTGTCATGAAACATATTTGCATTTGACCACCAAGATTGTAATTCTCAAGAAACAAGGAAGGTGGCAAGGGGTTCCACTCCTGTTCAGTATACTTTATAAATGTAAACTATAATCATTGTGTATGGATTTTGGGCATTTTAATGAGAAATAGGCGATAACATGCCGAATTTCTGTTTATTGTGGATTGGGGAGGTTAGAATAGATAGATCTATTCCACTACCATCCAACATGATAAACTCTTTATTCTGCACAACTTAAAACTTAATACAGAGAACTTAAATAAACTAGTGCAACAACAGAACTTATCAGCTGATAAAATAAATTTGTCATCTCATGATTGCCTGTTGTCTTCAACCATGGGATGGAGATAAATTTAAAATAGAAATTAGACTGTAATAGGATTAAGGTGAAACTCGGTAAAGAACTTAACGTACATAATTATTGAATAACAATTTCTTAATTATTAATAAATATGCAACAATATGTGATAATGATACAAGAGACAAGATCCTCGTTGTCTCTTGTATCACATGTAACAAGAGACAAGATTCTCCTTGTCTCTTGTATTACGTGTTACAAGAGACAAGATCCTCGTCTCTTGTATCACGTGTAACAAGAGACAAGATCCTCGTTGTCTCTTGTATCACATGTAACAAGAGGCAAGATTCTCCTTGTTTCTTGTATCACGTGTAACAAGAGACAAGATCCTCGTCTCTTGTTTCACGTATAACAAGAGACAAGATCCTCGTTGTCTCTTGTATCACATGTAACAAGAGGCAAGATTCTCCTTGTCTCTTGTATCACGTGTAACAAGAGACAAGATCCTCGTCTCTTGTTTCGAGTGTAACAAGAGACAAGATCCTCGTTGTCTCTTGTATCACGCGTAACGTTTGTCCCGCAGCAAACGTCTAAACGTCGGAAGGACAAAGAGTCGGGAGTGTCCCGAGGTATCGACTTCCAGCACGTCTCCAACGTGATAAACTTCGACGCGCCGCTAGACGTCAACTCGTACGTGCACCGCGCCGGACGCACGGCACGGGGGAACAACCAGGTGAGGAATATGTCACTTCTAGCGCTGGCTAAATGGAACTGTGGAATTGTCTACTCTTTTTACCCGATTGCGCAAATAGGAGGCTTATGTTTTTCGAGTGTATGTATGTGGGTATGTATGAATGTTTCTATATGATCACCTACAGCCTAAACGGCTTGACCGATTTTGATGTGCGAGGTGTCATTAGATATGTTCTTCACATTGGCTAAATTTTTTGTAATAATATGATTTTTTCCTAATAAATAGGTGTTTATACTAGCATTATTCTTTATAGGTTAATTTAATTAAATTATAGGTTAACTGATGTTTTCAGGGGTCAGTGTTAACATTTGTATCAATACGAGAGAAACCCCTCATGGATGCGATAGAAGCACACTTGTCTAAAGGGTTCAAACAGCAGAAAGTCATGCAGTAAGTACATAGATATTTTTGAGTACTGCTTAGTATATTACAGAGATGCCGTGGATGTAGAATATCTGAATTCCTATGGGTACGGATATTTTAGGGTTCACATCCGTGGGTTCAGTTTGTTATAAATTTGATAGATGCCTACTTTTACTAATTCTTTCGAGACCACGCACCGGCAAGCGCAGCGTACGTAGACCAGCTACGAGATGGAAAGATGATTTCATAAAAGTGGCGGAAGATGGATGCAAGCCGCATTCCAATCGCATCGGCGTGCGCACACATCGGCGCATCCACACTGGGCTCACCGACACAACGCTGAGCCGATAACATAATGTACTTATTTAAACTTATACTTTTTTCGCGAGAAGTTGTCGGCTCCGGAAAACAGGAATCCCAGTCGGGAGCCTGACGCACGTCTTGTAATTCTAACATGTAAATTTTGTCACAATAAATAATTTTGAATTTTGAATCGGTTTTATTGGAAATCTATAGGAGTGGGCCTATGTCCAGCAGTGGACTTCTTATGACTGAGATGAAAGTTACACTTGTTTCTAAAGTATGTGTATTATTGCAGAAAGTACGAGTTCGCACTCGAGGAGGTGGAGGGGTTCCGTTACCGGTCGCGTGACGCGTGGCGCGCCGTCACGCGCATCGCCGTGCGGGAGGCCAGGCTCAAGGAGATCAAGCAGGAGCTGATCAACTGCAAGAAACTGCAGGTGAGCTCTCCACCAGCGCCACCGGACCACCGGCCTTCACACCACCGGACTTCAACATTCCGCAATTTTTAGGGTTCCGTACCTCAATAGGAAAAATCGGAACCGTTAAAGGATCACTTTGTTGTCCGTCTGTCCGTCTGTCCGTCCGTCCGTCCGGGTGTCAAGACCTTTATCTCGAGAATGCGTGAAGGTATCGAGTTGAAATTAAAACCATATTCGCAATAGTATCTTGCTGCAGAAAGAAAAATAAAATTTCTCAGTTTTCGTAAAAAAAAAGTTACAGCCGAATATGTCGTAAAAAACGCACATTTCGACACTCACAGAGGAATCAAAACCTATGGGGTACTTCCCGTTGACCTAGAACTATGAAATTTGGCAAGAAGCATTGTGTTAGAGTACACATATAGGAAAAACTCCGAAAACTGGTCATTTTTTATTTAATCACAAAAAAATAGTGTCGTTATGCAAGGAATGAGGGTCGAAATTTTAAATTGAATTAACCGTATCATGTGGGGTATCATATGAAAGAGCTTAATTAGCATTAGTTAAAACAGGCTTTAAATATTTTTACGATGTATATTTTTCGGTATAAGAAGGAAAATAAAAAAAATATGGTTTCCCCCTTTTATTTACTAGTTTGTACGGAACCCTCGCTGGGCGAGTCTGACTCGCACTTGTCCGGTTTTTTTTAAATGTTAGATCTACAATTGACCACTCGCCTGACATTTCGCCACGGTGTGGCCGAGGATGGAGCATGTCGCTCTAGAATATATCTATTCACTCTAGCCTTGAAGAATCCATGATTGTAGTTCTCAGGAAACTGGGATGGCGGCAAAGAACTCAATTCCTGTGCAGGACGCATCGAGAGCGTGAATCTATATCGCTGTGTACGAATTTTTGTCATTTCAATGATAAATGTGCCGATTTTCTACAAGTCTTGTAGTGAAATGGGGATGTTTTTGTGATATCTGGACAAAGTGAATATGCAAATTTTGAGATGAATTTGTGGAATAACAGATTAGGAATGAGTATGTAGAGGAAGTATGAAAGTAGCATCAGTGACCGAGAAGTTAAAGAGTGGATGGCTGTCCTGTCATAGACATGTGAGAAGGGAGGATAGCCATGTGTGCAAGAGGACCCTAAATATGATGGTAAGCGGTAGGGCCGGGAGAGGGAGACAAAAAATACTGTGGATGAACTGTGCGCAAGGGGTGTGACTGTCAGAGATGACGACCGATAGACTGAAATGGCAAAAGGAAATATGCTGTGCCTACTCCACCTAGTAGATAAGGGCAAGATGATGATGATGATCTGGATAATTTAGAAATTGGACTTTTAAACGGTTTCGATATGTCTGATAAATCGTCTCTTACATGATGACTAAAATTGTAACATAACGCATTGCAGAATGCGGCACTGATGAACGACTAATCTTCTCTCTGATCACCCTCACGCACACCGTCACACGCCACATCACCCGCACACTCTAACCCGGCTCACGATCCAACGTTCCAGGGTTACTTCGAGGAGAACCCCTCAGACCTGGCCGCGCTGCGCAGAGACAAGGCACTGCACACGGTGAAGGTGCAGCCCCACCTCGCCCACGTACCGGAGTACCTGCTGCCGGCGGCGCTCAGGACCGAGGAGGTGGAAGACGACCAGGAGGCGCAGCCACCGGCGCCGCCCAAGAAGAGGAAGCAGGCGCCGCAGTATGGGAGCAAGAAGAGGCATAAGTACCAGGTAAGTTTATACTAGTGCAGTTTTTAAATCGACTTTTACTAGGCTATTAGAGTTCCGTGTACTAAGCTGAAAGGAGGTTATGTTCATAAATAACTTTTGCTATGGCAATAACGATTTTTCGATACTTTATCGTATATTTATTTTGCAATACCCGAGCTGTGCCCTCAATAAAAGCTGATAATGAAAAAAATATATTAAAACTACGCGAAAAAATAAGCAGCATTTCCATATATTTTATCAATGTAGGATTTCTGCGAAACAGAATTTTGAGTTATTTATTTATAGGAAAATTAACAGCTTTATAACATATAATTATAACATATTAGTTTTTTTATATGTTATAATTATAATTATAACATATAAAAAAACATTGTAACAACAGAAAGCTAATTATAGATTTTCACGGATAGTGGCAGCTTAGGATACAATCATGAAAATATAGCTAGCTCGGCTTACACAGTGACATACTTGTATATATAAAATTTTAAATTTCAAGCTGCACACTAGTTATTGCTAGAAAGTAACAACTGCTCAACCGCTGCTTGGCCGAATTGGCACTTGTACAGAATAAGTCAAGGTCATATCGCCTGTATAGCTTATTGAAGTTCTCACTAGCTCGCCACAGAAATGAGTTTTGCCTGTACCTTGTTCCCACAGTGGGAGTAAATAGGGTAGTATTTAATCGACTGATTCTGGAGGGGACGAATTATGAATATGATTATAGTAAATGTTTAGCTCAATAATTCTATTCTAGCTATAGTTTTCGTTATAATGTGATTTAACATCTAATTTATCATGTGGATAAGCGCAGCGCATTACCAGACATTATTTTGAACTGCTTAAGTGCATGGTTCTGTATGATTGAGCTGTAATAAACAATCTTACAATCAGGCGAGCGTGTTGCTCGTCTTGTGTTGTATACTAATAGTAATACTATTTAATGTTATATTGTTGCAGGCTCGACAGAGCGACCCCCTGAAGAGCTTGGACGTGAAAAAGAAAGCAGTGGCAAGCGGCGACACCTAACACTTTGTTAGTACTTGATATATTGTTATGTATAAGAATCTTATTTTACAGTCAATAAATGTATTCAATGTTCTTTGGTTTATGCATTTTGTTATTTAGTTCTTATGCTCTACTTGAATAATGCTTCTATAACTGTACGATAAACGGCAGAAGTTGCTTTTTATTTACTTTTTTTTTAATTTAATACAAGGCATGCGCTTGACCACCTACTCATCTGAAGTGCTGTTAAGCAACGTTATTGTGTATGATGGAGCGCGCTTACCTAGAAGAAATTCATTCGCGATTTAAAGACACCTATATTATATCTGTCGGGGAAGACCCATTCAGTAAGAGTAATCCACATTTTAGTGTTCCGCACGATGATACGTCAACGTTCAAACTGTTCTGGTGCAGCAAGCGGATACTGTAAGTACGACACAATTCAGAAGTTCGCAGATCGATAAATAGCTATCGCTAATTTCCACGTCGCTTACGCTTAACTCATGCTATTGGGTCTAGAAATTCACGACCCAGTTCAGAAATGAAATAGTGTATTACAAATTTTACATATGCGACTTTTAAGTTATGTCCTTTACCTGTTACGTAACTGACTATACATAGGGAAGTTTGTTTTTTAGATATACTTATATGATTATATAATGCATGCATCTCTTTATCAATCGGCTTCTGTAGCACAAACGGCTTGACAGATTTAAAATGATGCGGATAGCCTGATGTCTACAAGCCTGCTGCGTTTTGTTTTTTTATTGATGGTGATAGGCTAGGCTTACGCTTGATTTTTAAAAATCGTCTCAAAGCGAACAGATATCTTTCGCGCATCACAACATATTTAAATATTGGACATGTGAGAAACAATTGTTTATTTAGTTAGAAGAAATATTAAAAAAAAGTTTTCTTTGATATCTTTTAAATTTGCTGAGGAGTTTGAAAATACATGTTTTTATACTACTCCGTCGCCAGTATAAGTGATATCTGAATAACACTTTTTTGTGGAAACTCAGTGATTTTATGTGTTTAAACATGCGATGTGTGAGAGAGATAGCGAGATGTTATCACCGTTGCGGTGTACCTACGATGAAACTATACATAAAAGTAAACTATGTAGTATTTAAAATCCATTATTCACGTGAAATTTCTTTTTCCGAACAGTGGTTGCCGGCATTCTCTGCGGTTCTCGTATGTGTATCGGTTAGATCTAGATGCGATACGAATTAGATAAGTTTCTAATTCGAGAGACCTTTAGCCATTATCATAGTACGTTATTTACATACTTAGATATAACGCCTGTTTTCCCTTGTGAGGTCAAACCCATCAGGGCGTTTGACGCCACATTTGACCTTGGTTAGAGGGCTGGATGTAAGAGAGGGTTGGAGGGGATATCAGGGTAAGATGTAATATTGGATTGGAGTAATAGGGTGTCAGCCAATTTTCCTCAAGTTATATATACATTTGTGTGAGTGTGCGCGTTCTACCAACGCTTGGCTAGCGTCATCAACATTACGCGCAACCCTCGCGCCGCATGTGCGCATCGTTGACGCTGGTCAAATGTTAGGAATTTGGGAGACAGCGCACGCTAGACAAATATATTATGAACATGGTAATGGTCTTAAATAGGGGATTAGGATCAATTCGCGTAAGTGTACACACTAAAGATAGATGCCCACTGGACCGGTGCACCGGCCTTACTATTACCGACCATGCCATGACCGTACCTACCGGTAGGGTTTCTTAATTTGCACATCCCGGTACGGTCCACGCGTGCCACGCTATGTTGGCAGACCAGGGTACATACAATTATGTATTATACGTAGATAGGTTCCCGGCTTTGTGGGGCAAGCCTCAAGTAAGGTAATCGCCCGACTTGTCTTTGCTGCGATACGTAGAGCAACGCTGTTGGACTCGTTTCGTGACTTGTGAACAGTGACAATGCCATCCTGTGTGTTTAGAAGTGCAAAACCAAGATATGTTGATACATATATGATATGTTTACCCACCTCATCGGGAACAACATGTGAGCTATCTAGGATGATGTACATTAGTACCTAAGGTGTTTCTAAATGCACAGGGACGCCTAGGTTAAACCTGAAGCGTTTTGTACAGTTAGCAAAGATGTGCCCATTTCTTTGGGTGTCCACCACCATTGAGTAAAAAGTAGTACATTCGAAAGTGCCTATGGAGAAGTGCCAAAATCGATATGGTTGCCTCGCCTAACCCTGGAGCTTTTATGATTTTGTCTAATTTTAGGGTGCCAAAAATAATATCAATCACGCCACCAAGTAATAAGATGAGACTTATGCAAACAATTTGATTTTGGCACTTCTAGATAGTACTACTCGAGCTCGAATGTACTACTTGTTACCCGATAAGGTGGAGGACACAAAAAATGGTCCCATTTTTGCTAACTATACAAAACGTTTCAGGTTTAGCCTAAGCAACTCTGTACATTTAGAGACACTAATGTGCGTCGTCCTAGATAGCTCACATATTGTTACCCGAGAGGTGGGTAAACATACGGCCCGCTCTTAGTCTTTTGGACCGCGCAGAACGCAAGTCCAACTATCAAAAATTAAGCGTACGACTATATTAGTATAGTCACAGGCCGACTCACCCCAGCCGCAGTGCAATGGCTGGAGTCGGTCTGAGGCAACCGCCTTCTTGATCACGGTATACCCTACGCAAGGTTAGTATGTCGACACAGACTTTATTGATTTCCAATATCTCTGCGCCAAACATCTCGTCATCGCGAGCTAATTTAACTTTAGGTTCCATCTGTTGTTCGTTTTTGAGCACTAGAGGGCGGGTTGCTAGTATTGAAAATGGTGAGTTAGATCTTTTTTACTGTAAGGAGGTTATTTATTTTTCATTATCATGATTTCTCCAATATGGTTCGTGAGTATATATGTTCGCTCATAGTTAATTCATTCATCCGTTCACTCTTCGTGTCGATGATTTTTTACACTGTAGTAGGTAGGTAAGCGTTTTTGCGGTGTCGAACATTTGAGTTAGCACAAACAACATTTTAGAAAATTTTTGGTTTCTGCGTTTACGCATGCTGAGGTACCTTACCTATGCGGTATGGGATCTGGGGCCGTGCCACAAGCGTTTAAACAGCCTTATTTCATACTAGCTGCACCCCGCGGTGTCACCCGCGTAGTGATAAAAACCGGTAATGATGATGATAAAATATAACCTTGTCCTTCTTCAGATGCTAAAGAATCTTTGTGCTTCAATTTCAATTTCATAAGTATTGTGGTATTGTGGTAAGTGTGGTGCTTATCGCGAACTAAAAAAAAGACTCCGTTGTAAATATACTTAAAATGGCATTTTTATTCATTGAGAAAACGTTAAAGAGATCATTTTGAGTAGCGTTTGTGGGTATTTAGCATAGATTATATCTATGCTGTGGTGTTACACTTATTATTTCATATCAAATCATCCAGCCTGTTATAAAATTAAACAAATCTTTTAATTCAGTATACTGCAAAAAGTTTCATACAAAATTCAACAAACACTTTCTCAAATCGAATCCTCAATGTACACGTACTAATACTAACAGTATAAAATTTTCAAATGTGTCGGAGATTCAGTCAGACAGATTTGGAGTGTCGCTTTCTCTTAGGCGTCTCTTTGCTGGCGACTTGAGAGTCGCTGTAGGCTTTCCTGAGGGTGAGTGCTTGCTGACGTTCAGAGAGCGCAGTGGCCGAGGTGAGGGTAGACAGGGGACGGTTGAGGTAGTAGCCATATGGACCCATCTCGCGCCGCAACCAGGGGCTGGTGGTGATCCTGTCGGGGGACAGTCATTAGTAGCTTATTGTTTCAAAACAATTGCATAAGTTATCCAAAAGACACCGATTGGATTGCATCCGTTAAAATCGCTTATGATCTATGTCGATGCAGGTCAGTGACTTGTTTTATCCTTTAATTACAAGAGATCCTAAACACCACTTATTTAGCTTAAGCAAGTACATAGCATGGATTAATGCTGTTACAGCATTTTCCCATTTCATCATAAAAAAAAAACTATAAGATAGGATATCTAGAGATATTCGAGTTCTTAGTTTCCTTAAATTGTGTGCCATTTGCTTGTGTTTGTGTTAATTTCAATTGTATTTTTTCTACTTCATTGACAAACAGGCACATTTTCAACTGATTAAATTTTTTTAACTGATTTCTAAGACCTTATTTACCTACATTCTTGCAGATAAATTTCATTTCAAAACATTATTAATTTAACGAACACATATTAAATTGTGGAGACACTTCGTTTTGAGGAAGGGGTGAATGGATCGTCTCTACAAAATTCGCAGCCCACTTTTTTCACGTATCACCTCTGTTAAAAATTCGATCATCATAGTTAATACACAAAAATAAAATATAGAATTGCGTTCGCTCCGCTCACACATTTTGACCTATCCATTTTGTTGATGATTTGTGATCTAATACCTGCTGGTCTCGTATCCGTTACTCCATTCTCACAGATTCTGTTGTTGATTTTCACAGAATATTAAATTCGAATAAGAGAGAAATCGGTTCAAAAGTTGTGAAGATGTACAAAGCAGAAAAACTTATCAAAAAAGTGTCGAGCTAGCGAAAATAACGCGTAAACATTGAACGACCTTTAATCGACTTCATGACCATTGATTTCGACGTCATCATCATCATCATCGTCATCATCGTCGTCGTCATCATCCGCATCACCGTCGTCGGAAAATGGGAGGAATATGGTATCGTCACCGTGAGAAAGTGGGGGGACAGACCATATCATGAGCGGCGGGGCCTCCGGGGCAGGCCTCGTGTGAATGTAGACGGCCAGAGGGACCACGCCGCAAAGCCAAATGAACCATTGCTGGGTGGAGCGCTGGCTGGCCAGCTCCTCTGGACTCAGGAGTGACTTCTGGCTGTTTAAGCCCAGTATTGACACCTTGGAATGAGAAGTTAGATTAGAAAAGATTAACGTTTTTTTTATTATCTAGTGATTTAATATTAATATCTAGTTTATTTCATGTCGCTTTGAAAGGTAATCCTAATCCTAGCTAATATAAAGTAGCTCTGTCTGTCGTCTGTCTCTCTGTCTGTTTGTTACCTCTTCACGGCAAATCAGCTGAACAAATCGTTATAAAATTTAGCACAGAGATTCTTTAGAACCTGGAGGAGGACATAGGCTATAGTCCACCATCACTGTTTTTGAAACACTACGTGGGTGACACCGTGGGGCACAGCTAGTCTTATATAATTTGGACATCTATATTTTCAACTCGCCTTTCTTAAATTCACGGCTTCACAGTATGTGGTTATAAACATCCTCATCAAAACAGCAGATTAAATTGAAACTGCAGACTTATCTAGAACCGATGGCAAATTAGTATCTAATGGAAAGATAATATAGAAAAAGTCACTTTTTTACAATTAATGTTTAACGGAGTTTTAGCGTAATCAAACATTTTGCTTAATAACAGTTGAACGACAAGACTTTTGGTGTTAGCTGAAAAACTCCACTAAATGTCGCTACTCGTATTTAGCTTTGAAAATGTCAATATTGTAGCTTCTTTTTTTATGCAAGGCAGATCTACGATTGACTACCAACTCGCCTGATGTTAAGTGATGGTGTGGCAGACAGAAACAAAGAAGGCGACAAGTAATTTTACTCTGGCATATGGTAGGTACTCTTTAAGAAATTGCAGAAATGGTAGTTAAAAAAAACTGAAACAGCCGACTTTAAAATATCTACGTAATTTCGGTTACTTGGATGACATATTTTATTTTATAAACCAAACGTCCAAACCGATCTCAAGGAAATTTTGGGACCAATCTGAATGTGTATATTTTCAAATAAAAGAAAAAACCCAAATCGGTTTATAAATTACTGATTTATACAAAAAAAAATACAACCGAATTGAACCTACTCCTTTTTGAAGTCTGTTAAAAAACGTTCTTACATCATCATAGCAGTGCTCGATGAAGATTTTGATTAGCTTGACGAGCATCACCCAGAAGTGAAGACTGTAGATTATCATCCAGATGAACAGCAAGTTCTGAGAACAAAATAAATCGACATAAGTATTCAAAAAACTGATCAATATGACAACAGTAGGCACTATTGTCAGAGATATCCACCCAAAAATAGACGCGAGTAAACCGTAATTTTACAAATAAAAACGTGTTACAATTACAAGTTTTCATAGTAAAAATGATACGTATATTATTTATTGCTTAAAATATCAGACTGCCTCATAACTTCTATTTACGTTTAACATCAGGCGAGTTGGTGGTCAATTATAGATTTAGGTACCTGATGTAAATAAATAAAAATGCTTAAACGGACCTGTAAGACGAGCTCCCACAACGGCACCCGCCTGAATATAAATCTCCTGAAGAGCGCCGTAAGGAGCCTCTGCGTCAGCGCAGCCGTCCCCACCGCCCAGAGGATGGTAGGAGTCAGTGAAGTGTAGCTCTCCCCGCATTTCGCCCACTCTACGAACTGTAACGAACAATTATTTGGCATCTAATATTTTCAGTTGAACTATTAGTTATAATTCACTGCTGTCTCGGTCTTTCTGGAAATCCAGGGAGGCCTATATCCAGCAGTGGACTTCTTATGGCTGAGTAACTACTAACTCAACAAATTCCAAAATCACTATATATCTAAGTAACTTGTTTTACTCCATGCATTTCTACAAAGACCTGATGGAAGCGGCTTGCATTCAGCGTCTTCCTGCCACTTGTACGGGGTCTTCTACCCACCTAGTGGCTGGTCTACCTACGCTGTGTTTGCCGGTGCGTGGTCTCCACTCGAGAACTTTTCGGCCCCATCGGCCATCAGTTCTACGTTCTATGTGTTCTGCCCACTGCCACTTAAATTTACTAATCCGCTGTGCTATATGAGTGACTACTACTACAGATTTCTTCATTTCTGATTCGATCTCGCAGAAACTTTGAGCATAGCCCTTTCCATAGCTTGTTGAGCTCGGTGTCAAGAGTTAGACGTACCTCTCTCCACTCGGTTTGAAAGTAGACGGTCAAAGTTTGCCACATTACACAATTTGTAATGTATTATGGGGAGTTTTCAACCATCTATTTGGAAATTAATAATTTTGTTTACGGAACGGAATATTTGTGTATTATGTCACCATTTTCGTTTATTTTTGACAAACTGTTTTTCATATTTCCAACAAACAGCGAGCAAGAAGGTTTGAAATTGACAAAATTGTCCCCGATTTGATTTATAACCTATTTTTGACAACAAAAAGTTCGTGTTGCTTAGTTCCTGCGAAAGAGATTTAAAACTTAGTTCTTGCCGTGGTGCTAGAGTCACATTATGTAGCCCACCAAGACAAAGTATTTTCGCCCAGTATTAGTAAGTTGCCCTCGGAGAAGCCGTAGCGCAGTGCTTAGACTATCCGTATTTCTGGAGAACCTGGTGTCCTCCATAATTATTATCAAAACTGGACACCCATCTGGAGGTTTGATAACTCTGCGCAGATTTACTATAATATTGTCAAAGGGTTGCGTGTACTAAACAAATAAAATGCAGTACAGATACAGAAATATTGGGGGACATTTCACACAACAACATCTAGACCAAACCAAGCCCAAACTGTGCAAAGCTTGCATTATGGAAACTAGATGGTTGATAAAATAGGTACCTACATATATACCTATATTTTGAAAATTCATATTTATAATACATAGAAATAAACAAACAACCATGCTCATCACATAAGTGTTTTCCTCGGTGGGGATCGAACCCACGCCCGTGTTAGACCATCAACTCGATTGTTGGAAAGCGTCGAAGATGGATCACGCAGGCTTAGAAGATACCTATTCACTCCGACCTTGCAAATATCCTCCTTGTAACTCTCAGGAAACAAAGGAGGCGGCAATTTGTTCCACTCTATCGCTGTGCGGCTTAAAAACCAGAGTTAAACCGTTTAGTATCTTAGGAAAACGTACAATGTAAGCTTTGAAGAGTTTGAAGGCAGGCGTACTACCAATTGAGCTAAGATGTCAGTCAAATAACTGCCTTGATTGAATATTTTGCAGTATTGACATAATTTTCAATGATTTTGTAAATAAAGCACCATTTATAAAGCACCACTTTAATAGCAACGTATCTGGCTCAGTGTGAACATCAATCAAACGGTAGACGGGCCATGCTCCTCCAGGGGTACTCCACGTGGCAGGAGCTCCTTCGTAACAGCGGCACCGCCAGCACCAGCAAGCCCGGCGTCCTGTGGACCGTGACACTCGCATCGTGTCGACTGCAAAAGTTATCATAATATAAATTCCATTTACATTCTGCCCCTGCCACTGCGCCTGCTTTTGTTATAATATTGTTCCTATACACTTCTGTAGCAGTAGGTATTCAAGAGTAATCTGTTGACATTCTCTCGCTGCCCACTTCTCTGCTCAAAAACGCGGAGATTGAACGAGCTACAACACATTAGGTAGGTACGTAAAGATTTCTTTTTAAAATAGGTGTCAGCTTTTCAAGTCAATATCAGACACATAACATTTATTAATAAAAACTACGGGTCACTCACGTCTGTTTTGAGCCGAAATATCCAACTATAGTTTCAACCGCATTCGGCGGTCTTTTAAAAATGTGTGAAAACCACGTTAATTTCCATAGACACATAACACTTGCTGAGTTGTGAAAGACATGTTATCTCTTCGCAGGATAGGTACCTACAATGCCTTATGCATATCTTAACAGATCACAGTAGTGCAGGTTGTTAAAAAAAAAAAAAAAAAAAAACTACGAGGCAACTGTAATTTTCTGATGTATTACGTAGTAATTATTAGTTTGTATTACTTAAATAAGTAGTATTACGATCGTTATCCTGATCGGCGAGATTGGCTCTGTAACAAGCGTTTTATCTTAAGATTTTTTAACCTAAATCTTTCATTATAATATTGGTATACATACTCTTACTTATCGATTTTTCTATAGCTATCATAGAATAACGTCAATAGTATTACATGCAGAAAAGTCGAAAAGTTTTCGAATGGGGGCCACGCATTGTCAATTGGTCTTCCTGTAGGAAGACCAGCGTTATATACAGACATCAATTTCCTTATGTGTCATTGATTGCTTGCTTGCGTGTGTGTGATTAACGGGCCGTTGTAAATAAGCACACGTCGGACACTCCATGTGTCCGACGTGTGCTTATTTGAGTAATGGTACCTGGATATATGTTCTGAGCTTCTCGAGAGCATCAACCGCTGTATCACTGGACTGTGAGAGAAGCCGCACACACAGCTCGCCTGGTCCCTTGCCCGGGCAGCCTGCCACGTCCGTATGCATGCCGCACTCGCTTGCTCCCCCGCACCCCCCGCCCGCCGGCCACCCGCAGCTGCCCGTGCGCCGGACTTCCACCGACGGCTTCGGTGATACGCTCCCACTCTAGTTAACAATGTGATGCCTAAGAGAACATCCTTGCGTGCGCCCCGCCACCAAGATGATGTTTGGATCATACCGCTTACCGCGAGAGGCAGCTGATAAAGCGTGTTCAGCTAGAAAACTAACGTGGCATTGAGGGAGCTGCTGTCCTTATTTGATTATTTTGTTCAGTTGAGAGCAGAGAATACCATTTTTTTTTTTTATCAGCCCTGTTTGTACAAACTGTCCCACTGCTGGGAACGGGCCATCTTCTCATTGTGAGAAGGGTTAGGCCATAGTCTGCCACGCTGGCCAAGTGCGGGTTGGCAGACTTCACACATCTTTCAAGATCATTGAAAATTCTCAGACATGTAGGTTTCCTCACGATGTTTTCCTTCACCGTTTCAAGTTCGCGGCAATCAACAATACGCACATAACTTCGAAAAGACAGAGGTGCGTGCCGTGGGATTCGAACCCAGGACCTGCGGATCGCAAGTCAGACGGTCTCACCACTAGGCTGCCGGGAACTATACCATAGTCGTATTTAATTCCAGATGTTATTCATGTGTTTTACCACGATAGTTGCCTGCCTAAACATACTCTATACATTGTTGTATTTAATTATATCTCTATCACGGTAAGAGCCGTTCCAAGCGTCGCTGTCGTTTCGTGGCCAGGGCACTTAGCATCCACTACTTTTTATTCTAGCTACTATCTGTTCTACGTACAGTAGAACTGGCGAGCACAGTTTTAATACTTACCTTACTTATTACAAAAAAGCCTGGGCTCGCGAGGTCTACTGCTCATATTCGAAATTCTCATTTAGAATTAAGTTTTATGGATATGTTTTTAACAAGTATTATCAAAAATGACCGACAAATAACATCGTAACAAACATCTCTTTTAAATACAGATTTCAGAACCTTCTGTCACGACAATCACTTGATCGATTCGACTTATATTTAAAGTTTTAGTTGAGAATGGAGTATCAAACGTTTCTAGCAATACAGTATGTCTATGTCTATTCACGTGAACACATGAGAGAAGTATTACGTATGCTAGAACACATGAAGGAAGTATTACGTATGGTGTTCAGACACTGGCCTCTCCGGCGGCGCGAACCCGCGCAGCCTCCGCTGCACGGAGCCGACGAAGCTGTGCGCTCGCTGCATGGCCTGGCGTGCTTGTCGCGCGGCTCTCTCCTGCAACTCCGCTTGCCTGCCACCAGTGTATAGAAACATACATTAACTTGTAGGCATAACATAGATAGCTTAAATCCACTAATACTCCATCGACTCTTAAGCTTGGTCCCAGTTATTGATCACAGAATTTTCAGTAATCTAGTTATGTTTAATCGATTCAGATCACGATTGTCCACTTTCCTAAAATGACTACTTAACTAAAATTTCCACTATCCGAATACGTAGGTCTACCTTCCCAAGGAAGAGATCGCTTTCAACGAAAAGGCCGCCGGTTGTTGTACTAGTTTAAGTCATCTGTAATTACTTATTTTATTTTATTGTGTATTTTTAAGGTGTGTGCAATAAATATATTTTTAAGGAGTGTACAAAAACAAGACAATTATGGTTACGTTCATCTTTTACAGTGATGCAAAGTTGGTTCGCGCTCGTTTTTAACTTATTTTTTTTGCAATGAGAAGTGTGAAACAAAAGTTCAAATGAGCCCACATTGAATTGTGATATTTTTAACAATCGCTTCAACTTTTATGTCTTTCTCGTAAATGCAGAAAAAGCAAGATAAAAACGGGCGCGAGCCAATTTTGCATAAGTAATGATAAAAGTTTCCTTCCTCTGCACCCACTTCGTGACTAATTGAATATTCTCATACTCAACGCTTTTTATACGTGACGAACCTACAGCTGACATTGAACGATTTGAAGCCAAATTTAAGATTGGAAGAGTTACAACTATATTTTGCTCGATTTGAGTGATTCGATTAATAACTTTAACAGACATTGCTCACCTTAACGCGCATCTCCATTGCCATTTTGTAAGGTCCCAAAGAAAGAGTAGAGCCTGAGGCGAAAAGATGCTCCTGCAGAAATCTATTTAGTGTAAGGTAGTATGTTACGGAGAGAACATGGAGAAATAATTGTGTGCTTAGGAAAAAAATTCTAGGATTAAATTTTTTTTTATCATACTAATTAATTAATTTTATAGACAATTGCAACAATAGTCGAAATTATACTTGATAAGTACCCTTTTTAAAACGATCTTTGTTGTCTCGGGAAAACGTCGTCGGCGGATAGACCTTCTGAGCATGAACATTTAAACATTCCACATCTTGTTGATCCATGGAAAAAATGAGCCGAAGAATAATCTGACTTACAAATTTGCTGAATTTGGACTTGGTATAAAAAAATTTGGCGTGATTTACAGTTAACTAAATTATAGGCAGAATATGTAACCCGTTTATATACCAACCACTGTTCGAGGTAGGGCATGTTGAACCTCTGGCAGTAGTGCTTCCTGACGTAGTCTGCGTAACAGAGGGAGAGGAACCAGCAGACGGTGATGTGTATCTGAGGTTGCTGGGTCTTGAGGAACCGCGTGAGGGGTCCGAGCGCGGCCAGCTCCTGTCCACCCAGCAGCCCAGCTGTCGTCATCTCGAGGAGCATGTTGGGACTCTGTAATGAAGGTAGACATGTTATTTTTTTCATCATCATCATCACAGTCATAAGAAGTCTACTGTTGAATATAGGCCTCCCTACGCAGTTTGGAAGCGGCCTACAACTAGCCTTGCACCTACACCTTGTAATGGCTGGTTGTCTGACGCTGAGCTTGCCGGTGCGTGATTTCCACTCGAGAACTTTTCCGCACATCAGTTGTGCGTGCTTATGTACCCTGCCCACTTTGACACTATTCCATCAGTCAAATTCAGTTCAAGACTTTCTAATAAGAATTATCATTTTAACTAAAACTCAAATTTTTCTTAAGTAAATTGAAATAGTTTTCGCACATCCACAGTATTTTTAAGTGACTTCATTATACGCGAATAAAAAATATCCCTATTTTACGTGTAGAAGAAAGGAGTAAGGTACCTCTTACATTTTGTTTCATGATTTTATTGTAGGTAATACTTTGTCGGCGTGACCGTATGTACTTATGCCTGTACTAAATTACAGTTTTCTAGTACGGACGGACAGACATGGGCATAGCGAAACTAAAAGGGATCTATCGTTTCTACGGAACCCTAAAGGGCAGGGGGAAAAACGAGAGGAAAAAGAAAAAATAATAAGACAGACAGTTCTACTTACATCCTTAATCAGTGTATCCAGATAGAACTGAAAGAAACGCATGGAGCAGACCCAGAGGTGAATCATCAGTGCCAGCATCCCCAGCACCATTGTTGACTGAAATACGTGTAAAACAAGCTAGTCAGTTGAATACATCATTACGAGATAATGTTTATTTTAAAACATTTGTCGTATTATTAAGGGGAAGGGGAAATCTAAATTGTTTTTTGTTGTTGTTTTAAAACCAGAAATTATCAAGTCAGGATTTTTTTGTCTTCAAAAACCTGTATTTCAGCCAGATTATGGATAAGAGTTTTGTGCAACGCGGGCTTCTGCGTCAGCCACATTTCCAAAGTCGATCCGAAACACCACTGTATACTTGTGTCATGATCACAACGCGTTTTTGTGACGAACTGGCAAGGGAACGCGGCGCAAGCGTATGAAAACGCCGCGTTTGGACAACGTTGAGTACGTGCGTGTCGTGAACGCCTCATGACCACAGCGTCAGCGTTATTCAAACGTTGGAGCAAAGCGCATGCCCAACAGCTGCAAGACCTTATAAATATGTACATTGTACATACCACCATTGTTTTCTCTAAAAGCGAGACATGCAGGTGGTCTCCAACCATGAATATGGTGGCTTCCAATTCGTTGTACAGAAAGAGGGCGGCAGCGCTGGCGAACACGACCGTAGGGCCAACCCCCCACACCTCGCCGTTGCAGCTCAGCCATTTTGCAACCTGCTCCACGTGAGAGTCGCATAAATGCTACAAACGAAAAAAATACAATCAAGTTTACAACACTTTGGTATCGCCTAGGCAGGCGTGCTACATCTTCGACCTCATCATCGCTTCCCATCAGGTGAGATTGTGATCAAACGCAGGCCTAGTTTATGATTAAAAAAACTTAATCTGAACTAAATTAAAAAGTAAACTGGATATTATAAACATACGACTTAACTTATATTAGTTTAAATGAAATTTGAACATAATTTTCATTTCTTACTTCTTAAGTACATTTTAAAGTTGATCGACTATTTTCTTTTTATTCGTCGAGAGGCTTGCGCTTGACCGTCAACTCACCTGGTGTTAAGCGACAGTTACGGTCTACGATGGAGCGCGCTTGCATACAAGAAACCTATTCACTCGCGATTTGAAGACACCTAGATTATATCTATTCGGAAAGACCCATTCAGAAAGCTCGCTAACTTTAGCAAATTTTTTTTTTTTTTACAGTTTTAGAGATCATTCAAAAAGTAATAAAGGAATATTATCTATAAAATAATTATGGGACCAACTTGGGAGCTTTCTCTATACATCAATACAAGAAACACAAAAATTGGTTCACGGATGACGGAGTAATTCGTGTACATACATAAAAAAAATATACGGTACGAATTGATAACCTTCTCCTTTCTCGAAGTCGGTTAAAAATGGGTTTCCCACACCCTCCATCTCACCCTTCATCTCCACTTTACATGTAAGGAAAGTACCCAATTTTTTTCTTTTCATTTTATTTTACGACTTTTTTGGAGTGATTAATATGTATGTTCACACCAAATTACAGCTTTTTAGTACTAACAGTCTTTGAGCAAACAGATAGATAGACGAGACGGACATGGCAAAAGTTTAAGGTAAATTAAATGACATATGCATAAAATTTCAGCTCAATCTGAAACCGGGAAAAGGGCCAAATGTATCTAGCAAAATTTGATCACATAGGGACACTAAAACTAAAATAAAAGCTGGTAAAAACCAGGGCCCAGGAGATGTACTACGCTATTGTAGTTTTCAATAAGAAGGTGGAACAGGCGAATAGATTTTGTTATCTATATTTCAGTACAAGGTGGGAGTCTATGTAAATAAGGCATCGAATTCTGTGGTGGGACTACTTACGCAATATTGTGTGTTGAAGCTCACAGTTCTAGCCGCCATACATGCGCTGGGGGAACAGTTCGCTCCCCTATATTAAACATTTTCACTTGTCGATTTCATCGAAAAACCTTCCACATCTATAAATGTTATGTTATAATTTGGCGATTAAATTTTTGTATGATTTTTAAAACGTTGATTTTTGACAAGTTGCTCATTTTGAACGAAATTGTCAAAATCCAGAAGGCTGACAGTTTTGTTGTTTTTCTTGAAGACTTTTGAAGTATCAAATGAGAAATTATGCAACGATTTTTGTAGGGGACTTAAGTACTGTCATGAATCGATGTTTTAACCCCGTTCAAAGAAGAGGGGCGTGAGGTATGAGTTTGATGTCTGTATCTCTATATTTGTATCTGTGTGTGTGTCTCTCTGTGGTATCGTAGCTCTTAAACGGATGGACTGATTTTGATCTAGTTTTTATTTTACATTTCATAAAAGATGTAATCAAGAGTTGTTTCATCAAAATCGATCAGCCGTTTTGTATTTTCTTTTTAGGGTTCCGTACCCAAAGGGTAAAAACGGGACCCTATTACTAAGACTTCGCTGTCTGTCTGTCTGTCTGTCTGTCTGTCTGTCTGTCTGTCTGTCTGTCTGTCTGTCTGTCTCCAGGCTGTATCTCATAAACCGTGATAGCTAGAAAGCTGAAATTTTCACAAATGATGTATTTCCGTTGCCGCTATAACAACAAATACTAAAAATTTAAAAAAATAAAATATTAAGGGGGGTCCCCATACAATAAACGTGTTTTTTTCGTATTTTTTTGCTCAATATTAAAAACGGTAACAGGTAGACGCTTCAAATTTTCACAGAATACTTACTTGTATATTACCTTTCAAAATAAATAATTAAATAACTATAAAGTAAATATTAAAGGGGGGCTCCCATACAACAAACGTAATTTTTAAGCAATTTTTACTCGATCTTAATTAACAGGTAGAAACTTGAATATTTGTAAGTAAATATTTAGAAATATATTAACTATAAAAATAAATACCTAATCTAATACATAAAAACTCACAAAATGAAAATAATCCGTGCATCTAAACGCGGTGCGAGCGCCGCGCCGCGGTGTGGTGGTGGCGCGAACGCGCGGGTAGCGGGGGAGGTAACATCACGGAGCGAGCCATAGCCGCGCGTATTCGCGCGAGCGTCGTCATGCTGCCCGGATGTGTATCGAAAACCTACCTATAAGTTTGCAATTTACTACTTGGAATTTCGTTGATTTCTCGTTATTTTATAAACAGAACTAAACTTTGTAGTATTATAGATGATAGTACGGAACCCTTCGTGCGCGAGTCCGACTCGCACTTGGCCGATTATTTTAGGTTTCTAAACTTACATGTTAAACAATAATACCTACTTACACTTGACTGGGTGTACCGGCAGAGTAGAATAGTACCCCCCTCTAGTACCAGGTGTCGTAAAAGCTGACTGAGGTACTTGTTGGTGTTCACAGCACTAACAGGATCAGAGAAGGAAACTCGGAATAAGCCCGGAATGGTACCTCCGTAAGGCAAGAGTCAGGTCCTGCAACTGACCCGTGTACCACACGTAGTGAGCAGTCACTCCTGTGAGTTTCGCCAGTTAGGTCGAGAGGGTGGTGTAGGTTTCGGGCATGCCTGTATCACCTAAATTGCGTCTCAGGCGTTGTAGCGTCCGTGGAGAGGTCACTTCACCCGCTACAGCTCTGCTGAGTGGATAACAACACGGAGAGTGGCAGTGACCGGTTATAAGTGCGCGCAGGCACCTACGTGAAAACAACCAACTGCCACTCTCTTCGCGATAATATATGTTACCAGCCAAACCCGATTTCAGGACAAACTAGTTTTGCCTAGGCTAAACTAGTTTTTCCTATACGCGATAGGATTAACTAGTATAGCCTAGGCAAAACTAATTTAGGATAGACTAGTTTAGGCTAGGCCAAACTAGTTGTATAAATACGTACACTTTAGGATAAACTGGTATACGCTACATAGTATCATCTCAAGTAGATGTAAACAGGCCAATGATGATGATGACACTTGACTGATATATTCCCGCCGCAAGCGGCAAATATACGCGGTGGTAAAGTAGAAATTCGGAAAAAGCACATCGAAATCTATGGGATTTACATGTCCTATCTGACCTATCTGTTATCAATTTTGCAAAAATCCTGGATAACTTTCCATGTAAAATTACCAAACTATTTTATTATATGGTATTGGGAAGTTTTTTTTTGCCAAAACAAATATTGAAGAAGACTGCGACTCTTGTGCGCTAAAACTAAAAAATCGTCGCGATTTAAGTTGGACTTTTTCTCTAGTTTATTTTAACGCGACTATTTTTACCGTAAAATTAAATCTCTTTAAAACAACTGTTTTTAGGTGCCGTTTTTGCAATATGTACAGAGGACATCGAAATTTATGAAATCACTAATTTTAAAACTCCCAGAAAACTTTCCAGGTAAAATAACCCAATGAATGTGTTATATTTATTAGTAATATTGAGTACCTGTACACTATTTATTCTCTATTAGGGTATAAAATAAAAGATAGTTTTGGTTAAGGACAAATGGCTGAGATAGCCCTGCAATGGCTGATGCAGGCCTAATCCAGACATCTGTTGTTACATTATAATATTTTAAACATCGACTACACTCCGCACACGAAATACTCTACATAAACACTAAATTGGCATAAATTTTCAAATACGTTAAGAAATTCAATATAAACTTTTAAAATTAATAATATAAAACTATGTGGGTATATGAACAATTTTTATACTTTTTTTTATAAAAACACTTAAATAACATTCAAACACTGAATACACATTCTACTTTATGATTTTTTAACACGTTAAGTTTATGTTATTGAGAATATAAGTGTATAGTAATTAATATATAAGTTATATAAATTGAAATATGTATGCTACTTCTAAAGATCACAACTCTACTATAGTTTATGTTGTTTATTATGTAGTATGTAAATATATTAGTTAATATCTTACGTATGTAAGAAAAAAATTAAGACATTGTAATAATATAACTGTATTAATTATTATATAATTATGTTATTAGTAATAGAATACAATACAAAATACAGTCCCGATAAAATATATAAAATATACGTCTGTGTAAGTTGCATGATATAAACACTTTAAATGAATAGCAAATACTAACAATATGTATATAAATTGAAAATTACTAGATCATATACATTAATATCATGATAAAATGCAATATAAGTAAATCTTATTTGTAGACATGGAAGCCTAAAGTTGGTTATATATTGCAACGTTGAATATGACGCTGGAAGACAAATGAAATGTCTCAACATTATTCTGTCCTCTCCTAAGTTATATACATTATACGTTATTTGGACCTAATAGAGTAATTATATAATTTATGATTATTAATAATATATTGTGTGAAATGTCCACAAATATTTATTTATTATATTTATTCCACTTTAACGGGTACGATTATGAGGATCAACTACTAAATATAAAAAGAGGATTCTATGTTTGTGATCCCATGAAACAACATTATTATTTTATACAATAACTTACGTTTATTTATAAACTAACTTTCACTGATAGTTATATTAGATTTCTGCATTCATTGCCCAAGAATACAGAAATATAATGCATTATTATTAGTGCGCAAAACATTATTATTATTCGTAATCGAGGTTCGCTTAGTTATAGTCTAATTAAAAAAAGCATATTACAAATACGTTACTATAATAATAATAATATAAGTGAGTATTTATATAAATTAATTATGTAATTGTTATCTTCTTCGTACAATTATTATTTTTATAGTCTGACAGCAATATTTTCAATATTTACAATCTACCTAATCACTTTATAATTCAAGTTCGCGTTATCATCTAAAATTCGATGTATACTAAGTACATAAAATAAATTCACACTTGAACGATTGAAATCTACGATCTATTAAAATGTATATTGTATCTACTACATAACACCACCTTACGTTATTCCTGAAAAAATAAGGAAACAGTATTCTTATAAATTACGAGAATACTAGTTATATAACTTTTATATTGCTTTTAAGTACATACATTCTGAAAATTTTCCCGCACATAGAATATTTTAAGTGGGCCAGAATTCTTGCTATTCTTAGTATAGTATTGTAGTTAGTAAAGAATATTGACACATCTACACATATTTAGAAAGTAGACTTTTAATGTTATATAAAACATAATAGCAGCTGTATAACACATATTTCGAATGTAATATAACATAAAATAACTTCTACCGAAGCTAAGCGCTCACTATTAGTAACATAGACTACCTCCAAGTACTATATTGTATGCTTGTTTACAGATATTAAAAATATAACTTTATATAGAATAGTTATTAGACCAACCACTCGATAGGTGGTTTCCGGTCCCAAGAACTGGGGTCAGGTCACAGAGTGCACACCATGGAATCTGATGGTGGCACTGACGTTATCTCAGGATTTTTTATCATGTGGATACGCTGAAAAGAGAAACGTGTTATTTATTACATATACAGACAAAACAGAAACAAATAATATAGACGATGGTTCAAATCTCAGAAGAATAATAAAATATGGATTAGTGTCGTTTAGATGTTTCTTAATTTGCAATACGTTCAGGGAAATGTAAGGTTGCGATATTGCTAATTAGATGAAAATTTCCAATCAATCTTAAATTTTCGAGGCTAGAAGGAATAGATGTCTTCTAGATCAGTGACCTTCATCCTCGGCCACACTGTAATTTTTCATCAGGCAAGTTGGTGGTCAGGTTGATGCACAGTGGTAGATATTCCTGCCAACTTTCCCGTTTCTTGTCAATTGTGATGTTAGAATTTGTAGGCTAGATTTAATAGATTTCTTCTATATCAATGTTTATATCTTCGGCTACACCATCGCTTGTTCCATTGGTCACATGTGAACATCAAATACAAATAATTTATTGATAAATATATGTCATTTACAAGTCAGATGCTTTTAACCAATGATAACTATAAAAACAAATAATTATTAGTTAAAATTGTGTATACAAGGTACTTCGAATTTGTTCTTAAAGAACTCCTCAAGGCTATAGTAAGCTTTGCTTTGGAGCATCACAAGATTCACAAGATGTATTGAAGAATTTGTAGGCTAGATTGAATAGATTTCTTCTGAAATAATGAAATTTCGTATAAAATATAAAATAATAAGTGTTGTAGAGTAAGATATATGAATAGTTTAAAAATCTGAAATAATAAACTACTAAATGTAAAATTGTATTTTAGAAACTGCAGAACAGATATTGATGAAATTTCTATGAGATGAGAAAAAAAAATCTGAAAGTATGTAAAGGAAAAAAATTAAATCAAATCGGTTCATAAATGACGGATTTATGCGATAACAAACGTACAAAGAAACATAATTGAATTGGGAACGTTTTTGGAGTAGGTTAGAAATGCAAAACTCACAGTAGTGAAACTGCCCGGCGTGATAAGGAACTTGTAGATAATGTAGAGTGGGATGCAAGAGACGGTGGTGGCGGTCATCACCCAGCCCACCGTGATGGACCACTCGGGGTAGACGTACTCCCCGCCCAGCATCTCCTGGTGAGCCAGCACGGAGAATACGAACAGGACCAGAAGGAACACCGGGCTGGGGGTAGAAATAGCCTATATAAGATTTGGAATCAAACACTGACTTTTTTGTGGAGGGATTCTTTGTTGAGTTTGCCTGCGAAATTACCACATCTTTGCCAGTTATTCAACTGGTACCAAGTAGTAGTGTGCAAGCGATACTTCTGTGTGTTACTGTGTTTCAGATTGAAGGGCATTATTACTAGTAAAAAAAAATGGTATAAAGGTATTTAAACATCATAAATCTCATGCACAGTTTTATGCAGTGTTATACTGCTATGGGCAAATATAGGCATCTGGCTCATTTATTACTTTGTTATATAAAAAACTACAACTGTAAACTGCTCATAAATTGGTGGTTTTTACAAAACATCGTGAAAGGCTGTGGCCCCATGTCATCCGCATAAGCGAAAATAAGCGTGATATATGGATATTTAATTTATTTTGATTTTAAGATGAATGATGTACTAGTAAGTCGGTAAGTTTCGTTGGTTGGTTTGGTAAGTACCTGATATATGACCAGCAGGCGCGCCAGAACCAGCCCGGCGTGTGTCCCAGCATGGTGCGCACGTCCTCCGAGAACCGGTCCACGCCGTACACCCAGCACACGCCGGCGGCCTCCGCGAATACCACGAAGAGGATGGCTAGCCCGGGGCCGTACACGTTCAGCAAATCCACTAGGTACACGCCACCCTGCGGGACGGTGGTATGAACGTCACGTTTCATTAAGCCCCGACCCAAAAAGAGGGGTGTTAATAGTTTGACGTGTGTATCTGTGTATCGGTTTATCTGTCAGTCTGTCTGTGGCATCGTAGCTCTAAAAACGGATGGACCGATTACTTATGTTTTTCGAGTGTATTTATGTATGTTTGTATATCACCTCTTACAGCCTAAGCGGCTCGACTGATTTTGAGGTGAGAGTCTTCATTCCCTGAGTGACATGGGCTATATTTTATTTAATACAACTCTTGCAAAATAAAAAGGTTCATTTTAGTAACCTTGAATTAACTTTTCCGTGGTTTTACTAGAATTATTCCAAAGAATGCGCGTTTATAATCTATTACAGCGATTTTACGCATACTTTCTCCCAAAAAACGTACACTCAACAGCATATCAAGCGTAATTAAATTGTAAGTTAGACTACAAAAACCGCTTTCCTGCAGTCGGGTATTTGTTTTTGTATTAATATGGATACTTGTTATATTGAATACATTTACAACTAGATGACCCGGCGTACTTCGTAACACTTATCAATGAGTGGACCCGATATTTTCTCAACGTTTAAACCTTCCCTGGACTACGACAAACATTTCAAAACCAAAACCAGCTAAATCGGCCCAGCCGTTCTCGAGTTTTAGCGAGACAAACGAACAGCAATTGATTTATATAATTATATATATAGAGATAGAGATTAGCAATCGAGAACGTGAACCGAAATCGGTGAGTGAGGATTTTTGACGTTTCAATGACTAAAAATTCGAATATAAAATTTGTAGATACCTAGGTAGGTACACTGTTTCCGTTCAAATTATTCTTGAACTAAAAATGCAACTGTAAATATATAATTATAATATGCAACATAATAATTATAATATCCAAAAGTGCAAGTGAAATGTGCCAATTATTTTCAAAGTGAAGTTTGAATTTATAAACGTAAGGAGTAAACGGCGCTAAATATAATTTCTAGACGAAACACACAAGGTACGTCGATGTCGCTGAGTGGATTCGTACTGTTCAGTCTGTTTTCTCGTTTGTTTGTTTTAATTACAAGCTGTGCTGTGTATTTTGTGACCACATACAAATGTGCACACATCTCAGTCCAGTTTCCCTTCCCGTAAACACCCATAAACAGCGGCACTACAAGTGGAAGTCATTCCCTAAGAGTTCATGAATAATGCACACCCGCAGTCCGCACCTCAGATAACGTGCCGCGGTAATTTATCCAATGATACTCTGTTTCACTAACATTTATATACTGGACACTAGATTTCTTATACGGGTTGCTTCGGTTTCTGGCGAAATGACGGATTGTGATGGCATTGAATGTTGTGTGAAATTCTTGAAATAGCGAGTAAAATGTAGTATTTTTCGCTTTTTATCGTATCGTATAATATTTTATATTATAGTAAGGACATAATGGTTTCTAAGGGTTTCGCAAATGTTACACATCGAAATTAAACAACTTTTCATGGATTTATCGCGGATATTATGTTACATAATCTTATGACCTGAAGTTTCGCCTGAGACCACAGACGCTGCCAATTATTCTAGACGTCGCGTCGGTTTTTAAAACAATGTAAAATATAGGTGATAGATTCGTTAAAAGTTGTTTTATTTCAATATATTATGAACGCCTAGCAAATGTTGAATATCGATTAATATTTTTTTAGAGAAGGTTAGAAAACTTAAAAATCCCCGATATAAAAAAAAAAGAAAACAGTTGAACCCTGTTAATACGCACTAAGTACACTATCAATCAAATCCTCTTTCAAATATTAAAAAAAAACTAGATCAAAATCGACCTATCTATTTAAAAGCTGCGATGCAGCCTTGCCACACACAAATTCACACGACAAATAACACTCTTTATTGCGTTGGGGGTTAAAAATATGTGCATGGTTTATTAATACATCTTTCTCATTATTTTTAGAACTCTTTCTCTGTTGTTGATCCCCGGTGTTAAAGGGGATATTATAAGTATGACGTGTATACTGCATGTCTGTCTGTCGCGTCTTAGCTCACAGAATCAACAGATTTTAATCTAGCATTTTTTTGTATGATAAAATTTGATTGAGACTTTCAGCCGGTGGTTATGTAGAGGAATTATAAGTTTATAAACCTTATTTTTCTAAATATAAAAATGCTACTTTTGTATCGCCACTTCTCAATAGCGGATCTGACCCACTACTACCCTTTTATCTACGTACACACTTTTCACATCAAAAACATCATAGGTATAATCAACGTCTACCTACAGACAACTTTTTTATTAATTTAATCCTGTAATAATAGTTCTTCTGTAATAACTTTAATAATAGTTGTAAATTTCATAAAAGTCACGGAGCTCGGTGTCTGTGGAGCGGAAAATTAAAAAAAAAGAATATACCTATAGAACGCGCGTAGATCGTAACCTCGTAGAGGGCAGGGTTAAGGCATCGTACTCGGCTCACGAAGCGATGAGTTACACACGGCAATAACATTTTACGCTGAGTCACCGCATCCGGCGTATTGCACCCTAATCCCGCACAAATATGCGAAAACCTTAGTTTTACCAACACACTGAAAGGCATGTAGAGTTGGCGAATCAGACGTGAATCAGGACACCAGATACACGGGTTTGCTACGTTGTTTTGTTTGATGATGGTTGATTGAATCTGAGGATTATGCGTGTATTTATAGTAGTGGATCAGGTTAACTCTAAGCTGGAAGGATGTGTGCTGAAGTAAACTGTCTAAGATACACCAATAATTAAAGTTAATTTAGGCTAGGTGCCTGGGCATTGTGGCATCCAGGATAACGAATCGCGGATAAGATGGCATGATGTCAGTCTTCAGTCGTCAGGGGTTATGAGGGACCTGAGCCCATCTGTGGTATCTCTGACAATAAGGGGTAATATTAAATTGTGGAGCGAAAATTAAGATCTGGCCGCGTGGTCCGACTGCTTGGTCTAGTAGTCCGTTAAGTTATATTATTAGTTATTAGTTCTATTAGTAGAACTGAACGGAGATATACCGATCGGACAACGTGAACTTTTCCCTCTATGTTCTCAGTGCCTAGCATTGTCAAGCTAGGTCTCAGGAATTTTCAGAGGTTCCATAAATAAATGCCAACAAGAACCAGCTCATGGTTTGTCTTCTAACCGTAATTGGACATTGTAAAATAAACATCTGCATAAAATAGCGTTAAGCGAGAATCCAGAATGCAGGTTCTACTCCGAAGCCCCCTTCAGCGACTAGCGTCGCGGCAAACGCGCGCGTATTCCGACCATTGTTTTATTACATGGAAAGCTGCACAGCATTGTTTGAAAAATATTAAAAACTTAATGATTTTATTAAGAACTTACATAGGTAGTAGTAGGTAGAGCACAGATATAGATGAAGAGAAGCAGCCCCGCGACGAACAGCTCCCGATGTCTCCCCAGAACTCGAGGATATTCGTCGCAAAGTGCTGTAGTCACTGCTTCTAGACCTGAACCAATAAGTAAAAGCACATTAAAACAGTTATTTACTCGTGGTCCTAAGGAATTGGATCCTCAAGTAATTTATTTTGTTTTCCGGTATAATACTACTTTTCATTCTTACCTCCAAAAGTGCTATCCAGTCCCAATGTGATCAACATCAAGAAGAATATGATTGCCCAGAAGACAGATCCGGTCATTGTAGCTATAGCCTCAGGGTATACGATGAATACAAGACCTGGGCCTTCTAGACCCACTTCTTCTATACTTTTATTCTGAACGTGTGCCATATACCTGCATATGAGACAAAATAATTTGCTGAATAAATTTTAGGGTATGATAATTTGTTGGATTTATGAATCGAAATTTTCTTACCCCAAAACTGAAAAGATGACGAATCCCGCCAAGAAACTGGTTAAGCAATTGATAGATGAAGTGATGATAGCATCTCTGTAGCAGTTGTTGTTGAATTTATTGTAGCTGGAGAGGGCTAAAAGGGTTCCGAAGCCTGGACCAAGAGAAAAGAAGATCTGAGACGCGGCATCTATCCACACCTGATAACAAAAAAATAAGTTCTAAGATATATTTTTTCTTTTATGAATTTAAAGGAATTTAAAGTTTAAAGAAAGTAAAGATTACCTTTGAATTTTGGAGTTTGTGCCACTCAGGGGTGAGATAGTACCGGATTCCTTCAGTCGCTCCTGGGAGAGTAACACCTCTAGCTAATAATATTAGAAGAACCACATACGGAGCCAAAGCGGTTACCCACACCACCTTAAACAAAGAAGAACGATTTGAAGAGTTGCTGAAGAATATGAAAGACAAACTACTTTTCCAGTGACAAAAATATGTGATGAAAAGTTTTCCAACTTACTTTTCCAGCACTTCTGACTCCTTTCCAAAGTGAGAAGTAAACCAGAACGAAGACTCCAAAGACGCATAAAGCTAGAGATGGTTTGATCGGCCCCATGTCGTCCAGGCCATTTGATTTGTGCTGTTCTAGTACGTTGCGCCTGGTGTTATACAAATTAGGTAAAAGTGATTAAATAAAAAAATATATGTAAACTTCATTAGTAAAATACACCATCAAAAGATGAAAAAAGAAAAGTAGGTATATTACAGTATATTTCCGGTCATATACTACAATAATTGTAAATAAAACCTAGTCTTGTAGTATATAGTACTTGTATATAGTAGAAGTGAAAGGAAGAAGAAGAAACGGAGAATAATTTATGAACACTAACATGTAACACGAATTATTATTCAAGAAACTTCTTACTCAAAGAATTCTTTGGCTGGCGTGGAGGAATTAGCATGAATCTGAGGGGAGGTGACAGGCGTGCAGAGCGGCGTGTTCCACTCGTTGTTGCAACTGGTCCAGGGAAGCACGGAGTTGATGGAAGCCAGCGAGGCGATCAGGTAGTAGACCGCCCACCCGATGATGGTGTTGTAGTACATGCCCATGTAGATGTCTATCATGCAGATCGCGTAGCCTACACCTGGAGGGACAATCGTTTTAATGTTATAGTTATAGGGTTTACGTTCTCCATGTCAACCAATTTATCAATATCTTCGATAACGACTTTAGGTTTAGCTACAACTGTAGTTTGGGTAAAAGATCTTTCGAAGTGAAGGTATGATTTGTTCTTTGATTATGTGTTGTCTCCAAAATTTTGTTGCTATAAGCTTGTCTTGTGCAAAGCATTTGTTAAATTTTAGTTGGAGTTTGTCATTAGTTTGTGAAGTGTACGAATGGAATACGTTATCTCACTGACGCGTTTACATATTTTTAAACATGTTATTGCCTTGATGTACTTACGACAAATCTTTACAGATTTGTTGGATAAGGATAAGGAATCTAAAAAATAATATTACTCATGTACCTAATACACAAAATTTAATTTGAACGTGAGTTTTTTTGAACGTGTATGGGGCAGCGCACTTCGTTTGTATACTTACTCCCATAAAATCAAGTATTTTGTGGTCAAATGCATAAAATGCATAGACTGTCGATTGTATAAAAAACATCGTTGTGTAATATTAAAAAAATTGCACATTGACGTTCTTACATTTCAAAATCTCTTCTCTAAATAGCAAATAAATTTCAATTTTAGACGACAACTTTAGTCGTATTTGGCGCGCCATCTTGTGACACATAAACCAATTAGCGAGCGCGATACGATATCATTTGATTAGCCGCCGACAGATGGCAGCAAATGATTTGATTTCCAACATGGCCGCCGGATACGTCGAAGTTGGCGCGAAGTTTAGCGTTAATTAATTGAATCCTGACGGCTTTAAGATTTATTGTGAGTAAATAAATGGATGAATGCTGTTTTATTGCTTTGGAAGTCGTTGCCGTGGGTTTACTAATTTCATTTATTACAATCGGGAAATGAGGAATTATATATAATCATAGAAGTTATTTATCTCTATGGATATAATAGTGATAGTGATATTCATAGCTATAATCATAGAAGTAATATATTTGAACGCGAGTCACCTCTAGCTATTACATCTAAGGTCTATTACATCATCCTATTTTATTTACTGTGCGCTGTCGCCAGGGACAGGGTATTGTAGGTAGGTATAAGAAACAGGGTCCCAATCTCCATACTTCCCAGACAGGGACCCAATAGACAGGGCTCGGGAAATTGGGTAAGGCTTGTAGCGTTAGTTTGCCCGTCGCTACACACGACAGGCAAGCAAAATTTGCCACATTTTAACTTGACATTCGAACGCTCATGTCCACGTCAAAGACAGTAAATACATAATGTCATGCACATATTTTGATAGATTTTTGGCTTCACATATGAAAGTAATTTTGAATGAATCTACTAAGGCTAAATTGGTTCCTCTGCAGCAATAAAATTTATCTAGAAGCGTTCCGTAGTTGTAAAATTTATTTCAAATGCGTTATTTTGACTAAAAACAAAACAGATTACTTGTATATGTATAATTTTAATTATGGTATGAGAATACCAAGAAGAATGGAAGTTAACGTGGTTTTCACACATTTATAAATAAAAACTACGAGTTAGCTGTAGATAATGATAATAGTATAGATAGATAATAGATTTTTATTTTTTCACATATAAAAAACCATTTAATTACCTGTTTATATTATATGTTAGCACTGTAGGTAGTAACAATAATAGATTTATATATTTTCATATACAAATAGCAAAAGATAATTTGTAACCAAAGATTTTTCACATGGAAATATTATTATTAATTTCCATTAGAAATGGTATACTACATAAGAAATTATTATTATTTTTTAAGAACTCTGTACACAGTTATGAGCAATAAAGTATATTTGATTTGGTCCACTCACTATGCGGTTGAAACTATAGTCGGATATTTCGGCTCAAAAAAGACGTGAGTGACCCGTAGTTTTTATTTAAAAATGAGAATACCATTTTGTACCTACATTATGATTATATTTTGTCCGTATAGTATGTACGCAATGGTTTTTCATTGATCTCTGTTCAAATTTTTTATTTACTCGTTTTTGTTATCTTTGTCTCGATACGCTCCTGACCAGTCAAAAAATATACACAAACCATAAAATCTGCTAAAATATGTTATCAATAATATTTAGGTATTTCAATATTTTGCTTTCACGTATTTCTCACGGTTTTGCACATCCTGTTAGATTTTAGACTTGAACGTCCTGTCTTGGCATAAAGATTGCGTAAATTGATACTAAAATCGTGCAGACGGGTTCGATTCCCGTCGATAACGCGTACAGCAGAGATAATGGTGACGTATGCGTGCGGGCGGGGCGAGAGCTTGATAAGGGGAAATATGATGGCTATATAGGGGTTGCAGCCGTAAAATACGACGTATTACATCATTTAGGGGAGGAAACGGAATGATAATTGTGCTATGCTATGTTTTTAACCGAGTTCCTCCGGAACTCGGTCGAGAAATTCTCGACCATGAGGTTTTCCATGAGGTTCTCGACTTAATTCAACTGTATGTTTTTTTGTTTTTTTTTTTTTTTTTCGAAGATAGGCTTGCGCTTGACCGTCAACTCACCTGATGTTAAGTGACAGTTACGGTCTACGATGGAGCGCGCTTGCCTAGAAGAAACCTATTCACTCGCGATTTGAAGACACCTAGATTATATCCAGTCGGAAAGACCCATTCAGGAAGCGCATTCCACAGTTTGGCAGTACGTACAATGAAAGTGGAGCCAAAGCGTTTCAAGCGTTTTGTATGTTTCTTCAGCAATTACTCCGCCAAGTATGAATTGTTTTTGATGAATATTTACAATTTACAATTTATCAAAATCGGTTCGGTACATTAGGCCTTTCGGCAGCTTAATAACTCTGACAATAGGGCTGGCCTCTCAGTCTATACGAACTTACTTATTGGTTTTTATAACACCACCGTCGCTTAACATAAGGCGAGTTGGTGGTCAATTGTAGATTTATAATGTATAAAAAAATTATAAAAAAAACTGAAAATATGTCATCCAAGTAAACGAATTGTGTATTTTGAAGTTTTTTAAACTATACCTAATTATTATTGAGTACTGTAGTATTACTCTCTCTAGAAACTCTTAAATTCGCCATATCCGTCTGTCTGTCCAAATATAAGCCAGTTTACTCAGAGATCTTTAACAATATAAACGGTAGGTTACACAACACACCCACTTTTCTTCGCTACGTAATGTCATAGTAAAATTTAGTTTAATTAATATAAATGCAGTAAAAGACGAAAAAAAAACAAAAATATAAAAAACAGGGATGGCACCCTGATGCAAATTGGATTTTCCCAATACATATTTCAATCCATATTTCACCCATAAATCCTTTTCTAAAAAAGCATAATTTTCATCTTCATCAGCTTCTCAGCTATAATATAAGGCTAACATAATTTTAATATATAAAAAAACTAAAATCGGTTCATCTGTGGGAACTAGATTAACAGAAACAGACACATTATTTAATAAGGCATAATTCAACACTTTCAGTCAACTTTCCTTTTCACAAACACATAGAATACGCAATAGTAAAACCTTAGTGAAAAGCAAAACAGCAACAGGTTCCTTAACTCGCTTCACTCTCGATTTTCACAATCCCTTATGTCGGATAAATTTTATTTAAAACAGCAGTGAACATTTAAGGGCCTATGGGAACAGTTTGCTTTCCTGCTCACACATCACCACAGTTTAGTACGTATAAATTGAAAATAAAGACAAATCTGTACGTATAGAATCATCTTCCCCGATTTATATAATTGTGGTGTCTTTAAATCGGTTTCTTCTAGGTAGCCCTATTCTATCGTGTACTGTATTTTTGCTTAAAACATAGTTGTTGCAGTAATTTTTGCCATTTCAATATTTTCATACAACTTTATGTTTAGGGAATTCAAAAACCACCGATTAAAAAAAACATCTAAGCCAATTTTGATGGAACATAGTTAAGAACACGTTCGATGAAACAAAAAAAAACTACATCAAAATTGGTCCATTAAAAATAAAAGTAAACTGTTACTCTGTAACTTTAAAAAATATTTAAACATTATGTGATTTCAAAAATTTATTTTATTTAAATCCTGACCAAAAAGAGAGGTGTTATAGTTTGGCGTGTGTATCTATATATTTGTGTGTCTGTCTGTGAGATCGTAGCACTCAACCAAATGGACCAATTTTGATGTAGTTTTTATTATTTGAAAGAGGTTTTCATCGAAAATTTTCTTAGCTATGTTTCATCAAAATCGATTCAGCCGTTTTATTTTATCAGGGGTTTTAGAGTTTCCTAAACTTGTACTTGTTATATAGTGGAAATATTACTTATGTATCTACGGTTTGAGTTTTTCAAAATTTAAACTTTTAGTTTTTAAACTTCGGAGTAACATTAATAAATTCAATTTGTCTTAAAAAGTATGACTCACGTATCGAGCGAGATAGCGCACTCAACCTTATAGGCCCTTAAAAAAATCTTAAATACACCGATAAAGTTTTTATTCAAATGTTAAAAGTTAGCACTTTATCAGATTGTAAGTTCTGTAAAAGTGCCGAGAAGTTGGAGTATCTCGCAGGAGCTGTGATTGGTCAAATCATAACTTCGGTTCGTGTCTCACCGACGAAGCTAATAGAGCACGGACTGAGAAAAACTGAGGACTTGCTTTTCTTATAAATTCGCGTGGTAGGTATTATTTTCGCTGTCTGTAGGGATCAGTGTCTGTATAATAATGGATAGGATTTAGCATTTGATAATTTTATGCTTATGCAAAGATAATATTAGTTTATATCGTAAAATATTAAATACCGAACGAAAAAAATATATAATTATTGTTAACAAAAAAAAAAAAAACAACTCAAAATACGCAATTTGTTTACTTAGATTACACCGCAATAGGCGTTCCTTACCAATATTATGGGTAAAAACTAATTATATTTAAGTCACATACCTATATATAAATAACTTTGTATATAATAGCATATTGTTAGGATAAGCTACTTTATTTTTTAAAGATTAAAAAAACTGAATCAACCGACATCAAAATAAGCAAATAAAAAAAAATCTAATTACTGAATTGGTTTTGATGATATTTGTATGGCACCAATCTGAAATTATTTTTTATGAAATAAACAATAAAAAGAAACCAAATTAGTTTATAAACGCGGTATAAACAGTCGAGTTGAAATCATCCTTTTTGGACGGCAAGAGTAAATAAAATGTACACTTTTTTATACCTACACCTAGTACACTAAACTATATGCACAGTTCAGGAAAAGTGGAATCGACGAGACTTGATCTGTAGAGCAAATGTTTGAAGAGCGCTTCATTGCCGCAGATCGCTACTATACCGATGTCATATCAAAACTATAGTTACAAGTAAAACTTTCTAGCTATGTACTCCTTGCTATGAAAATACTGTATTGATGGAAATGAAAGATGATTCTAGCTATTAGTCTAGTAAAAATAAGATTTGTGACAACATAAAAGACAACTAAGTATATTGTTAATCAAATGAATGTAAGTACTGGTGTTTTGAAATACATTTGACACAATTTCATAATGATAATATTATAAAAGCTAATTTTGTTACCTTTACACGCTCAATGTCCTAACAAATCACATGGTCATGTAAACAGCTGATCAAGTATTTATTTACGTTTTAATATAAATAAATGATTGAAAGTTATAAAAAAACACTAAATCATCTAAAACAAATATATACTTACAAGTGATAGTGTTATCCAGTGACGAAAATTGTGTTTACTTCTAATAATGACAAATTAAGTGAAAACCAAAAGTAGTTTAAAAAGAAATGGTTAAAACGTGAGTCAAAACTTGAACATTTACAAACTCACAAATATTGTAACACTAAATAACAGTGATTTATCGTTATTCACGTAAATAGTATCACATACACTGTTGTTTACATGCACAGACAATCAGATGTTCGAATAATTGCGTGATGGTGGTTTGTGAGTACTTGGAAATAATTAACTACTATGAACCATATGAAATCAATTTGGTTGCTATTTCAAGAATTTTATAAGATTTAATCACGAATCTGGATATAATAAGATCATTTTATAAAAAGCAAAGAATACGATAAACTATACAAATATATATATTTTTTTAATGCGTGTATTGTGAGGTAGACTGAATAATACTTCTACTTTCATATATGACTTATCATGTTCGTCGCTGCCAGCTGTAACGGACTTGATATTATTGACATTTTCGTAACTCGATGATTGAATGGTGGTACATACTGGTGGCACAACGGTGTGAATGTGCGACTTACAAGCTAAAGCCACAGTCTTAAAGCCCTCATTGAGAGTTAATTTTTGCTGACTTTTTTGTATATAATTTGATTTGTTTTCATAATGAATAATAGACAAATGAGTATAAGAGAACTTCAATTTAAATTAAAAGAAGCGCTTCATATGTTACAAAAATCAGAAACCTTAAATCAGAAGCTGCTAAGTGAAAGAGAAGAATCAGAGTTAGAAATAAAAAATAATTATGACAAAAACACGCAACTTAAGCAACAACTAGCCGATTTAAACACTCATTTGCAAAATACTTGTGAAGAAAACAAACGACTACAGCTAATGGTAGATGATCAACATGACCAATGCCATTTAACATTGGATAAGGAACATGAAATAAACATACAGTTGAGAACTCAATTACGGGAGGCACAAACCCTCATTACACAACAACAGAATATTATTGACCAGAAGGACCAAACGGTCACTGACAATATGTACAAAACATTAGTTCATTCAACTATAGATTTGACAGATTCTAAAGACAGTACCTTGAACAAGTGTAAAAGACATACGTCTATCAAAAGTCAACGCAAGTTAAGACGTTTAAAAAAACAAATATATAAAACAAAAAAAGTAATCAACACTAGGAAAAAAACAGAGCTAATTTTTTCTATGAGCAGACAGAGAACACAATTGGCAAAAGAGTTAAATAAGTATAAAAATTTAAATAAGAAGTATGACCAGGAATATCAGGCAAATATAGAAAAAATTAATGAACTTAATACACGTTTGAAAAGTATCACCAGTAGGTACTCAACTGCCCAAGACGAAATTAAAGGATACATATCTGCGCTGAATGCCCTGTTTGCATCAGAGTCTGAAGGAGAAGAAACGGGAATTTTTTCTCACAGTAAAATTGAAATAAACTCAAACAACGTGGAATTATATGCTGACACCGTAAATATTGCTGATAACAGTGTTAACCAAAATTTTACTAAAGATATGAAAACTGTTTCAACATTACAACAACTTTACATAAAAACGGAGCCAAGGAGGTTATTAGCAACTATAGACCCATATCAATTCTGCCTGTTTTCGCGAAAGCCTTTGAAAAATTAATTCTTCCTTTTCTTTCATCTCATTTTAAAAACATAATTATTCCAGAGCAACATGGTTTTACAAAATTTAGATCTACTGCGACAAATATGGTGTCTTTCATTGATAATGTATCTCGTATCCTCGACCAGCGTTCTTCAGTGGGAGCTATTTACACTGATTTCAGTAAGGCGTTCGATAAAGTAAACCATCAGCTCCTTCTTCACAAATTCGCTATGTCTGGTATCGCTGATCCCCTGTTAACTTGGCTCGGAAATTACCTTGCTAAAAGGTCGTCGGTAGTAGTTGTTAATGGTGACTCTTCTGATCCATTTGACAATTCGTCAGGTGTGCCTCAGGGCTCACACTTCGGTCCTGAGTTTTTTAACTACTTTATCAATGACATTAACCAATGCTTCAGAAATTCGAAATTCGTTCTTTTTGCTGACGATTTGAAATTCTACCGTGCCTTAGATTTCAGTAGTGATGCTGACTTGTTGCAGGAAGATCTTAATCGCCTGGACGTCTGGTGTGACGAAAACTGCATGAGTCTTAACGTGTCTAAATGTTTCGCGATGCGATTTACGAGGAAAACAAGGCCTATGAACCACCCCACTTTCTCTATCAAAAATGTCGTCATTTCTAACGTGGACCAAGTTAGAGACTTAGGTATAAGACTGGATAGTAAATTGCGTTTCCACATCCACATCGACAGTATAATTGCCAGAGGGTTTAAGAATCTTGGCTTTGTTCTACGTAATTGCAAGGAATTTAAATCAGATAGCACTAAAACCATGCTCTATAACTCTTTGGTTCGCAGTGGCTTGGAGTACTGCAGCGTGATATGGAATCCTTTTTATGATGTTCATAAGAAAAGATTGGAAAGTGTGCAAAAGAGATTTATGTGGCACTTGACGTACTCTTGTTGTCTCGGTAAAGAACTAAAGAGCTACGAGTCGAGACTTAAATACTTTAAGATGGAATCACTTTCACACCGCAGACAAACTTTTGATCTCTTGTTTCTCCACAAGCTGGCTAACGGAATTTTGGATACTCCTGATTTATTATCAGAGTTGTTTCTGAGCAATCCTCGTACGTTACCTAGAATTTCGCGCTTTAATATATTTTCTACTCCGAGTTCTCGTTCCAACCTGGGTTTCAATGCACCAATGGCGAGAATGGTGCGCCAGTACAATGTTATGTCTAGGGCAAGCGATATTGACATTTTCGGTGACAATATTAATAATTTTAGGAAGTCTTTGAGGTCTCTGACTCTCTGAACTCGAGTAATTATTATGTAGGTATCAGTATTTTTCTTCAGATGTTAATGATTTATTGATAGGATATTTAATTTTATTAATTTGACATACATTTACTATTTATTTTCACTTAATTTATGGACATGTAATTCAATATCTTGTTATTATTATTTTTAATTTATTTGACATTTGTTTTAATGGCATATTTTTAATTTTTAATGACTATTTTTATTTTTCGCTTATTATTAATGCATGCTGACTTCACCTGTAATTATTGTGACATTAAGCTGTATTTTATTTGTATGATTTTTATTGTCAATGTATAGATGTACACAGTGTAGGTGAACTTTATAAATAAATAAATAAATAAATTACCAAGCAATTTAGCATCTCCATCTAAAATGACAAATTCTCAGCAGTTGTCCGGCAGGATAAATATTCATAGTGATAATACTTTAGGCCGTAGGAAAACTCATCAAACAAAAATGTTTTGTGATTCAATTGGTATAGGCCTCGGAACTATTGTTGATAAATATCTAGATGACGATATAATGAACCTTTGTACCCCAAATATATCGTTTCTTAAGATGATAAATAATGTTGTGACTGACGAGTATGAAAAAGATTCTAGTGTCGTAGTATTGATGGGAAATAGCTTAGATGTTACAAAAGATCAATTAATCTATAGTATGGAGGTACTTTCACAATTTCAAAAAACAAAAAACCTGTCAAAAATTGTTATTAGTACTTTTCCATACTCTAGCTCACTTAGCAAGAAACAAAATGAAAAAATTCATGCATTAAATAACATGCTATATAACTTGACTGCTTCCAGTAATGATATTTTTATTTTTGACATAAATAAATTTATAACTAATTTTGTTCTGGACTCAGGCAGACAATACCTGTCTTACAGACAAAAAAATATCATAGCAAAACTCCTTTCATATATCTTAAATAACAAAGTTAATATGAACAGAACTGTTACTCCTTTACAACCTTTAAACAGCTTATCTTGACAACGGGCCAGTCTTTTCCAAATAATGGTGTCACCCGGCTACGAAAAAGTTGTAATTCATCTAGTCGTGTACAAAATGTTCGATCAAACCAACCAAAACCATTGTTATCGTTATTTTATCAGAATATTAACAGATTTAAAGGGAAAATATTAGAATTAGAGTTATTTTTGTCAAGTCACTCACATGATATTTTATGTTTCACTGAAACATGGCTAAACTCTAAAACAATGACATTTTCTCTTGATAATTTTAATGTCACAAGTGTATGGAACAGAAAAACAGCACAAGGTGGTTCTCTGATTCTTGTAAAAAATATAATAAAAGCTAAAGAGTGCAAAGACGTTGTAAAGCTCTCAATGGAACGCATTTGCGAGATTTCTTGTGCAGAGCTGGACAACCACATAATACTGTGTGCTTATAGACCACCCTCCGCAGATTTGGACCAGTTTATTGTAATTTTAGAAGAAGCTTTGAAACAGGTCTCTAAAAAAAAGAAGTTTTTGTTGTTGTGCGGTGATTTTAATGTCAATCTACTTGTTGAATCTTCAGCTAAACAAAAATTAGTGCTACTTTGTAAATCTTTTAACTTGCATGCATTGTTTGACGAACCAACTAGAATCACCAACTCTACAGCTACATGCTTGGATAATATATTTCTTGACTTTGAAGTTAATCACAAAGCCGTGATAGACAAGCTACGCTCAGATCACAGAGGATTAAGTGTAAGTTTTTTAGCTAATATTGTTCAAACAGATATAGTAATCTCTACACGGCCAATAACACAAAAACGAAAAGATACATTTATAGCTCTTATTGAGCATAAGGTTAAAAAATTAAATTCTAAAGATGACACCGACCCTGACCAAATGTTTAGTGACTTATTTGATATAATACAGGGTGAATTTGACAAAGTATTTAAGCAGAAAGAAACTAAATTAACTGGCACTGTTAAATTCGCTGAATGGGCTACACGTGGCATTATTAAAAGCAGAAATACTCTTTACCTACTTTACGAACAAAAAAACTTATTTCCGAGCGACTCTATTTCAGAACATGTTAAAATATACTCAAAAATATTCAAAAAAGTGTGCAGTCTCGCTAAGTCAATTTTTATTAAAAATAAGATATTGAAAGCTGATAATAAAGTCAAAACTACGTGGGATATCATTAAGAAAGAGTCCGGTAAACGACTACTAAAAGAAAAGGTACATAGCTTAAAAAATGATAATCAGGTGGTCAGTAATGCACTGGATGTTGCTAATATATTTGAAAATTATTTTAGTGATATTCCAATTAAACTCACAGAAAATCTAGTGTCCTCATCCTCAAAAGCTGAACAAATGTTAAAACAAAATGTTTCAAAGCCGTCATCGTCATTTTCTTTCCACTCAATTTCAACAGTCGCCGTCGTAAAGACTTTTAAATCACTGAAACTGAAAAAAACTGAAGACCTATGGGGGCTTTCGATAAAAGTATTAGCGAGCATTATAACAATTATAGCGCCCTATTTGGCTTGTATATTTAATGAATGTATTAAGAAAGGAATATTCCCTAGTATGATGAAATATAGCAAAATTATTCCTATCTTTAAATCTGGCTGTAAACAAGACCCTTCTAACTATAGACCTGTTTCCATATTGCCTTCAATTAGTAAGATATTTGAAAAACTTATTATAGACCAGTTACTAGCTTATTTTTATTCAAATAATATTTTGCATGAACAGCAGTTTGGCTTTACTAAGGGTCGGTCAACTGTTGATGCTGGTTCAAACTTAATGAAATATGTACTTGGTGCCTTTGAAGAAAAATGTGACGTGATCGGGGTGTTCTGTGACCTTAGTAAAACATTTGACTGCGTCGATCATAATACTCTGATCGCAAAATTTAAATTCTATGGACTTGATCACACAGCAATTAGTTTAATGTCATCATATCTCTCTGGCAGAACACAATGTGTTGGCATAGATAACGCTAAATCATCTGGAACTACAGTGAAAATGGGCGTGCCACAGGGTTCAATAGCTGGGCCATTTCAATTTTTGGTTAACATAAATGATCTCCCATATATGATACGTTCCCAGACAAATAATGAAATAATCCTATTTGCAGATGACACATCAATCTTATTTAAGGTAAAAAGAGGCATTAAGGATTTGACTTGTATAAACGAGGTACTATCGAAAATCGGTGACTGGTTTTGTGCCAATAATATGGTTCTAAACCCAACAAAAACCAAATGTGTCAAATTTACATTACCTAATGTAGTCAAAGTAGATTCGCAAGTAGAACTTATGGGTAAGAAGTTGGAACTAGTAAATTCAACCGTATTTCTAGGATTGACACTAGATGCTAAACTACAATGGGGACCTCATATAGATGTACTGGGAGGCAAACTAAGCTCCGCAATATATGCTATTCGGGAAGTACGCAAACTTACTGATTCAGCAACTGCCCGAATGGTATATTATGCTTACTTTCATAGTATAATGAGCTATGGTGTTCTGTTGTGGGGAGCAGCAGCGGATATTGACACAGTTTTTGTTCTTCAGAAGCGGGCGATACGTGCTATTTATAATTTAAAACCTAGAACGTCGCTTGTAAATATATTTAAAGAAATCAATATCCTTACAGTACATTCATTATACGTCTATGAGAATATAATGTATGCTCGTAAAAATATAAGCATTCTTAAAAAACAAGAAGGTTCTCTCGCACATAATCGGCAGAATATGACTTTTCCTCGACTTAGGCTTAAGAAAAGTACTAAATGTTTTGTGGGCAATGCAATCCTATGCTATAATAAAATTCCGCAAGAAATTTTAGACCTTAATGAGACCTGTTTTAAAAAGTTTATCAAACAGCACCTGATTAGGAAGGGATATTACAAATTTCAACATTACCTTGACGATAAAACTGCGTGGAAATTGTCCAGCTCTGACAGAAATATTTTAAATAGTCTTAAAAAAAATGTAAGTAGGTAATAAAGATTTTACATAGTTTAATTATTGACAAGGCCCCTTTACAGCCGCTTATGAATTTATTTTTATTTTCTATATTTTATATTTTAATATAATAATATGAAAAGTTGTTCTATTGACATGTCCAAGTGCTCCTATGTGTTCCAATGGAAATAAATGAAAATGAATGAATGAATGAATGAAAAACAGCTGAACCGATCGTTATGAAAATTAGTATAGTTAGCTTTGGACCTGGAGACGGACATAAGCTACTTATCATCATCATAATCATCACCGTTTTTCATAACTACGCGAGTGAAACCACGGAATGCAGCTAGTTGGGGATTATTGTTGATCTATGATTTTTAGTTATTTTCCTATCATAATTTTAAAGAATTCCCCCAGTTGCCAATACTGTGATCTGCTCCATACAAACGGATTTATTTTTACTAGACTATGATGACTATGAAAATACTGTATAGATTTATAATGGTTTAGTAAGCAGTAGTGTGCAAACGTTATTGTATTCCAGATTGAAGATTTATTTTTCCAGTAAAGCTTGTAGGCGTAATGAGATTAAACTAATCATCTCATATTATCAGAGTGACGAACACATTACATTGTCGATTAGTTAATAATGTTCACGGTAGGGTGTAACTAATTATATTATGAAATAAAAATTAAAATATATCAAAACAAGAAATAAAATAATAAAACATGTCCAAGCAAGCGGACGACCGCCTTGCTCGTCTTGTCATTAATTTTATAAAAAAATATTACTGTGGGATTCGCTGTCTGACGTCTTCCTCTATTTATTCTATCTGGGTGTCTTATCGTGATCTGTTTAAAATCGTTCATCATTAACGGCTACATCTTGGTAGTAAACTAAACCTAAGAACCGTGGTTAACGTATCCAAGCTACATGTATTCCCCAGAGCTATTAAATTTAGTGTGGACTCACACCGCGGCACGCAGTTGCAAGCCGCGGTTTGGACTCACACCGCGACATGCAGTTGCAAGCCGCGGTTTGGACTCACACCGCGACATGCAGTTGCAAGCTGCGGTTTCTCCTGTGATTGAGGAAATTTTAGCGGTGATAAGAATACTCTCTGCAAATTTCTGATTGCATTTACGATTGTGTTTTCAAAGTGCGAGTGAATAAGTTTATTTTATAGCAAAAATCTTAAGTATCTATAAAACGAAAACAAAATATCCGACTGCATAGGATTGATTTACATCAAGTTACTGGTACGCTGGGCATTATTATAGTGTGAGAAAGTATGTCACGCACAAGTGACTTGACTATGAGAAGTATTTATTTTGTTAAAATGGATATCAACGTGTGCAGCTTTCTCTTTCGCGCATCACAACCTTTTAAACATGTAAAACATGGGTTAGAAAAGTGAAAAATAGTTTTTCTTAGATAGGAGAAAAATAAAAAAATAAACTTTTATTCATATATCACTTAAGTATACTGGCGACGGATTAATGAAGAAACATATTTCCCTACTCCTCAGGCAATATAAAAGATATCAAAGATTAAAAAAAAAACTCCTATGAATTTAAACCAATTCATTTCTCACTTTTCTAAATATCCCATACTCAATGATTTTATATATTTAAAAATGTTGTGATGTGCGAGAGAGATAGCTGCGCGCTTTGAGCGTATTTTTAATAACTACGCTTTTACTAACATAAAGTGAACTACGGCCAAAAGCCTAACCGATAAATCAAACTAATTTACCAATCGAAAACTTAAAAAATCATACTTTCAATCGATCCAAATCTTTTTACTTTTCGAACGCAATTTAAGGTACCGTTCAAGCATCTATCGATATTTAGAGAAACAAACAACTCTCACTTGACCTCTCTTGAAGTTGCTTTCATACATTTTAACCAGGCCCTCTCGGCCACTATTTGTCTCGGCGTTAAAAGCATTGGCTTTTGTATATTTATAAGACGTTCCTTAAACGTCCGAGGTGCTGAGAGCTTCTATCTACGTATATGGATTGTTTTTCTGTGTGGGATTTAAAAAAAACCTAAAAGAAACGCGTATTCCTCTATACAAAAAGAAGAAAACTATGTTCTATCCTAAACATTATTCGATTTCTACATTACATTCATCAAAGGATATCGATAATTATTTTGTTATCCATTTTTAGGGTTCCGTACCCAAACTTCGCTGTCTGTCCGTCCGTCCGTCCGTCCGTCTGTCACCAGGCTGTATCTCATGAACCATGATAGTTAGAGAGTTGAAATGTTCACAGATGATGTATTTCTGTTGCCGCTATAACAACAAATACTAAAATAACAAAATAAAATTAATATTTAAGGGGGCTGCCATACAACAAACGTGATTTTTTTGCTCGTTTTTGCTCGATATTGTTAACGGCAACAGGTAGGGTATTGAAATATTCACAGAATATTGAGTTATATTATTCACTTTAAAAATAAATTATTAAATTAAAATAAAATTAATACTCAAGGGGGGCTCCCATACAACTAACGTCATTTTTGCCGTTTTTATAGATACTGGTACGGAACCCTTCCTGCGCGAGTCCGACTCGCACTTGGCCGGTTTTATTTATATCTTCTAAGATCAAGTATCTATTTTTAACCACCTAAAATAGATACTTGATCTTAGAAGATATAAATAAAACCGGCCAAGTGCGAGTCTGACTCGCGCACGAAGGGTTCCGTCCGTACCATTATCTATAAAAATTGGGGGAAAAAACACGTTTGTTGTATAGGAGCCCCCCTTAAATAGTAATTTAATTTTAATTTAATTATTTATTTTTCAAGTGAATAATATAACTCAATATTCTGTGAATATTTCAAGCGTCTACCTGCTGCCGTTATCAATATCAAGCAAAAACGAGCAAAAACAATCACGTTTGTTGTATGGGAGCCCCCTTAAATATTTATTTTATTCTGTTTTTTAGTAGGTATTTGTTGTTATAGCGGCAACAGAAATACATCATCTGTGAAAATTTCAATTGTCTAACTATCACGGTTCATGAGATACAGCCTGGTGACAGACGGACGGACAGACAGACAGACAGACAGCGGAGTCTTAGTAATAGGATCCCGTTTTACCCTTTGGATACGGAACCCTAAAAATGACGAGCCTCAACGGCGATTAGCATCAGGCGAGTTGATCAAACTGGTCAAAGTTGATCAAGTTGGTCAAACGTGAATCTATTTCAAGCTATATTCATATAAGTAATTATAGATTAAAAAACTGAAACAACCGATATTTTGTTTTAAAAACTAAACTACTGAACCGATTGTGATGAATTTAAAAGAATATCCTTTCAAATAACCGAAGTATTTGAAATCTTTTTAAATAGCCGAATTGTTAACCTCCTTTCTGAAGTTGGTATAAAAGGGTTATGGTTGTGCTAAGAGTGTCTGCTAATTTATAATATACAGCGTATGAATTATACACAATATAAAATTTTGACTTTGGTTTTTTTTTTTTTTTATGATATTTCATGTTTTTTTTTTCAATTAGGTACGTTTTATATTTCATATTGTTCCAAATCCCTTAAAGAGACGATTGCAAAAACATTTCAAGTCACAAAGTATTTAATGCGACAATACATCGGAAAGTGCAAATAAAGCTGAGTCTCTCCGCGTCCCCAGAGGGCGCGACAATCACTTAAGCGGCGGTAAGTAACTGTGATCAAAACTGTCTGATTTACTCGCGATATACTTTGATGTCTCGATTAATCTAATGTCTTGGGATTCTTTATAATAAAGCTATAGTTAAACGTTTTGCTTTGTTGGTAGAGAGTAATTAATTTTATAAAATTGTGTGCTAAAGACAACACGAAAGAAGTGAAAACTTCATCAAAGTGAACCGCTCGGGAATGAAATGCCTTGCCGCCGTCCTTTCCTAAAAGCTATAACCCGGGTGTCTTTAAGTCTAGAGTGAATAAGCATCTTCTAGGTCTACGTGCTTCATCTTCGTCCATAGCATCGCTATCCATCAGCCGTGCAGGTCAAACGTAGAGCTATTCTATATATATAAAAGTTTCAAATAGCAGTACAGCAGTGACGCGTTGAATATATCTCTCTCACTATCATAGTCGATTCGAGCCGATCTTACCTAAACGAACGTACATAGCCGAGCGTGACGGCTCAGTGTCACTCAATACCCACAAAATAAATTGCTTAATTGCTATTAAAGAAGAACGGTTTTGAGAAGTTTTCAAAAATGTTAAATTGAGTTATAGAGAACACTCAAATAAAATATTCGTAAATATATGATGAAATTAAATGATGGGACCACCTCTGAAGATTATTCTTTCTAATGAAAAAACTATCATTAAAATCGGTTTAATACCGGCGAAGATATTGATGTACATACACAAAACTATAGCATTTTGTTATCTTCTTTTCGCCGCAAACCCATAGCACTGGCTCGTAGCTGCGTTGTAGGCACCTTAGCATTCTACGAGATGCTACGGTGCTGATCCAGGTTTTTCTTATATGTTTTTACGAGAAAATAATGTGGTCGTTTTGTGAAATAAACCAGTTTAGAAGACGTACATAGCTCGTTATTATTCGAATGTTTACATTACCATTGTTTAAGCTGCAGTTTACCCATGGGTATTTGATTAGGTGCAGAACTTTAACAAGACATTAGTTTGTAGATGTTTTTAAGTTTCAAAATTTTACCTTTTCCTGTTTTTGTAAATGTTTAATACGCACTTTAACTGACTCGTGCGGGGCGTATTTTATATACTTACCTAGGTAGGCTGATAGCAAATATTTCGTGGTACGCTAGTCTCTGAGTTTTATAAAATATCGCCACAATTGTGATTTTAGTGATAAATATTATGGGATTCATTTACGACAGACTTCTTAAATATAATTTCACGAAGTTTTTCCAAATCGCATATGAACACATGACACTACATGTGTGTCATCCGACATAAAGATGGCGTTGACACACCTGTTGTGTCATCCACACTGAATCGGTCAGTTAGCATAGCAACCACTTTAGTATCCAACTAACCTTTCAAAGCCGGGCATATCCGTTTCCAGAGCGTGAGGCAGCCGCACCGGTGGTACTGGCCCAGCGCCAGCTCCATGAAGAATAGCGGCAGACCTCCAAACAGCAGCATTATGCAGTACGGGATAAGGAACGCACCTGGAGACCATGCACTTGTTAGTCTGTTCTGCTAGTGAACTAATGTGGCATTGAAGGCACTGCTATCCTTATTTCATTAAGTTGTTCAATCGAGACCACAGAATACCATAGTAGTTGTTTTTTTATTTGAAAATGTTGAACTCCACTGACTCCAGGGTCCGTGCTTTTTATAAGCTAATACATTTTATTTTTAACTAAGTTTAAATTTTTCAGTTTTAGTAAATACTTCGAGGCGTTCGTTTCTCTTTTTTACCAAGACTTAAGTAAACAAACTCTTCTACTGTACTTCATGTCGGACTACGTTACACATTGGCATTCTTTCGACTAAAGGAGAGTTCAGACCTACACACATACAATCACTCCGTGTTCCCATTAGGGGGGGGGCAGAAGATCTTTCCACTTGCAACGACCCTGAGATGTCATCTCTAAGGCTAACAATGAAAATTTCATGATTTATTCCTATCGTAAAAGTGCAAGTATCATGAACTAATACAATCTTGTCTATACTGTCAGTCATGGGCGTAGGTAGCTAGGGGGTTCAAGCCCCTCCCCGAAATTCTTGGTCAAAGTATTAAATGTACCAATTTTCGGGTGGCCGTGACTAAAACCTTTTTTGAGGGTTGGATCCGCGACTGCATTCTTGTTGGTTTATTTTCTAAGCCCCCCGAAACTAAAATCTGAAATAAACCCGTGCTGCCAGTGTGTTGTCAGTGTTTGTCACTCACCACCGCCGTTCTGGTAGCAGATGTAAGGGAAGCGCCACACGTTCCCGAGGTCGACAGCGAACCCCACTACGGCGAGTAAGAATTCCGCCTTCTTGGCCCATGTCTCCCTCTCGCGCAGCGGCGTCAGCGACACCACTACCGACCTGGACTTCGGCAGCAGCTGGGTGCGAAGCAAAGTTACGGAAAGTTATGGATTAAAGGAAGTAACCATACTCGTATCTATAGAAATTGTTACTTCCTTTTATCCATTAATATATATACTATATGGATTAAATATGTTTCCGCTTCGAAGCGGAAACACACTAGATATATACATAAATTAGATTTAAGTTTTAACATATTTTAAAACTCCTGAACTTCCTCCTAGGGGCTAAAATGTGTATTAAATCCTGCTGAAATCGCATTATTCTGTTAAAATATTAAGATGTGAACTGTTATTGACAATTTCAAATGATAGTTTCGGGGTATTCCTAAAACCGTTACGTACAGGGGCGGATGTAGTCTGCGTGGCGGGCGGCGGCGCTGTGGGCGCGGGCGGCGCGTCTGACGGGGGCATCTCCTCGCACACCTCGCTCTCCCCGTTGCGCCGCTCCGGCCCTGGACTCTCCCCCTGGTTAGTAAAAAAAATCTTTCATTTCAGGCTAGAAATTCGTACCATCTTGAACTACACCTTTTCACAAGCTTTTTTTACTCGACTGCGTAAGAAAGAGGGTTGTTTTTCGAGTGTATGTATATATGTACGTAAGTTTCTATATGATCGCCTACAACTTACAAGGCTTGACAGATTTTGATGTGCGAGCTTAGGTGTCGTTAGGTTAGTTTTTACTCCCCGAGTGTCATAGACTACACTGTTTTAACAATAATAATAAAACTCTCGCAAAAATATTAAAATGCGCTTTTTCAAAACCTTTGAGGAACTTTTTCGCAATAAATAACCACCAACCATAAGACGATTTCCGTATTTATTCTAAAGAATGCGCATTTATAAGCTTTTACAGAAACTTTGCGCATACTTTCTCACAAAAAAACGTACACTCAACAGCGTATCAAAAGTAACGAAATCGTAAGCTAGACCGCAAAACTCGCTATTCTGCAGTCGGGTTTTTTTTTTCGTTTAATGTGGATACTTGTTAGTGTTTTTTAAATTTTAAAGTTTATTTTGTTTTTCCATCTAGGTTTAAAAAAAAACGCATGTTACGCACTATTTACGCTGTTTATTGAAGCGACGAGGATAGTCAACAGTAAACAGTCAACAAACAGTCGTTCCGAACAGATTGCTTTGTAAATAAAAATAATGAAAAGTGACCCTTATTCCTGCGGTCGGACCCAGTGTAAAGTCGCCTTGATTAGGTTTGATGTAACGAATTTACTTTGACTCTGTGAGCCGAAAAATACTTTTTTGAATTACTGGTTTGCTGGACGGAACCTTATTGCCTTATTCACCTACTTTTTAGGGGTCCCTACCTCAAAAGGAAAAAAACGGAACCCTTATAGAATCACTTTGTGGTCCGTCTGTCTGTCTGTGGTAACTTCGCGAGTATGTTCGGTGTTCACGGCTTTACCCGTCATTTGACTGACATTTTACCCTCTTTCTTCGTTAGTCAGGCAAAAAAGTTTCTAATGTTTACCAGCGCCAACATAACGCATTAATTTATCATTTCGCATCTCAACTCACCCTTAGCCAAATACTTAACGTAAATGACTTAAAGAGGTTCCGAATCAAGATAAATCAATCTTTATTATCTCCCACAGTGGAGCTCGCGTCGTTAAAACCATTTTACTGTAAGGATTAGCTGTTTGTTTAGTATTTAGTGAGAGTATAATTTTCATTCTACGTAAACACACACAGTTCTAATTAAATACAATAGGTACATGTAATAGATATAGATTAACATATATAAACAGGTGTAATTAAATAATATAATTATAATAAATACTGTAAACAAAAAAGTTTGGTAAGTAAGGTATGCCCCCTGTATTACAATCCTTAAATTAATATTAGGGTCCCTTTTGCTCAACGAAAAAAAAGTAAAAGATACATGAGAATATTAGCTTAAATCTTGGCGTATGTATATTGCTAAGCTACAAAACATGTAGAGTCACAATCTCTGAGTACAAAACAACAATAAATATAGTCTGTTCAGGTAGAGAACTAGAGTGTGGCATTGGAGGCGCTGCGGCTGCTGTCCTTATTTTATTTTTTAGTCGAGACCACATAATGCCACAGAGTATATACTTCCAGACATTCGTACCCGTGGTTTTGTATATTTCAACAGACTCTATCTATTATTATATGTATATTTCAGATTTAATTATATAATTTTGTCAAGCGTTAAGTATGAAAAATCATAAGAAAACTGAAAAAAAACTAACTTCAAAATACGCAATTCGTTAACTAGGATGTATTTTTTTTAGTTATTTTGTTATAAAAATCAACATACTGAACCGATTTTGAGAAAATTTATATTGGACCACCTCTGAGGTATTATTACTTATCAAACAAAAAATTATCATCAATAACAATTCATAATTGGCGGAGTAATCGCTGAACAAACATGCAAAAAATACAGTCTAATTGAGAACCTCTTTTTTTTTTAAGTCTGTTAAAAACAAGTAGACTAGAGAACTGCGTTTTAATTTATTTTACTAAATCAAAATACAAATTATATAAAAATGGAGCTTGTCAAAAAATTATTTTTATGTTTTATTAAATAAATCTACGATTGACCACCAACTCGCCTATGGAGCTCGTAGCTAGAAATATCTCTGTTCAATCCAACCTTGAAAATTCTAAGTTTATAAACTAAGAAAACAGAGAGATGGCGGCAAACGATTCCATTCCTGTGCAGTACGTTCTTCATACGTACGTGTACGTACGTCGTACGTCATAAGTGGACCGAAATCGTTATATTGGTAGAAAGCAATGGTACAAACCAATAGCGGCAATAGCGAAGAATGATCATGTCTACGGCATATCATAGGTACGGCGGGAGATTTTTGGCCTTTCAATGAGAAATGGATGAAAAACCCGAATTACAATAACAGTTTTAATTTTAAAATGTCAAAAACATTAATGTTTCAGTTTAGTGAAATAAATTAAAACCCTAAAATGCAAAACACCATACGTAAGGGCTATTGTGAGGACCCTTTATGAGGCATTCCGCTATTATAGCCGATAAAACCCGCGTTCGCGCTGAAATTCGTACGGAACGGCTTCTAAGTTATACCGTTCTTTACTGGGCCGTCTTGAGAATACATTCATTTGAATTATTTTAGTCGATGGCGACAATTTTCTAAACTATAACATACTAGTGGTTCTACGAAAAGTCAGTCAAAAGTCAGCACAAAATCAGTACAGAATTGAGTATCGAATGTTTTAATTCAATCTTGTTTAATAGGATTTGGTGTAATAGTAGATAATTAATATTAATAGTGAGCATTTCAATTATTAAATCGGACATTCATCGTCAGATGATACATTTTTAAAATTAGTAGTTCAATGGATAAATAATTCATTGTTTTAACAAAAACCCAGAGGACACGAAGCGTTAGCAAATAAACAACGTCCTGGAAGCAATTATCTGTTGGATTCCTCGAGAACAACGTACGAAATCGCACAGTTTTTGCGTAACATATGCGCGAAACTATTTACAAGGCTTAAAACTAGTTTAATTTGTTCAAACTACTACTTTTCCAACAGGCAAACGAAGGTCTTCGGTTCGAATGTATGTTTTTGTTTTATTTACTACTTTTACTGCCGTTGATCGCTACCTATATATATATAACTATTTATTAAAAGAACACATTGTACAAACATATTAAAAAAAACCGGACAAGGCGAGTCAGACTCGCCCACCGAGGGTTCCGTACAAACTAGTAGATAACAGGGGTAATTATATTTTTTTTATATTTTCCTTCATAAATCGAAAAATATACATCATAAAAATAATTAAAAACCTGTTTTAGCTTGTGCTAATTAAAGCACTTTCATATGATATCCCACATGATACGGTTAAAGTACTTCAAAATTTGGACCCTCTTTTTTTGTTTAAAGACCCTATATTTTGAGATTAAATTAAAAATGTCCAGTTTTCGGATTTTTTCCTATATGTGTACTACAACGCAATGCTTCTTGCCAAAATTCATAGTTCTAGGTCAACGGGAAGTACCCCATAGGTTTTGATTCCTCTGTGAGTGTCGAATTTTTTTCGACTTATTCGGCTGTAACTTTTTTAATGAATACTGAGAAGTTTGATTCTTCTCTCTGCAGCAAGATACTATGGCTCTACGTATATGGTTTTAATTTCAACTTGATACCTTCAAGCGTTCCCGAGATAAAGGTCTTGACACCCGGACAGACGGACAGACGGACAGACAGACGGACAACAAAGTGATCCTATAAGGGTTCCGTTTTTTTCTTTTGAGGTACGGAACCCTAAAAATGACAATATTACGATGGCAAATCTTTCAATAGGCTGCCTGCCTAAGGCTCTATAATGCTTCTATCCTGAGTGGCTCAAGATAAAGCCTAGCTTAAGCATTTTAGAATAATTTGCAGCCTTATTTGCAGCTTACAGCTTTATAGTACTTAAAATTAAATTAAATTTTGATTACTCATCTAGATAAATGAAAAATTCTTGTCAACGATTACATAGTAGTAGGTTATAGAATTTAAATTGTATGCAAAATATACGCGATGAATCTGTTAAGTTGAATGTGAGCGAATAGACATCTTCTAGATTGACGAGCTCCATCCTCGGCCACACATCAGGCGAGTTGGTGGTCAATCGTAACATAAAAAAATGTTCTAAATGGTGATGAAGTAAGCAATGGTCATTGGTGAAATGGTAACGGTTACCTACATTTGAGACAAAATTGAAATCCGCCGAAAAATACAAAAAAGAGCGCGAATTTTATTCAATCGAATATCTGTCAATTTAAACTTTGTATTTGTTCTATATTTTTTGGCTGACTGTATTCGATATTCTGTTTGACTTAGTAAATTGTTATATTTTGCATAATATGCAAGATTCGATGATTTGATTTACAGAATTGTTTCCGGGATATTTTTCAGTGTAATTTTAAGTTTCATCAAAAAGTTTGATGATCAATCATAAAAAAAATAGTTTTCAATCAGATGCATAATGTTGGTTTGGAGAATAACTATGAGGTAACTAAACTAACACGAGAAAAGGAAGGGCTGTTTTTCAACTTTATGATTTATTCTAATTAAAAGAACAATCTCGATAAAACTCCTCTTAGGGTAATTTAAGGCTTCATTCTCACCCGCTTCGCTGGCTCTTTTCGCACACTAAATTAACTTTATAAAAAAAATGATTGAATTAAAAAATAAATCGTAATCCTAAAACGGACATTCATCATCATCATCAGTATCATCACCGTTTTTTGGGCACCGTGTTTTGGGTTGGGCGTGTTTGGGTCTACGTACATATGTAGTTGTCTACGGAATCTTATAGTTTAGTTATGTCTGTCCGTCTGTCCGTCTGTCCGCGGCTTAGTTCAAGAACTAGACTCTTAATTTTTTGGGAACTGATGAACAAATTGTTGTTTTACAACTAAACGCGACATCCACGGCTTTACTTAATTTGAACCCAAAAGATTTTATTTTATATAATTATCCAAAAATTTGTTTGTTAGCAACACTTCATACATAATTGTTGAAAAATTAAATACATAAAGGCTTGAAAGTCTTTTTTATACATGAGTATACCTAGTCTTGCCATAAATATTGTCACGAAGAAAAAAATATTTTTTTATTGCCAATAATATTTATTACTTTGTACAGTGTGTTAGTTTAATACATAAATATAAAACAATTTTAAATATAAAAGCTTATTCGAAGTGGTCTCCATTGGCTGCAATACAGTCCTTTAAACGTTGAGGCCAGTTATCAATAGAAGCACGCACTCTTTCCATGGGAAAATTCTTCACTGCCAATCGTATGGATTGTTTTAGGGACTCCAAATTATCATGGCGTTTAGAGCAAGCCATACTCTCTAAAACTCACCATAAATCATAATCCAGCGGATTAAGATCAGGACTAGACGACGGCCAGTCTTCAGCTCTGATGAAGTCCGAAACGTTCACTTCCAACCAAGACTGCGTGGACCGAGCTTTATGACCTGGCGCCGAGTCTTGTTGTCTTGTTGGTTATTGAACATGGTGTTGTTAAGGGGCTTAACTACCTTCTCAAGAATGGTATTTTGATACACTTGTGCCGATGTTTTGATACCTTTTTCACAAAAATATGGCTAAGTCACTCCTTCATAGCTAATACCCCACCAAACCATCACTGAAGTCGGATAATGCCCACGTTGCACTCTGTCGACTAATTGGGAAGCTTCCTTCGAGCTTTGAGCATAAATACGGTCATTTTGTTTGTTAAAATGTTGCTCAATTGTAAAGATTTTCTCATCCGTAAACAAAATTTTTCTGTGGCCTCCCTTTGCGTACCGCTTCAGTAGTTGTTTCGATTTTACCACCCTATTCTTTTTTAAATTATCAGGATAATAATTACCAGTGCGTCTCTTATAGGCTGCAAGTCCTAAGTCATCTTTTAAAATACGCGACATGGTTCTGGGTGCTATCTTCATCTCCCGAGATAAAATCTTTTGCTTTCGGACAGGATTTCTTCGAATTCTTTCCCTACTGCTTTGACCACCTTTTTCGTACGAACACTACGTGGACGGCCAGATCTTTTTCTGTCACAAACAGGAGGTCTCATTGTACCTATTAATAGCCCGGTACACAAACATTTGACTAATACCAAGCGTATGGAGAGTTTTAAAAATTGCATTTGGCTCCATACCAACTTTGTGTAATATAATCACAGCGATTCGGTTCTCTTTATCACCCCACTCCATTTTAATATCGCAAAATATTGTACAATGTATTGGCGCCATAATTAGAAAACTCAATGAACAATCGTATAAAAATTACAGATTCCAAATTCAAATGTAATATCTTTCTTATTTTTAACTGTAACAGTATTTATGGCCAGACTAAGTATAAAAGACTTTCAAGCTATAAATATAACTTTTTCATTAAAATAGAGCATTAATTTTTTCTCTTCTGAAATTTTACCAATGGGTGAAAATGTACTGAGGCAACGATATTGCGAAACTATTAGAAGTCCTATCGCCAGTTCCACAGACCTTGAGTGAACAAACAACAAAAGATTATTTCTCACTATAACCAACTCACAAATTAGGGATCCAAAACCACTTTATCCCATTCAACGCCTTAACAAATTCACTTACCTAGTCCCATTATGACGGAGTTTTCATTCGTCACGAAATAATTACTTTAACCGGGGCTTTGATGCGACGAACCAGGAAAACGAATCAAATCAACAATACACCGCGTCGACAGACAGAGATCTGCTGAGAGCCAAGTTGAGGGCCTATAGAAATTTCTTCTCTTGTTTCAGTGACAACTGTACATGCTACGTTGTGGGGAGGGGGGAGGGGTTGTTTGGTATTAGATTGGCATTACCGCGTGGAGTGGAGACAGCGGCAAACGTGGTGTAGTGCATCCTGAGATACGATACGTTACGATGGATTGACGATATACGAAAACAGCTGGCAGTGGTTGAAGACGGGATGAGCTTGTCCAGCAGTGGACTAATGTGGGCTGATGATGTTACCGAATTTAAGATTTAACAGCTGCGAGAGAGATGAGCAATGCATTACCTGGCATAGGTTTTGGAATAAGATATTTTTCGTGCTTGGGAATCAGGATCGATTTTTTTTTATGAAATTCGCGGGACGTATTCAAATAATTTTATAAAATATTATGATTATGTATGGTATTAATCTATTATTATATAATTCTATTATATATATTAAATTATAAATGAAAAAAATATGGAATAAAAATTAAAAATCCTGTTCCACGGAAGTAATTTCCATTATTTTCAGTGTAGTTCCATCTAAGGCAGTGAACGTACAAAATGTTGATTCAGGACAGGACAAAGGGACGCAAATGTAGTGTGGTATGCGACGGTATGCAAGCTGCATAACTTGCCCTTGTCGACCCACGCCGCCGGCGCGGCCGCACCGCCCTGGGTAACTCTTACCTTATCTGGGGTACGGCAGCCTAGTTAGGGAGGCCGTCTGACTGGCGAGCCGTAGGTCCTGGCGTCTAATCTCATGGTACTTACCTCTGTATTTTCAGTCAAAGTTATGTACGAGTTTTAGGTTGATAAAATCGCATAATCAATGTAACTTGAAACAAAAATATGTGTGTCCCTAAGACCACACGAAAGAAGTGAAAACTACGTCAAGGCGACGTTAATAGTCATAACCATAGTCATTTATTTCCATTGGAACACTTGGACATACTAATAAAGAATAAAAAAATGGCAGTATAGCAGTGACGCGTTAACTACATCTCTCGCTCGGTTAGCCGACTCGAGCCGACTTTACCCGAACGAGCGTTACACAGCCTAGTGTGATGATTCAGTTTCATTTCATACCCACAAAATAAAGTGCGCCTAAATAAGATTTAATTACAAAAAAAAAAGATTCGGAAACAAAAACAAAATAAGAAACATAAAATCAAGTGCACATTATTTTTAAGCGTTATTCATTATCTGCTTTGCACTAGACCCATGCTATTAGCGCATTTGTCAGTGTGAACTATTGAGATTTCTTCAAGTTTTATGAATAAACCCCAACCTGTCTAAGATTTAAAGTTGGTGATAATGACCTGGCACAGACCTCAAAAAATAATTGGGATACGTACATACCTTCCAAGTAGACGCCCAGTTTTGTTTTAATTTTTCAGTTTTTAAAAGTTGTTGTTATTTCTCCCTTTCAGTTCATTGAATAGTTTTGAAGTCGATTTTTTTAATTACTTTTATTTAGTAACAGTAACACATTTTTATTGCATTAATAAAATCTGGAACATTTTTATTATATTAAATTATTTTAATTAATGTTCGAATCCAGGACATTCGGATCGCAAGTCAGATCGTCTCCCGACTAGGCAGCGCAAACTACTCACAACAAAAAATGGCCCGCACCCAGCAGTGGGGCAGTTTGTACAAACAGGGCAGATAAAAAATTTAAAAAACCGGACAAGTGCGAGTCTGACTCGCCCAACGAGGGTTCGTACAAACTAGTAGATATAAGTGGGATTTTTTAAAATATATTTTCCTTTATAAACCGCAAATTACACATCGTAAAAACCTGTTTTAGCTTGTGCTAATTTAAGCTCTTTGATATGATACCCCACATGATACAGTTAAATCACTTTATAATTTGTACCCCCCTTCCTTGCCCTTGACCCTATTTTTTGTGATTAGATTAAAAATTTCCAGTTTTCGGATTTTTTCCTATGTGTGTACTATAACACAATGCTCCTTGTCAAATTTCATAGTTCTAGGTCAATGGGAAGTACCCCATAGGTTTTGATTCCCTTGTGAGTGTCGAAATGTGCGTTTTTTCGACATATTCTGCTGTAACTTTTTTTTAGGAAAAACTGAGAAATTTGATTTTTCTTTCTGAAGCAAGAGACTATGGATCTGAGTATATAGTATTAATTTTAACACGATACCTTCACGCGTTCCCGAGATACAGGTCTTGACACCCGGACGGACGAACAGATAGACAGACTGACAGATGGACAACAAACTGATCCTATAAGGGTTCCGTTTTTCCTTTTGATGTACGGAATCCTAAAAATACTGTAAATGTCAAAACAAATAAAGCGAATAAGTGTCTAAGATTGTGTCGAGACACGCATGGGATAGGGTTCTGTAGTTAATACTGTTGTAATCAAAACGAAGACCGCTTGGTGAGTATTGTTTGGTACCACTTTATAAAAATATCGTTCATTCGTTCATTATTCGCCAAATGGTCTCTGGCAGCCCCGGCTGGTCACTGCGACCTTTTCAGATCTATTGTGACATTATAAAATGGTCAATGATTTTTACATAACTTACCAACATCGTGGATGTAATTGAAGTTACCCATTAAGTCTATTAAGATGATCCGAAGTGTCCGTACCAAAGTTGGACTAATATGGGACCAAAGTCGCCAGCCATGGATCAATCTAAGTTTGCAGTCTTGCGGTAATGGAGGTTTATTCCTTACGCTATCAATATGACATGGAGATTTACGGTTCCTCTCTGGCTAGGTCTTAGATTATCAACAGGGAATATACATGAAGTTAAGCTTACATGCTTATGAAAGGGCTTGTAAATGATAAAATGTATTTATTGTATGTTTAATGGACTTAATTTATTATTGTATCTTTATCTTCAATTACTTTTGACATTTAAAATACTCAATTCATTATTATAATTATTTGACGTACTTAAATTATTAATTTACATGACCGTTATGGTCGTTAATGAATGGAAAAACTTAGCTGTAAGACCTTATGATGTATACACATTAACAAGCAAAAATAAAGAATTTTTGATTTTGTTTTTGTTTATTTCATAGGAATAATAGTATTAATTAATAGCTTACTAAAATGTAGGTAATACATATACTTCCGACCTCCGAGATATAAACATTATAAAGTTTTAGGGGAGGAATGCTCTGCCCCTCTCCCGCGAAACCACAAACAGTTTGTATTGAATTTTTACGGGGAACATGTACCTAACATGACGTCATCATTCGCTTTCGCGTGCGCTCTGTCTAACATGCAATTAAAATGTAATAATTATGCTTGTAACTTTCTTATTTTTGAAGGTATTTTAATATTGTTTGTGTGGAATGGATATATTTTTGGTTAGCTTTCTTATGACCAAATAAATATAAATCATACATATTATCAACTATCACGGGAAAATTACATAGATAGCTATTCTGCTTATTAATTGAGTACCTACAATTTGTCACTATTACAAATATGGCCAATAGGTTATATTTTTTTTTTTTATATTATTTTGATCAGTGTGAAATTTTAAAACTTTTTTATATAAATCGATAAATATGTAAAACAGATGGAGGGGCGCAGTTTTGGAATGAAAGATCTCAAAAGTAGTCTACAACCTGGAAAAGGATGATTCTTTGTAATTTGAATTACAAAGTACTTAATTAACCTTAAAAAATAAGTTAAACAGTGACTTATTATAACTTAATAAATCGTCTGTTGTATGGGTTAAATTTTAGAAGCTAAATTAGACCAACTTCCTGGCATTCGATTGAGCCCAAACATGATACACAATTTGCATATCTTCGGTGAAAATACAATAATATAGTATATGCTGCTACGGAGTAGTTCTGATAATGGAGTCGGAAGGTGGCAATAGGACCTCCTAAACTGAATAAGATAAACCTATCGAGTTTACGCTCACTTCTTTTATCTTGGCAAACACTCTTGCGCTGCTACAGATGTTCAGAGCCCGAAAAAAAATATTTAAGGCTCCTTTAGTTGTAAAGTTTTACTATAAAATATCAGAGCCTTAAGCTTTAAAAAAAATATTATCTGCAGCACTTTGTCTTTTAGCACGCGGTAAAGTACCGAAATGTCCGGCCGAGTCGGCGCGTCGTATGTACTCATAGCGCTATGCCTAATCTGCAAAGTGCGACTGTTCTGCTATAATAGAGTACGTACAGATACAGATACAGATACTTTATTGCAAAATATAAAAAATTACAAGACAAATGAACTAATTTCTAGAATAGAAAAATAATATAATATTAACGTACACTATAATTTAAATTTAACTAATAATTAAATAAATTATTATAAATTTATCTGCAAGATATTCTGTAACATCATAATATGCCCTGCTTTGCAGGAATATTTTCAGTTTATATTTAAATATATTGAAAGAAGCTGCGTTTCTGATGCTTTCCGGTAAATGGTTATATATTACCACTTAAATACACAGACTTAACAGATTTCGCTACTTAGAGAGTGAGCAGGTGTTTTAAGTTTATCTTTCTGTCTTACTAGACATAAGGGTTGCGCCTAGTCGGCCAAACTTATCCAGGTTTAGCCTTATAAAGGTGCTAACCTGATAAATATATATGGACGGTACCTTTAATATACCGAGATCGGTAAAATATGGCTTACGTATTATTACTACTCAGATTTATAAAGTAGTAGGTGATATAATTAATAGGTTCTAATTAGTAGGTTTCATAGCTGCCATTCGTAATAATGAGCAATTAAATAAATTGAGTCATTTTTGAACTACAATGTCAGTACCTACTTCACCGAAGTTATGAACTTTATTATCAATAAAATCCTCAAACGTTTTATTTTCTACTAGTTTTTAACCGCAGTTTTCTTCCATGCGGGACTGGGAGAAAAAGAAAAAACAAACACAAACAAAAGAAAAAACAAACTACACAAATTATTTTATACAATTCCGGAACAGCAGTAAGAAAAGTATGAATCGAATGGAGTTCCAAGTTGCATAAAAGAGTTTTAATATTGACTTTTTGAATTATCTTTTTCAATTTAATTTTATTTGACCATTTCATCTAGTTGTAATTTCTCTCGGTTGTCATTTTGTGTAACATTGTAATTGTCTGTGTATGAAAAGAATTTTTTTAAATTAATTTAAAAAAAAAACTAACTTTTTAAATGATCCGCCTTGGGTGCTTGGACTCGATTTTTACATTTCTGATTGATGTTTAGAAGATGTGTACTTGTGTAGGTAGATATTTTAGGAAATGAATGAAATAAAATATATTTCGATTTTAGGAATTATATACGTATCCTAGGAATTCTATAGAATGATGTACTTATTCAAAACATTTCCGGCGACATGTACATAACAAAGTAATTAAGATACTTAAACCGAAAATTGGTCAATCATCGTCTCTGGTGTTATAAAAATCCATTAAAAATAAACGTAACGAGGTAATAAGCTTATTATCTATTTCTATGATTGGTTACATTGTTATACACGCTTCTAGAATGTTACAGTTTAATTATGTCGATATGCAATATGGTATCTAAAGTTGCGTCCACAAATAGTCTGCTTTATTTCTAATTTTTTTTCATGTGGTGAATTTGGTTGAAACGGTCAAGTTATGGATCTTTACACATTTATTCAACTGTGAAGCGGTAGTGTACAAGCGTTAGTGTTTTATTTAGGTAATTTACGACTGTGGTTTTCTTAGCGTAACTTACGATTCCTCTACGCTTGTTAGTGTATGTTTTCACGAGAAAGTATGCGCAAAGACGATGAAAAATGTATTGAAATTAGCAATACTTTAAAATATTTTTTGGAAAATGACTTATCGGTCAAACCGGTCAAGCCGATTAGGCTGTGGGAGGTAACATAGAAAAAATATTTTGGGATGCATACGCACCTACTCACAAACGTACACCCTTACATACCTATAAATATACACATGAAAAAACATAACCCTCCTTCTTGCGCAGTTGGGTACAAAAACTGACTGATGTGGACTCGGCTTAACATTTCTCTGCACCGTAACGCGTAGGCTTGGTCTGTTCGCCGTTCGCCTTTCTGATTTTACTTGCATTGTCACTTCTTGCAGTGTAGTGTAGTGTAGTCTAGTGAAATAGTACTAGTAAGTTATAGAAAAGAAAAAAATAAAATCAAGCTTAAGTGTTATCGTTTGAGAATTTGAAAGTATCATTAATTTTAAATAACATAATTATAGTTTAGGAAACTTAAACCGCCGACTTCAAAATACGCAATTTCGTTTACTTGAATGACACATTTTTTCCAGTTATTTTGTTTTGAAAACCAAAGTACTCAACCGATTTTAATAAAATTTAAATCTATTAGGTGCTCCACCTTTAAAGTATGACCTATCAGATGAAAATAGAATCATTAAAATCAATTCATAACTGCCGAAGTAATCGTGTAGCAAACATTAAAAAATATACAGTATTTTTGGAAATCGGTTAAAAAGTCAATATAATTGTTTTTTGTCGTTTTCGTCTACGTGCCCAATTTCTCGTTATTTTAGAAGCTATACAACATTTTGTTCGGTTGCGCTAAAAGGTTTATCTTTTGACATACTAAAATTAAGATTATGTATAAGAAATAAAAAAAAAATAACTCCTGTAAGCTTGAAATATCCGAATCACGTTTATTTATTTTACGGGAATCCAGAATTACGCGTATTGTTTTTATGAGCACTTATTCGTTAACTAGTTTTTAAACTATTTCCTTAATAAACTTAAATATAAATAAACTGCAAGGTTCACAGTTAACAGATCGCATTCCGTACATATTTTTTAATAATATAAAATGTTGTAAAATGTTCTCATTCAGGTATAGAACCTGCCAATCATCTTCTCTATTAAAGTTCGGGTATTTTTATATGCTAAGACGAGATAAGAATCGACATTGAAATTCATAAACAACAAACGGCAACAAGTCGAGCTTAGGCTCATTGTTAGGGTTCCGTAGTAAAAAAGGAACGTGGATATAAGCTTTTTATCATCGTCACCATTTTCATCACTACGCAGGTGAAACCGCGGGGCACAAAGCTTGTAAAATACAAAATGTTAAACGCACGCTGAAATATGGACAGGAAACTTCCGAAATCTCATCTAACTAACCTGCACAAGTTTCATACAATCCTTCCTTATTTTGACAAACAGTCAAAGTATTTGCGTCAAACCGCAAGATATTATGGTTACATTTGAAGGCAGTTATACCGCGGTATAGAATACTCAATGTTTTACAAAACATTTCACGTCGTAATGATGCAGATTTTTTGGCCATTGAGACGCTTTCTGTGAGGAACCTTGAGTTGTTGAAACACAAAAATGTTGGAATATCTGGCGTTCTTTCGGGAAGTTATTTGAGACAGTACAAGGAAGGTAAGTTTTGTTTTTGTTTTGGGGTTTTCTATGAGTGTGCCGGGACACGATTTAAGTGTAAATAAGGTCGTAAATTGTCTATTTCGCTCTAATAAAATTTTGCTGAACTTTTGTGATGTTGCCTTCTAGGTCTTATGTATATACGACGAATTAATCGTATCTAAACAGCTTTAATCTGAATTTTCTCATGTTTTTGTTAGTAAATGAATATGAAAATTAACTCTACCAATATAGTTTAGAAAATTATTTATCGCGCATTCATTCACAGAAAGATTAGTTTAGAAAACATAAAAATCCCCGGTATAAAAAATGGCTCTACTGATTTGGATGAAACAAAACTACTCTCGACTACCCTCGATCAAATCCGTTTGATGTCATAGACTGGCACAGAAATACACAAGTCAAATTGATAAGACACTTCTTTTGTCATGTCGGAGATTAGAAAGGATAGTATAATTTCGGTCCCTGAACATTATCCGATTCCAGCGGACTAAACAGAGGGGCTAGATGTTTGACGTATCTTTAGGTATATATAATATATCCGTAACATCATAGTTCTGAAACGGATGAACCGATTTTGATTTAGTTTTTAAGGTTACGTTCACCAAAGTTACTGCCTCAACTAGGTGATATAAGGATTCGATATTTTTGTGTATTTTACACACTGAAGTGCCTATCTACATTTTTTTTTTTTCTATGTAACCTTGTAAAGGGTCCGCCTGAGTAATTGCACGCTTGAAGCGTGTGTTACAGGTGGCGCCACCAACGCTTGTTTGGTTTAAGCAAAAATGACTGTTCCAAAGTTTCAACCATCCCACGTGATACCACCATCGGCAAAATGGTAAAGGCTCCCAAGTACAGATCGGGATATGCGGGCTTAAGTTCCTTCGGATGTGTGTAATTTTTGAACTGTCTATAAATTTGTAGGTGATATAATATGTGTCATTGACTAACTAAGTGTTAGAAAAATTAACTTTCATCTCGTTTTCATTGTGGGTTGCCCACTACAAGACGGTAAGCAAGGCTCATCTAGCTTGGCATGGGAATTAGCTCCTCGAGTGAAGCTGTCGAATAGAAAGTGCTTAGATGTGAGATGTAAAGATGCTTTCTCTCTTATGATCACTTGGTTTTCTGCCTTAATACATATAATTATTTTCATTTAATTTACTTGATTTTATGATTTGATTTGACATAATTTAATTTAATTGATATGGATTTACAACTCATTTCTCATAAATCATTTTCATTTCATTTCAATATCCCTTTTCTCTGGGATACGTGAAACTTATCAAGTTGAAATTAATATCAATAAAAAGGCAAGAATAAAAGTCTCACAGTACAAATTGGTAAATGGAAAGTTAGAAAATTGATAATTTATAATTACGTCACATTTTTTGTATTTGGGATTACAAACTTACACTTTTTTTTAATTCTTATCACCTGTACACCGATCTGATGGAGGCCTCATGTTTAGGCGCACCCGTAGCTGAGTGTTGAGAAAAATACTTGTAAATTAAAAATAAATATACCGACGATACGAAGAATAAAACTTAGTGTTGTATTCCTCAAAATTCCGTACTTTTCAAAACAAACTATGTAACTAAAAATCCTGGAAAACTTATGAAACTTTTTTGGACTAACTGAGAAAAGTTTTCACAATTTTATGAAAGCTTCCAAAAAGCCATGTAATTTTGGTTAATTTAGAAAAAATGGTATCATGGTTTGGTGTACTTACCTTACGCTTGAGTAGACGTCAGCGTTCTGGCGAGAGGAAGCTCACGTCAAACCTGAGCAGGGAAGCCATGTCGCCAGGAGCACGGGTGGACAGCCACTGCCGACCCTGGCGGAGGAGCAGGCCACCGGCTCGGGGGGCGGGGCTACTAGAGACACGCCCACCGGCAACAAGTGCCATTGGCATTGATAGATGCGATTTTTTGCCATTTTTAGGTTATGTACCCATGAGTTGAGTTTCAGAAATGACAGTTATTTTATAATTTCTGAAACTTTTATCAAAACTTCTTCGAAGCGATGATGGTTCAGTCGGTTGCGTGGTGCACTTCCGGGATGGTACAAAAGCAAGTTCGTACCCCAAAAATGAATCTGAACTTTTGGTTAAGGAAAATAGGCGACAATACTTGCCTATCAGCCACCATTTTATGTTGAAAACAGGCGACAATACTTGCCTATCAGCAACCATTTTATGTTGAAAATCTACTGCCAAATACCTAACGGTATGTTCCAGCAGTCTGACTTTAGAAATTGTTCTTATTCTAAGCTACCATCACCTTTTGCATCTTGGAATTAATTGTTAATTAACACCTGTGCTTTCGACGTTTTGCTGGCGAGAAAACACATCATACATGCAATTCTGCGCTGCAAGTATCAATCGTATCCTATAATCGTAGATAAACGATGTAATTATTATTCCAGCGCTGTAACGCTGTTTTGTTTACTTTACCAAAAAAAGTGACAAAAATGTTGCTTCATTTAGCTTCTCTGGTACGTAAGTACATACAGCTCAATGGGGTATGTAAAGTACATACCCTATTGTTACGGTTTATACTATATTTATGTGTTTAGCAAGTGCTTAGGTAAACCATCAGATGAGTTTGTCAAACGTAAATTTATTTCGTATAAAATAATAATAAACTGACGCGAATAGTAGGTAGTAGGTACTTAGCAGGTTGATTGAATTCGTCCCAGAACTTTTTTTACGAAGGTTTAACCCTGCCTTGAATGGATTATGTTACCTCTTTCAGATTCACGTGTCCGACATAGTATAGTTAGTAGTTAGTAATACGTGCATTGTTACCAGTTTGCACTTTATTATTTATTGCTCATGTTAAACGAATATTGAGACCGCAATGTTCATCAGTATGATAACACAGTGCTTCTTGCCAAATTTCATAGTTCTAGGTCAACGGAAAGTACCCCCATAGGTTTTGATTCCCTTGTGAGTGTCGAAATGTGCATTTTTTGCGACATATTCGGCTGTAACTTTTTTTTACGAAAACTGAGAAATTTTGATTTTTTCTTTCTGTAGCAAGAGACTATAGATAGACAAATAAAAAATTGCGTATTTTAAAGTCGTTTTTATCAGTTTTTTACACTATCATTATTTTGTATACAAGTATAAACGTAAATATCCTTTTGTCTTATCCAATTAGTCTGAGATTTTCTATATACAATTATACATGTGTGTGGTCAACGTTTCTCTCAAAAAATATAAAAATATAATTATAGCTTACTATAATATAAACTAAACTTTGTTGAAAAAACATAAATTAAATAAAACGTAATTTAATGACTAAATAATTATAGTATAAAAAACTGAAACAACCGATTTTGAAATAAGCAATTTCGTTTACTTGGATGACATATTCTTTCCAGTTATTTTATATTAAAAAGCAAAGTACTGGACCGCTTTTGATAAAATTTATATGGAACCATTTCTGAATTATGATATCAAACATATAAATAATCATCAAAAATCAATTCATGATAAAAAATTATGAAATAATCGCATGACAAACATACAGTCGAATTGAAAATCTCCTTCATTTGGAAGTTGGTTAAAAAAGAGCCCAAACTTGACCGCTCCCACGTTTACTATTTCCATTTTCATGTCCATTTATCGGCTTTCTCATCAGAATCTGGTCATTGCACGCACTTGATGAAAAATGCTTATGATAACAAACAAATCAAACAATGCTATGCAATGTTATGCTTATCTAACAAATTAACTGTAACTGAATGCACTACAGAGGTACTCCATCAAGAAGTGCTGATATCAGGTTACCGGTTCCATAATCAGACCAGATAGATGGTTCCATATTATTGTCAAGCCGTATCGCGCTTGGACCACTGAAAGTTCCTAAAGTAATCTCGACTTGTCTTGCCCACTATCTCACTTGCGCAAGTTTTCCAAGATTTTTACGTTCGTATTTTTTTATTTTTCAACCGATTTCTGAAAGGAGGAGGTTCCTAATTCTACTGTATCTTTTTTTTCAACACTCTTGCTCGTAAAGTGGCCCTTATTCAACCGTTTTTATGGCCGAAAAGTATCCTATATAACACGCGTGCTTTTGACTTTTCTATTACGCACTAGTGTCTTTACTTTACAGTATTTTTTTTTTAATTTCAACAAAGAGTTTTTACTTAAATTAAATATTTCAGTTATAAACGGGTGTTTTTTTCCTCGCAAGTGTGTTGAAAAACGTCGCATGAAACGCGTGTGCATTATGGTCATTACACTCTCGGCTCTATTACGCCCTCGCCTTCGGCTCTGGCTGCAATTCCGCCTCGACTGTAATGACCAACTTAGCACACTTGTATCATAATGTACTATTAACACTCCGATTATTTTTCTAAAATAGTGTGATCCTTCCCTACAAAAGTGAGAGCAGATAAATAAACATCAGTTGGTGTGAAGTCCCGCCCCGCGCCCGTCTCTGATCCGCACTGATTTGACCAATCAACTGGCCGACCTGGTCCATCCGACTGATTAAACAATTCAAGATGAATAAGTGATTTTTGCTGTAGCGATTTTTCTAAATAGACCCACGGGTGAGACCAATTGGGGCTAATTGACTGGCAGGAGCTTCCTTTATTCCTCTGCTTTGAGTTTTTTTTCAAGGATACGATGAAAATAAAATAGTTTACGCTTAACCGCTAACTCACCTGGGGGGGTTAGACAAGTGGCATTCTAACTAACTCACCTGGGGGTCCCCCCAGTAGACAAGTGGCATTCTAATTTCGTGAACGCCAGAGAATAGAATGGGATTGACATTAGCTAACGAAATGTCACGTGACTAAATGTGACGACACGTCACAGTTTTCTAGCATTTAGAAGCGTAAGCGTTTGTAGAAATAGAAACGTTTCCCACTTGTTTAAGCTTGGAATAAACTTGGAATCAATTGACTTAGTTTAGCTAGTATATCAAAACTTTACGTTAAATCTTGGAATCTTGGAATTTTCAAGGCTAGAGTGAATAGATATCTTCTAGATCGACGAGCTCCATCCTCGGTCACACCGTCGCTTAACATCAGGCGAGTTGGTGGTCAATCGTAGATATATCTTGTATAAAAAAACTGGACTAGTGCGAGTCGGACTCGCACCAGAAAGATTCCGTACCATTATCTATAAAAACGGCAAAAAATTATGTCTGTTGTATAGGAGCCCCCCTTAAATATTAATGCTATTTTAATTTAATTATTTATATTTAAAGTAAATAATATAACTTAATATTCTGTGAATATTTCAAGCGTCTACCTGTTGCCGTTATCAATATCGAGCAAAAAAACACGTTTGTTGTATGGGAGCCCCCTTAAATATTTATTTAATTCTGTTTTTTAATATTTTGTTGTTATAGCGGCAACAAAAATACATCAACTGTGAAAATTTCAACTCTCTAACTATCACGGTTCATGAGATACAGAGCCTGGTGACAGATGGACGGACAGACAGCGAAGTCTCAGTAATAGGGCCCGTTTTACTCTTTGGGTACGGAACCCTAAAAATCAAGAATAAACCACAAAATTATATTTTCTTACTTATTAATTGTAATGTGACTCCTAATGTCAAGGTCAGAGAGACATGTCAACTGATAACGACGAGGGACGGACATGCGGGCGCTATCTTATAATATACTGTATATGTATCACTATCTAGAAGACTAGACTCAACACAAGTAGGTGGACTCAACACAATGTTAATTGTAAAACAAATTACCCGACTGCATAAGAGTATACTTTTGTAGTACAGCTCACGTTGCGCATGATATGCTGTTGAGTGTACGTTTTTGCGAGAAAATATACACAAAGCTTCTCTATAGTTTATTTTATATAAACATTCTTTAACTTACATACAACACGGCATTTAAGTTTTAGTGTTCCGTAGTAAAAATGTATAGTTTCGTCATGTCCGTCTGTTTGTCTGTCCACGGCTTTGTTCAAAGAATAGGCACTAAGACTAGAAACCTGTAATTTGGCATAGACTTACATATTAATTACCCAAAAAGTGGTACAATAAAATCTTGGAAAAAAAATTGTTGGCCCCAACAATTATTTTTTTCGACCTCTACACGTAAAGTGGGGATGAATTGTTTTTTCTCATCTACCCCATTTCGTGGGGTATTGTTTAATATATAATCTAAAAATATTACGGGTGTGAAAATCATTTTTAAATTTAGATAATCGTTTGTGTAATGTGGCTTTAAAGTGATATTTTTTGTTAGAAACAAGTACCCTCTCCCCCACCCCCTGCCTGTTAAACGGTTGATTGTGAAGATGCTAATAAATCATATTAATAAACAAGTAGGTAGCTCTATTCTAAGTCCACATAATAATATAGTGAACTGCAACTACGAATTCCTACTCTCCACGTGGCATGACATGCACTTGGACAGATATTATTAATAGGTATAGATAGAGGGCCTAAAGAATGGGTAAAATCAAAACAAACCTTAAAACTGCCGGCACCCTGCAATCACCCAGCTAATAGCTAGCTTGGGTAAACGTAACGGAAAGCAGAGGCTTGTGTGCGTGATAATTACAATAATAACATAATTGTATTTGCCACTGTCTCAAACTAACAATTATCGAATGTATGCGCGACGTTTGGACAGGTTGGTAACATTTTCTATCGCCGCAAAAATGTTTCTATAATTAAACAGACTTCCAAAAAGGAGGAGGTTCTCAATTCGACTGTATATTTTATGTTTGTTGCGCGATTATTTCGCCAGTTATGAATCGATTTTAATAATTCTTTCTTTGTATGGTAGATCATACTTAAGAGGTACCCCTACTTTCATTAAAAAAAATATCAAAATCAGTTCAGTAGTTTGGTTTTGAAAACAACATGACTAAAAAAATATATGTCATATGTTTCAGTTATTTAAACTATAATTATTTCAATGTATATTATAAAGTAATTCATTTTTACCCGATTATATAAAACGAAGGGTTATTTTTAAATAAAAACTACGCGTCACTCACGTCTGTTTTGAGCCGATATATCCGACTATAATTTCAACCGCATTCGGCGGTCTTTTTCAAAGGAGCAGCACACACGTCACTCTCGGTCGGTGACGGTTCGGCTCAAAACAGACGTGAGTAACCCGTAGTTTTTATTTAAAAATGTGTGAAAACCACGTTAATTTCCATAGTAAAACGAAGGGTTACATTTTTCGAGTGTATACCTGTATGTATGTTTCTATATGTATTATGTATGCTATGCGAAGTGTCGTGAGATTTGTCTTTACTTGCCGAGTGTCATAGATCCAATTTTTCTAATAATAATTATACAATTGTCATAAAAATTAAAAACAGATTTTCATAACCTCTAAGCAAGTTTTTCCTAAAAAATAAGTGATTTTAAGCGACGAAAGCCTCGTAATGTAACGAATTTAAAACAAAAAACTAGCTATACATTATTCGATTGCACAAGCGTTATTTTTATATTATAAACTGTTTTAAACTGATATAAAGTTGTTCGATAGATACTTTGATTTAGTTTAGTAAAACAATAATGTTAATTTTATTCCAATATGATTTACTAATGCCTCTAGTTTATTCGTTCTAAAAATCTGTTATTACATTACTTGTAAACTTGCATATATGTATAAAACAAAAACCGTCAAAATATTATAATTACTATTAACGCTAATTTATAAACTTATGTGACCTTAACAGTTTACAGTACCCTGACCTCCAAAGTTGTTTGACAATAACTTACACCAAAGTATGTCCAAGAAGTTGTCGAGTAAGAATTTACCAAATATTTCAGATACAAACTTCATTATTTTATAGTTGTTTCAACGATTAAAATCATCGTATTTTCGTCTTACAAAATTGGGTTGCGAATACTTTCAAATTCAATCAACATTAACAGTTAACAAATAACGTTTTATAGACAAACGTTGTTTACCCCTGAATTCAACAATTAAGAATTTTAAAGCGGTCCTATGTTTGCTTCGCTCACTCATTCACTTTGTATCCGTCACTCTTCAAATACACAATGGGTTTTCTAATAAAAAACGTGAATCGTTCTGTAAGTTTGTCTCTAACTGCTTTGAGACTGGTTGGATTCTGGCCGCCGCAGAATTTCAGCAAAAATGGGAAGATTTTGTACAGCTGCTACGCTGTCTTCTCATTCATGTTTCTGTTAGGTTAGTATATTGACGTTTAGGAAGATTCAGAGAGAAATAGAGAGTTTAGTTAAATATTCGCTCTTAATCTTTTTGGGCTTCCGTACCAAGGGTGCGGAAAAATGCGCCCGTTCATGTTCATAGATTGTGTCATGCATAGGAGTACGGAGGCCTGAGTGTGTTAGTGAAACTCGTACTTTGCCGTATTTATTTTGGTATTAATTAAGTGATAAGACGACATCATTGTCTGATGTGAAGCTTCACATTCAAGCAGTACTCAGACATTCAGTATTTCACAAAAATCGGTACTATCGAAACGAATGACTTTCTTAGCAAGAAAAAATAGTGATCGAAACACATTTTTTATCTTAGATAGATTTACGATTGACTCCTTACGAAAATATTTCTTGCTCGCGGTGAAACCATAACCGGAAGTGACTAGTCAACAAAGTTTCTCCCCAGGCACATACCTGATAATCCAAGTAGTGGACCTGTTCCTCATCTGGGGCAACCTGCCCCTGATGACAGGCACTGCCTTCCTCCTGTTCACGAACCTGGCGCAGGCTGCGAAGATCTTCAACATAGTGCTTCGGAAACGGCTCGTGCAGAGCATCGTCGATGAGGCTGATGATTGTCTGATGGATGTCAGGACTGAGGAGGCGAAGAGAATCGTTACAAGGTTTGAATGTATTTAGAGTTCTCTCTGTTTTTTTTTTACCTACTTCAAAAAAAAGAGGTAAAAAAAAGGTAAGCCCGTAGTGGTAATGGTCCCCAACTGCGTAAAGAGAAGGGATATGTTTTTCGAGTTTATGTATGTTTGTATGTATGTATGTGGGTAATATATATGATCATCTATAGCCTAAACCTAACCATTCTATAGATACAATTTTATTGAGAATTAATTACACAGAATCTTTTAACCTAAAGCATGATGCTTACAATGTTCTTTCTCAGCTGCGATAAAGAGACGAGGTTGCAGCAGCTCCTATATTTTGGCCTGACAGTTGTCACCACCTGTGGTTGGGCCTCCAGCGCCGAGAAGAACCAACTGCCTCTGAGAGCTTGGTACGTACAACTTAATATTGTATCTTTGACAAGGTTCTGTGCACAGTACTACGCTGCAATCTGCAACTATATGACGTAAGTGCAGCTACTGTGTTGCGGTCGCTGATGCGGCACATATGGTTCGTATGTATTTCTATGAATAGAGTTCCAGTCGCCAGGAGTGCCAGTAATGTGCCACAATCATCGTATAAAGCGTCATCATTTCATGGTGGATATTCGAAAAACCCGAACAAAACGCTTCAATTCCATTTTCGTCGTGCGGACTGCTATATTGTGGAACACTTCCTGAGTGAATCTTTCCCAAAAGATACGTGTGAGTGTCTTAAATCTCGGGTGAATTGGTTTCTTCTCGTTAAGCGCGCTATATCGTAGACCGCAACGTCGCTTAACATCAGGTGAGTTGGCGGTCAAGCGCGAACTGATTACACATATAACGTATTTCGAAATGACACCTTTATTACACTTAGCTCTTTAAATACTCTATTGTTTAAGCATAAACTGAAATATCAACATAGATATAGACATATTTTATTGATAATTGTTCAATTACAAGTCAACACTATAAAATCAAAATAAATTAGATGTAATTGTTAATTAATGATATCAAATAAGTATTAATTTAGTTAAAATTGTTATACCTAGTACAGTTATTAAGATGTACTTTTAATTGAAGAAATTCTTCATAATTATAAAATGCTTGCCTAGTAAGCCGTTTCTTCAGCCTTGATTTAAATGAAAAATAGCTGTGAGCATCAATGACCGTTTGTGGGAGAGTTTGTGGGATTTGTCAAAAGTACTAGGACAACTTTTACCCGTCACTGCGCTCCTCAATGCAACACTTAAAAAAAATACTAAAACAACAATAATTATAAAAATATTGAAATTATTTCCTTAAAATAGTTCAAAATTTCAAATAAAAGCACAAAAATACATACCTAAAATTTTACTCCATAGGTAAAGGTTTTTTTTATTAAATATGTATTTTTAAAATTTAACTTGGAAGACTTATTTATATACAGAGACCGAGACAGATGTGACAATCATTAAAAGCTTGTACGGAGAGGGCACTGGTTCAAATCATACCGGGTACTGGCATTTTTAAAGTCTATAATTTTAATCAAGTTTAAATCCTAACTAATATTATAAAAGCTAAAGTAAGTCTATCTGTCATCTGTCTCTCTGTCTGTTGGTTACCTCTTCACCGCTGATCCAATAGTTATGAAATTTGGTGCAAATATTATTTAAGACTTATATTATTTATTATTCATTATTTAATTAAAGCAGTCACAGAATGGTGGCCGCGAGACGGAAAGCGTACACCTGGCAGACCTCCAACTCAATGGTCAGATGACATCGACAAGGCAGTGGGAAGACAGTAGATGAGACTGGCACAACACCGGAAAGATGGCGCGCTACAGAGGGGACCTATACTCAGCAATGGGTGGACAATGGTTGATGATGATGATGATGATTATTTAAGATCTGGAGAAGGACATAGACTATACTTTATCATCATTATTATCACCGTTTTTCAACACTACGCGGGACGCAGCTAGTACTAAATAAAACACGTTTGTATTAGATGATTTACGAAATCGTTTGCTTGCTGCCAGGTATCCATACGACACTTCAAAGAGTCCGGCGTACCAGCTCACCTACGTGCATCAAGTGTTTGCTCTGTTCATAGCAGCTTACCTGAACGTAGCTAAAGACTCTCTGGTGTCTTCGCTGGTGGCGCAATGCCGCTGTCGACTGAGGCTGCTCGGGCTGGCTCTTAGAACCCTGGCCAAGGACGTGGACGTACCAGATAATGAGGTATAAAAATCACTAACTTATATTTTTTTTACTAGACTGTGCGACCAATAATAATGGAACTAGTATGTCGTGTCGCGTGTCACTTGTCAGTGCCTCATGGCTCAGTGGTAGTACAACTGCTTCCTGAGCTGTAGGTCGTGGGTTCGATCCCCACCCAGGGCAAACATTTGTGTGATGAGCATGGATGTTTGTTCTGTGTCTGGGTGTTTCTATGTATTATAAGTATGTATTTACGAAAACAAAAGTATATATGTATTCTATCAACCATCTAGTTTCCATAGTACCAGCTTTGTTAGTTTGCTTAGTTTGGGCGTTGTGTGAAATGTCCTCCAATATTTATATTTATATTTATTTTATTTATTTACTAGTTCCATCATCATCATCATCTCAGCCATAAGAAGTCCTGGACATAAGACTCCCCCATGGATTTCCAAAAAGACTGATTGGAAGCGGCTTGCATACAGCGTCTTCCCGCCACCTCTATGAGATCATCTGCCCATCTCAAATCTCAATATACTCAACGCAAAGATAGATAATACAGAATTACTTAGTAAAATTTTATTTCATACATCTTCGTTCAGATCCAGACACACGACACTTTTTACATCATCTTTTGCTAAGAGAAACTATATCAAGGGTACTTTTCTTCACAGAACCACATCGTCGATGAACAAATATTTATCAAAATATGATATTGATATATTTTTCAATAGTGTGAATTTAATACGTTCACAATTAACTTCTGAATTCTTTGATTCACAAACTTAATTTATTATTACTTAAAATTGGTCTTTTTTTTCCGCTCCGTATCTTTTCACCTGCAAATATTGTTATGATTGGTATATAGGTATAGATAGGCGCGTACAGCGTCAAGCTTTATTTCATATTTTTCCAAACTATAGGCGAAAACTTGTAATTAGCTTCGTAATTTATATAAATGTATAGTTTATTTAAGTATTTAGGCTGTAAGTTTTCCGAAAAATATAAAATAAAATAAATAAATCTCGTGGCTGGTCTTCCTACGCTGCGCTTGCCGGTGCGTGGTCTCCATTGGAGAACTTTCAGCCATTCCATTATAATTACGAAGAATACGTTTATTAGTTGTGTCGCTTAACTTAGTCTGTTCCTGAGGAATGGCAGCGGCACGGGAGGGTAGACAATAGTAGACTCCCGACGTAGAGGGTACGCCCGTAGAGGGTAGACGCCCGACTGACGTCACGCGTCATTTGATGTACCGTAAATACCCCTCCCATGCCGCTCCCATACCTCAGGAACAGACTCAGTTAAGCAAAAAACAACAAAAATTTACTTAAAAGTCTAGACTTTTAAGTAAATTTCAAACGGTTGCTGTAGATTTTACAGATGTCAACTTGCGATCTCATGGTTGCGCGAGATTGTCACCATTTATAGTCCCATGGATATTCACATCTGTCTATGTCTACTATGTTAGTTTGAGTTAGCCTTCAAGTGAATTACTTTTTTATGCAGTATTAGGTTTGCGCTGGACCGCCAACTCGCCTGATGTTAAGTGACATTGCGGTCTACAATGGAGTGCGCCTACACTTAAGAAACTAATTCACACGCGGTTTAAAAGCACCCAAACTACATATATCGCTAAAGACCCACTCAGGAAGTATTCCACAATCTAGCAGTCCACACGATGAAAGTCGGAAAACTTGATCGTACCACCGTCACAAAAGATATATTTCGTAGCACATTAGATCGTAGTGCTCTTCGTAGACTGCTGCCATCTCGTAGAGTTTGTAGAATGATGTAGACAATACTACGAAGCTACGCAGTTTAGGTTTCCACGTAGCAGCGACAGAACCGTAGTACATCGCTAGTAATAGCGTAGATGGCGCTATTAAAAGTTATTATTAAAATACCATTACTCCATACCTATCATGCAGACATAATATTTAAAATCTCATAAGTCACGCTTTGCAGCTTCATCTATTGTTTTCGTGAATTAAAGCAGATTTTAATTTTAAATCAAGGTTACAACACATTCTCAAACTGAAATGGGCATTAAAGCTAATTTCAGACTACGCTATACTATTGTGCTATATAGTATAGCAAAGAAGGACCTAATGCTATACTATATAGCATGGCATTCACATTACGCGATATTTTCGCAAGCATTTATAGTATTTAGCAACCTCAGTAGACCGCGATGGCCGGGGGAGAGAGGAGGAAGGGGGCGGCGCGCGGTATAGCACAGCATGAACTCAGCGCATCGCACCGTTTTATAGCGTATAGTAAGCCAATAACATATAGTACAGTACAGTGTGAACGTGTCCTTATCAATGTATGGTGCGCGATATTGTTGTGCTATGAGCTATATACTTTATGCTATTATATTATAGCGTAGTCTGAAATCAGCTTCATAGTTAACAAGAATCACTATTTGTACAATGTGTAATTAAAAAATATGATGAACAGCTTTTAAAACTGAAACTATCAGTTCTATTAACTATTTAATTATTAATTTCTAAAATATGATTATCAACGCTTAAAATTGTAATTATCAGTTTTCTAAATAACATTTATAAATACTATAAACTATAATTAGCACTTTTAAGCTATAAATAATAAGTAGAATAGTAAGTGATTTATAAGTTTTATTAACTATATTCATTAATTTTCTAAACTATACACTTACTTTCTGTTTAAAACTATAATAACCGGTTTAGTTGACTAAGTATCAGTTTTTCAAATTTATAATTTGATACACCAGAACAAAATTCGAAAAAAAAAGATTGAAGATACAGGGTGGCGCCGCTATTGCATTAAAAACCATAAGCATTTCTGTGAGGTCGTTTGGTAATATTAGGTTAGATATAATTATAGTTTAAAAATACGCTATTCATTTACTTAGATGATATTTTTGAAGTGAAAACTTCTTCAGCGGAGTTGTGCATTTTTGGGATGGATAAAAAATGTTAAGCTCGCTTCAGATTAAACTCGCCTCAGGTGTCACGTGATCTGATCGAACAAAGCAAAATTCGTAAGACGGACATTCGTAAGACGGATGGATTATTTTAGTCAGAAACCTATTCTAACGTTCTGCATTTAAAGCTCATTATTGTATGTATAAGTTTGTCCTTCTAGCATGACGTCATTATTTTAGTCAGAAACCTATTCTAACGTTCTGAATTTAAAGTTCATTATTGTATGTATAAGTTTGTCCTTCTAGCATGACGTCATTTTTTTAGTCAGAAACCTATTCTCACGTTCTGCATTTTAAGTTCATTATTGTATGTACAAGTTTGTCCTTCTAGCATGACGTCATTATTTTAGTCAGAAACCTATTCTCACGTTCTGCATTTTAAGTTCATTATTGTATGTACAAGTTTGTCCTTCTAGCATGACGTCATTATTTTAGTCAGAAACCTATTCTAACGTTCAGCATTTAAAATTCATTATTGTATGTACAAGTTTGTCCTTCTAGCATGACGTCATTTCGTTGCGCCGAAAACTATAACTATCCTTCAGTCACAAGGTCTAGTGAGCCAAAAGGTCCAATGGGCAAAAATGATAAGACCCAAAAGGTCTAGTCTGAAATTCAGTTGTAAATCAAAGCCGCGCATACGTCTTAAAGTTGCATAATTTATTGACACTTGTCAAAGTGACAGCTGTCAAATTCAACAGGCTCATATCTCAGGAACTATTGTTCCTACACTAGTGGTTTCTTCACGAAAGTGATAGATCTCATCGAAATCTTAGTTTAGGATGACAGCTGACAAACTTGACAGGCTCATATCTCTGGAGCTATTAATCGTAGATTAGTAGTTTATTCACAAAAGTGATAATCTCATCGAGGTCTGTTTTCACTTCTGCCGGCACTCCCGGAGTGTTTTGTTATAAAAACTAAATTACTAAACCGGTTTTAATAAAATTCAAAAACAATAATCAAAAACAATTCATAATTGGTGGAATAATCGCTGAACAAAAAACATACAATCGAATTTAGTACCTTCTTTTTGAAAATCGGTCAAAAATGTATAAAAACAGCTTGTGTTCCCAAAGTGTGCGGATAATAATATTTTTTAGTCTGTATTATTTTTCTATTGTAGTGATGTCATAATTTGGTATTGAAAACAACCATATATTCTAAACCAAGTAACCATTCTCCCACAGCGTCAATTGTCCCCCGGCCAAGAGAAGGTAATCAGCACCCGGCTCCGCGCGTGCGTGGCGCAGCATCAGGCCGCGTTGGAGGCAGCTCGTCAGATCCAGGCCTGCTTCTCCATACCCACCTTCGCACAGTTCACAGTCTCGCTCATCATCATATGTGTTACTGCGTTTCAGTTGGTTTCGGTGAGCGTGTTGTTGTACGAACTTTCAGAAATTTTTGAAGTTTTTGAGTTGGTGTGTGTGCACGTGTGTGCGTGCCTGCGTGCGTGCGTGCTTGCGTACGTGTGTACATATATGCGTGTGTGCGTGTGTGCGTGCATGTGTGCGTAGGTATGTTCGTGGGAGCGAGCATTTGTGCGATATACTAGATTATTTAATATAGTTAGTGATAGTTAGTGAATTTTTATTAAAGAGTAACAAGGTAATTTATTAGTTTTAGTGAATATTTTTTTGTGTTTTCAGCAAACGGACAACGTAGTCAGGCTTCTGTCGATGGGAACTTACCTCTTGAATATGTGTTTCCAAGTGTTCATCTATTGCTACCAAGGAAATCAGCTTTCAGAAGAGGTATGAAGAAATATATATATATATATGTTTATACGTCTACCGCGCTTGAGCGTGATTATGTATTCTTCTTACTACTCAAAATTTCTGGCTAGTTTATTCTTCTGTTAATCTGATTCCTTTTATAAATGCTATGCTTTCACAAAAACCATCCATAATTAGTCAGAATAATATTTGTGATTATTTGCTATATAAAAAAGTTTTTCCCTCACAAAAAAATAGGTATGCCTTAAATTTAATAGGTATAAGTTTTTATTAGAACTTGGTAAATAAACTTATTTTTAAAACAATGTACAACTAAGAACTGACATACAATTATAGTACAAATTCGTGTAAAATTATTATAAATAAAGATACTTTGAAACCGAATTGACTGGCTCGGGGAGGTGTTTCTGAGCACATTTAAAAATATATATCTTGATATAATATTCTCATATGTAGCATTTCTTAGAGTTCTTATATAAATTTTTGCTTTTTGTGTAGAGTTCAGAAATAGCGGGAGCGGCATACTCTAGTCCGTGGTACTTGTACTCAACTCGCTCCCGGCGCTCCCTGCTAATAGTGATGGTTCGCTCGCGGCGAGTCGCTCGTCTCACTGCGGGCGGGTTCACTACACTTTCGCTCGCTTCGTTCATGGCAGTAAGTATAATAGAGAAACGTGTTATAGTCTCTGATATTTGTACTCCTTTTGCTCCCGGCGCTCTTCTGCTTGTGGGGATGGGCTGATCGCGGTCACTCGTCTCGCCGCGGGCGGATTCTTTATGTTTTCGCTCGCTTTTTTCATGTCATTAAGTTTAATAGATACACGTACTATATAGTTCCTGGTACTTTTACTCGTCTCGCTCCCGGCGCTCTCTGCTCGTGGTGATGATTCGCTCGCGACGAGTTGCTCGCCTCATTGTCTGTATAAATTCATAAGCTCTTCCTTCCTGCGCTTCCTCCTATCGGACGGCATTATCTCGAAAAATAAATAATTATAATTTAAAAATTGTCTAAAATCTATTTAGAATAATATTCAGTATTTGTATTGTGTACAATTTAACAGTAAACATCGTTTGTTTCAGATCATCAAAGCATCTTATTCTCTTTTCACACTGCTGCAACAAGTCGAAGAAAAGAAATAAATGTATATAAAAAAATGCTTTAAAGTTTGGATAGTTAATAATAGGCACAGCGTTTAGTAATTTTGTTATCTAGAAATGTCAAATAAGACATACGTAACTATTAGATCGTGAAATATAGTTGAATTAGTTTAGCCAACATGTTGTTTAGTTTAATTAAAACAAGACGCTCTGTTGCGACCTGTTCATTAAGTTGATGACTCAATTACTACGTTACCATGTTGATATCCCGACAACCAGTAATTACAACTTTTAGACATTGGTTAGTAACATTTCTAATGTTTTAAGTATCTTATTTATTTTCACGTTGTACAAATAAGCAGACTTTTTACTCTTTGGTCGTTGAAATGACGGTGTGATTAGAGATCGTAAGCACATCTAGCCTGGAAAGAGAATCAGCGTTCAAGTGAAGCTGCCAGAACACGTGGTACCAAGCACTTGCTGAGCAGGTTTCCAACTTGATGGTAGTAGCTAGCCAGTCTGGTTTTTGCCCTCACAATGTTTTCCTTCAGCTTATTGTCTGAGTTCGAATCTACGCCAACGGAAGTTCATCGAAGTTCATCAACCAATCGAATTGATTGATTTGCTGATTATCGTACGTCTACAGATACTTTCATTTCTGATTTGATCTCGTAGAGAGATCCCGATGCCCTCAGCACAGTTTGTTGCATGAATTTGCAATTCCTTATAAGGGCCTAGATTTCTTAGAATAGAGAAATTCCAACTAAAAAGCTTGACACTAACAATATCAACATGTTTAGAACCTCTGTTCACTGCATTATTAGTTTTGTTTATACGAACAGTAGACCTTGACTAAATCACTATCACAATCTACCATCATCACGCATATGGGAGTGTCAGAGAAATACCTGACAGTACAACAATCATGAAAATATTTCTGAGAAACACCATTTGGTCGATGACACTTAGTTTGAGTTTGATGAAAATAGTTGGATTTTTGGTGCCAGGAGATTATACGGGAAGAAAGATGATATATTTGCAGATTTATGGTATTTTTTGGTACATTTATATAAATGGTAAGTTGTTCACGTTCAAGTTTTCACTTATACTAAATAATGATTTAACGAGACGGTGTGGAACACATATGTAGCTGTCATCTTGCCTACTAACACCCCCATACATATTATGACACACCTGAACTAAAAATGTTAACACATCGTCTAAAACTTCACAACCTTCTAATTACTGGCGATGACGTATTTTAGGCATCTACATAATAATCCAAGCCGGAGACTTATTCCAAATCTGGGGTGACCTCACTCTCATGGTGGGCACGTCGTTCTTGCTGTTCACTAACGTAGCCTTCGGGATGAAGATCATCAATCTGATGATAAGGCGGGAGGCTGTTCAGGACATGATTGATGATGGAGACACGGAGCTGGCGGCTGAAGACAGGACTGAAGGAATGAAAATTGTTAGAAGGTTCGATTTATATATAAACGTAATTAATACATTTGGCTGAAACAGTCTAAATACGAATTTAAACACGATTTCTGGAGATTATGTGGCCAATACCATAATAAAAATGAAGACTACGGGATTGTTAACTAATTTTTAATATGTAAATCTCAGTGTAAGTTACTCAGGGATATAAATGATATTAATCAAGTCTTGTGCTGTTTCTAAAAGCACAGGGAACATAAGTGAGGGATTTTTATTTATGATGTGACGTTACAGATGCAATCAGGAGACATCTCGGCACCTGTACTTGTACATCTTCCTTACTACGTTGTGACGTTACAGATGCAATCAGGAAACCTCTCGGCACCTGTACTTGTACATCTTCCTTACTACGTTGTGACGTTACAGATGCAATCAGGAGACATCTCGGCACCTGTACTTGTACATCTTCCTTACTACGTTGACGGTACTCGGCTGTGCTGCCAGTGTTGAGAACAGCGGCCTACCTTTCAGGGCTTGGTAAGATGTTGTAAACTAATCCAAGGCCGTAGGGCCGGGCCGTAGGGGGCCAGGATACCCCGAAATATCCCGGCCATTATTAAAAATCCTTCCTCTTCTTTAATATTTTTGGACCATGTCAGTACTGAGACAACATTACATTATTTTAAATTTAATTTAATTGAAAGTAATACGAATACCCACATTTTTTTGATAAAAAGCTTTAAAAAAATGAGAAAGTTAATAGGTATAATCCCCTCCCGAAATGAATTCCTGGTTCGGCCTTGAACTAATCACATTTGCGTATTACATCGATTATTTATTTTCTACACTTGAAATGTACCTATAAATATATACATACATCCCCACCATCCGCCCACTATCTAAAATTTTATGCATCCTAAGGTTGTTTGCAAGAAATCGCTTTTAGCGATAAGACCTTTTTTGCCATTTTTTATGAGTATATTTTGATATTGTTAGATTAATTGATAGTCATCGATAGATGGCGTTGTATCAAACTTACTGTACAATCAATATATCAATATACCATTTAAGGCTATACAAACTCTTCACTAGACAGAGAGATGAAGTTTTTATTGTTTACACTTTAACTAAATCACAAATTAATAAGAACGGGCTTATATGTTAGTGAAACAACAGGCGACCTTTTCGCTAAAATTCTCTTCCTTTTCTTCTCTTCCAGGCAACTTTGTGACACTTGTGTGTTTTTCCCGACCACGGTGAAGTAAAAAGAAGGGTTATGTTTTTTTACCTTCCAAGCTCCACATACATCTATCTGTATTATTATTAGAGGTATTATGGGCCCTTTTGTCGGTATAGTAGAGTTTGCAGGTTGTAGCTAGAGACGTTAAGATTAATTGAAAAACAGCTGTCAACAACAATCGGGCAGACGAATGTATGTTTTGTCAATAGATGTAGTTACCTATTTATAATTTAATAGTTTTTTTCTCATAATTGTATTTCATGTTTTAGGTATCCATACGATACGTCTAAGTCACCGATTTATGAGATAACATACTTTCACCAGGTAAGCCAATTTTATTTAATTGAATAATTAAATTTTAATTGCAATTGAATTTTATTAAATTACCTTGAATCTAAGGCTAAACTGGCTAGTAACAAGTATCAATATTAAAAGAAAAACAAAATACCCGACTGCAATAGAGCGATTTTTGTAGTCTAGCTTACTATTTCGTTACGCTTGACACGCTGTTGAGTGTACGTTTGTTGGGAGAAATCATGGAAAAGGTTATAAATGCGCATTATTTAGAACAATTCTAGTATATCACTATTTTTTAACGAAAAAGATTAAAGGAGTATTAGGAGGTTACGAAAAAGCACTTTTTTATTTTTGCGGAAGTTGTATTATTATTATTACAAATAAATATAGCCTATTTCACTCAGGGTGTGAAGACAAATATAAACGGGATCGACGCATATGACCAAATCGCAAGAGGCCAATAGACGCATTTAACCAGATACGTGCATGGACAGATACGCAACTTTTTTTTAAACAAGATAAATCTACGATCCGTACGATACGAAGTTTCCGGCAGCCTAGTGGTGAGATCGTCTGACTTGCTATCCGCAGGTCCTGGGTTCGAATCCCACGGCACGCACCTCTATCTTTTCGAAGTTATGTGCGTATTGTTGATTGCCGCCAACTTCAAACGGTGAAGGAAACATCGTGAGGAAACCTACATGTCTGAGAGTTCTCAATAATCTTGAAGATGTATGAAGTCTGCCAACCCGCACTTGGCCAGCGTGGCAGACTATGGCCTAACCCTTCTCACAATGAGAAGATGGCCCGTTCCCAGCAGTTTGTATAAACAAGGCTGACAAAAAAAAAAAACTACGATTGACCACCAACTCACCTTATGTTAAGCGACGGCTTGGCCGAGGATAGAGCTCGTCGATCTAGAAGATATCTATTCACTCTAGCCTTGAAAATTTCAAGATTGTAGGTTTCAGGAAACAGAGATGGCGGCTAAGAATTCCACTCTTGTGCAGTACGCAACAGGAATGTGTAATATGATATCGCTGAGTCCGGTTTTTGGCATTTCAACGAGAAATGGGTGATAATTCACCGTATTTCTACTAGTCGTGAAGCTCTTGCGCACATTCCCCGAAATGAATCCTGTAGAAAATAGACAGACATGCTACTTTACTCTGTTATATGTTACTCATCTTCACTGACAGGACTTGGCTTTCGCTCCTCCCTCATCTCCCCCCCCCCCTCCCCTCCCCTCGCCAGGCCTAGGTTTATAAAGACATGTCTTTTAATAATTTTTAAAAATTGTCTTATATTTATTGTGGTAGATTTCCTTTAAAAACGATGAATAGTGTCATGGCGTCTTGAATGACGTCACAGTGTGCGAAATCCATACGAAATCAAACTGTTTACATCTGTGTCAAGTGTCAAAACAATACGGACTAACCATAGTAACCTGCTCCGTTGTAAGAAAACGTCAACAACAAATTGCGGCCCGTGACGTAACACTTTCTGATTGGTGTTCGCTTTCATGTGACTTAATGCCTATTTTTTACGAATTTATTTTCTAAAAATATTAATAATCTTTAACTTTTATGAGAAATAGACTGCTTTTTTTCTTATCTACGTCTCTTCATTTATAACTATATAAACTATAAACCAAGCAATTTGTTATTAGTGGCCTATTTCATAATGATATTATAAAATGAAAGTTTGTTACCTTTACACGCTCAAACGGCTGAACCGATCGTTATGAAATTTAGTATACAAATAGTTGTGGACCTGAAGACGGACATAAGCTACTTATCATCATCATAATCTTCGCCGTTTTTTATAACTATGCGGGTGAAACCGCGGAACGCAGCTAGTTTATAAATCGGGGATTACTGTGAATACTGTGTTTTTTAGGTATTTTCCTATTATAATTTCAAAGAACCCCTCAAAGTGCATTTAATGTGATCAGCTCCATACAAACGGATTTATTTTTACTAGACTAAAAATTCTATCAGAGTTGTTGTGTTCTAAGTTGTATTCGCGACTAAGCGCTGATCTCCAGGTGTCAGCATTGTGCATCGCCGCAGCTCTGAACGTCAGTATGGACACCCTAGTGACCTCGCTGATCGCTACATGCCGCTGTCGCCTGAAGCTCTTGAACCTGTCTCTAACTAACCTTTGTACTGAACTTGGAGAGGAAACTCATGTAAGGGTTAATGTTATCCATTAAAGTTATTTTGCTTGCCATCAGCTCACCCGATATTGAGGGACGCTGCGGTTCCAGATGAAGTCCTAGAAGAAATACATTTACTCGTTATTTGAAAACTCAAATTATAATATTTCTATTGGTCCTCACACCTCTTCCAACAGAAAAGATAACATAAATCCCTTTGCTGTCAAACAATCCCTTAAAATATTTAGTTTAGTAAGCTAGTCAAGTATGGCATACTAAATCTTCGAGAAGATAATAAACTTATTAGACCCGTACCTGGAAAGTTCTTTCATCTCATCTCAAGAAAAAACAAGACGAAACGACTCGAGATGAGATGAGATTGAATGAGATAAGATACTAAGAACTTTGTCCGGCAGTGGGATCTAGCAGGTTAAAAAATATACTAATCTATTTACCCAATGTTTAAGGAGGTATTAACCCAAGAAGACGTCGTATTACTCAGACTGAAGTATTGCGTCAGAAAGCACCAGGCCGTGCTGAGGAATGCTAACGAGTTACAGCGCTGCTTCAGCGAACCGATCCTGGCGCAGTTTGCTGTCTCCACGGTCATCATATGTGTCACTGCTTACCAGCTCGCCGTAGTAAGTACTTAAATAAAACAAGGCCAGCTTTACTGGGTTTGACTGATTGGTACTTTTTGAGTGTTACCTTGCTATATTTCCACACTAGTTTCTTTCTTTTTATTATTCGAAGTGGGGGCAATAGGCAATAGGCCACTGACGTCCTGTGTGGGGTGTATTGTCCATTTCCCCCTATCAAGGACTTTTAACCTCCTCCTTTTTAGAAGTCTGTTATAAAGTCATTCGATATGATGTATTTGTCTTTGTAAACATAAATAACGACAACTTTAGTAAATTGATTCGTAATTAATATTAAATTTTTAATACCCGACCTAAAAAGATGGGTGTTATAAGTGTGTATCTGTGTCTTTCTGTGGTATCGCAGCTCTTAAACGGATGGACCGATTTTGGTCTAGTTTTTTTTGTGCATTTTTAGCTACATTTAACAAAATCCGTTCAGCCGTTTCGGTGGTTTTTTATGTTTTCTATACTTGTTTTGGAACTAATGCGGGACAGACTCGGTATGTATCTTTCATGCAAGAGAGAGAAGCAGAAAGAAAGAGAGAGAGAGAGAGAGCCAGAGAGAGCGAGAAAAAACACAAACAAAAAAGTCACAAACCCATCCTTGGTTGCAGTAGAATAAGATTAAATTTAGAAAAAAATATACACATACATACCATTTCCGACCATATTAATTTATTTATTATATTAATGTCTTTATATATTAATATACCATATTCTTTATTATATTAATATACCATATTCTTTATTATATTAATATACCATATTAATGTCTTTGGAACTATAAAATATATTTTAAAATTTCAGGAATTTCACAACACTCCAATGAATACAGTGCGTATCGTAGCAATGTCAGCCTACTTGGTCTGTATGATCCTTCAAGTATTTCTGTACTGCTATCAAGGACACCACCTACTGATTGAGGTAATCAACATAACAAACATAAAACAATTACATTTAAAATTAACTATGCCTACTCAATCCTTAATAATTGAGGAGCGTGGTGGGAATCTTATTGTTGAGGAAACTTATTTTTCAAAAACCCCCGACCCAAAAACATGAAACTTAACACCCCGTACATTTTATTTATGTATCTGTGTGTCTGTTTGTGTCTCTCAAACAAATATACGAATTTTGATCTAGTTTTTTTTTGTTTGAAAAAGGATTTCATCGATAGTGTTCTTATGTTTCATCAAAGCCGTTTTTAGGGTTCCGTACCTCAAAAGGAAAAAAATTGAACCCTTATAGGATCACTTTGTTGTCCGTCTGTCCGGGTGTCAAGAGCTTTATCTCGGGAATGCGTGAAGGTATCGAGTTGAAATTAAAACCTTAAATGCAAATCCATAGTATCTTGTTGCAGAAAGAAAAATAAATTTTCTTAGTTTTCGTAAAAAAAAGTTATAGGCGAATATGTCGTAAAAACGCACATTTCGACACTCACAAGGGAATCAAAACCTATGGGGTACTTCCCGTTGACCTAGAACTATGAAATTTGGCAAGAAGCATTTGTGTTAGAGTACACACATAGGAAAAAATCCGAAAACTGGACATTTTTAATTTAATCACAAAATAATTGTGTCTTTACCCAAGGAATGAGGGTCCAAATTTTAAAGTTCTTTAACCGTATCATGTGGGGTATCATATAAAAGAGCTTTATTAGTATATGTTAATACAGGATTTTAAATATTTTTACGATGTATATTTTTTGGTAAAAGAAGGAAAATTTAAAAAAAAAAATACGATGTCCCCCTTTTATCTAGGTACTAGTTTGTACGGAACCCTCGGTGAGCGAGTCTGACTCGCACTTGTCCGGTTTTTTTTTTGTTGTCGGTAGTTTTTGTAATTTTCTAAATGTATACTTGTTTAGTATAATATTATGCTTTTCAGAGTTCTGAAGTAGCTTACGCCGCCTTCAGTTGCCCTTGGTACTTGTGCTCGCTTCGCTTCCGCCGTGCGTTGCTCCTGGTGATGATTCGCTCGAATCGAGAGACACGCCTCGCTGCCGGCGGGTTCACCACACTCTCACTCACTTCTTTCACTGCCGTAAGTGTTGAGCATACCTCCGCAAGATAAGATTGTGCTTGTTTAGCTTCTGGTGCGTTCTGCTCATATCCCGACCATCACGGTTCGGAAGCGAAAGATGCAACTTATTACCGGCGTATTCAATTTACTTTCACGTACTTGTTTCATTACCGAGAATCTTGAGCATCAATCAAAATCAGCCCTGTACAAACTGTACCACTGCTGGGCGCGGGCTATCTTCTCATTGTGAGAAGGGTAAGGCCATAGTCTTCCACGCTGGCCAAGTGCGGGTTGGAAGACTTCACAATCTTTATCAAGATCAGTGAGAACTCTCAGACATGTAGGTTTCCTCACGATGTTTTCCTTCACCGTTTGAAGTTAGTGGAAATCAACAATACGCACATACCTTCGAAAAGACAGAGGTGCGTGCCACGGGATTCAAACCCAGAACCTGCAGATCGCAAATCAGACGGTCTCCCGACTAAGCTGCCGGAGCATACTTGCTCAAAATATTTTTGTGCTCGCTTTGCTTCCGCCGTGCCGCGCTCGCAGTGAGAGACGCGAATTTAAATTACTTGTTTCACTACCGTAAGTGTTGATTACCTTTCTATGTACTGGACACTCTGGCCAGTGTTAGTTTTACTCGAATCGCTTTCACTATTTTCTGTTTATGATAAGGGTTCAGTAATATATTATTTCATACATGTTTTTTCCATAAGAACATGGATTTTGCCGACTCCTTAAAAATCTCATTAATTTTGCTTTCGCAGTGTTCCGTCCACAATAATGTTCAAACATGCGATTGAGTGTCAATTTTTTTTCTTCATATTATTATTTCATTTCAGATCGTAAAAGCGTCGTACACCTTCTTCACAGTACTGCAACACGTTGAAGACAGACAGATATAAACTACTTACCTTTTCTATCTAGCACTAATTTTATAATTTTGTTAGTAAATCTTCTAATTAGTAAATAGTACATGTTTTCAGCAAATATATTAGAAACTAGTTATGCATGAATTTATTATTTATTGCGTTTAATCAATACATATTATAGTATTAAAAAATTATGAATCAACTTAAAATATGTGTTGTTATTCTTGTTATGCATTGATCATCTTTTTTTTAAGTGAAACAATTTTAGATTTATTGATCATGCTTTTACTAGAACACCAATAATTGTATTACTGAAGTTAAATTATTATACTATGAATATTTCCCGCAAGAATCATGGCTTTTATTTCCAATTTAAATTCAATTATATATGTATTATCAGGAATTGATTTATCAGCCTGTGGTATCATAACAACAACAAAAAAAACCGGACAAGTGCGAGTCAGACTCGCCCACCGATGGTTCCGTACAAACTAGTAGATAAAAGGGGGAAATATTTTTTATTTTTATTTTCCTTCTTATACCGAAAAATATACATATAGGTAATATAAATATTTAAAAACATGTTTTAACTTATACTAATTAAGGTCTTTCATATGATACCCCACTTGATACGGTGAAAGAACTTTAAAATTTGGACCTTAATTCCTTGCGTAAAGACACTATTTTTTCGTGATTAAATTAAAAATATCCAGTTTTCGGATTTTTTCCTATATGTGTACTCTTTTTTAATCTCTAACTGTTTTAATTTCAACCGATACCTTCACGCGTTCCCGAGATAAAGGTCTTGAAACCCGGACAGACGGACGGACAGACGGACAACAAAGTGATCCTATAAGGGTTCCGTTTTTTCCTATTGAGGTACGGAACCCTAAAAAACAGCACTCTATTAAAGGATTGAATTATAAGATAGACTACGCATTTATCTACCCTTTTACCTATAATTGTGACAGACAATAATGGCAGTAATTAGTGTGATTAACTTATGTGATTACGAACCACGAAATTCCGAGGTTGAAATTATTATTGAAATAACTAGTATGAATTTGGATCAAATAACTATGATGAGAAATTGACCACCTGACCGTAATACGCCGGGACATTTCAACTTAGTATTTTTACGGATTTTATGAAGTGCTCAATAAAATGAAGATATTTGTAAACACTTGCCACGGCACGCTGTGGTTTTGTTTGAACGTCACGAGATGGGTTGGTTTCTTTGTGCCAGATGAATTGACAGGGATTCAAAAAATACTCTATCCTGTATATTTCTTTTTTTGGTTCATGTTTATCGTGGGTAAGATAGTCTTTTTATTTTATTATTATATACATTTGAAATACTTAAATGAATCAAGAAATATATACCGGTTTAAAAAAAAATAAGTCGTGTAAAGTGTGCGGTAAAGCTATTGCATAGCATTTTTTGTCAAATTATGTAATTATAATTATTTATTTATTTTATTTATGCAGTATTCCTAACACCCCCCACTCCGACCGGCACAGCGGTGATACTTTTTAGTTTTTAGTTTTGCCATCTATCGATGAATAGCAGAACTTTTAGTGACTTTTTGAAATATCACGCTTGTCTCTTTAGTTCTGCAAATCGCCTCTAGGTGGCATTGGCTGTATCGGCGTTACTGCGTTAGGTTATTTTCGTTACGGAATTTCTGGATTCGGTCTCCACGCTCAAGGCCCGCGATAGAAACTATGCCATAGCTTAAAAATTTATCTTCCAGTTTGTCTAATATTTTCATAGCTGGCCAGTTATTTCTAGCACTACTGCTAATATCGATATGATGAAAGTAGTAAATGAAAAGACGGAATCTTGTGCCTGTTAAATTACTATTTTAACATGTTATCTTTTAACATAGAAGCTAATATTAATGTTACGATTCGTAGGAATCTATGTCATTACTCAAACTGGGTGTCTTATACAAGTATGGGGTAACATCAGTGAGATGACCAACGCCTCTTTCCTTTTGTTTACAAACTTCGCTTTTACCATAAAGATTTTTAATGTGCTACTGAGGAGGAATTCAATACAAGCCATTGTTGCTGAGGGCGAGGAAGTATTGAGAAATGAGACAAGAGAAGAAGGGAGGAAAATAATACATAGGTTAGTATTTTTTTGTAGAAAAAAAAACAATTAAATTTATTAATGTGGATATGGACATAACCCGAACAAAACAACGTGAATTGCCTTAATGACATTTAGAAAATAATATACACGCTATCTAAACAATAAATATAGTTATAAATATTGGAGGAGGAGGAGTTATACTATCTGTATTCGGGAAAAATCCTGATGCAGGCTGCGGTTTGTTGAAGAAATTATTGAATTACTGCTTCTAACGTTCTATTTCATTTCATTTTATTGGCTACATCATTTTTTGATTCATACATTTTGCTCTGTTATAGTGCTAGTATGGACAATCGTAACTTAATTTATTTCTATGCGTTTGTTACAATGGTCACGATTTTTGGATGGGCCATCGGTGCTGAAAAAAATCAACTGCCAATGCGAGCCTGGTTTGTATTTTTTATATAAATAATATATATATATTACCTATTTACTACTTATTCAAACTAACTATCCTAATAATAAACATGTTCTACGTACAGAAGACTTCAAGAGCACAAACTTTTTTGTAACAATTTTGTTCAATCTGTGTATACTGTGATTTGTTTAAAAATTATATGAAATAGTAGATTCCGTAACCTATTTATACCAACTTAGGTAAAAAATAATTGAAAAACACGACCTGTACAAGAGTAGTAAATTGGTTTTATTAATTATTTATTATTTCAGGTATCCTTACGATACATCAAAATCTCCAGCCTATGAGATTACTTATGCACATCAGGTATGATTTTAGTTATACGTGTTTATACTGGTTTAGCTTGTGCTAATAAAGCTCTTTCATATGATACACTACATAATACGGTTGAAGCACTTTAAAATTTGGACACTCCTTCCTTGCATAAAGACCCAATTTTTTTGTGATTAAAATAAAAATGTACAATTTTCGGAGTTTTTCCTTTATGTGTACTATATGACAATTGACAATGCTTCTTGCCAAATTTCACAGTTATAGGTTAACGGGAAGTACACCATAGGCTTTAATTCCCTTGCGAGTTTCGAAATATGCGTTTTTGCGACATATTCGGCTGTATTATTTTTTATGAAAACTGAGAAGTTTGATTTGATTTTTTATTCATATTATATTATTAAATATACTTATATATATATATATTATATAATTAAATTAAATTAGATAATTTGTGTTAGAAGTTTCCAGCTTATCTTTATTCAGTAATCATTCGGACATACTAAAATACGGACACAACACACTTAAAATTTAACACGCATTTTTATTGAAATGAAATGAATATTTAATTGTGCAAAACTGTGTACAACTGTCTGTGTGTGTGTGTACTGTGTATTTTCTTTCCAATTTCATTTTATATTATATAGTGTATAGCCGTGGTATTCTTAGCAGTAGTAGATGCAAGCTTGGATCAGTTGGTAACTCCGTCGGTATCCGTCTGCCGAGCCAGGGTGAAACTGGTGCATCTGCCCTTGAGAACTATAACACGAAATCTGGGTATCGCGGAAGGAGTAAGTTTTTACACAAAAGTCTTACGTGTACACTGTTTTATTTCTTAGAGCATAGCAGTACTCATCTTAGCAGTTATTAATGCAAGTCTGGATCAGATACAAACTTCTTTGGTATCCATTTGTCGAGCTAGACTAAAGCTAGTAAACCTGTCATTGAAGACAATATGCCAAGATATGAATCTCACAATTGAAGTAAGTGTTAATATTAATAGACATCATGTATACGTATCTCTGTTTTAATTAAAGTTATGAGGATGGTATTATTTACATCGCTGCTATTTTTTCTTACACAGATAAGATTACTCTCTGTACTACTTGATCAAAAAAAATATCTACCGAGTGTCATGGCTCATATTTTACTTTCAATCCACTTATAATCTTATTCAGAAAAAAGTAGAAATATTCTTTTTAGTAATGTCATTTACAGGATTCAAATAACCTTTAGAAAGGCAAACAGTTAACAAAATAGAACCTTGGAAACAAGGGTATCTATTGTTGTTCTCAAAGGCCTGAGATTTTAGTACTGAACCATTTCCAGCTCACGTTATCATAAGACTCTTGCCTTACTTATACAATTTTCAGATGTTAACTCCTGAACAAGAAAAAGTGTTCTCAGAGCGTCTACATAATTGTGTGAAGCAGCATCAGACAGCTCTGAAGTCCGCGGCTCAGATACAGAACTGCTTCTCAGAGCCGACACTGGTACAGTTCACGGTCACTATGGTTATCATTTGCGCTACTGCTTATCAACTTGCTGTTGTAAGTTTTTATTTTTTAATAAAGAATAGATTTAAGTTTGACTTTTAGCTTATCTGATGGAAAGCGACGCTGTAGTCGACGATGAAGCATAAGCCTAGAAGGTACTTATTTAGTCTAGTCCTGAAGATACCCGGGTTATAATTTACACAAAACAGGGACGACAGTGAGTCATTCCATTTCTGAACGGTTTGTATTAAAATGATGGAAGCTGTTTTCGTCCCTTTAATGTGCTCCCTCACCGGGAACATTCACTTGTAATGTAACGTTACAGATTCGAGCATTACATAAGTGAGGGAGGAAAACCGAGCATTACAGTGCGCACCTTGTAATGATACAAAACGAGGATGTGAAGTCAAATCAAATCTATAATGTTACATTACACGCGAATGCTCGTCAGTCAGGGAGGTAGTATTGTAATTTAATGCTCAAAGTCGAATCTATAATGTTACATTACACGTGAATGCTCCCGGTGAGGGAGCACCTTTATACAAACTTCAAGCGTACGTTCCGATTTCCGAGAATGGGAAATAAAAAATAATTATTTACCTAACTTAGTCATGTTAGTATGTAGTGCACTATTGCAATAGGATAATTCTGTAAGGGTAGTGCATGAATGTAATAAATAAATAAATGTTTATTTTCAGGAAGCTAATAACAGTATCCTCCGTATTATATCTATGACAACTTACTTGATGTGCATGATCATTCAAGTATTTCTCTACTGTTACCAAGGAAACCATCTTACTGTAGAGGTGAAGTCTTGATTGAACAATTTGTTTTTTTTTTTAAATTTAAATTAGGTTTTTTATTATTACTTGAATTTAGAACCTATGGTCAAATATATAAGATCAAAATGTTAAACAATATATTATGTTTACTTCTACCAGTTCGATAACAGTGAGATGGGCATGGTACCACGAAAGCAGCCTGGACGATGAAACTGGAAAATTAGTGAATTTTCTGAAAGTGTAAAACTGTGAAGATACAGTTAATTTCTTTAGTTATTATCGATAGTGAAGTTTTAATAAAGAAGCTCAGTGTTCTTATATTTTGCACATTAATAAAAAATTCGTTTTTCTCAACTGAGACACAGTGTTATTCTGTAACATAATTTAAATTAAAAGGGAAAAAGTGTATTCCAATGTATGTATTGTTGTAATTGAGTGTATTCAGTTTTTAGTTCCATAATTGTGTAAATAACTGACATAATTGAGTTTGATACACTATGAATAAAAAAATATTTTAGCATAGGCGTTAGTAGAAAAATAATGTTGTTTCCAGTCATATGAAGTGGCGACCGCGGTCTACGAGTGTCCGTGGTATTTGTGCCCCGTCCCGCTCAGACGCGCTCTGGGGGGCAATTCAGTTATTCAAAACCGATCCGTAACTGAACCTTGTGCGAAGCATTTCCTGTCGGCTGCTATCATTTTTTGATTTAGTAACGAGCGAAGAACGTGTTACGTTTCATCTAATGTGTCAATTGTATGACATAAAAGTGACTGAATCAAAAAAACTATGGCGGCCGACGGGAAACGCTCCACATATGGTTCGTCTATGGAGCGGTCTTGAATAACTGAATTGGGCCCCTGCTCGTAATGATGATTCGCTCAGCGAAGGTTCTCGAACTAAATGCGGGCGGGTTCACTACGCTTTCGCTCGACTCATTCATGTCTGTAAGTGTTGAATGAGTGAACGAAATAAAATGTGTTTATAATTGCTATCCAGAAATTACTTTTTGTTGCTTTAATTATTAATTTATCTGGAAATGTTTTTTTTATTTTTCAGGTCATTAAAGCATCATATAGCTTCTTCACAGTATTACAGCAAATAGAACAATGAGTAATAAATAGTTGATACTTAAACCAATTGATAATTGTTATAGATTGAAAAGGAAAAAAAAATGGACACAAATTCGGGCCGGACCAAGTACCGCAGAGCACTTATTAGAGTTATTAATAATTGTTATAGTTCTAATAACTTTAATTCTAATGTTAAATATTTATCGAATAATATTGCTTTTATGCACCTTTGTTAACTATTATTACAACTAGTTGTATTTCACAATGACTTGTAAATCACTTTTAACACATCAATAGATTTATCATATTTAACTATCATTTTAAATTTTTTACTGGCAGTAGCTGCCAGTTAAATTATTCAGGTACCTCACAAAATATGAATAACCGACGATTACCACTAACTATGGCTGATAATAAAATTATCAAAGAATATCAGTTATGCGAAGCGGAAAGTCAAAATGATCACGTATTAGTTATCTATTCTTTTACAACGCAAGAGATAGCCTGAAATAGATCGATTCTAACGATAAGGTCGCCTTCTATACCATTTTTTTTTGATAGAGTGGGCTGGTGGTTTAAGAAGATGGTGAGGCCATTGGGACATCAGAAGTTCAGCGCTAATGGTATACACATTCCCTCTGATGTCCCTAAGGTGGTGGTGTATGAAGGTTAGTGAGTGAAACTCGCTTCATATCGCCCACCAGGAGAGGGAAGAGTGGGTTGGGGTATGTGTTGGTGGAAGAGGGTTGTGTTGTAGGTTTTTGGTGAAGGAAAGTGGGTTGTAATATGTGTTAGAAAGAGGGTTGTTGTGGGGTTTGGGTCAGGAAAGAATGGGTTAGATGGTAATGGTTGTAGGGGAAAGAAGGTTATGTTGGAGAGAGAGAAGGGCCTACTTTCAACTTGCTAATCCTGCTAAGACTAAGCTGGAGGTTGTGAATTTGATATCCACCCAGAGCAAACATTTGTGTGATGAGTCAATCTTTTTTGGAATCCTATGGACCTATGTCCAGCAGCAACATCAGTTGAGTTGGCGGTCAAGCACAAGCCAAATACTGAATTTTAATCATACTCCACTCATACTTACCTGAGAGTGTCCCTTAGACGGCTTTTACGTCACCCACGGGAAGATAGGGGGCGGTCCTATTCTAGCGCCGGGACCGCATGGCGGCCTTCTATGCCATTAGTCATAACATCAGTCAGTAATCATATTCTTGCTACTATGAATATTACTTAATGTTACTTGTTTAATATCCCGTTGCACGCCCCGTCTGATTTATATTTTATATTTTTCTCCATCCCATGGTTGCCTGGAAGAGATCGCTTTTAGAGATAAGGCCGCACGTTGTTGAACTAGTCTATTTAAATACTCTGTTATTACTTTTAAGGTGTGTACATTAAAGAGTTTATCTATCTGTATAACTAATATTAGACTCGAAGAATTTTATTGAAAACTGGTTAATCTTCGTGTTGCCTTTTAGGCCTTTTAGTATCAGACGCATAAACGCTTGGAAGGTGAAAGAAAACAGCGTGTGGTAAATCTACATATCTGAGAGTTCTCTATATTCTTGAAAATGTGTGAAGTCTGCCAACCCGCACATGGCCAGCGTGGTAGGTGGCCCGCGCTAGCAGTTAGACAGAAACGCTCGGAAAAGCGACATCGTTTTATATATGTATATAATATTCTGAAAAACTAATAAAAGACTTTTACCCGAGTGCGTGAGAGAGTTATGTTTTTTGAGTGTCCACATCTTTACATGCATGTACGAGTATGTAGGTATGCATGTACATATGTTTGTGTCTATGTTACCTCCTATAACCTTAACGGCTTGATCGATTTTGTTGTGCGAGGTGTCGTTCGTCAAATCAGTCAAGCCGTTTAGGCTGTAGGCGGTCATATAGAAACATACATACATACATACATACACCCGAAAAACATAACTCTTCTTCTTACGCAGTCGGGTAATAAGATCGGATGTCGCGTGGTTTGCGATAAAGCATCAACGGGATGTAGCGTCAGTCCTCAAAAACGTCCGAGCTCAATGAGATCTAATTAGACCTCCTATACGATTAAAATAATTTCGATTTTCAAAATAATTCGAAGCGGCAAAATAGACGTCTCTAGACTTCTCAATCTAAATTAGGCTTTAGCGCGACGACATAGAGTCTTTATATCACAATCTTTAAGTTCGTCATTGTTGGTAGGTATATGAGTATCGGTCAACCCAGGACACTATATTCGTGAATTTTTAGACTTTACGTCCACGTGATGGAAAGTCATTGTTCCACCTTGTGCCTGTTTTAATTGCTATAATAATCTTTTATTACTACTGAGTATTATTTGCACGCTCTATTATCGATGCAGACTTTTATTTAATTTATTATATACTTTATTGTAACAATAAAGTTTTATTTTCGTGACGGGATTTAGTTATCTGGAAACCACTGTCAGTAGGCGTGTACCTGCATGACGTATGACCTGGTATATACAGTATGAAATAAAACCGCTATATTATTTGACCTAACATGAAACAAAGTAAATCCCATCAAAATTATATAATGTAAAATCATCCAAGTCTCGCAATGCAGTACACAGTACACTTACACAGTGTTTTTTTATGACAAACTAGGCCTGCGTTTGACCACAATCTTACCTGATGGGAAGCGATGATGAGGTCGAAGCCTCACCTATTATATATATCGATACCTATTCACTCTTTTCTTAAACACCCCCGGATTATATTTCATAGGGAACGCCGACTCTGGAAGAGGTTTCCACACCTCTGCCGTACATAAAGAATTTTCAAGCTAAGAGTGAATAGATATCTCCAAGACAAGCATTCTTCATCTTTGGCCTTATCGTCTCTTCACATTAGGTGAGATTGATTCAAATACAGACATACAAATAAAATAAGTGGCCAAGACCATGCCGAGACTCACTTCTAGTAGGGTTCTGTAGCTAATGCAGTAGTCTAAAAGAAAACTACTTGGCGATTATTGTTTGTAAAGACTACTATGCCAAAAATATCAATGACTACTTTATACTTACTAATGATTTAAGTGTTTTTGTATTTGTCACAATATCTCGAAAAGTTGTAATCACAAAGTGTTCAAAATAATTTTGATTGAAAGTATTTGACATGGTTTATTATTATGGATAATCAGGAATTTCTAGGTATAACAGTTTGGAAATGTAAGGGGGGGGGGGGGGGGGGGAGGACATAATTTATACATTCGCACATATCACACCTGAGAAAAAAAATTACATAGAACCATCTTAATTTTAAAAGACCTACTCAACGTTACCCCACATGATGTACCTATGTATGGAGTGCCACCCCTATTTTTATTTTTTTTGAAAATATTACTACTGCATATTGTAGCGGCTTACGGATCAAATATACACGCTATAGTTTATTTATGTAGAGCTGATAGTCTCTAAGTAAATTGACTGTAACATACGAACAGACAGACGGACATGGCGAAATTATAAGGGTTCTTCGTAGTTACTACGGAACCTAAAAATTGGGTGAAACTGCAGGACACAAGTAGTATAGGAGTTCCTATAAGGAGTCACTATTACTTCTATAGCAATAATTCGTATCCATCGCTAAAATTCTATAAAATATTGTTACACAAGGCCTCACAAGGGTTGACAGTAACCTATTTAGGCAAGAGATCGTTTGGAGCACGAGCGTAGCGTGGGCGCCAATAGTTCGAGTGCCGAAATAAGTCTTTTACCTAACGTAAACAATCTGCTTTTAATTTTAAATATAAGTCTCAAGACTTGGGACTCTAGACTCGGGACTCAAGAAAAGAAGTTTCGACATGGTTCAATAGGAATGTCCAAATAGAACTGGATTTTCTAATACTTTGACCGCATGGAAAAACGATTCTCCCTAGGGACAAAAAGTTATGTATTCGGCCCTGGCAGGCCCATCAGGCAACATCAAGCGTACTTTCCGAGTATTAGAAATGAAATCTTTAAACAACTTAAATTGATAACGGTAACAAGGCATGCCTCAAGCTAGTAGCTGTAGAGATCATTATATAGGTATACCGAAGAACATCTTGATAATGCTCGGAATCATTGAGTTTTGATTGTTGGTCGAGGTTTTTCTAACAGCAAAAAGGCCTGACTGATCTGCCATTCGTAGATATTACTGTCATAACCATGACAATAATAAAGACTGTGGTCTAAATTAGTCACAAAACTCGATGGTCAGATGACATCGACCGACAAGGCAGTTGAAAGACAGTGGATGAGACTGGCATAGGACCGGAAACAGTGGCGCGCTAAAAGGGGAGACCTATTGTCAGCGGTGGGTGGATAATGGTTGATGATGATGACGATGGACCATGACTATAATCGTTTGGAAAACACTAACTCTCCATCTGACATCGGAACCCGTCTTGAGAAGATTGTATAGTGTATATATTATAACACTATGTATTTTATTTATAGCATCAACCAATAGCGAGGCATGAGTTAAAGGCGTGGGCGTCACGTCACAGCCACACACTCGATGGCTGTCCACACTACTCCACACACTATCCGATCAGATAGCATCAGCGTATCAGACTATTGTACGGATCAGTAGGTGAGATTAGGATGCTCAATTCACGATGTAAGGGAGAGACATACTGGGGATTTATCGTATATATTTTACATAATTTTATGAGCTGATGTTTCGAACACTTTGCAGCGGACGTGGTCGCATGTGAGACTAGATGACAGTTGTCTTTTTTGTTATGAAAATATTAATTACTACCGCCTATTATTTTTATGTACTCAGAAGTCGGTCACGGTGTCAGCAGGTATCGCAGATCTGTGTTGAGGCTGAGATTTTATGAATTTGATGACCGGGTTCCATACTGGTGGTACTCGCCAACCAACTTCTCTATTAAAGTTTATTTCATTTCAATGAGTAACGATCGCGAAAACCTTAGAAAACATTATTTATTTATTGAATGCTTTTCGGAAAACAAACATCTGTTGATACACAATGTAGGTAAATGCATCTACAATACAAAGAAGCCATAAATTGTTTTCACTTAGAGATCAAAGAAATTTTTAATTTTAACCTACATCTAAAATAATACTACTAAATATACTACATCTCTTTCTGTGTAGTGGTCATCAGGTTATCTATTTATCTATGATCTGTATTATATTATATGGAGGATGAGAACAATATGAATTGTAGGTACAGATACAATTGCATGGCCTTAGGACTTTGGTTGCTTTGCAGTTGACTACATTTTTTAAATCTCTAGGGCCGGGCAGGTGCCCCCCTTGCCCCCCTTGGCGACGCCCTTGTAGCCACACATTCATGCACACTATACTTACCTTTTATCATAGTTAATTTATATAGTGTGTATACGGCTCTATGGCGAATTAGGCATAAAAACAAGAAACGTGCGTATAGACAGATTGTTGTGTGAGTTGTGGAGAGGCAAGATGACATCATTGACAGTCGCGCTAGCGGTGCTTGCGAGTGCGTGCGCGCAGGTAGACGCGTGCTACTGGAACGCCGAGTGCCCCTTCCTGTTGCACTCGACTAAGACACCCTACGACACCATTCGGGGCGATATCAGAGACTACGCTGTTCCGCAAAGTAAGTTTACCATACGGCATACTTTTCTTTCGTATGTAGGCGCAGAATCGGGTGGCGCAGCTGTCTCGCTCGCACATGACACCTTTTTTTTCTAATTTGTAAATTAATCAATGTACTTTTTAACCGAATTCCAAAAAGAAGGAGGTTCTCAATTCAACTGTATGTTTTTTTATCTTTATTAAGCGATTACTCCACCAATTATTATTTTTTTGTTGGTAGGTCATACCTCAGAGGTAGTCCCATATGACTTTTATCAAAATTGGTTCAATACTTTGGTTTTTATATCAAAACAACTGGAAAAATAACATCTAAGTAAACGAATTGCGTATTGTGAAGTCGGTTTAATCAGATTTTTAGACTAAAGGTGTCGTTACACTTGCTCATTATTAGAACAAAAGCATGCCATTTTTAAATAAAAACTACGGGTCGCTCACGTCTGTTTTGAGTCGAAATATCCGACTATAGTTTCAACCGCATTCGGCGGTCTTTTTCAAAGGAGCAGCACACCAAAAACCGCCGAATGCGGTTGAAACTATAGTCGGATATTTCGGCTCAAAACAGGCATTAGGGACCCGTAGTTTTTATTTAAAAATGTGTGAAAACCACGTTAATTTTCCATAGTAAAGCATGCCATTATTGAGCAGTTGCTACTTAGTAGCATATGTGTCAAAGCATTGCTAGAAATAAGCACATTTCTAGTATATATTTCTTACGCATGCTAATAAGCATATTTTTTTCATATAGCAAATGTATCTGTACCTTAAAGTTATTAAAAGTAGTATGCTTTTTTTAGTGTCATGGGAACACTATCACAAATAACTTAAATACAAATTATTGAAAGCAATTTTCATTGTGATAATATTTAAGGTATTTAAATAAAAAATCAAAACTTGGAATTTTTTACAATTTGTTTAGTAATATGACGGATAGAAATAAAAATAAAAACAGTTTTCTTTTGTTTGATAAATATGCGTATTTTACATAATTATAAAATACGCACAATTATATAATAACATTGTAATGTGCTCATGAAACTAAAATACGCATATTTATCAAACGTATATTCAACAATGTTATTATCTACAATCTAGAAAATCGGTGTCACGTGCGAGCGAGACAGCGGCGCTAACCAACTTATAACTGTAGATCTCGCGAGCACACACTTTCCAAATTCTTGTTTAGGATGGAGTATAGAATCTGTCTGCCTTAATTATTATCAAAAAAGGTTGGTTCACAAATAAATTTTAAAAAGTTCTAGATAAAGGTATGATTAAGAATGTCCAATGCTTTTTAATATTTAAGGGAAAAGATGAAATTTATATAACATGAGCTATAATATTATTATCGACGACAGAATTTCGCGCCAGCGTTCATAAACGCCCTGAAGTCCTTTAGACTACTTACTGTGACATACACGATTGAAATAATTTAGATTTTCAAAATTATTGAAAGAGGTACGTATAATATGTCTCTAAACTTCTCAATATAAATTAGGTTTTAACGCGGCGAAATAGAGTTTAAATCAAAATGTATAAGTTCGTCATTGTTGGTATACGAGTGTCGGTCAATTTAGGGCATTTTGTTCGTAAATTTTGTTAAATTTTGTGTTGATGTGATAATAATTTCATTGAACACAAGTGGTTTATTTCAAGGTTGCCTCTACAATACCGCATTTGCGTCATGGAGTGCATCGATTCCCACAGCTTTATCTGCTAAACACTTGACAGGCATACTTATTATTTGTATCGTTTTATCTTATGTATCATCTCAGTGTATCTTATCCTAATTCCTACATAAGCGAACTTTATACTTATACACATATATTACATATAGCATATCTATATATATATATGCTATATCTTCTATCAAACTCTTCTACAAAACATAGAACTTAGAGACTACTTAATCTCATTTCGAATCACCTGTTTTTACCCGACTGCGTAAGGAGTGTTATATTTTTTGAGTGTATGTATGTAGGTACGTGATATGTATGTAAGTTTCTATATGATCGTCAACAGCCTTAACTTGACTTAGGCTTGACTGATTTTGTGAATGATGAATAAATGTATAATATTATTATTGTCAATTATTTTCCACCACGTGTATGTAAAGTCTAAAACAAAATTCACGAATATACTGTCCTGGGTTGACCGATACTCATATACCAACAATGACGAACTTAAAGATTTTGATATAAAGACTCTATGTCGCCGCGCTAAAGCCTAATTTAGATTGAGAAGTCTAGAGACGTCTATTTTGCCACTTCGAATTATTTTGAAAATCGAAATTATTTTAATCGTGTAATTAGTTTAATCGTCTAATTAGATCTCATTGAGCTCGGATGTTTTTGAGGACTGACGTTACATCTCGTTGATGCTTTATCAAAGTTACATATTATAATATAGATATAGATTGTTTACAAACTGTGTGTCGTTGTCAGACTGTGAAGCGGTCAGCATATGGACACTGAACAGGCATGGGAACCGGAACCCTGGAAACAGCGTCACGGAGAACATTAAGTACATCGCCTCCCTGAAGGATGAGATCATTGGCAGCTACGAGGCCGGCAGGGGGCAACTCTGTGCGCAGGTACATAATAGTTTACAAGTAAAGGCCTTAACGAAAAAACCGGACAAATGCGAGTCAGACTCGCCCACCGAGGGTTCCGTACAAACTAGTAGATAAATGGGGGGAATCATATATATTTTTTATATTTTCCTTTTTATACTGTAAAATATACATCGTAAAAATATTTAAAAACCTGTTTTAACTTATGCTAATAAGCTCTCATATGATACCCCACATGATACGGTTAATTCACTTTAAAATTTGGACCCTCATTCCTTGCATAAAGACACTATCTTAGAAGAATTATATTTACATGTACATTTACATTTACATGTATTACCTTGTCGTAATCCTACAGGATTACACGAATAATGGGATGGCGGCAAACTGCTAGAACCAATTTGGCTGTCAACTCACCTACGCAAGGATTATGTCGCACTTATAATGAATTTAACGTGTCATTGGATGATCTCGACATCTTCAATGATACACTATATGTTTATAAAAACAAACTGGTAAAGTCTCTATGTAAACTGGACTGACTTTTCAGATTTTTATCCTTTGATTTGGCTCATAGATTTATATAATGAACAAACTTATTTTAACTAATGTAGCAATAGTGTAACCATTGTTATAATGAAAGTTGTATATGCCTGTAATAGGTGATCATATCAGATCTATGTATGAACGAACTAGAAAAATAAGAAGGTTCACTGTTGGCGTATATACATAAATAAAATAAAATAAAGATTTTTTTGTGATTAAATTAAAAATGTCCAGTTTTCGGGTTTTTTCCTACATGTGTACAATGTTTACACAATGCTTCTTGCCAAATTTCATAGTTCTAGGACATCGGGATAGGTTTTGATTCCCTTGTGAGTGTCGAATTGTGCGTTTTTAAGACATATTCTGCTGTAACTTTTTTTTTACAAATACTGAGAAATTTGATTTTTCTTTTGGCAGCAAGATACTATGGATCTGCGTATATGGTTATAATAATTATCATCAGGCGTCTAATTACAACTCGATACTTATGATCTGTGCTTCACGCGTTCCCGAGATAAAGGTCTTGACACCCCACGGACGGACAGACAGACAGACGGACAGACGGTCAACAAAGTGATCCTATAAGGGTTTCGTTGAGGTACGGAACCCTAAAAAGTTACTTTTTATACGTATGTTTACAAAATTTTAAACCTCTAACTAAAAAAGGGGGTAAATTAATTTTCCCGTAACGATAATTATGTAGTTAACAATAGTTTGTAATTCTGAGAAAGGTCACATTTTTAAGTGTGTTGTTTACCCGACTGCGTAAAAAGGAGGGTAATGTTTTTCGAGTGTTTGACATTATATGTATGTATGTATCTGGATATGTATGTATGTATCTATGTTTTTGTATGATCTCTTACAGCCTAAACGGCTTGACTGATTTTGATGTGCGAGGTGTTGTTAGATTCGTCTTTACTTCCTGAGTGTCATAGGCTATATTTTTTTTATAATAATAATAAAAATAATAATAAAAACCTACACTAAACAGCGTATCAAGCGTAATGAAATCCTAAGCTAGAACGCAAAAACTGCTATTCTGCAGTCGGGTATTTTGTTTTCTTTTAATTTAGTTACTTGTTTAGTCTTTTAAACTATAATTATTATTATTAATAAATAAAATTGCATGACGAAATCAGCAAATCACCGTATTTGGCCTTATCCACTTATTTATCTTTCTAGGACGTAGAAAACTTCCGAAAATGGACCTGGAACGACACCCTCGAAGTATCTCAGTCGTTCCTCACAGGCACGGGGTACGAGGAGCTGTACGACATCGCGTCCAGGCTGCGGGAGAAGTACCCCCACCTCCTGCAAGGCACAGAGGACGAGTACTACTTCCGGCCCACTAACGAGCAGAGAACCATTACCAGTGCGATTGCGTTTGCGCATGGTTTGACTGAAGGCACCAACCTTACCGTGACCCCTGACAGTGCGAGACAGAGGGACGATGTCGTCAGGGTGAGTTTTGATTTTGTGTTTTTTTTTTGACGTGATAACGTCTTATAAATCGATGAACGCCGGCTGCACGCACGAAAAAGCATGACTCATTGTCACGTTCCGTCTGACCCGAGCGTGCAAGCGAGAACGCGGAACAACCGATAGAGAGACACGATCGGCCTAAGCGCTCGGCTTGTGACGCATCTGTCATGATGGTAACACGTAAAATTATCCCGACAAGGCTGCCGGAAACTTCGGTGTTGTGTTTAGAATATTCAAAATCAATTTTATTTACATGATAATCTTGAGTTTAACAACGCAACCTTGCGGTGATGGCACTCCGTGGTTATTTTTAACCGACTTCAAAAAGGAGGAGGTTTTTGTACGTTTTTTGTTACGCTATTTTGTTTGGTAGGTTATGACCTAGGTGGTCTCTAGGTGGATCAGAGGTGGTCCCACATAAATTTCGTCAAAATCGGTTCAGTATTATGATTTTTAAAGTAAAATAATTGAAAAAAAATAAGTCGTCCAAGTAAACAAAATTGCGTATTTTGATGTCGGTTGTTTCAGTTTTTAACACGCTTTTATTAGCTTCATACATATTTTAGTATGTATGCTAGTATGTAACGGTAACTTTGAACATGATTGTGACCCACTTCAAACGGTCAGATTTCATTCAAACTTAGTAGACTTATCGAGGACCGATGACTATATCAATATTATTTGATAAGATTGAGTGTGTTTTTTTTTAGTTTTTTAAAGTATTATATTTTATTTAAACTATAATTTCGTAAAAAGACATCGCCACATCTAGAATTAGAAATAGTGTTAGTTTAGTTGATTTCATAACAAATTGTATTACTTTATGTATAACTAATTAAATAAAAAAACAATTATACTTACTTAAGAGTTGGAAGCTGAAGAGTGTATCGTGGCATCTGAAAACAAAATTCCACGACAATGTGTTAAGTACCGTTCAACATGTAGGTACATTTGTGTGACTGTGAGCTCGGTAAAACCAAAACTTAAACAAATCCCCGATGGGAAAACAGTATTTGAATGATGGGTACTAATGTATTGTTGTTGTTTCCAGCCGTATGAGAACTGTGACCGGTACCAGGAGACGGTGAAAACGAGCCAGCTGCTGGACGACCAGATGGAGGCATATTATAACACACCAGAGTTCATTGCTGTAAGAATCTACTTCTTAGTACATCTTTTAGTTATTATAAAATAAACTCTTCACTGTGCGACATTTTCGCTAAGCGGAAAAGCAGGTATTTAAAATAAATAAAAATGTCACAGAAGCCTTTAATAGTACTACATACTCTAGTATAAAAATATATATATACAAACTTTTTAAATAATAAGGCTTTGAAAAGGGCTCCTGGTAAGAAATACTCCAAGGTGGACAAATGAATAATTTGTCATTTAGGAAATATTTACCATTTGGCTTGCACATCAGAAAGTCTTCGACACAAGTATCTAAAAAATATTTCTGATAAATATCGAATGTATGTACTTCTTACTCGACACATTTATTAAATGTCATCATCATCATCATCAGACTATTACATGGACCCATATCATTTTATTATCATCGAAGTCATGGGATTATCAAATCTCATCATGATGTACAAATGAATGTTATCTTATAACGTTATATCGTCTTTTGTTTGCCCGTACTTATGATAAGTGTCTGGATTCCCAATTCGTTCCGTATATTTATGAAAAAGTAAATCAATAATGAAAATCCTTATCACCCAGGTCCGTGACGCTGTGCAGCAACGCCTAGGTATCAGTACCCAGCTGACTCCTGACAACATCTACGCCTTCTACGAGATTTGCCGGTTCGATCGCTCCTGGACGGAAATTCACCAGTCGCCCTGGTGTGCCGCCTTCTCAGACAATGACCTGGTGGTGCTGGAGTACAGAGATGATGTCAGGCATTATTACAGGAACGGGTACGGGTCTTGGGTAAGTAATGCTTTTATTGAATTGTTGGTGATTGATAACAATGATCTTTTAAATTCGCAATGGCATTTTTTAAGCATCCAATGGTCGAAGTTGATTTTAGTAGTCTTATGACTTTGTCATAAATTGCACTTGGGAACTCGAGTATTCAAAGTATTGGCATATAGGGCTTTGAACTGTGTTCAAGGTTTGAAATACAATACTTTTTATACCTAAACAAACAGTATAGCTCGAATTAAATAGGTCTTCATCTGGTATATGTAATTATGCTATAACATATTGTGATTGGTAACATAAAATAGCTGCCCAAAAAGCCGTTGGTGTTTTAAATTGGTTTTTATAACGTTTGTTTCAACTTGCAGGTTAATGTAAACCTGGGGGGCCCACCTTTAAAAGACCTGTATGAGAATTTCGAGGCCTCCGTGAACGGTCAGGGCAAGAAGGTCGTCTCCTACTTCACTCACGACACGATGCTGGAGATGGTCTACTGTGCTATGGGCATCTTTAAGGATGCAGAGATCCAAGCGTCGTACAGGGATCCTAACAGAGTTTGGAAGACTAGCTTTATTGGAGCTTTCTCAGTTAATATTATTGCAGTTTTGAACAAGTGAGTTATTTTTTCTATGGGGTTATGGATTTATTTTACTTAGATTTTGATTGCTACAGAAGATTACTAGATGATTTTGAGATTCAACGGTACCTACCACAGTAGGACATAATATGTATTATCAAAGTTACTGATTTGAAAGGAGATCCAAAATTAATTTATCCCATGGTACTCCAACCGTTATAAGCACGCTACATTTTTTTCTATTTAAAAGAATTTCCGGCAGCCTAGTGGTGAGACCGTCTGGCTTGCGATCCGCAGGTCCTGGGTTCGAATCTCACGGCACGCACCTCTGTCTTTTCGAAGCTATGTGCGTATTGTTGATTGCCGGCAACTTCAAACGGTGAAGGAAAACATCGTGAGGAACCCTAGATGTCTGAGAGTTCCCAACGATCTTGAAGATGTGTGAAGTCTGCCAACCCGCACTTGGCCAGCGTGGCAGACTATGGCCTAACCCTTCTCATAATGAGAAGAAGGCCCGCGCCCAGCTGTGGGACAGTTTGTATAAACAGGGCTGACAAAAAAAAAAAAAATTCAATTTGTTGGATCTATTTTTTTAAATATTTTTTCTGTTCGCTTTTAAAGTATTTACGTACAATAAAGCTTACCTATAAATTTGATTATGATCTGATAAACACTTTATTGACATCGTATACAACATTAGTGTAACATTGTCAGCATGACTGATTTAATTATCTAGATAATATCAATACCAATACTAAGCCTACTGATAAGTACATTATCAGTAAATCCGAACATGGTCGGTACATCAAATCGATGAGTGACCCTGATAAGAAAATAATGATAAAATAAAATGTACAAGAAGTATCAATTAAAATATTTTTATTCTGTCATAAATAATAATAAAAAAATTAGGAACCACACTGATAATAATAATTACAGTTTAAAAATTGAAAAAAAAATAGAGTTCAAAATAAGCAAATTTCTTTATTTGGATGCAACGATATATCGACAAGGATATTGCGTCAACGCTCGAAAATATCCGAACTCAAGGAGGTCTAATGCAGTGCAACCACTTATACGACCAAAATCATTTCGACTTCCAAATTAATTCGAAGCGGCAAAATAGGTGTTTCTAAACTTCTCAACCTAGATTAGGCTGTAGCGTGGCTATATAGAGTTTTAAAGAAAATCTGGTACTCATATACCAACAATGACGAACTTAAGGTTCGTATATGAGTACCCAGGATACTGTGTTTGAGAATTTCATTTTAGACTTTGCGTCCATGTGATAATAATGGCATTGCTTGGATGATTATACTTAAATATAAAATAAGCAACATTTTTTTGAATAAAATAATTGTGATGAAATTGAATTGATGGTTTCGTCTTTTGCTCCATTTTGCACCTGCGCGCGCATAACTAATTCAACCAATGCAAGGCGCGCAAAAAAATAAATCTCCGCTCCATTTTACTTTGCATAACATTTGTTTATTCGAGTTTACAGGTTAAAAACGGGTGTTTTTTCCTCGCAAGTGTGTTGAAAAACGTCGTATGAAACGCGTGTGCATTATGGTCATTACACTCTCGGCTCTAGTCTGCAATTCCGCCTCGACTGTAATGACCAACTTAGCACACTTGTATAATAATGTACTATTTTCCACTTATTTTGTTTAAAAAACCAAACTACTTCACTGGTTATAATATTAGAATTTGAATCTTCTAGATCGATGAGCTCCATCCTCGACCGCACCGGACGAGTTTGTGGTCAATCGTAGATGTATCTACCTGACATAAAAAAGTGATGAAATTTCTATGGAACCATCTGAATCCAACACATATCTGAAAGGATATATATACTAATTAATAAAAAACAATTTTCCAAATCAGTTTATAATTGACGGAGTTATGCGGACCATAGAAATTTCATCAAAATTGGTTCTGTAGTTTGGTTTTAAAATGAAATTGCGCATTTTGAAGTCGGCTTAAAACTATAGTTATGCTAAGTATATTGCATGAATTATTTACTAGTCTCCATTACCTCTGGCACAATAAATGCTGACAGACTTTAAACGTGAAAGGATTATTTTTTTATTTTCTCTGGAGTGGAGGTATTAAAGATTAAACCTACATATCATATAGTGTTGCAATAAAAAGATTCTGATTCTAATACCTTATTCTTTTTTGTTCATAGTTGCGAGGAGTCAGGCAGTCAGTCGTACCGAGTCCAAATCTTCATCAACGAGAAGGAAACAGAACTCTGCCCTCTAGAAGGCTGCACTTGGCAACAGTTCCAGGAGAAGTTCGAAGTCTTCAAGTCAGCTGACCTTGAGTTTTGCAGCATGGAGTACAGGATCCCGGAGCCTGAAGGGAATAATGCTTTCATCGTAAAAGGTTTCTTGTGGATGTTGCTAGTACAAATAGCATTCCTTAAATTTTGGAACTGAATTTATAATAGCTTCAATTTTAAACTGTGATCATGTAAATAGACTTAGAACACAATAAGTACATTATTAGTTACTAATTTATTTTTGTAATACAAAGTATTTGAATATACTTGAAAGTACTGTAAGATCACTCGTGTTGTTTCATTTAACGTGTACTACTTCTTTTATTAATCTTTATTATTTAGGGGTTTAGTTAGTCACCCAATGACTATGTCACCCCCCTAACAGAATGTACTACTTAAATTAGTACATATATGTAAGTCAGTGCATATTTACATACGATTTGTTTTCTTTGATTTGTTGTTTTTTGTAAGGTTACCTGGAAGAGATCGCTATTAGCGATAAGGCCGCCTGTTGTTTCACTAGCATTTAAGCCCTTTTCACTATGTAATTTGTGTTTTAGTTAAGGTGTGAACAATAAAGAGTTTATCTATCTATCTATCTTTGATGTTTGTAAAATATAGGTGATTCCTAAGTAGTCTTGAATCAGCCTGATCCATGTCTAGTTAAGGTGGAGATTAAAGCGCGCAGCTATCTCTCTCGCGCATCACAACATTTTTAAACATATAAAATCATTGGGTTAGATATTAGAAAAGTAAGAGGCCAATTTGTTTATAGACAATTGTTTACAGGAGAAACATAAAAAAAATCAGATTTTATTTATACTGGCGACGGAATAGTGAAAAACATACATATATTTTCAATTCCTCAGCCAATTTAAGGACCAGGAAGACGACGTACGTCGTGGCTTGAAAATCTTCGAACATGGTTCAACCTGAGCACAAGATCCTTGTTCCGAGCAGCTGTGTCTAAGATACAAATAGCCTTAATGATAGCCAACCTCCGGTAGGAGATAGTACCTCAAGAAGAAGAAGAAGAAACCAATTTAAGAGATATCGAACAAAAACTTTTTAAATATTTCTCCTAACTAGGTAAATATACAAATCGACCTCTTACACCCAGTTCACACGGCGCGTTGCGTCGTCGCAACGCAAATATTTTAACGAATAGACGGCCACACGGGCGCTGCGCCATCGCAGCGTTACTACAACGCAGTCGTGACGTTCCGTCGTCGAAAGTGTGAATAATGTACATTACTATATATTAGATTATATGTGTGTCATTAGAAAAATATTATTTCCTATAAAATAAAGTGTGTATGCTAAAAAAAACTGTATGTGTGTGTGTGTGTATGTGTGTTTGTGCGTGTGTGTGTGTGTGTGTTTGTGTGTGTGTGTGTGTGTGTTTGTGTGTGTGTTGATCACGCGACAGAAATGAAAACGTGACAGTGACGCGTGGACTACATTCTGTTTCGCTCCCTTATTCGACTCGAACGGAGGACCCCAAACCTTTGTTGTCAAAACCTTTGCCATCCTGCAAAAATCCATACTCAGCCATATCGATCCTTGTTCTTGATGCGTACTGCTCACGAATAGAATTCTTTGCCGACATCTCTGTTTCCTGATACCTACAATCTTGGAATTTTCAAGGCTAGAGTGAATATATATCTTCTAGATCGACGTGCTCCATCCTCGGCCACATCGTTGCTTAACATCCAGGCGAGGTGGTGGTCAATCGTAGATCTATCTTATTTAAAAACGACTTCATAAAAAAACGAGTGTTGTAGTGCCGAGCGTGACGTCACAATCTCATTCAATATCCACAAAAGCAAGTTTTCACTTTATGTATTTAAAGTTATGAGACACTACTGAACCATCAGTGTTTTTACTTATTTTGTCTGCGTAGGTACGTATCGTTAACCGAATTTAGTGGGAATCAAAACAGGCAGGGTCAGTCAAAACAGATGAACGGCCGCAAGATGACACCGTCAGTGGTTCCAGTCACTCTTGTGATACTCACGAGTGCGTACGCGCAGGTAACTGCCTGCTACTGGAACGAGGAGTGCCCTTACTTGTTGTATTCGACTAAGACACCCTATGACACAGTCCGAGGTGATATAAGGGACTACGATATACCAGATGGTAAGTTTGTTTATCGTTCATGTGATAAAACGAATTTTCATTTTTGTCATTTTTTTAAATTGTTGTATTGCCAGATGCAGCTAATCTGAAATAATATTATTATAGTTTAAAAAAAATTATAAACCGACTGCAAATTACAAAATTTCGTTTACATGATATACATTTTTTTTTTCAATTAATTTGTTTTAATAACCAAAGTACTGAACTGTTTATGAGACCAACATGAAAGTATGTATATACTTTCAAATAAAAAAAAACTAAAACTAAAAGAAAATTATATATAACGGATTTTCGAGGTAACAAATAAAAAAGAAAAAAATACAACCGAATTGATAACCTCCTCCTGTTTTGAAGTCGGATAAATAAGTATTATGACAGATCAACAGTCTCTAGTTTATTATAATATGTTTGTTTATTATTATTATTTAAGCCTATTCCATTCTACTACTTGCTTTTTCTTCCTGTTTTAAGAATTTTTGAGCTTTTTTTTGCAAATAGCTCAAAAAATTGGTAATCCAGTTAAAGAAACTGGATCACTTGCAATTTAAAAGGTACCAGAAATATAGTTTTAAAATCCTCATGCACAAGTATAAGTTTAGAAAACTCCAAAACCCCCAACAAACAAAAATGGCTGAACAGATTTTAATGAAACATAGCTAAGAACACTCTCTATTAAATCCTCTTTCAAACAAAACAACTAAATTAAAATCGGTCTATCCGTTTGATAGCTACGATGCCACAAACAGACACATAGATACACAGATACACACGTCAAACTTATCCCACCTTTAACAGCCCTCGTTTTGAGAAAGACCCTCTAAGAAGATAGAATACTTATTTTAGCGAAGAAATACGATAGTGGTTTTGAAAGTCTAATAACATCTGCAATATATTTAGTGGGTTATTCCGTATTCGACCTATGAAATCTCGACCCATTCTCAACACATCCTAAATGCATATTCCTAACTCAACCTACCAAATATACTAATTTATTTTCTTAACTCAATCCAAATGCCATTAAAGTCATCTCGATTGACCTTGAACCTCATACTTATCATTTAAATCATACGTCAGATTGCGATCAAAGGTCACTTGATTCTTACAGTTATCAGTTAATTAAAGTCAGTCACTAATTGATTATTACATATTTATTAGCACTACACTATATCACGATAAAATTCACTTAAAAAATTGTCAGAAGTTAACAATGAAATTATAATAATAATATTGTTCAATTGTTCGCACATGTGTGTAGAAAACTTAGATATAATTTTGGCTTTCAAACCTTATGTTTGCGAGAATGAAGCCTAAGTATACTGTACTATAAATATATAACATTTATTTATAATTATTTATAACTAGCTGCACCCTGCGGTTTTACCAGCAATTTTTCAGGAGGATAAAAGTAGCCTTTATTCCAGGGTTACGTCTAATATCCGGATCAAATTTCATATAAATTGGTTTAACCATTCCACAGTTATAAATGCTTTAACTAAACAGACTGTGTTTTATAAATCTTGTTAGTATAGTAGTCTGTCCCAAACTCGGACTTCTAAACTTTATATTATCTTGACAACTTTTTGTCAGGAATTGGTCAAGAACAAACTACTAACTGTTTACCGTTACCAAGTTTAATTCGGAAGTAACTCATGTTAGAATACGTGAAAAGTGGGTAGTTGAACAAAGCTCGCTCTACTTTCACTATACTACTTGGAGTGGTACAGATTAGTTGCACTCCTCCTACATTACTCATACAATATACAGTACCCGGGCGACCAAGCTCCACTCGGATTTTTTACGACAGAAAATACGAGCAAACTCCAGTTCACCAAAAATGAAACCTAGCAAGATCGATTTATCGTCCCCTAATCTACCTACAAACCAAATTTCATTAAAATCGTTGGAGCCGTTTCCAAGACCCAGATTATATATATATATATATAAATTTATTTTTTTTGTCAGCCCTGCTTATACAAACTGTCCCACTGCTGGGCGCGGGCCATCTTCTCATTATGAGAAAGGTAAGTCTGCCACGCTGGCAAAGTGCAGGTTGGCAGACTTCACACATCTTCAAGATCATTGAGAACTCTCAGACATGTAGGTTTCCTCACGATGTTTTCCTTCACCGTTTGAAGTTGCCGGCAATCAACAATGCGCACATAACTTCGAAAAGACTGAGGTGCGTGCCGTGGGATTCGAACCCAGGACCTGCGGATCGCAAGTCAGACGGTCTCACCACTAGGCTGCCGGAAACTTGCAATTCATATAATAATAATAATAATAATAAGGAGGTTCCTCTCTCTGTAGCCCCTACCACCGGCAGCTTGAGCCCCGCCCCGCTGCCGGCAGCACCCTAGTTTTAAGTTTTTTACAATATTTATGTTTATTTTTTATAAGTTTATATTTGTGTTGTAAAAAATTTAAAATTAAGAATGTAAATAAATAAATGAGATAATAATAAAAGCCTTTATTCGCTGACCTTTTTAACTTACATGCTATTCTTATAAAACAGTAGTATTCTTAATTTAATTTACCTAGCAAATTATAATTTTATCAGCAACTATTTTGGTCAGGTTGTCTGTCGACATAGGCCTCCCCCAATTGTTTCCACGTCTCTCTATCCTTGGCAGACCTTCTCCATCCTTTTGGTAAATCGTCCTCCCATCTTTTGATTTGACCTCCTCGTTGTCTTTTCCCGTTCCTTGGATACCATTCTATTACATCCTTAGTCCATTTTTCTTTGTTAGTCCTCATTATATGTCCAGTCCAGTTCCATTTAAGTTTTCTTATTTTCTGTAACACGTCACTGACCTTTGTTCTTTTCCTTATTTTTGAAGTTGTCCATCTATCCCGTAGTCTTATTTTAAGCATGCTTCTTTCCATGCTGCGTTGACAAACTACTAGTTTTTGGTTGTTTTTGCTCGTCGCAGGCCAAGTTTGACATCCATAAGTAAGACATGGTAGAATACATGTGTTATATAATTTGCTTTTCATTGCCATGGGAATTGTTTCATTTTTAACTATTTCTTTTAGAGACCAGTACCGTTTCCAAGTGTTACATATTCTTCTATCTATTTCTTTAGAATACTGGTCTTTTATTGAAATAAGTTGTCCTAAGTATATATATTCATCTACATATTCTATAATTTCTTTTCCTATTACTATATTTTCTTTTACGGCATTCGTCATTACTTTAGTCTTCGTTGGGTTCATTGATAAACCTGCTTTCCTGCTTTCAACATCTAATTGTTGTAACATAGTTTGTAGTATGCATGGTTTCTCAGCGAAAATTACTATGTCGTCGGCAAATCTTAAACGATTTAGGTTCAGTCCGTTAATATTGATTCCAAAATGTCCCCAGTCCAAGTTCCTGAATATATTTTCTAACACTGCTGTGAAAAGTTTTGGGGAAAGTGGATCGCCTTGCCTAACGCCTTTTTGAACTCTAAATTCTTCGCCTTGTTGTTCAAGTTGGACTGTTGCTGTGGTGTTTTTGTAAATTTCTTTTATGATTTTTATGTATTTTCCTTCTACTCCTTGGTTTTCTAGCGTTTTCCAGATATAGGTATGATTCAGCGAATCGAAAGCCTTATTGTAATCGACGAATGCCATATAATACAGTTGTCCGTATTCATTGAGCTTTTCAATTATTTGCTTCACAACATGAATATGGTCGATGGTAGAATAATCGGCGCGAAATCCAGCTTGCTCCCTCGGTTGGTTTTCTTCCAGGTGTTTCGATATTCGCCCGAGTATTATTTTAGAAAATACTTTGTATAGATTGGACATAAGGCTTATAGGTCTATAATTATTTATTTCATTTTTGTCACCTTTTTTGTGTAGTAGGACGATGGTTGATTTCGTCCATTGAATGGGTATTTGTTCAGTTGCTATTATTTCATTAAAAAGATGGGTCATATATTTTGATGTCGCGGGTAGAGACTGTTTTAGTAGTTATTTTATCATCTACAGGAGCTTTTCCACTTTTTTGTGATTTTATAGCCTTTGTGACCTCAGATTCTAGTATATAAGGTATTTCTTCTTCTTCGCAAGCTTCCTTTTTGTCTTCTTCAGGCGTTGTTCTGTCTGTCTCCGTGTATAAGTTTTTGTAAAAATCTGTCGCTACTTTCGTTATTGATAGTCTTGTTGTCGTAATTTTCTTGTTTTTAGTTTTCATGTTTGGTATCCATTGTGTATATTCCTTTAATTGTTTTAGACCTCTCTTAATTCCGCCTGTTTTTTCTATTTGTTCTTTCAAAACATCCAGTCTTTCTGCTTTTTTATGTTTTCTTATTGTTTCTTGAATTTTCTTACTAATACTTGCGATGTTTTGTTTATTATCTTTTCGTTTGTCTAACATTTCATTTCTCTCTTCCATCAATTTTAATGTTTCTTCTCCTAACTTATTTTTCTTCACTTTTTTCGTGCTCGATTTGTTTATATTTATAAGTTCTTTTTCCAAAAAATTATATTTCTCTTGCAATGTTTCCGTATCTTTCATTCCATTTAATGTTGTCCCTAGATCATTCAATATATTTTGTGGCATCGGTAATGTTACTATCTTGTTCATGGTAGAGTGTATAATATGTTTTCTTGATTTGTTGTTTCTGTCTTGTACAACTCCTCTTACCATTCTATGATCTGTATTAAAATTTAACTTATTAAGTACTTCGATGTCATTAAATATATGTTTATCTCTTGTAAGTATAAAATCAATTTCATTTCTATCTATGCCATTCGGTGCTAACCATGTCCATTTTCTCGACTTTCGTTTTTTGAAGAAACTATTCATTATTTTAAAATTGTAAGCGAATGAAAAATCTATTAGTCTTTGTCCGTTGTCATTTCTGTCGCCACTACTGTACTCTCCTAAGACAAATTCATCTTTGTTTGATTTCTTACCAACCTTGGCGTTAAAGTCTCCCATGATAATTATGTTCTTCTCTTGCATCAACTCTGTCATGTCTTTGTAGAATTTATCTTTCGCTAATTTTGTATCTTGTTCTGTGGGTGCATGTACTTGAATAATCGACCATGGTTGTTTAGATTCTGTTAATTGAATGTTGAGTACGGCGATTCTATCTGATATTCCTTGGAAGCTAATTATTTTATCTTTTAAATATTTTTTTACTAGGAATCCCATTCCATATATACCTTTTTGTTCACCATAAGAATAAAAAATGTATTTCTCATATTCTCTTATCTCTTCTCCTATTCTTCTTACTTCACAAAGACCTATGACATCCCATTTTATAGGTGTTATAGCTTCTTCCAATTCTTGTAGTCTGTTGTCTGACATTAACGTTCTAACGTTTAACGTTGCAACGTAAATATTATTGTATTTTCTATTTTTATGTAGGGGTGTATTTCTATCTCTATCTCTATGGGGGGGTGGTGGTCGTGCAACCCCACGGGGACCGGCCGGATTGGGGTTGTTCTGTCTCTGGTTGCTAATGTTTAGTTGCTATTTAGAGTCGTTTGAAATATTAGTAATTGAGCTTGACCTTGGTCTCATCAAATCAAATGCGTTCTTTCTATTTTCATTTATTATAGAACTGTTGGTTACTGTTGTCTTTTTGGCTTGATTCTGGTTATCCGGCGAAGTTAATTGGTCTCTTTTCCTTTTTTCTTTGATTGGTTTCCCTTCTTTCACTACCAGTTGATCGTATTTAATGTATGCAGTGTTTCCTTTCGCACGTTCTTCTATTAGTTTCGGCTTTAATTCCCTTCTTTTATCTAGTACTTCTTTAGGAAAATCCTCAGTGATATAACCATCTTTCAGGCTCCTTTTCATTTTTAATATCTCGCTTTTCTTCCAGTTGTTTGCAAAATTAATGAGAACCGGTCTTATTTTATTCTCTTTGATAGGACCGATGCGGTGGATTTTTGATATATCGCTAGCTTCCAAGGTAATTTTTAGATCTTGTTTAAAAATTTCTTGGACTCTCTGGAGCAACTCAGAAAAAGAGTCCCTTTTCTCATCCAAACCAAAATACAGGATGTTGTTTTTCTTTTTTTCCTTTTCGAAATACTCCATTTTCTTTTCTAATATTTCTATTTTATTTTTCAAAATTTTGTTTTCATTTATTAGTGGTTCTAGTTTTTCGTCCATTTTTTCGAATATAATATTTGTTTGCTTTTCCATCTGTATTTTCATTTGGTCAAAAAGTAATTTGAATTGTCCCTCCATTTTTTTTTTTGTTTCAATAGCGCTGAATAACTTGGTAAGCCGCGAACTCCACACCTACCGCTCTTAATACAGGCGTACGGCTGCAGCCGGATTATTCGCTTGTTTCGATAACAACGAATAACCGTATCGTAGTACGGTTGGGCTCTTTAAACTAATAAAAAACCGTCTATCGTCGACTTATATTCCTTTGCATGACACACTTCACTGATTAACTTATTTAATATCCAAAAAACTGATAGTTGATTTTAATATATTGCTTGTTTTGGTATTTATTAATGTTTATGGATGAAAAAAATTGTTTAAGTATTTCACAGTTCTCATTTTAGTTAGCACTTATTTAGACCACAACAATTTTTAATACACTGCTACAGTACACTACTAATATACTAAAAAAATGAGGGTGGCTTATAAAAAAATTACTAGGTTTGATATTAATATTTATGGATGAAAACTAGTTTTATTTTCATTTTATATCACTGTTCCCCCATTATTAACACTTATTGTAATTTATGTAACATAGTTTGAAAAATATATCATGCACTTTCGAAGTCTTTAGATCAATTTTTCCGATGAACGTAAACAACTTTATATCACTTTATTTTCTAATGAATTTATTACATTTCCATGAATGTTTATATCAAGATAAAACTATTATTGATATATTTGCACGATAATCTATTTTCAACTCCATATACTGTATTTGTATATTTTTAAATATTTTTAACGCGTAAACGATGCGCTCGTTACGGCGCAACCGAGACTAATTTTGAAATTTGCAATTCATATATATATATATGAATTGCTCGTTTAAACGTATTAGATTAGACTAGGTATTAATTGTATATTTTGTATTTTTGTTAGATTGTGAAGCAGTGAGTATCTGGTCCCTGATTAGACATGGCAACCGAAACCCTAACGGCAGGGTCACAGAGAGTATGAAATACATCGCATCTCTCAAGGATGAGATCATAGCAAGCTACGATACAGGCAGGAGCGAACTCTGTGCACAGGTCATTCACTTTTACATATACGGCCTTACTGAAAAATGTTACTTAACTTTAAGCAATGTTTAACTTATTTTGTCAACTTCTCGCTGACACATAATAACATTTGCGGAAAGAAGACAGAGAATTTAAGACTTTGGTTAAAGTTAAAAATATGGTTTATAGACATACAATCTCGAAATGGTTTTGGAATCAGCATATGTTAAATTTTTCTTTACATACCTCTTTCCAAATTAATATAACATAATTTTACCAAGCCTTCCTCGTGAACCAATTGAGTTCGAACATAGCTGTGACATCCAGGTATGTATTCCTAACTACACAACTAAGCACCACTGTTGTTCCCTTGGCACAACTTGTTAAAACCATTTTTTTTTTTTTTGTTGCCCAGGGGAAACCCTTTATGGGTACCACCGCGCCTCGGGGGAGGCTGCGTGGTTATGTGGGAGTCCCGCCCAGTTGACCGGTGTGCCGGAAAGTCCAGTCCAGTCAACCGGTATGCCGGGTTACCCACTAAAACCCCTGGGGTGTTTCGTCTCGGCGCCTGTGTGCCAGGCCCATGGGTGCGTTGATGAAACTCGTCCACGGACCCGGCGGCGCTGGTCCTCTAGGACCCTGCTCATTCGGGGCTATTTCTGCCCCACCGTCTCGGAGTGGCGCGCGGAAACACCGCGCGCGCCATCTCGGGACAACGCTTTACGGGCAGCAGACTCCCCCGAGTCTGCCGCCCACGGCCCGGTTACGGGGGGGGGGGGGGGTTGGAGGCTGTAGAACAGCCTCCTAGCATGGGGAGATCGGAGACGATCTCCCGTTCGCCCTCCGCCGTTTCCTTCTGGAGGATGACTTGCTCACAGAAGGAAACTCCCGCCATCCACTTTGTCTCACCGGCCAGCATTGCACGAAGCAATGCTGGGAGAGACAAATCGCTCCCGACTGCGCTCGTGAGGTCACGGCGCTCGCTGGCCCATGCCGGGCACTCCTCCAGCGTATGCTGCGCCGTGTCCTCGTCGGCGCCGCAGTGGTGACACACGGAGGTCGGTTCCCTTCCGGCTACTCGGCATAGGTACTTTCCAAAACAGCCGTGGCCGGAAAGTACCTGAACAAGCCGGAAGGTAAGCGACCCGTGCGCCCTATCCAACCAGTCTTGTAAGACTGGACGGACCGCCTCCACTGTCCATAGTCCCGCTGTGGGCTGCGCGAGGCGCACCCGCCACTTCTCTACAAGGTCCCTTTGGGCCCTTCTTTTCCATCGCTCCCTCAGGCTTGGTGGGGGATCAACTCCTCGGAGACGGAGCTCTCTGCGCCATCTGTACATGGCAGCATAGAGCTCCGCCTCCAAATCCCACGGTAGCGAGCCTGCCAGCGCGGATGCCGCCTCGAAGGGGACAGTGCGGTAGCCACGTATCACCCCGACCGCCATCGCTCTCTGAGGTTGTCTCAGGAGAGCGGTTGACTTCCGGGTCAGGGTGTCCGCCCACACTGGAGCTCCGTACAGCGCCATCGATTTTAGCACTCCTAAATAGAGGTGCCGACTCGAGGCACTTGGGCCACCCAGGTTCGGCATGAGGCGCTTGAGCCTGCTGCACCTCTGAGTCTCGGGACCAGCTCTGTAAAATGATGGGTAAAATCCCATCTGCTGTCAAGATGGAGCCCTAGGTACTTCATAGAGGACTCCACCTTGACCTGTGCACCTCCTATGGAGATGTGGGCGTTTGCGGGCGGTGCCTTTCTGGGGCCGTGGAAACATAGGGCCTCCGACTTTTCAAGCGCTACCCGCAGTCCCAACATCTCAATTCTCTGCACCACCCTGTTCACCGCCTCCGTAGCCTGTCGAGCAGCCGCCTCGAAGTTTTCTCCCCTGGCAATGATTAGAGTGTCAGGTGAAATTCACGCCCGGAGGTAGAACGCCTCTTAAGGCCCAGTCGTAGCCGATGTTCCACAGGGCTGGGCCTACAACCGAGCCCTGCGGAACACCGCACGACATGGTATGCCTCGACCACCCATTCCTCGTGGGGTATATTACCGCCCTCTCTGCCAGGTATGAGGCGGCTAGTATGGCCTGCAGGTATCTTGGGAAGCCGTGGAACGCAAGTGCCTCCCTCACGCAGCTCCAAGGGATAGAATTGAACGCGTTAGCGATATCCAAGGAGACTGCGACAACTACCTCTTTTCTGTCCACGGCTTCGTCCGCAAGGGCCCTCACTCGCAGAATCGCGTCTATCGTGGACCTGCCCTTACGGAACCCGAACTGGCAGTCTGCCAGGTTTGGCCCCACATCCTCTAGGTGCCTGTAGAGGCGCGACGCTATTATTCGCTCAAAGAGTTTGGCGATCTCGTCCAGTAGGACTATTGGTCTATAGGCTGACGGTGTGTCCTGCGGGCGCCCTTCCTTCCTAATAAGCGTCAATTTACCTACTCGCCACTCTCTTGGAAAATGTCCCTGAGCAAAGCATGCGTCAAAGAGGGTCCTTAGGCGCGGCCCCAAGGCCTCTAGCGCCAGCACCCAGGCCCGGCCGGGAATCCCGTCTGGACCCGGGGCGGTGTCCTTCGCTTTAAGCCTCAGTATGGCTGCGCCGAGTTCCCCCTCCGACACGAGAGGAATCTCTTCTACCCTTTCTACTTCATTCAAAGGAGATGTAGCCATGTTTGGCGGCCGAAAATTTGATCTCTCCGGGAATAAATTCCCAACGACACTCTCGAGGAGCCGAGGGTCGAGTGTTTCAGTCAGTGGGGGCACCCAAGGGCGGATCTTCCGCCTTACCTCCTTACCTCCTTGTATGGGCGCCCCCATGGGTCGTAGCTGAGTGTCTCCAGCAGCTCGGCTCTGGCTCGAGTTTTGGCGTCGGAGATTGCCCGCTTCATCTCCTTGATGGAGTTTCTATAAGTCTCATAGAGCAGGTTTTCGACGTCCAGGTCTCTATTATGTCGCCGTCGAGATCTTGTATACTGGCGTCTGGCTGCTACGCACTGACTGCGTAGTGCAGCGATGTCCTGAGACCACCAGTATACATGACGCTTCGGTGGACGTGGGCCGGCTCTGGGCATGCTAGCGTCGCAGATGTGGGTCATCCCGTCCCGGAACCACGCTGTCTCCCGCTCGATGTCCAAGGCATCCGGCGCACTCTCTGGGCTCGACTGCCAAGCCCGGACGATTGAAGCCTCTACGAGCAGGTCCCGGTCCAGGCTCTTTAGGACCCACTTTGGGAAGCGACTGCTTCTACCTTCCTGGCGTTGAGTAACGACTGAGGAAGAGGAGAACTCGCACCTAATGTATAGGTGATCTGACGCAGTTTCCTCCTCCACGAGAACCCTCCAATTGCTGATGTGCTGCACTACTGATGGGGAGGCAAAAGTGATATCAACGATCGATCCTCCATTGTGTCGAACACAGGTATTGGTCCTCCCGCGGTTGATGATGTCTAGATTAGTCATCATCACCCAGTCCTCCAAGGCACTGCCAAAAACATTGGGCGCCGGAGACCCCCACGTCGTTGACTTGGCATTGAGGTCTCCAGCGACCAGCACCGGGCAGGGTAATAGTTGCCCAATGAGGGCCCCCAGCCCAAACAGGAAAGCCTCAAATTCGGCAAGGGATCTGTTCGGTGAGAAATAGACTCCGATAATTATAATCCCTCGCCATTTCACCGCCACGTATCCTCTGCTCCTGGCCACTATGATGGGAGGCGGAGTGGCAGAACCCGCCACGATGACCACCGAGTCGTCGACGTCCCCCATCCAGTTATCCCGGGGTGGGACAAAGTACGGCTCGGCGACTATTGCGATCTCTATCGACCACTGTGCCATGCTCTGCATAAGCAGGTCTTGAGCATTAGCACAGTGGTTGAGGTTGCCTTGCAATATGTTGTGGGCCATACTATGAGCTGTCGTTGGCCATCTCCACCTCGTTCCGTATTATTATTGGAGGGCCGCGATTGGCTGCCCCGTCAGGCCTTCTCATGGGGCGTTTCGGCTTGGGTGGGGAACATGATTTGCTCCCCACTAAGTGGTTTGCCGGTCTATTGGCGGCTGCGCACAATGAGCACTTCGCTGATTCAGCAGAGCAGTTGGCCTTTTTGTGCCCCGTTTGTCCACAACGATAACACTCGTCACTTCGGTCCGTCTCCGAGGTGCACAGCGCGCGAGCATGTCCACTCTCGAGGCATCTGTAGCACCTCATTCGACGGACCTGAAGCAGCTTTACCGGGGCCGCAATCCAGCCTACCAATAAGCGCCCCTCCTTTTCCAGCTTTTTAGCGGCTTCCACCGGACAGCGCGCCCAGATTGTACCAGCGCCTTGGTAATTGCGCTGTATTTCTCCCACCCTGACAGAGTCCACAGAGCAGCTACCTTGGCTCGCGATCGCTTGCGCAACTTCCGGAGACCGTCGTCGAGTCATCAAGACCCGTGATACGCAGTTCTGCGCACTTTGTGGGTCTTGATACCCGAACCATCTCCGGGTCCAGCACCTCCTTGAGTTTTTGGGCCAAGGTGTCGGCTTTACCCCCACTCGTAGTGCCCGGGATCTCTAAGATCCGGGCTCCAGTTGCCGCCCTTCGGAAACGCAACCCAGTAATGTCGCAGCTGGCAAGGCTGACCTTATTCCGAGCATCCGCCAGCATACTGGCATATGTAATGCCCTTTTCCTCGGCCGCGGCCTGTAAGGTTATAACCACTGCTGAGGAGCGCGCGGGTCGCAATTTCGGATTGGAAGGAAAAGTTTTCTGGGCTGGCGGGTTGACCTTCTTCACCAGCTTGCCTCTCCTCGTCACCACGGACCAGCCCGTCTCGTTCTCAGATGGAGCCGGTTGGGAAACAGCTACCTTTCCTTTTGGTGGGATGCCCGGTGTTGCCTTTCCTTTCGCCTTTGAGAGCTGGTTTGGAACTGAGCTCTTCAATCCACTGAAGCCGGGCTGCGTTGGGTTAAGCTGCCCAGGCAGAACAGCCTCTCTCCTGCGGTCTGCAGCGAGAGGTGGACGGACTCGCTTTTCCGGGAGGAGACGGTCGTTTAACGCCTCGTTTATCATATTCCCCACGTGGTCCATGATAGAGCGCGCCATGGTCTCCATTTCTGAACCGTGTAGGCCAGGCGAGCTTGACATCTTTATGTCAGCAATCTTTAGCCCTGGGGGTACATCGGAAGAAGTACCTCGGTTCCCCTCCATCTCCATTCTCTCACGTAGCTCGGCCAGTTCCTGGCGAAGGACAGACACCTCATTTTGCAGTTGCGTATTGGCTTCGAGCAGCATAGTCGTCTCGGCATTCACCGTTCTTTTGGTGAGGGTTTCCGTCACGGATTTCAACGAGGCTACGGATTCCTTTAGGGCACGCTGAAACGTACCCTTCAGGTTTCCAGACCTCAGCGTCACCTTCGTGATAATGCCTAGATCCTCCTCGGCCCGTTGATTAAGCTGGACGACCAGCTGCTCGTCGGTGAGCGCGGTTCTTTCAAAGCTCAGCCTGGCTCTGTCTTGCTGAGCACTTAGCGCTCTCTGCTCCAGCTCGTTCTCTAGCTCGAGACTAGATTGTACCCGTTTTTCCGCCAGGAATTGCTTCCTGCGGAACCTCTTCTCCTCCTGCTCCGTCATTGTGGGCTCTATGGAGAGCAGGCTATCGGTGTCGCTTGCTGACAGCTCAATGCCGATATCATCATTCCGCCTTCTTTTGCTGCCACTAGCAGCTCGAACACCAGACCCCTCTCCTGTCTGATCACTTCTGCTCGCCCTTTCAGGCGCAAGGATCTCTGTTTCCTTCTTCTTCTTCTTCTTTTTTTCCATGTTTGATTGATGGTTTGTGCCCCCCCAGAGTACGCGGGGCAGCGTGCCGAAGCACGAAGGGATTCCTCGTTAGACCCGCTAACGAGACCCTCCTGGGTAGTCTTTTGCAAATCCGTTCTGTTCATTATAATTTTAGGCTCAATTGAAGGGTAGAGCCTCCCCTGGGGGGTCTAGTGGCCAAGCCTCCCGCTGACCATGCCCGCGCGCGAGCCCGGAGTCGCCCCGCAGAATGCGATGCGGCTCCGGACTCGCGAACGCGAACACTCCTCTCGGCAACCCCCGAACCTTAGGATTCGGTTTGCTCCACACGGCGACTCCCAGCACGCAGCCGATCCGAGGGACCAGCCACCTACAGAGAGTCGCCACGCGCAGCCGCACTCCGATCCATCACGGATCCACCGCCTCTCCGCTCGCTATCCGAGCCTTGCTCATCCACTGTGCCCTCTGCTGTTCAGAGGGACACGTGGAGAGCCCTCGTGTCATTCCGTCTCGTCTGGCCACGTCGGTCCCAAAACACGTCGCCCTAACGGGCACGCATAGGGCCCCCGACGCGGCTATACGAGCCGAAATGCTCTTCGCTCCCACTGAGCCTCCGCTCGACCTTCTGCGCGAGTTCTACACAAACCGTGTAGAACACGCGGTCTCGCGCCTCTCGCCAGTCATTTCGCTCACTGTCAATAAGATCCCCTCAAAAGGAGGAGAAGTTATTGACAGTGCCCAGGGTGCACCAGCCCCACTACTACCCTTCCCCCCCAAAAGGAGGAAGAAAGGTAGCAGTCGGGCATACGAGGAGGCGACCAGCACTACACCCCAACTTGTTAAAACCATGCCTTGAGACACAACTACAATCAAAAGAATTATAAATTTATGAGGCGCTTGCCTCAATATTTTATTTATAGATCATAATATTTTAGTTGTATCCTTTTTTTTTCTCTCCCTTATTCTCTTTGTTAACTACCCCACCATCTATTTATTATTATCATTTCTCCATCCCAAGGTTACCTGGAAGAGATCGCTATTAGCGATAAGGTCGCCTGTTGTTTCACTAGCATTTAAGCCCTTTTCACTATGTAATTTGTGTTTTAGTTAAGGTGTGAACAATAAAAAGTTTATCTATCTATCTATCTTTAATAATCAAAGAATCTTAAGTACTGCGATCAGAAAATTACATTCTATGCAGTAAATTTTTAACAGTAATAAAAGTTTATATTTGTACAGTTTAATAAAGTATATGAGTAATACAGACACGTTAGAAATAATTAACTCATCAAATTTTTCAGGACATACAGAACTTGCGAAAATGGACCTGGAACGAGACGCTCGAAACCGAGCCGTACGTTCTCACAGAAACGGGCTACCAAGAACTATTCGACATCGGGTCGAGACTTCGGGAGAAATATCCCCACCTCCTGCAGGGGACACCGAGTGACTATTACTTCCGACCAACCAATGAACAGAGGACCGTTGTTAGCGCCAGGGCCTTCGTGCATGGCTTGACGGAAGGCACCAAACTCAGTTTGACCCCTGATCACGCGACTGTGAAGGATGAAGTCATCATGGTTTTTAAACTTTTATGTTTGCAATATCATAAAAAGGCATCTCAACATATGCGACATATGTTGAGATGCCTTTTGCGACATTTGATGCGACAATTGCAAGACATATGGTCATCGTGGCGTAGCATAGTATACTTATAGTCTACGTTGTCGATGAGGTCAGACTGTTTGTAGAAACCCGCTAGGCCTACGTCGTCGATGAGAAGGTCAGGCTGTTTGAAAACCCCGATTCGAGGACTTCGACCATAAAGTCAAGGTCAAAATGTGCATAAAATACAATTCTGCAGGTAATGCAGTACCTTTCGCGCTGTACCTTTTGCAGTACGCTGGGTCTGCGTGCTTCATCTTCGACCACATCGTCGCTTTCCAACAGGTGAGTTGGTGGTCAAACGTGGACCTATTCGCAATAAAAATTAAAAAAAAAACCTTTAGTTTAGGGCCTAGCGGGCCATATCAGGGTCTCGGAAACATTGCTCCAGTGTTGCTGTCATCGAAATCTGTGAGGAGGACTGTAAAGTAATCATATGTGGCAATATTAGGTATATTCAAAGTTGAATAGACTATCTTTATAAAACCGGTCACAGCAGATATTTTAGGATTTTCGGCTTTATCAGTGAATGAACTTCATTCTTATAAACATCCAGTTTAAACATAAAAAAATAGGTTCGATGACCTCAGCAGACCCAATACTGACATTGGATTTCAATACCTGTTTTTTTTTTTATGTTAGATCTACGATCGATCACTCTCAACTGATGTGGCCGATGATTAATCTCAGGGCGAGATTAATGGTGCATAATCTACTATTAAGCCTTACAAATAAAGCTTTTTTTTTTTTAAATAGAGCAAAACTCTCTTCTCCTATGAAATTTTACCAATGATAGATAGGTCAAACAAGCACTGAGGCAACGCATAGGAATTATAGCAGTAGTTGATTTGATAATTGATCAGATCATTATAATTTCAGCACTACCAACACTGCGCGCGGTACCAGAAGACGGTGAGAACGAGCCACATGCTGCGGGACCAGATGAGAATTTACTACAATACGGAGGAGTACAATAATGTAACATTATCTCATTATTTTACTAAATAATGTATTATTACGAGTGCGAAAGCTTGTTGTTTGGTATGGGTCAGGGATAACAATTTATTGGTACGAGGAAATGGTAAAATAAAATCTTAAACAAGTATACAAAATACCCGACTGCAGAAAAGCAGTTTTTGCAGCACTTACACTTAACACTTACTAAGCACTAAGCACTTACGATTTCGTTACGCTTAATACGCTGTTGAGTGTACGTTTTTTGTGAGAAAGTATGCGCAAAATTGCCATAAAAGATTATAAATGCTAATTCTTTAAAATAAATTTTAGTATACTTAAGTAATCACTTGTTTACTACGAAAATGTTCGTTGCAAGTTACGAAAAAACGCATTTTTTAGAGTTCCGTACCTCAAAAGGAAAAAACGGAATCCTTATAGGATCACTTTGTTGTCCGTCTGTCCGTCTGTTAAGACATGTATCTCTGGAACGCGTAAAGGTGCCTCGTCACAGTGTTGAGGGCTCCTCAGGTAATTTATTTAATATATAAGTATTTCTGTTGTAGGTATCATAGTCCCACGTTGCGTGTCGTATAAGTTTTAAAACAATTACAATCTCAAACATCTCGTTATTTAATTCAATTTGTACAGGAATGTTTACATCGCGAATTTTTGCACCATTTTAACTGTGGCGCCCAGATTCGGGGCTTATGACTCATCATAACTCCAAAACGGACTATTGTTTGGTGGCTTGACTAAGAATGTTTTCCAAATAAATATTTAATATATTTTTGTGGACATTTCACACAACACCATCTAGCCCAAACTAAGCAAAGCTTGTATTATGGATGGCTGATAGAATACATAATACACTTTTTTTTTGTAAATATATAGGTACAAAACACATAAAACACCCAGCCACAGAACAAACATTCATGCTCATCACACAAATGTTTGACCTGGGTGGGGATCGAACCCACGACGTTACAGCTCAGCAGACAGACATACTACCAACTGAGCCACAATATGCCAGTCAATTATGTTTATTATTAACATAATTTAGTTTTGTACCGTTTTACTCCTCATCAAATAGGGAGAAAATAGGCGTTACTTCAACGCTTGAGCGCCTTGTTTAATTATTACCCGACTAAATATGATGACATGAAATTTATGTATCCTAATCCTTACTAATATTACAAGTAAACGAAATAGCGTATTTTGAAGTCGGTTATTTTATATTTTTTAATTTTCCAGGTCCGCAGAGCAGTTCAACAGCGCCTAGGCATACACACTCAGTTGAAAGCAGAGGATATCTACGCCATCTACGAAATATGTCGCTTTGAGCGCTCTTGGGCGAAAGTTTTTCAGTCCCCCTGGTGCGCCGCCTTGTCTCGGTTTGACCTGGAAGTACTGGAGTATAAAGATGATGCCCGGCATTACTACTGGAACTCATACGGATACTCTACGGTATCTACAAAACTGCAGTTACAAAAGTTTTTATTTCGTTTTTCCCCAACTATACCAAGCATAATGGCAACTTAGCTGCGTATGCGACCTCCAGGGATAACGTAACATTTGAACTATAACTTAAATTAAACCAAGTGTGAGTTAGAGGTACCACCTTTTAGCCGACCTTTTGGGACCTCATGACCGGGTCCGCATAAGCGGGTGGGACTTGTGAAGCATCTGACTGAGTAAACCTTTCATTAAGGCTAGTGCTACAGATGGCGCCAGTAATGCTAAGCTAATACAGATTAAATGTGTCATACCCCGTAATTCTATTCATGGGTTAGTATACCACCCTTTGTTGTGGGTTCAAATCAAGCGTACCTCCAACTACGCATTGACATATATTATTGTCTTATATTTTGACCGCCTGCGGTAATTTATTTTTCCACTGGCACGAACTTCTGTATGGTCTTAAAAAGAAATTATTGTTGAGGGAGATTAAGCCACGATCGCTTCGAACACTCAATACTTATCTACCAGAGTGCACATCTGTGGCTTACATATTGCCTCATATAATACTAAACAGTGGAACTAACTGGACACTAAACACCTTCAGCTCGATAAATCGAAGTAAATACAACCTCGGTACATTCAAGACCGTTGCTGTGCTGATTATAAGCGTGAATATGCATCTCATGGGCAAACGTGCTCTATCTGCAACAACATAGTTTTTTTTTCTATCTGGTGAATTGTGATCAAACGTTGTTCCTTCTAATTATTAAAAAATAGACACCAACGTAGGTGCTCCAATCTATGAGAATTTACTGAAACAAAAATGATAATGATATTATTACAATAGTTTTTATTATAATACAGAAACGTCCAGAAATTTAAGGTGAAATCTCAAAGTGAAGCTATTTATCTTTATACAGAACTAGACGAAAAACAGCCTACCATCATGCTAATTATTTTATTTCATCTTGCAGATCAATGAAAAGTTAGGAGGACTACCTTTAAAAGATCTCTATGAAAACTTCGAAGCCTCCATTAACGGTCAAGGCAAGAAGATTGTCTCTTACTTCAGTCATGACACGATGGTACAGATGGTCTTCTGTGCCATGGGAATCTTTAAAGACGCAGAAATGCAAATGTCGTCCAGGGATCCTCACAGACTGTGGAGAACCAGTTATATTTCACCTTTCTCTGCTAACATTATAGCAGTTTTAAACAGGTGTATTATCTTATTTGTTATTTATTTAGCTATATTAAAATGGGGTTCATTAAAATACCGCATTTATTATATAGTGAATAATGATGATCTATATTTTTTAATCGTCGTTAAAGAATAATACAAAGATGGTCTATTGGATTATTTGCATCAGCATGCTCTCGCGTGCTCCTGCGCAACTGCAGTGATGTCATATTTTATAAAGTCACCTCACCAGCCGCGCAACTTATGACGGTTGTCAACATTCTGTTAAACCTGTTTACGTACTGATTAAATTACGGACAGGTATCTATGACCAATGTTTGCTTCCATCATAATATCACCGCAATCATCTTTTCAGCAATAAGGAGTCCACTGCTGGACATAGGTCTTCCCCATGGGTTTCCAACAAGACCAGCTAAGGCGTATAATAACTCTATGGTTACCTTATAAGAAAATTCAACTCTCGTAACGAGCTGTGGATATATCCCAGTCCATATCTCGTACGGAGTCTTTACGAGACCGATTTAAAGTGAAGAAATCTATAGAAGAACGAAAATGAGTAACATAGAATATAATATAACACAGCGGAATAGCAACTTGAAGTGCCCGGACCACTGCCCGGGCACATAAAAGGAAGAATTGATGGCCGATGGAGCCGAAAAGTTTTCAATTGAAGAGGACGAGTTGGCAAGCCTAGCGTAGGATGACCAACGACAAGGTGGACAAACTACCTTTACAAATAGCATGAAGCGTTTTCAGGCCGTTTCCAGCCAAGCTTTATGGAAATCCATTAAATATAGGGAGAGGGCTATGTCCAGCAGTAGACTTCTTGTGGCTGAGATGTCATCATCTGTCGTGATGATGGTTTTCTAAGAAGGTCAGGCATCAAAGAATTTCTTAAAATGATTTCTTTTATTGACATGATTTCTCTTCGCTTGTAGGTGCAAGGAGTCAGACAGCGAATCGTATCGAGTCCAGATCTTCATCAACGAAAAGGAGACCGAGCTGTGTCCTATAGAAGGTTGCACTTGGCAAGAGTTCAGAAGCAAATTCGAATCTTTCAAGTCACTTGACCTGAAAGATTCAAACTTCTGCGATTTAGATTATACGGTCACAGAAACGGAGACCAGAAGATTAAGGAACTTGTGGATAATGCTGTTAGCTCTACTCAAACTTTGGATATGAATATATAAATTTTGAAATAATTGAGTAGCTATTGTATTAAACTGTGATAGTCTAACATTTAAATTCCCTTAAGCTGAAAGGCGGTGACTGACTTGTAACGTCTGTTTGTAATGTGTCGAACTTTTGTAATGACATAATATCTTTACATGTGAGCATATAAGTTATGGGCTTAAAATAGATAGGGGCCCTCTACCTTTTAAATTGGGTAAATAGAAGATATTTTAGATACAACTATCTATTCTATGTGTAACGTATTGATACATTACCAATGCAAGATAGTACCTACAGAAAGGTTTTTTTAAAATATTAGTTAGATCCATCACTGACCACCAACTCGCCTAATATAAAATAAAACCGGACAAGTGCGAGTCAGACTAGCCCACCGAGGGTTACGTACAAACTAGTTGATAAAAGGGGGAAAATTTATATTTTTTTATATTTTCCTTCATAAACCGCAAATTACACATCGTAAAAATAATTAAAAACCTATTTTAGCTTGTGCTAATGAAGCTCTTTCATATGATACCCCACATGATATGATTAATTCACTTTGAAATTTGGACCCTCATTCCAACGACGACGTCGAAGATCGAGCGAAGTGGAGAAACAAAAGCAGGAAAGCTGACCCCACCCCCATATGGGATGAATAGCTAGGAAGAGAGAGAGAGAGAGAGATTCCTTGCATAAAGGCCCTATTTTTTTGTGATTAAATTAAAAATATCCAGTTTTCCGATTTTTTCTTATATGTGTACTATAACACAATGCTTCTTGTCAAATTTGATAATTCTAGGTAAACGGAAAGTACCCCATAGGTTTCAATACCCTTGTGAGTGTGGAAATGTGCGTTTTTTACGACATATTCAGCTGTAACTTGAAAACTGAGAAATTTTATATTTCTTTTTGCAGCAAGAGACTATGGATTTGCGCATATGGTTTTAATTTCAACTCGATACCTTCACGCGTTCCCGAGATAAAGGTCTTGACACCCGGACGAACGGACAGACGGACAACAAAGTGATCCTATAAGGGTTCCGTTTTTTTCCTTTTGAGGTACGGAACCCTAAAAAACAAAGTTTTATCTGCTTACACCTGAGTAGATTATATTATGTTTATCTTTATTCTAATACTGCACTATCTAGAAAAAAAGTAAGTTAAAAAGTTATAAAAGTTCAATATCTTATAGGTACGTAGTTATTTTTAGTACTTAACTACTTATACTAATATTCTAATGTTCTAGGAAATAAAATAAAACTTCCAGATTAAAGTATTTTATGACAACGATATCGCTTTATTAGATGTCAAATGTAGTAGAGGGGAGCGGCGCGCGCGGCACGGAGCGGTGCGGGGGTGGGGGGTGTGTCTCAGGGTACATGCGCGCACGCAGCGCGCGCGTCGCTCTCTCTTACTCTCGATACATACTCCACGGTAATAAATAATATAAATAAATATCAACAAGTTACAAAATATCCTTTCGTAAAAAGACGTAGATCCTAACAGTGTATATTTTTTTCATTTGGCTTACAAAAATTTTTACAGTTTCTCGTTTCACGCTTTCGTACGTAACACTGTTAACATGTATAAAAAGTTACATAATCAACGAAAAATCTGTACAGTCCGTTTTTTGTTTTTGTAGTGGAACGTTTAGAAATCTTCGGGCGCCAGGTCGAACCTTGGTGGGAAGGTCCCAAAGCCATCGCCGAAGGCGGGGCGCGAGCGCTGGGGCTGAAACACAAATGAATCAGGTCAGTACGACAGGTCAGTCGGCGGTCTGGACACAACGCCGTGCAGGACGCATGCTACTCAAGTTCCATGCCTTCGCGATAAAAAAGGGTACTATTCTATATAAAGGGGGGCCCATCACTGTTCTCGGTGCTCTGGGAGCATCCAACAAAACGTTGCCAACTTACATTATCTCCAGTGCTGATTTAGAGACGCCCTTTAATGGACGCCTAGACGAAAAGAAGCAGAATTTAGTTCCTATGAAGTCGCTAGTGGTCAAGATAATTTATTAGATAAGGAAAGGTGACAACTCACCGCCGGGCTGACTCCTCTCGCGGCGGATCCCGCGCGTCCCTTTCCACGGAACTTGCTGATGGCTTGTTCGGCCAGGTCTGCCCTTTCTTCAGCCTCCTCGAGCTCCTGTTGCGCCTTGCGGAACTTAGCCAAGTTGAGGGCGGCGATCTCTTCGGCCTCCTCGATCTGCCTCTTGTAGGTCTTGATCTTCTGCTGCAGTTTGTCGACAAGGTCTTGCATGCGCTCGTGGTTCTTGCGGTCCTCCTCAGCCTGGAAGCTGAGCTCCTTGATGCGTCTTTCCGATTTGCGGAGGTTCTTCTGTGCGTCGGCGTGTCTCCTCTGTTCGCCGTCGAGCTCGTTCTCAAGCTCTCTGACTCTCTGTTCCAGTTTCTGGATGGCCTTCTTGCCTCCCTTGAGTGCGTTAGCCTCAGCTTCGTCAAGTCTGACCTGCAGTTCCTTGATTTGTTGCTCGAGAGCCTTGCGGAGCTTCTCCTGTGTCTGAGCGTGATCCTGTTCGGCGCGGAGTTCGTCGGCGAGACGAGCGGCGTCAACCATTGCCTTCTTGGCCTTCTCCTCAGAGTTTTTAGCCTCGTTGAGGAGCTCGTCGAGGTCGGAGTGGAGGGTCTGGAGTTCAGACTCGAGTTTCCTCTTGGCGGCGGAGAGAGAACCAGCCTGCGCAGAGAGCTCGTTGAGCTGCTCGTGCGCATCACCCAACTCCTGTTCGGCCTGGCGGCGAGCACGGTCGGCCTGCTCCAGCAGCGTGCGCGACTCCTCGAGCTCGTTCTGGAGAGCGTTGGCACGTCTCTCCGAGATGCCGAGCTGTTCACGGGCGTCATCGCGGGCGCGCTGTTCTTCTTCAAGTGCGGTCTGCAGGTCCTTGATCTGAGCCTGGTAGCGTTTGATGTTCTTCTGGGCCTCAGCGTTGGCCTTGTTGGCGTGGTCCAAAGCGATCTCAAGCTCGTTGATGTCAGCTTCGAGCTTCTTCTTCATGCGCAGGGCCTCAGCCTTGCCCTTAGCCTCGGCTTCGAGGGAAGCCTGCATGGAGTCGAGGGCACGTTGGTGGTTCTTGCGGGTGTTTTCGAACTCCTCCTCCTTCTCCTGGATGCGGCGGTCGATCTCCTGCCTGACCTGCGACAGCTCGAGCTGAGCGCGCAGGACCTTGTTCTCCTCCTGTTCGAGAGCGGCCTCGGCCTCTTCGAGAGCGGCCTGGAGCTCGTCCTTCTCGGCCTCTAGACGTTTCCTGGCCTTCTCGATCTCGTGGATGTTGCGACCACCCTCTCCGATTTGGTCGAGCAGGTCCTTGACTTCGTCGGCAAGGTTCTTGTTCTCGCGGCGGACGGCCTCGAGCTGTTCCTGGCCCTCCTCGTACGCTCCCTTGAGACGGAACAGTTCGGTGGAGTAATTGCGGCATTCCTTCTGGCTGGCGTCGAGCTCGGCGGCGAGGTCGTCGACCTTGAGCTTCCATTCTCCGATGATCTTGTCGAAAGCCTTTTGCTTCTTCTCAGCGGCGTTGGCGATAGCGGTGGCACGGTCAACCTCGAGCTGCAGGTCCTCGACCTCGGTGGCAAGGCGCTGCTTGGTCTTTTCGAGGGCAACAACCTTCTGGTTGAGAGACTCGATGGTCTCCTCGGCCTCGGCAAGGCGGGCCTGGAGCTTGCGCTTGGCCTCCTCGAGTTCCTCGGAGCGAGCGACGCCCTCGGACTCGTACTTGGAGCGCCACAGCTGGGACTCGGCGTTAGCCTTGGAAAGCTGGCGTTGCAGGTCAGCCTTGCCTTCGGCTTCCTCCTCGACCTGTTCGCGGATGTTGTCCAGGTCGTGTTCCAGGTTGCGGAACTTGCCAAGGAGGGTAGCGCGTTCCTGTTAACAAAAAAAAAGTCATTACCGTTTTACAATACTTTATTAGGCTCTCCGCAGCATTTATATGGTCAACGGTATCTTAGTAAGGTAAAACGTATATTAACCAATATATTACATATTATTTATTACCTAGCATCGGAATAAATAATATGTAATATATTGGTTAATATACGTAGATTATAAATTTATTAGGCATAAAAGAGAGTACAAAAACAATATGGAATCAATATATAAAATACCTATACATACTAAATATATTATCATAATCTAATAAAATAAAGTCTAATTCTTAATTAATGTAAGGCTGCAAGTCCCACGCATGCAGACCCTGATCTGAGAGTCCCCATCACGCTCGCAGCGTGATGGGGACTATATACGTATAATTTGTAATTTGATTTAATTATTGTATCGAAATACTAGTTAATTCATTTATTGATTGTTATTATTTAATTAAATATTTAAGTCAATAATAAAATAAAATGTGTACCAATGTCGGCGCGAAACATATACAAACACATAATGTAGTAAACAGGAATACGGGCTCCCATGATACAGGCTCTGCCTAGTTTTGGGCCCTCGAAATCCTTTTGTAACTTGTTAAGTTGTTTATATAATGAAGACTTTGTAAATCATTATTAAACTCTTATGAAATAAATGAATTATTACTATTATTATAAAACATCAACACTAATAATTTTCGAAATAATATATTGGGACAACATTAGTCTAGTTATAATGCGATTTGCCATACATATGTAATTACGATAATAAGACATTAATAACGATACCGTGATCTGAGGCTTTGAGTGTAAATTCATATTTATAATAATGTTGTTTCATTATAAAATATCTCTTAATAATGCTTTCACTAGTATTATGTAATATATTTGTTATATAATACTTACGCGGGCCTCCTCGTCGGCGAGCCTCTTGGTGTCCTCGAGCTGGGTGGTGAGCGACACCTTGATCTTGGACAGCTGCGACACCTGGGACTCGGCCTCCTCCAGCTGGCGGAGAAGGTCGGAGTTCTCGATGGACAGCTTCTTCTTGGCGGCATCCAGGTCGTTGAGGGTGCGGTTGGCTTCGTCAGCCTTGCTCTGGACCTCATTGAGCTGGTGCTGCAGCTGCTTGACGATCTTCTCTTGGGCAGCCTGCGTTCATACAAATTACAGTCAAGCCGGAGTTCTGTATATGTTTTCACTTAATTGTCGCACTGTGTTATAAAGTTCAACTATGTTGTAAGGGTTTGTTTTAAAATGTGGTTTTGAATGTGATGTGATATATTAGTATTTAATATTTATAAATATTTGAGTCGGTATAGTCACAAAATTTCAATAAGGTCAGTGGTATTGATGTCTTAAAATAAATTTAGATTAGTTTAAAAAATATGGTTAGGTACTATTAACTATTCCATGCTCCAGTTATTTGTTATCTTTATTTTCTTAATCAATATTTTATATAATTTACCAAAAACAAAACAATAAAAGCAGTATTAGCTCTTTTGCTGCTGTATGAAAATTATTTAATTAATTGTTTTTTACTATTGCTATAATTAAAATGTTAATATAAAATGGTTAAATATTTGTCATGGGTATCTGTTATTTGTGTTTTGATGTATCGTGTTTTCTATTTATATTTCCATTAATCAGCGAGAAGCTGCAAAGCGATGTCTGCCCAGCAAGGGCTGAGGCCACAACATAACCCTTCCGTCTTTTTGTACCTTTTCGTTGGACAAGTGGTCGACACCCGCACGAAGGTCATTGACTTCGCTAAAGTATTGAGAGCGCTCTTTCTCAGCCCTGAATGGATAAAATATTACAAAAATATTTAGTACTGCATCGTCAATAAATAATTGTAGGGGCCTATCTGTTTGGGTAAAGTGATTCCATGTCGAGTGTGCATATCTCGGGTAGATGTCGGTTCCATGCAGGGTCACCCCGTGCGACATGCGTCGTCGGACAACATGGTACCTTCTCCCGGGCTACTGAATCGACAGCCGCACGCGTGTTGTTAAGCTCGCTGTAGCAAGACGCCCGGTCATGCTCGGCCCTGGATTTTGCATTACGGTCAATAAAAATGATTCTAAACTTATTTTCGGCTCTATCTCGGAAACAGATCACTCAATAAAACCGCACGTGCAGTCTGCGGATTTCGATCGTCTATGACTAATCTAATCAAATTTAGAACAGAGATGAAAATAGTGAAATACTCACTTAGCCTTGAGCTTGTTGAGCTGGTCGAGCTGCTCGCCCATCTCGGCGACAGCATCGTTGTGCTTCTTGCGTAGGTTAGCAAGGGTCGACTCATGCTGGATGTTGGCCTCCTCGAGGTCGCGGCGCAGCTTGCTAAGCTCAGCCTCGCGCTTCTTGTTGAGCTCGATCTGAGCAGAGGTAGCGCCACCGGCCTCCTCCAGACGCTCACCCAGCTCCTCGAGCTCGCGAGCGAGGTCGGCGCGCTGCTTCTCAGCCTTAGCGCGCGCCTGGCGCTCGGACTCGACTTCCTCCTCGAGCTCCTCGATGCGGCCCTGCAGCTCCTTGATCTGCTTCTGGAGCTTGCTGACAAGGGACTGCTCATCCTCGAGCTTGGCGGTGAGGGAGGAGATTTCCTTGTCCTTGCGCTGGATGGTCTGCTCGAGCTCCTTCTTGTTGCGCTCGAGGTCGGAGACGGCCTCCTGGGTGAGCTTGAGGTCACCCTCGACCTTCCTCCTCTGCTTCTCAACGTCAGCGCGCAGCTTCTTCTCGCGCTCCAGAGAGTCCTCGAGTTCGTCAAGGGTCTGCTCAAGCTTCTGCTTGACTTTGTTGAGGTGGTTGACTTTGTCCTCAGCGGCCTGAAGCTCCTCGGCGGTCTTCTGGGTGGTCTCACCCTGGAGTTTCTTTTCCTTGTTCAACTTGTTGATGAGCTCATCCTGGTGGGCGATCTCGTCGTTCAAGTTGCGGATCTGGTGGTCCTTGGTGGCCTTGTCTTGCTCGGACTTCTGTACAGACAGCTCGAGGTCCTCAACGTCCTTCTTCAGGCCAGACACTTCCTGTTCCAGCTTTTTCTTAGACTGGAACAGCTGGTTGCGGGCGTCTTCCTCCTGAGTGAGGCGGTCTTGGGTGTCCTAAAATAAAAATAAAATAAATCGTTTCGTTCAATTTGATAGATCGGTTGCGTAGGCAAGTAGGTTTTATTGTTCGTATCTGGTTCATGTCTATCGGCACCAAATCGACAATCACTGGTTTGCAATAAAATCATGCACAACTTGCAGACGCGGTATATATTTAACTCTCCGAACTATTTTTCGTATAAACAAAATCATTGTTTATTTAAAGAATCACGTTAAGAGAACACGCTGCGAGGTGATTCGCAACACTGTAAGCAAAGTGGGTTTCTACTAATTTAGGTCGCGGCATGCCTTCCGTACGATGTTTATCTAAGGTACAAGATTTCATCTCGTTTAATTAGTAGCACTCATTAGCCGTGGATTCTTCACGCAAAATTTTCCCGACCTGAATATTAATAGCTATTTCAGTTTTCGTTACACATAACCGAACATTGAACTATTTCTCGTTTATGGATGTTATTAACTTGAAGAGGATTTTGAGGGTCGTATTTTTTAAAGTATCAGCCTTAACGTGACTCACCCTAAGCTGGTTCTCGAGGTCAGCCTTCTGTGCAGCAAGCTTGTTGGCGCGCTCCTGGGTCTCGGATAGCGAAGCTCCCTCGCCCTGTAGCTTAGCCAGGAGCTCACTCTTCTCGTCCTGGAGTTTGCTAGCCAGGGCCTCGACCTCCTTGCGCAGCTTTTCTTCCTTTTCGAAAGCCTCCTGGGCCTTCGCCGCCTTCTCCTCGAGTTTCTGCAATACGTTGTCACTCATCACACCATTCCACTCGGTTATGTGAACTTCCGCCATGGTCGGTTTATTTAATCAAAACATAAATACAAAAAATAGGAATGCAAATGTGTCGGTTCGTTCGAGTCGGGAAGGGTGGTGCGCGCGCCGCCGACCGCTCCGCTACTGAGCGCTGGAGTTCTCCAGCGGGTGGGTCGCCCCCGCACACACAAGCTGGAGAAAACGCGCGGGGAGCGGTGCGCCCGCGGGCGGCGGACGAATTCAAATATGGCGCAGAAGGTGTTGCGGTGTCGCGTAACCGACAGGTGGGCGCGGTCCGATCTATTTGTGGGTCCTGAATCACGCGCTTATTCTGCGGTGGCGGATCAAAGTGCTCGATCAGTTTAATATCCAACCGACGATGGATACGTACCGCGATCTCGTCCTCGATACGAGTGACGTTGAGGAGGGGCTTGACCTTCTGCCACATCTTCCACCAGGGCCAGGTGCGGAGTTGCAGGTATTTGCGCAAGTTGCGCTGGACAACTTGGAGGGCAACCCTGTTTGAAAAAAAAAACATGAAAATTCAACTCCGGCCGACACGTGGAGAATGAGACAGGTGTATCCAAATATGGAGATCGGTTCTTACCTGGACTGAAGTCGCAGATCAGGCTCAAAAGGGACTAACAACGGTTGCCAACTGGCTGCAAGACAATCTACTCACACTTAATGTAGAAAAAACAAAGTACATGACCTTTAACACTACCAAACGGGCGTATCCTAGCTCTATGACACTTAAAATTCACACATGCATGTCAAGTTCGAATATATCCCTGTCCCTGTCTGGAATTAGAACGTGTGAATACTACAAAGTACCTAGGTGTAACACTGGATCGTTGGTTAAATTGGGGACCTCAAATTAATAATCTATGTAATCGAATTAGAAAAATGTCACACTTATTTAAAAAACTAGGTTCTGTTGCTGATCCTGACACTCTAAAAAATATTTATACAGCACTGTGTCAGTCAATACTTAGTTACTGTATTGTGTGTTGGGGATCTGCAAACAGAAGAGTTTTTATGAAAATCGAACGAGCACAGAAGCTCATTTTAAAAGTCACATCTATGAAACCCTACCTATACCCTACTGACAAATTATACAGTGAGACCAAGTATCTAACAGTACGTCAGCTGTATATTCTAGCAGTTACCCTAAGATTTCACAAGACTGCTTTGAGTAACATTCATCCATCCACAAAGGCTGCTCGACGCAATGTCTGGACAATCCCTTACACAAAAACTGTGTTTGCACAACGTTCATTCTACTTCAAAGGCCCATTCCTATACCAAAGATTGGACAGTTCCTTTAGCATTTTAAAAACAACACGTTTTATATGCAAACGAAAAGTTACCAATTGGCTGGCATCACTAGATTATAATGCAACTGAATTATTACCTCTGTTCCTGCAGCTTCTTGTACTCCTTACGGGACAGGTAACCGCGGATGTAGGCCTGGAGCCAAGATACGATCTTGGACAGCCTGTCGTCACGCAGCTCCTCCATCTGACCCAGGACACCAGCACGGAAGAACACCTGCTCGTACAAGTTAATGTTAAAGGGTCGCTCTTTTACCCGTTTCCACGTCAAACATATAATTCATTCATTCATTTATTTATTCCGTAAAAGCCATTTCAAAAGAAGTTTTTTTTTTAATTAACCAAATTGTTAGTGAAACATAACAGAAAGACAGTACAAGAAGAATTATAATATAGATAGGAAACAAGGATGTTAAATTTTATTAACATGCACAGAGAGTAAGGAAGAATTCAGATCATGTTGTGTGTAACACATGCTGACGCATCTACCTTAGTCTTTCCGAGCCTGAAAGACTCCGAATCCAAGCCGGTATGTTCGAGAATTTTCTCGGTGGCTTTCTCTGGTGTAATGGGCTCTTTGAGGAGGTTCGGGCACAGAATTTTGTATCTGCGTTCGAGGAGCACAAAAAATATAACAGTGGTGTGTAATTGTACAATGTATGTAGGATATAGGGCAAGGAATAAACTCGAGAGTCAAGTAGCTTGGACTCTCTAGGGTCTATAGCAGGCATATAGGGTCTAAGCAGTCAATACAACAATATATCTAAGTTAAATTATGACACCGGCCTTATTTTGGTGCTGGATAATTTAAGAAGCGCATAAAAGCCGAATGACCCGGGCAGTGTGTTGGGATCACCGGCACAAATCGCTAACTACTTTTGCTCAGACATGCCTTGGTGTGTCCGAGACGGTAGGACTCAGGATCTAAACCGGTCGCTTCCAGGATCACTTGAGCGATCTTCTTAGGATCGGATTCTTTTTCCGCAGCTTGAGGGGCCAGGATCTTGTAACTATATTATCAAATATGGACACACAATGAGGGATTGCTTACATACTACAGGTTCATACATAAACATAATACATACGATGCATTCAGTATCTTGTGTACATGAGGTCGTTGTGGAATGGGTTGGTTCTAAATACTGGGATGAGATAATTCAACATTTTAAAAACTATCATGATTCTTTTCAAAAACGTTGGAACTATTTGGATATGTCATAAATACATTTCAAAAAGGGATCATAAGGGTTCATCCGATGATAATGTTTAAGTTTGGTGGTCAAATTGGGATGCAACAATTCAAAGGGTCTAAAACGAACTCTTTAGAGTCGTTCTAAGTTTCTATAGGTCATGCTGTCACCACAGAAGGGTGGTATCAAGTTCTGATCTTGCCTTGGTATGACCAATACGATAGCTTTCAGGATCGAGTCCAATAGATTCCAGACACTTAGCAGCTGCAATTTTGGGATCAGGTTCTGCTGACATGATGGCGGGCGCAAGAATCATGTAACTGTTTTCAAGTAATACAATATTATTATCGTCGTCCTCCAGATTCCTCTTCTATTAATATATCTAACACCTGTACGATGAGCTGTCACTGACGAGCCGTACGATTAAATTTAGAAAGTGTTACTCAGTTGCATGAATGTTTAACTGACGTCATCTTTTGCAAACACCAAAATAAAAATCAAGGCAAATATTCAACAGTGGAAAGAATTTGTTTTGACTTCTTCCGAAAATATAGTCATGTCGAAATAAATTTAATCTATTGGTATAAAAATAAAGTTCCTATTGGATGATTCGCTGTTTCATAAATAGTTTTCGAATGAGTAACAATGTTTTAAAATAGATTTTGATGGAGATGTTTACGCAGATGTGTACTTACCGAAGCTTAAAGTCAGGGTAGACCATCCTGTTGGGGAAACCTTTACGGCAAATACGGATGCCTTCAAGCACACCGTTACAGGTGAGCTGGTGCATCACAAGGTGGGAGTCGATAAGACCTGCACACCAAAACAACAGTCATATAACACATACACTTATAAGCAAAAGTTGGTAAATCTCGGTGAACTTGAATATTTTAATAGTGTTAACAGAAGACAAGGCATTGTGCCAGTTATCATGTTATTCATAATATCAATCCTATGAACAAAGACATAGGATTTTATCTTTGTACTCGTAAATGGAGTAGTTAGGGCGAATTATGAGTAGTAATGAGTAATATGACTCACCAGCCTGCTTCAACTCGTTGGGGATGATACAACGTACGAAGTGAGGCTGGGTAGACCTCAAGGTGGTCATGAGGTTGTTAAGTTGTTCCTGTAGGAATAAATATTGTCAGTTTTGGTTTCTATTTGCTGAACGCAATATTGATAATTAGTATTGCAAAGATTTTACAGATATTTTGTAACTTTTCAAGTTCAAGTTATAGTTACAAGTAGATTACTGGTAAAAATATTCTAAACATTGAAACCAAATTCAATGAGATGATGTAAACTTGAAGTATCTTAATGAACATGGAACCACACATAAATTAGTTTAAGACACAAAATAACAAACACAAGCTTGTTAAATTTCACACGACAGAAAACCTAGATACGTATTTCTAGGTAAACTACATTACTGCTTCAAATCCTGAAGGTTGACACACATGGTAAGTATATTTTTTGTGCATCTACAATGAATGATAAGTATTCTAAAGTAAATAAAAACATGAATGTGCGAGAGTTGATGGTAAATATAACTCTCTGACAGTAACTGGTCTACTGTAAAATGATAAAACTCGATGCAGATACTGAGTAGTTTTGTTCTACATCGATAGTGGTGATTAAAATAAAACAAAATCACCTAAAACACTTTGATATATTATACCTTGTAAGCGGAGGAGACAGTAGCGAAACCACCACCCTTCTTACCGCGACCGCCTATGTACGTACATTAACAAGCAATGATTAGTATCAGGACAATCACAAGAACATCACTATAGACATGGACAATAGGGACAATATTCGATGACAAAACACCTGCGACATTGGCGACATGAGCTGTGCTGTAAACTATACAATGACGGACATGACATTAATGAAAGCGTGCAAGGCTGGCCCTAAGCAACGAGTGACCAAATTATGTAATGCGCATATACGCACGGTCGGTGCCAGCCTTAAAGCAGGAGACAGGTGACAGAAAAGCGAACGTAGAGACACAGAAGCGAGCCTTATTTGTGTCAGTTTACCCTGTATAGTGATGATACGGTCTGGAAAGCAGACCCCTTAGCGCGCTTGCCACCAGCGCCTATTTGTTGAAAAATTAATAAAGGAGATAATGATAAAACAGTTGGCCAATCATAGAATTAAGATGAAAATGATAAAATAGTTTTGAAATCATAGAATCAAGTTGCAAATGCTAAATTAATTTGTAATTTATTTCTATAGAGATATTTATGAAAGGATATATTCAAGATTGTGATGGAAAGAGTCATTGAAGTACTTGGTGACTCATGATCATGTCGGTGTTCATAAATAAAATGACAAATGTAAGAGATTTCTATGGATTCTTGATGTATGTTCACAGTTGAAGTATAAAACAGCTCATGATACCTGTAACTCTAACGGCGTCATGTTGCTAAATAAAGAACATGATTATAAAATATATTCAGATTTCATTTGTATAAAAAATATTAAATTTAAACTTATGAGAAGGTAAATAGATTTTGTTTATATTAAGTTAATACGTACCCTTGCCACCGGCGGCGCTAGCATCACCAGACTGACCAGGATGGTCAGCAAAGATCTCAAGCAACAGCTTGTTCTGACCCTTCTTGAACTGGTCGACAACAGTGTCGTTAAGCGGGTCCTTGTTCTTCTCAAGCCATCCAGTGATGTTGTAGCCGACCTATTCAATGAAGATAAATTTATGTTAGAATCCATTGAGTACAACATAAGGTATGATTTAAAAGATGTGAATGTCGAAAAGGTGGACGATTTTGCACCTGCGGGTGGATATGGATAAATCGATAAATGTACGACAATTTTAAAATGTTTTTAAAATATACTTACGTTACCGGCGTAGTGACCAATAGCGAAGTGAGCGGCTTGGCAACCAGGCTTGGGGGGCTTGGGCTTCAGGTAAGGAGCAGACTTGCCCAAGTGGTTGTTGTTTAACTTCTCAACGAAGGTCTGATCGGTGGCTTTCGGGAACATAGACTCTTCCTCAAGGATGGAGAGGATACCCATGGGCTGGAATCGAACCGGTGAGATTAGTACATGCCTGTGACGAAAACATATTCAGCATGCTTCTTTGTTTTTTCTTTGAATTCTGAGGAGGATCTTTTGTAAAACTACTAAAAATATATTCAAACATTGAATAAATTATTATTGACATGAATTTATAGTGTAGCAATTAATATTCATCACAAGTTTATTTCGTGTAAAATATATGTATGTCTGGCAAAATATGTGTCTGAATTAAATATTTTCTTCTAAACATTTTTTATACATTTAATAATAATACAATATTATATTACATACAGTACAGTACAGTGTTTGTTATGCATTACTTTTAAAAGCGACATGCAAATAAATTGTGTTTATGTGTAGCAATAGTGCTGTGCTTTTGAATTAGAAGGCCTAGAATAATTTTATTCAGTTTAAAAATATAAACGCGATCAAAAAATAACAGCTAACAAAAAAAATGCGTAAAAAGCATTATTTTCTATTTTGTATGCATAATAATCGATAAATCAATATTAATTTCTCTATAAATTTACTGCAATATGGCAAAAATGCGTAACAAACCATTAGTTATCCATATATGTTGAATGCATAATTTAAGCCGAAGCTACATAATGTTTACTGTTATCATTAACGTTTTGCAAGCTCTGCATTTGTGCAAACCTAACTAGGACAATGTATAAACGTAGGATGTATCTGAATCGCGGTAGCTTGATGCATAATGTTTATCTACAATATTACTAAATTTGATAGCAATGGCTTCGCTTGGTTGAGATGCGTGTGTGGGTCAAGCGATATCTTTACTGACGTATTCGTTACCGGGGTGGGAATGCAGCCTTGTTTACTTGCGGTTGCAGGCCATGACTATAGCTCGAAGCCCTGTCAGTCGCGGCCCTACTCCTTCAAGCTTTATACTTAACATCTCTAATACCTTTTCTATAAGATTTATGGTCGGTTGGAGATCCATACCGAAATCTATGAATTCCCATTTGATCCCTTCTCTTTCATACTCCTCTTGTTCTAGGACGAACATGAAATGGTTAAAGTATTGTTGCAATCGTTCGTTGGTAAAGTTAATACAGAGCTGATTGAACCCGTTTATCTGCATCGCGAACAACATGTAAAAAATAATCGATATCTTATTAAAGCTATGAAATAATTTATTCTGTGTCGCGTGTCCTGAAAGGTCTGACGTATTAAAAAGAGATAGTAAAAATACACACAAGAGAAATCACACAAAATCACAATAAGCAGCATTGGAGAGTCTCTCAAATAATGTCGTATATATTGCCAATGAAAATTTTGTTGTAATAAAAAAATAATTAACTAGTAATTTCGTTGACAATATTCAAGGACTCTAATGGCGTGAGGCAAGCGTTCATGTTGCTTTACCGCCATTTATACCTTTTCTAAAAGGTCAATGCAATTTTGGAGATCCATGCCAAAGTCAATGAATGTCCATTCGATGCCTTCGCGCTGGTACTCCTCTTGTTCCAACACAAACATGTGATGGTTAAAGAACTGCTGTAGTTTCTCGTTGGTGAAGTTAATGCAGAGTTGTTCAAAACCGTTGAACTGCAGTGAAGGAATGTTAGGTTAGGGGTAAGGTAAAAGGCAGTAGCTGTGGATCTCATTCCACAGTTAGGTGTCCCTAACAAACCCTAGAATTGGACCCGTCTATTCTGGCCCTGAGAATATTAGTGAGCCCGTCACTTCTGGCTCGAAATTATATCCATACACATATTGACGAAGTACAACACGACCCCGTCAGGACTGCTCCCAGCGTCGATGGGGCAGACAATTTATTCGACTATTACCTTCTCGATCAGATCGATACAAGCGAGCAAGTCCATCCCAAAATCGATGAAGGTCCAATTGATACCCTCTTTCTTGTACTCTTCTTGCTCAAGTACGAACATGTGGTGGTTAAAGAATTGCTGGAGCTTCTCGTTGGTGAAGTTAATGCAGAGTTGCTCGAAACCGTTGTACTTTTGTAAATAACAGAAAACCCAATTGAGAGATGTGAAATAATAGTTAGTAACACGTCTAAAAACTATACTACGACCACCAAATTAGTGAGCGGGATGTCTGCTGAAAACTGAACACATTGTGGGAATTGTCTAGTGGATCCCACCGAGAGTTTTGGACTTTCGGTATACCTTCTCGATAAGATCAATGCAGGCTAGCAAGTCCATTCCGAAATCAATGAACTCCCAGTGGATGCCTTCTTTGGTGTACTCTTCTTGTTCAAGTACGAACATGTGGTGGTTGAAGAATTGTTGGAGTTTCTCATTGGTGAAGTTAATGCAAAGTTGCTCAAAACCGTTGAACTAAGGAAGTAAGGTAGCATTATTATGAAATTCTGTAAAAATTCTTACAACTAAAATAAACATCATGTTCAGCTGGTAACGTCATCGCTGTATACATCAAAATTATCTGAAAAAAATATATATGTTAAACAGTTTGTATACGAGATAAAATGTGTAGTGAAACATTGTGAACAAACTGGTTTATTTGCATGATTTTGTAAACTTTTAACAACTTTTAAGGTAGCCATATTTGCCAATGGACCAGCTTCATGAACATTGATTCAAGGCAGACTGTTCTGAGAGTACAATATTAAATTAAAGGCACTCATGTTGTTTTACTTCACATTTCTGCATATTTTAAATTCACATAGAGTAAACCGGACGAGGTTAACTCTAAGTCCCATCTCCCCAGAAACTTACGTCGAAGATCTCGAAACCGGCGATATCCAGTACACCGATGAAGTGCTGCCTCTTCTGCTTGGTGTCAAGAGTCTCGTTACACTTCTTGACGAGCCACTTGAAGAGACGATCGAACATGCCCTTGCAGAGAGCACCCACGGAGTTGGTGACCTGGTCCTTGTTACGACCCTGGGTGACGAACTCGTTTCCGACCTTGATACGGGGCTTCAACAAGTTCTTGTACAAGTCAGCGCAGTCAACACCGAGGAGGGTGGCGACCTTCTGGCCATCCTGTAATGCGAACATAAATATATAATTAGATTTTCTGTTATATAGAACATAATATGAGAGAACGTGTAGATTTTGGCGAAATTGAAATATCTATTAATTACACTTTTTTTTTTTTTTTTTTTTTTACACATTACACATTTGATTCTGATTTTATTATAGCAGAAAAAAAATTGCCGGGCGTCAAATACAAATGTTTCTATTGTTAAATGAATTTTATGAGTATAAAATAATAAAGGTCGCGATTCGTATGAATAGTGGGATGAAAATACTGACCTCAGTACCGTCGGCTTCAGCCTGTTCCTCGCGACCCCTCTGCTTGAACTTCATGCAACCCATGTGCATGACAGCGGCGGTGATCTTGTATACGTTGTCCTTCTCCTCCTGGGTGAAGCCCAGGATGTCGAAGGCTTGCTATATTGAGAAAAATATATTAGAACCATGACAATTTTTAGAACACTCTTTTAGTTGAGATAAATGGAATAAAGTTTTTAATACATCAAATCTGGATTACAAACAGTAATGAAAAAAGAAGTTTATAATATTTTTTATTGGGGCTTAGAGTAAAAAAGAACAGATATAAAGAATGCGCTATTCAGATTAATGTTAAAAAATTGAAAACTGAATGAAAAATTGAATCAAGTACAGAAAATCTTTAAGGAAAAGTAAATTCCGAGAAAGTATATTTTTAGTAAATAAAAATTGAAAATATCAATCAGAGTAACCTGATGAGCTTAATCTAGGTTAGTTTGTAAAAATAAAAGCGTTAATAACAAGCGCGTGGGTGGACTATAGGAAGGGTATTGGTGCACAGGTTTGCTGTTTTAAGGCAGGCTTTGATATTGTATCTACTTTACTAGGATTTTACTAACGAAGCCATTTCAACATAACAATATTTTTGTCACAGAAGTAACTGTTATATAGAATTTGACTTCAAAAGTTATAATCAGCTGGATTTGCTGATTTAAATTCACGTTGGTTGGTATGGTGGACTAGTAAAAATTTTATCCATTTTTTTGGATGTTTGGATGGCACGGTTTGTAACACCATCTTAAACTAATGTATTGTATTCTAAGATGATATTTCCAACTCTATCCATTACGGGTAACATAATGGTCCTCGTTTTCGATAACAGTTCTGTATATATAATACAGAGTTCGTTATCGTCAGATGGCTCAAGGGACCTACTGTATCTTCTTCCAATCAAGTATCACTTACGTCGGTCAACAAACATTCCTCGCCGTCATCAATGTTGGGGATGGTAATCTTACCCTGAGAGACGTTATAGTAATCGTAGATGTCGTTTGATAACATACACTGCTCTGTTGATGTAAATAAACAACACCGTCAAAAACATAAATATTGTCCAAAGAAACCTGCAGACCCTACTACTATCGTCGAACCTGTCTATGACGTGTCTGTCCACATATTAGTTTGTTTGTGTCTGTGCGGTGCTGGATCGGGATTCAAATGTAGTTTGTGTAATAAAACCTGTGCAAAAAGCCCTGGTAGAACTCTTGCAGGGAGCGGGCATTTCACGTGTCTGTCAGAAATTTTGGTGTAACAGGGACCAATGCACGGATATCTGAGGCAAGACGCACGCTCCATGCGCGGTTCGCAACTTACGACCGTCAGTTCGAACTCCAGAGCATCGTTGATCCCAGGTATACGTGTCTTCCCTTGACTTATGAGGGGATAGTCCGACGTACGGGAGGTAAGCATCGTCTTCTCTGTGAACACCAAAATGTTCTGACATACATGCGCAGACTGAGCCTCGACTCAGACTGAAGCGGCAAGCGGTTAGCGATTGGCATGAAGAAACTTAAAGAGTAAAGAAAGGTAGGTAAAGAATGAGATGAGCCAGCAGTATTATCCTGGACTCACGTCGGTAAGTCTCATTTCCTCGCCGTCATCCACGCCGGGAATGACTGTCTTGCCTTGCGACACGATGTTGTAGTCCATGACGTTGTTCGACAAAAGGCAGATTTCTATAAAACGACACCAATTACAGTCATATTTGATAATTGGTGTCTCAGTACTAACGGTAAAACATGCGTTTCTCCCAGCCTTGAGGGATAGGGGAACTACACTAAGGTATCTCTGTCAGTATAAGACGAGATGCATGAGGCAACGCCAGTATTAGACGCGCCTTCAACTTCAAACAATGATAACCACAGCCTCCTGTTCCTAAGGGCTGAACTTACGTCAGTAAGCGTACATTCTTCTCCATCATCTACGTTGGGGATGGTAGTTTTTCCTTGCGAGACGATGTTATAGTCATACACGTCATTTGACAGCATACACTTCTCTAAATATTAAAAAGGTAAAACAATTAAAATTGTATTGATGAATTTTGTGGTGTAGTGTTGTTGTGTCTGTATCGTCAAAATCGAAGTCCATCTGATACTGTTGATTTACAGATCATACATAAATACATAACGATATACTCAATTATTAATATTAATCACATTTTCAGTCTAAATATTGTTGTATAAAATAAATTTTGATAAACATGTAATTCCAAAATATAATTTTTGTTTTTTGACAAAAATTAAGTAATATAATGAAAAAATCATGTTTAAGACTAAAATTTATCGAAAAAAATATCTACTAAATCATGATATCTGACAGTCTGATCAATATAATTGCTTATGTATTTAAGTAAACATATTGTTCAGATGGCAAAATCCATAACTGCGTGAAGAATTTTTCATCTGTTAATAAATCCATACGCACCCTTAAGTCCTGCGACAGAGCCAGACATCATCTGGTAAAAGATGTGGTAAGAACGCTCCAAGGTCTGCTGGGAAATGACACGGGCCTTCTCGAGCAGGTCTGGAGAGGAAAATTAAGCACATAGTCATTAAACAATGGCAACTCTGCCCAGAGAATATTTAAGTTATGAAGAGTTACGACACTAAATAATTCTCCATTATTTTAATGACCGTTATTATTGATAACCGAAGTGTGTTCCTTGAACTTATTGCAATTGATACTTTCATAAAATAATTAATCTAAGTAGTTCATGATAACAAATAGCAATAATTTGACTTCATTTCAACTTGACATTGAAATAATTATAAAAAATATGAATGACTGCTTTAATTAAGTTGAAGAAAAGATATCCAAGTTACTTACAGGTCTCGATGTCAGCACCAGCCAGCTTACCAGAGGGGCCGAAGTGGATACGGATGAATTTACCCTGGGGAAGGAACACAAAACGTCTTGTATCATTTCAAGTCTCTTCACGGTGATTTTGACCGGTACTAACAACGGTTTGCTGAATATTTTTAAGATGTAACACATTTGACTTTTAAGTTAGAAGAAATATTTTTTTAATGAGAAATTTTCATTTCTTGATGAATGAAAAAGTAAAAAGGTTGTAAATTTACTCTGGGAATACGTATTTGAATAGTAGTATAAAAGTAAAAGTGTACTTACGAAACGGGAGGAGTTGTCGTTACGCACAGTCTTGGCGTTACCGAAGGCTTCAAGTACAGGGTTAGTCTGTACGACCTGGTCTTCAAGGGAACCCTTCTTCTCGGAGCTGGGGTCCTTCTTCTGAGAAGCACCCACAGTGGCGAAGTACGCAATTACCTTCTTCGTGTTCTCAGTCTTTCCGGCACCAGACTCACCGCTGTTGTATTGTACAGTTATTTAAGTCATTTGACTTGAGTTTTGTAACGTTTACATCGACATGGATAAAAAATGCAGCAATATTCTAACAGTTTTTTAAATTTCATTAAATTATTTATTTCCTTTTTTTATATTTTAGATTAGAGAAACTTTAATATTGTGTGCATTGATTTTGTAAGTACCTACTCTAAGATTTAGTAATATTTGGTACTATTGAATTAGATTTAGTTTTTAAGGTTAAAATATATAAACTTACGTAATCAACATAGATTGATTTTCGTGGTTGGTCAACATGTTGACGTAAGCGCCGTCGGAAATGGCGAAGATGTGGGGAGGTACTTCCGAGCGACGCTTGCCTCTGTACAGCCTGGCGCATCGTGTGGTGTACACGGGGAACCTCTTGTAAGGGTTGATAGCCACACAGAAGAGACCGGAGTACGTCTGTTGGTTTAACGAACATAAAATGATGACAGCCGTAGAAGTGATAAAAAGGAGGAGATTGAAGTCGTATGATAATTTTTGCGAGGAGGGAGGTTAGGAGATGAAACTGAGATAATTGGGAAATCGGATGTAAGTGATAAGCAAGTGAATAAGGTATTGCCTTCACTGCCTCTTTCACGTGGTAGTTTCACCTAGGTAGTGAAAAAGGAAATTGGTCGGACAGATTTGACTATTTAGTATAGTCAATGTGGCATAAAATTGGTAGGAACAATGTAATGATAGGGTTGTTTATGGATGTTAGGAAGGATAATGAAGTAGTATCTTAAAAACTAAATCTAACAACACACGAACACAGAGAGAGTATTGTAACGATACTGTTGATCTCTGTGCTTATAAAAATGAGACAGAACGCTCTGCAAATATTGTTTGTAATATTATGAATTAATGTATGATGTATATCATAAATTTGTAGATAGGATATTTGCAGAGTTTCGTCAAAACAACCAAGAAAAGTTTTCACCCATTGTTTAAATAACAAATCCTGAGAAAAACAAAGTCGTAGAAGTAGAGCAGGGTATAGTAGCGATACCTTTTGCTCTACGACAAGTGAAAGATAGACGCTCCAGCGTTGGTCACAACGAGGAAGTAAACTCTAAACACAACACAAAACTATTCTATGAACACAAAGAAATCTATTCTATGATAGAAATTCTAAAAACTATAGAAGTCCTCTGGATGGCTCCGAGTTCCCTTGCACCGACTTGTCCTTCGTAAAGGGTTCAAGATCGGTCCCAAGATAAGGTTTAGTGACAGAATGGGCAAGGAGATGGATCAGTAGACACATTTACTACGAACATTCGTCTAACGCTCTTTGAATATGCATTAGTAAGAACGTTTCAACGCCAAATTATTATCAAATCATTAATCTTAATCTATCGACGAACACAATGCAACAGCAATTAGTCCATCGAGAGAGAAACTTCGTGATCTATCGATACTAAAATATCTGACGATAAATAAATGTTACTGAAATAACAACAAGTGACATGCCGATGTCTCTATTTATAACATATCAAACAACAGTTGATCCGTTCATGGGCATCTATTGCACTTTAGCTCTTGGTATATATCCAATAGTATCGAGAAAATATGTCTACTGTGTCGACAGATTGGAGAGGTGAGGTACATGCACACTTCAAGACCGCAATCCTTCGCCGGCTGGCGACTTACGTAAATGAGCTTATGGTAATATCTCTGCTTCAAGTTATACAATACTGAAGCGTCGTTGAGGTATGTCAAGTTGGACATATCCTCGCATTTCTCGTACTTAGGCGGGTTCACTTGAGCTACAAGGTCCTTCTTGAAGTCTTTGGTCTGCGGGAGAGATGTTTACATTAGTGTGAGTAATAGTAAAGGCGCACTTGGCGCCTACTTACATAGATCAGTTTCGCATAGTATCGTTGTCGGAGGTTGTGGAGCACTGCTGCCTCGTTTAGGTACGTCAGATCTGCCATGTCTTCGACTTTCTCGAATTTCGGCGGGTTTACTTGTGAGAGGAGTTCCTTTTTGAATGTCTTCTCCTGCTCATTTAAGACACATGCTTAGTAAATGTTTACAAAATAATCAATTAAAAGGTTAAGCCTTAAGGCTAAGAAGGTCGAGGTTGCCAGTCACATTGTTGGCATGGGGGTATAGTTACTAAATATTTATAATGACGTCATAAATTTATCCACTGCAAGGCAAAAGTTTCTAGTATTAGTAAATTACTATTGTATTATATGTTTGAGATATAAGTTGACCTTAACCCAAATACCTAAACTTCAATACTTTAGATAACCCATAATATATCTCGAATAAATTTAGTAAATTAACTAATATATGTATTAAGTTGTACTGAACGTCTTTTTCTCCAGTTGTAAGTATCTTCTCTATTTGATCCCACTTGAATAAAATCAGGAGTAATTACCTCTCCTCCGGGAAGGTTGACGGTCACCAGGTCTCCCTTGGTGGCCTTGATCTCTCCCTGCAGGAATCCCTCCTTCTCGTCCGGCACCCAGCATGCCTTCTTGCCATCGTAAGGTTTGCTCTGATCGATACGCTTCTGTTCCAGAGAAACGAACAGGTACGGGGTCGGATCGGGGTCCTCGCCCTCTTGTACGATGGGCTTCGGCATGTTCGGAGGGCTAACAAGACTTCTGGGCTAGTCGAGACACGAGAACGCAGCCCTTGAGCCTTCCTGCAAGCAGACAGCGCCGGTGAGAGAGTGCCCGAGCGGCGTGGCTTGTGCTTGCTGTGCGCGTGCGGCTATTTGTGGGTGTAACCCGAGTCGCCGGGCTGGGCTCGCTGCCAGCGCTCCGTTTGCGTAACATCGCTTCCAACGTTTTTATTAGCTTATGCCGAACGCGGCCCTTCGCGGATATTACGTCACGGGAATGTGCGCCTGGAAGCGAGCCAACAGATTTATCCGTCACTGGATTGTTTATTGTCTTTTATGGTGCTGGTTGATGGGTCAATGGAATTATTATTCAATACTATATTTGGTTTATTTCTATTCTGTTTATCTATCTATTTTTATTTAATATGTTTACTTGATTTTTTAATTTTGTATTGTTGTTTTCTATTTGAAAAACTTTCAAATTAAAATTCTTATCTAATTTATTTCATTTATCTATTAAATTTATATAAGATCTCTATTGAGATTTTCTGATGCATAGCTCTTCTATTTCATTAAATTTTTCGACAAAATTATTACAGATAAATTATTTTTCTTTTCAAATACAATTGCTATTTGCTAGGCTTCATTTATTTTGTCATTAAATCGGCATTCAAAAGCAAAATTCAATCCAATCAAATCATTCATTAAATTATAACTTTTATCTGTAATTACTGGAATACTTCTTTTTAACAACTTTTAACTCAGTAAAAATCGAAACATTCAAAGGCGCTGTCTTTGAGGTTACCAATCGTTCCGAAAACCACTGGATAATCCAACCGGCGTTCTATTATTAACATGAACCATTAACCAAACACCAGAAAGCTCACTCCAGAGTCCGAGACACTTCACAATCAATCCAATCACGATAAATCAGATGCGACAATGCGGCGTCTCACGTCACAGGTGCACTGAGGCTGGCGGCACTCGCGGATTGCACACAGCACAGCCGCACGCGCAGAGACGTGCGCGCGTACTCACGTTTGAAGCCGTTCTGACCGGCGGCGGGCCGCTCAGATTCTTTTTATACTCGCAATACGATACCATCGCGCGCGATCACCCCATTTTAGGCGGATGGCAGCCTGGGGCGCAACACCAGCTACACTTTCAGACAAGCTTAGCTTTCACTTGGGCGAGCGCGCGCGCGACAACGCGCACTCCCTGCAAAATGCGGCGGCAAAAATGCATTCCAGACGCCGCGGTGCCTCCAGCGACGTATGTTTACTAATAAAACCTGGAGCGAGCTCTGGATACTGCTGTTCGAGTCATCGAAAACAGACTAGGCTCATTATTATATCTTAAAGTTGGTTAAATGTTGTAAACATCGACGGCGTTTCAACTTTATTGCGGCGTTAAGCGATGATCGAACAGATCTATTCCTTTATTTCCTTGATCTTTTTTATAGAGCTCGATAAAGAACTCGATAGATCTTCATTATTTTACATAAAATCTTTTTTCTTTTGATAAGTGTAAGATAGTATTTTGATTTTACAAGTATATATTTTAAATTGCATCGTACGTAATTTATGGGTATATTTTGGAAATAAACTCTTCAATGTATGTCGTTATGATGAAGAAGTGTCAGATCAATGAGTTTGTTTGTTTATGCTATGTACGTCCTATATCCGTTACCGTTGGAGTCGGATTTTATTTTGATATTTCCAGTTTTTCTCGCTACGGGAAATTATATACTTACCTATTATGCATATTTACTACCAGTTTAAATATTACGACTATAATTTTAACAATTTTTTTGCGGTTTTTTTCTTAAACTACGAAGCGCTACGAGACACTACAGCAGTGCAATGGTCATACTTGTTGTCTACAGCTCGTAGCGATCGTAGCAGTCTACGACATAACTTGGTAATTTAAGTGTATAAAATTTTGTAACTCAGTTAATTATTTTCTCAGATTTATTAACATGTATCATTAATGAAAGAACAAACGCTTAAATTGTCTACAAGAGACATAGATGATGTACCATAAATAAAATGATAATTTCTAATGATTTCTTAGGTTTTCGCGATTGGCACTTATTGAAATTTAACATCTTTTAACGGTTTTATCGCGTATATTCTAGATAATTTTAAGACCTCACGTTTCAAACACTTTGCAGCGTCTGTGGTCACAAGTGAGACTAACTTTGTCTTAATTTGTTATGCAAATATTAATCACTACCGCCTATTATTTTTAAGTAAAACGTTCCTTATATACATGCGTACATAAGGAACATTTGGCATAAAAAATCGCTAACAATTTCAACAGAAATCACAGATCTGTGTTAGAGGAAAGATTTTATTAATTAAAATAATGCAATACGCTTAAAATAAAATATACAATTTTTTTTAAATGATGTAAGAAAACAGTTATTTTTTTATAGGTTTAGTATTTCTAGTGCGATGAAGAGTCGCGATAAATCCGTTAAAAGTTGTTTAATAATTTCCAATTACAAAGCAGAAACATAACAAGAAAATTGCATTAACATTAAAACATAATTATGTGTGTTCTACTAAAATTATCATGTCAAGTTCATGTCACCCATACTTTAAAGTTTTTTTTAACGGGCAAGTGCCTTTATTAACTACAACAAAACAATATACAAACTAAACAACTACACAAAAAGCATATCGATAAAGTTTTGGTCTCACCATATTTAATAGTATCGGCTCACTTTATTCCACGGCTGACATTGGTCTCTCACATTGAACATTACTTGTGCCGATCTTCAACAGTATGCTGATTTCTATTAGATATTTTACGACAATGATAAGCTCCAGAAATATTCCACATTGTAGTCTTAGGTGAAATCTTTAGTTATATGGGTAGGAGAATTCGATAATAAGTCTAGAATCTCCCTAAGGTACAACCACAGAATTCGATAATAAGTCTAGAATCTCCCTAAGGTACAACCACAGAATTCGCCCTATTTACATTTGGGTACAACCACCTTTAATTATATGAATATTTTGATCTTCAAGCATCCACTAAAGAAGTCCACAGCTGGACATGCCTGCCCCATGGATTTCCAAAAAACCGATTGGATGCGGCTTGAATCTAGCGTCTACCCGCCACTGTATGATGTCATATGTCCATCATACATCATAATCTCAATACATTTGCACCATAACACAATTTTCTACATACTTTTTGTCTTGCATGAACGTGACAAGGCTACGATAATCTATAAGGTCTGTCTCTTTTTCATTCGATAAAAGAGTAAAAAAAAATTTTCGCGGCGCATCTTAGGACGGCTGGATAAAAGTCGTGGAATCGAAATTCCTGATGTACCTCAATCACTGAAACAAAATATGCAAATGTGTACTCAGAAAAAAACTATACGAAAATTTTACCGGTGGACGTGATTTTTTGCAGCTGTTGTAGTCGTGTGCGCAAAAGACCAACTTTAAGTCTTACTTGCTTAAAGTTCCAGCAAAACCGCACCTTCAGGATGCACCTTCCGCGCGTGTAAACCCAAATCAAGAGCTTGGTTAGGAGATAAAATGTTTTATTATAGGTATTAGGTAATTATTTTAAATTAAAAGATTATTAATTTTATTAGTTAATATATGTTCACCTTGCACGGATCACACCGGCAAGCGCAGTGTAGGTAGACCAGCCTCGGAGCCTCGATAGAAGGGCTCTAATATTGTATGGGATTTCACAGGATTTCTTTATATCACACGGTGACATAATATGATTTTCACTCCTCTTGGCCCTCTTGCTCAAAAAGTCCGTCATTGTAAAGCTAGGAAAAAATAGCATATTAAGCTCTAGGGGAAAAAGTTTTTTTTTATCTTACCAAAGAGCCTACATAAACGAAACAGTCTTTATTCAAAAGTAGAAATCTCTTTGGAGTATATTTACATTCTCTTTGCAAACATCTCGTTAAATATCCAGAATCGTTCAAATTGTACATTTCATTTTTACTAAAATCAACTTTGAATTACTGTCAGCGTGGGTAACTTTACACACACTTTTTCATATTTTTGACGATATCAGAGTATTAATGTATGAGTCTTATAGTATTTTATTTATTTATGCGTGTTCTTTCGTGATCAATTTTAAAGTAAAGAAGGATCAAGTCCAATATAGAAAATATTTAAGAAAATCGCGTTTAAACGGCTTGTCAAAGTTAAACGCGAAAGTGGGTAAAATTGACTCCCGTTCATTTCGATAGCGGAAAATCTTCATAAACGGTGATTTACGTAATTTAGGTTGGATTTATTTTACGTTTTTGATGTAAATAACATAGATCTATCAAATTAAATCAATTTGTCATATTCAATTATGTTCATTTTCATAGGAAATGCCATTTAAAAACTTTGAGCTACAAGCGAGCGGAAAAAAATAAAATAGTATAATTGCATTTTTTTTACTAATGAAATAATTTCTCAAAAATCAAATGAAGCCAGAAAATTCTAAAATCATTTGAGTGTTGAATGACCTCATTATAAAATATAAGTTCTAAGATTAATAGTGAGTAATATCAAATTTAAAAAAAATCACACCATTCCATGAACTGCATACCTATTGTTTTCTTTATTTTTCTTGAGTTATCTTTTGTTTGGTTTTTAGAAAACTAGTTTTCGGGTATGTAATAACTAAAAATAATTTTAAAAAATCGGTCCAGTGCATATCGGGCCACGCGCAATGTAGGGTTTCGTAATTTATGTCTATGTCAATATTATGCGTACTTAAAATAGGGTTGTTTGATACTAAGAATATTCTAGTTAAGCTAAGTTGATCGACTATTAGTCGTTAACTTGTAAACCTACTTACTTTTGATATTTTTCCTTATAATTTCGTTAGGGAAATTAATTGCTGGATTTTTTCAGCATACCTATTCGACAAGAACCATTTAGCTGGTAGAGGGGGAGAGACACTTGACCCTAGCAAAAATTATCATTTTTAGGCCTAATATTTTGCAAAAGAGACGAAGACAAATATGGAATACTAAATTGAATAATATATTTTTAAATTACCTATCCAATTACAGCCAACACCAAGGGGTATACGAGAAAAAAATCATCCATACTTTACGTGTAGAGGAATTAATAAATAATAAATAAATATTTGTGGACATTTCACACACACCATCTAGCCCAAACTAAGCAACGCTTGTACTATGAAACTAGATGGCTGATAGAATACATATATACTTTTTTTTGTTGTAAATATATACATATGATACATAGAAACACCCAGACACAAGGGTACCTCTCTTTAATTACTCTATCTATTCCCATAGTAATACTGATTTTAAGATATATTTTAATTACGCTGATAAAGTAGTAAAATTTATTTTAGCACTTGATAACGAGGCCGTAGAAATGTAAAAAGTGCTAAAGTGAAGCAATGTCAGCGCAGTTGGTTGTGCATTCAACTTTTATATTGGAAAGCACCTTTTGAAAAAGAAACTGCGAGCTAATCTTCCGTGTAGGAAAAATATCACTAGGAAACTGAATTATGGTGTTTAAGTATTAGTTTTGCAGCCTAGGTGTTTGATGATAGCTTTTCCACTTGAGAATTATAGTCTCAAGTGGAAAAGCTATCGTCAAACACCTAACGATGCCATGACTATCAATCCACTACCTACTTGAGAGCCAGTTCGTATTCCGTGTTATGTATGCTTACCGTCTTCGACCACATTATTTTGCTTAAAACATCTCTGTCAGACATAAAAGTGAAATAATTAACATTAATAATGCATTTTTAGGTGTATAATTAACTGAAACTCCATTGTCAATGTTACCCACAATTAAAGAAAATACGTTGACTTTTTTTGTTTAGAATATTTTTACGTAGTAAAACTAAATAAGACCAATAAATATTGTTTAAAACGGCAAGATAGATCAATGTTTTATCGATATTAAATAAAACTCGGATTTAAACAAGTTTTGTTTAATTAAATCCGAAATCTTGGAAATACATTTTTCAGTCACAAATTCTTGTGTTTAGAAAATGGTGGAAAACTTTTAAAACTTCCATCACATTTGTCAACTTTATGCATAAATTAACATTTATAATGTTCGGCGACTACAACACACGCATTCATCAATCAATTTAATTACTCATATTTTGGTAAAAAAATCAAGAATCTTTAAACCAGACTATGTCCAAAGTTTAACGCAAAGTCAAAGTTACCCACATTGACAATATTGTATTGGATTATTTTATCAACCGACTTCAAAAAAGAAAGTAGGTTATCAATTCGACCAGTATGTTTGTAATATTGTCAGAATTGCAAAATTATTGTATATGTTAGTCTATACCAGCTTCTTAACATGTGTGCCAAATTTCATAAGTGTATGTATGTTTGTAGGTTTGTATCTTTGTATGTTTGTCCACGCATTACGCAGAAATTAGAAGTCGTATATCAAAAAATATTTTTTATTGAATAAAGTATTTTTCAACATAGGAATTTTTGAACTGATTTTGATAAAACTTACAGTGACAAGTTTTATCAAAATCAGTTCAGTAGTTTTCAAGACATGGGCTTTTGAACAATCACTTCGTTCATCGCAACTGCAGAGCAGTGTCTACACCTTATATTTCAAATGTTTGATAGACAGTGATTTGCTTTGACGACCGTTTTTAACCGACTTCAAAAAAAAGGAGGTTATCAATTAAACCTGTATGTTTGTAATATTGTTAGAATTGCACAATTTTTGTATATGTTAGTCTATACCAGCTTCTAAACATGTGTGCCAAATATCATAAGTGTATGTATGTTTGTCCACGTATTACGCAGAAACTAGAAGTCGTATTGCAACAAAACGAGTAATAAATACTTTTAAAAATGTATAAATAAAAGTAATTTAAAAAAATAAACCGACTTCAAACTGAAAAGAGAGAAATAACACAAAGAAAATCAATACTAGGCGTCTACCTAAGTAGGTACGTAAACCAACTATTTTTGAGGACATCAAAAATAAAAATAAATTGAATTGAAAGTTTCTTAAAATAAACGTAAAAATAAAATGCTCCGTCTGGTTTAAAAAATAATAGACTCAAAAACATTTCATTCTATTATCTCGCAGTAGGTACATAAAGTAGAGTGTGTACGGGGTAAAGTAGTTTTTGTCTTAGGCGAGTGAATCCCTCGTTACACTACGGATTCTAATCTTAAATCCTCTTAAATACACTTGACATCCTCACTACGATCAGGAGTTAACCCTAGAATCCTACGTTACACTCTGGATTCAATATGTCGCCCGTGACATATTACACTAATTTATCCCCATGGTGCATAATTTACAATTATGTATCAGGTCCATATCTCAGATAAATATCTGAGTGCGTCGTTCTAATGTTAGTTCTAGCTTCATTTCAGTAGATTCTAACTACATATTACTTAAATGTGTCACATAACACTTGCGTTAGACACTCACTTGTCCTATAATTTAATTAGACTCTACAAACTGTCAAAACACGTCACTCGTAGGTAATGTATGACAGATTTTATGAGAATTATAATGATTTTAAGACGTAGTTATTATTTATGAGATATAAACATTCAATATAAATATTTCATAACAAAAAATAGTTTATGAAAACACATTTAAATAAAACTAGCTATATCTGGGGATTTTTACCATGAGCTTCTTATTGCAAGCTTTTGTTTATATCGTTGTTACTAGACTGTAGTATCCCACTGCTGGGCAAAGGCTCCACGACAACGATGTATAGTATTTTTTATAAGTAATGTTTTATTTACTCTTTAGATTAAAGGGCATGTAAGAAAAAACTATACTAAGAACTAAGATTTACTAATTTACACCTGAAAATTATATAAAAAAGAAAAAAAAACATTTTAAAATTAAGATATACAGAAATCAAAATAAACTCGACAAATGGAAAATGTGGAAGGACGATGCCAACATCAAGAAGAAAAAAAGAAAACAAAGAAAATGAAATGATGTCACTGGTGATGGGAAAAGTGTCCAAAATGCTGGCAGCATTTTCACGCAGTCACGTTGGATGGCAATGCTTACATTTTGAAAAAAAAAAAATGCTTTATTAAAATTTTGTAACCGATATTATGAAAACTTATAAGTTCGATCATGCCTCCTGAGTGGGTCGTCGCTGTTAGACATATTATAATCACTTGTCTAAATCGGTTACTTCTCGAGTTCTAGGTTTCCGTTCCTTTCAACGTTATGAAAGTTTTGTTATTTGCAAGTACGTACTTATTATTTCCAACTTATTTTTCTGCAGCGTGAAATGGTATTGGTTTTTGTTATTTATACCTACTATTTTTAACTTTGTTATGTTTTCTGCTTCGTGAAATGTTTTTTTTTTAGTATGATGTGAAATGAGGCAATCCATAATTCGAATGATTCATAAATGTGCAAAATAGGAACACAAAATCGAAATTACTCGCAATTAGTTTCACGTTTAATCTGTTATTGCATGTGAACTGAGAAATTCACACGTGTGAATAAAAAATCGCACCCCTGATCAGTTGCATTAAAACGATGTTTCGGACCCGAATTCGCACCGTAAACAGACGTTTCAGACGTTTTCTTATCTCGAAATAGTACTTAGTTCTCGTTGCTATTTATAAGTAGGTATTAATATACACTCCTGGAGTAGAATAGTGAATCAGAGGACGAGAGTCGCTGTGTTTGTGGGCATACTGCCACAGATTAATAATAGTAAGTGCGGTCTCGATCTTGAGTGTTATTTATTTACAGTTAGAATGTTGCATTCGTGCTTTAAGTCATTGTATTTCCCTTAACTATTTATTTTTTGTTTCTTAAAATCCTTTTTATATGCATACAGAATAGCTTTACGTTTGACCAACAGCACGCCTGTGGCCGAAGATAAAGCACGTAGATCTAGAAGGTACTTATTCTCTAGGCTTGAAGACATCCAGGTTATAGTTTTTTGGAAACGAGGACGGTGGTAAGGCATTCCGTTTCCGAGCGGTTCGCATTAGAAGGTGAATCCAAAACGCTTAGTTCGAGCTGATAGCTAATGGCATATCTACCATCTTTTTCTCGTAACTTTACGAAACTCACCCCGAAACTTAAGCAGTCATAAACGAAACTCACCCCGAAACTTAAACCTGGCTAGTCATAAACGATTTGGTACATCCCCACTAATATACTGTCATACTATTCTTGAAAAAGTCAGATAAATAAATAAATAAATATTTGTGGACATGTCACACAACACCATCTAGCCCAAACTAAGCAAAGCTTGTACTATGGAATTAGATGGCTGATAGAATATATATATACTTTTTTTTTGTAAATATATACATATGATACATAGAAACACCCAGACACAGAACAATCATCCATGCTCATCACACAAATGTTTGCCCTGGGTGGGGATCGAACCTACGACCTTTTAGTTCAGCAGGTAGACGTAGACACACTACCAACTGAGCCACAAGGCCAGTCAATTTAAGGAGAGATCTTATATAGATTGCTTCAATTTCATGTTCTGCCGTCAATCAGTCTCTGGTACAGCCATTAACATCTGCTGGGAGCTGGTTCGAGTGCTCAAGCACGCATCTGTATCTAAGTAGTTGGATAAATTGATCACTGTCTGGGAATTCCAGGGTGTGGTTCAAGAGCTAATCTAACCTAGTGCTTTAAATAATGAATGAATCCAGATGGTTTCAACAATAGACCATGTTATGTAAATACCTGGTTTACCCGAAACTTTTGCAAATATTAGTACAGACGTAACGATTCCCATTATCTTGTTTTTAAGCCTGCGTATCCACCAGAGATGCTGCGTATCCACCAGAGATGCTGCGTATCCACCAGAGATGCGCGAGTCCAGTTATAAATAAATAAATAAATGTTGGAGGACATTTCACACAACGCCATCTATCCCAAACTAAGCATATCTTGTACTATGGAAACTAGATGGTTGGTAGAATACACATATACATTTTTTTCGTAAATACATACTTATGATACATATAAACACCCAGACACAGAACAAACATCCATATTCATCACACAAATGTTTGCCCTGGGTGGGGAGCGAACCCACGACCTTACAGCTCAGGAAGCAGTCGTACTACCACTGAGCCATGAATTATACGATACGCAGGAAAAACTCAATTTATAAGTTTCACCCATAGACTTCTATGTCGTTTCACTTGTCCCGGTGTCTTTAATTTCTGCAACTTGTAAAATTTGACGCACTTGGTGAAATTCTGCATGCAAATGTTTATCGGACGACAATGCAATATTATTATGATAGAATTGATCTGATGGCGAAGCCGGGATGTACAGACTGGAACTTTCTGATGGAAAGTGCTAAGATATTCGAGTTTGGGCTCGTTAGCTTTGATGTCTTATCACTACACGCTATAACGAGGATCTGAGGATGGAACCGGAACGTTACCTGGTTACTGGAACTGTCTAGTAAAAAGTGCTATGATGGTCGAGTTTGGGCTACTTTGCTATGTTATCTTGAGTATATTTCATATCGCTTAGGATGACGAATAACGATGGAGGGGATGACGTATGATGATGGAAAGGATGACATATGACGATGGAGCTGGGAAATTGATACTGGAACTCCCTGAAAAGTACTAAAAGAGTAAAGTTCAAGCTCATGTTTTAACGACTTCCAAAAAGGAGGAGGTTCTCAATTCGACTGTATTTTTTTGTATGTGTTTTTATGACTGGAAAAATGTGTCATCCAAGTAAAAAAAATGCGTATTTTGATTTTTATTTTAGTTTATAAATATTTTAGATTATATTGATAAAAAAGTACTTCAAAAGTTCTAAATTATCTTGTATCTAGTTGGAGTTGCATAAAGTGAGAACTGAAACATGGCAATAGGCAATTCGTAAATCGCAAATAGTTGGTTTCCTGTTTAGACACCGTAAGCATTTTATTTGCAAGAAATGAACGTCTTATTTCCTTAGATTTTGGTTTAGAGTTACTTAACAAATGAGTCATTCACCATCAAAGTGTGAAGATTTAAAACTATTTATTTACAACAGTAAATCTAAATCGACAGTAACGGCTCAGCGCGATAACTATGTGTTTACGAGTAGCAGACACGATCGCCGCTACTTTGTTCGACAATTAATCCCACTCGTCTGCAGGTGCTTTAATACCGACAACTTGTTTGAAAGTTTCATTTATCTTGGTTAAACGTTTCCGGTTGTAAGATATTTTTGTAAGATGTTTCAGGAAGTCACATGTCTAAGAGTATTTAGGAAAGGAACAAGAAAGGATAACAAATGGGGGTTAAAATGTGCATAATTAAGAATGTTTATGCTTACAACCATCTCATGTTTAATTAGGTTACTTTCCACCTTTGTGAACCGAATAGTCTACTATAATTAGTTTTTATTTATTCTTAAGTGTTTATATTGTACATGTGTATAAATAAAAATGGCCAAGTGCGTGTCGTGCCACGCGCAATGTAGGGTTCCGTAGTTACATATTATAATTTATGTGAGCTTAGTACAGGGTCTCTTGTTTAATACTACGAACATATGAGTCAAGTTAATTGAAATGAAATATTCGTTTTTCACGTGTCTAAGTAATTATTTTAAGTTGATTGACTGAAACTCGATAACTTGTAGAGCCTACTTAGGCGTGATAATTTTCCTTTTAATTTCATCATATATTCTACTAGCCTGATTTTTTTTATATCTCCACGGTCAACCGTTTAGCCGGTAGAGGAGGACACTTGATTCTAACAAAAATATCACTTTAAAGCTTAATATTTCGCAAACGGATCCTTTTTAAATTGAAATATGGTGTTCGCATGCCCACAATGTTTTTTAATCAGTAGCCTGAAATAAATGAATTTGAATATTCAACGATACCCTGCTCGATGGAGTAGATGAGAAAAAAAAATATTCATCCCCACTTTACGTGTACGGGACGTACATCAAAAACAATTTTTATTCAAGGTTTTATTGTACAGTTTTGGTGGCGTTGTAATTATGTATAATCATACGAAATTACAGCTTTCTAGTATTTATAGTTATTGCGCTAAGCCGCGGGCAGACGGACGGACGTACGGATGGACATGGCGAAACTATAAGGGTTCCTTGTTTACTACGGAACCCTAAAAAGCGGAGTACTGGTAATGAAATGAAATTAAATAATTTTATTCCGGATGTGTTGCAAATTAATTAATTTTATTCCGGATGTGTTGCATCCATATAAATTACATTACAATTAAAACTAAAATTAAAAGAAATTATCGAAGAGAAATAAATTAGATTGAAGTAAATTATTACAACAATGATGTAATGACAGCCATATAATGCTCAAGCTACTTACGGTCATAAAAGCTACGTAGAAACTTCCTGACAATGCGCACCGCCTCCAATAAGTAAGACTGCCTTATGCATATTACCCTTCACCCAACCATTAAAGAGCTTTTTAAGATGTGATTGCTGTTCATAGAGGTCATATCGTATCCAACTGGCGTCGATCTGTCAGTGTATATCCTATATTTATCATCACACAAATCCCTAACTAACATATTTAATGTATTTTCTGAACGTGCGATACAGTCAGCAGCTCAAGTCGCCCACGCATGGCACCAGCGTGCGAACATACGCGCGCCAACATGCGCTCGCTACGGTACAGCAGTTGCCAACAATTCTCAATTGTTCGGTTATTGCCGACATGATGTTTATTTTAGTTAACGGAACCTGTTTATCTATTTGTATGCTTTGTAGCGATGGGGGTTTGTGACAGTTTTTTTTAAATCAGCCCTGTTTGTACAAACTGTCCCACTGCTGGGCGCGGGCCATCTTCTCATTGTGAGAAGGGTAGGGTAGGTTGTGACAGTTAGCGCAAGAAAATATGCTCGAAATGAAATATGATCATGGGCCTAAGTATATCCTATTGAGAAGGTCAAAGCGAAATCTCTCATCATAATGCAATCTCTAATAGAATCTTCCAGAGATGCTGAATTGCAATACAACTGAATTATTATAGAGAAATTTCGACTTAAAGAGTCCTTTTTCTTATCAGACAGTCCAAGTGTTTGACAGACTCTGGAATCTCCAGAAAAACGTACTTGAGATAATTATTTCGAGAAGTTTGATTGGGGTTGTAAGTGGCATTGATTTTAATATATAATAATAATAAGCAAGTGAGATATGACAGAAAGAAAATAAAAATATAAAATTAGTATAGAAAAATATATAAATACACTTAAATTAGATAATTTTAGTGTACTTATTTATATATTTTTCTCACAAACATCAATTATCATCTTATAAAACCAAAACAAAACATGATTTGACAATTTGATGTCTTATATGGCATAGTCTTGTGTTATTTTCAAAACGTAATCTAATTTGTGTGTTTAATTGTTTATTATTTATGTGAAGTCCTAAATCTGTGTGAAATACACGCAGAAGTGAAAATTCGTTTTATTTCAAATCATTTTTTTTTACTTGCATTTATTGGCAAGAAATGTAAATATTTCATAACTTATAAATCGAAACGACTGATCGTACTGAATAGCGTCTGCGCGTCTATTTTTATAATCAGCTGGTTTAAACATTAAAAGCATGTTTTATGACAAATAATAAATTCAACGTGTTGTTGACGAATCAAGAAGTAAACAACGATATCAATAAAAATTAACAAATACCGCAGTAGCTGCCAAGCGTCCCGAGAATGCCACTTATGCAATAATGGGTGCATTGTACGGATGACAATTGCCAGAACTTAAGTTTATCGAATGTTGTCTAAATCGATTCATTATGATTCGAAAATACATTTTTCAAACTAAAAGGTATCCAGGAAAACGTATTCCATATTCTTAGGAATACGTATGATAGTAAGTAGGTAAGTATATGCATAAAAACTTGTGTTCACGATTTTATACATTTTATTGGATACTATACCCAAATGTTAGATAATTAACTAACTTAATTAACCGCTTAACTACTTGTGTCGGATATTTATAACATTTTTTTTTTGGATCCCTTAACACCTATTATGTTGAATTTTATACGACTAAAATCGTGATCAGTCAAATCAGACACGGGTAATTAAAAGCCTATGGACTAATTATTCAAACTCCAGATAAAAACTATTTGTCAGTTAAAACATTGCTTTCTTTTTCTTAAATCATATGACAGAAAAGGACAGATCATATTTATCTGACAGATACTTTTATCTGAGGATTGAAATATTAGCCCTTAGAAATATTAGATACAGGCTATAAAGAGCCTTTGACAGTTCGAAAAAGTTTTTGTCAGAAATATTCGACCTGGCGATTAAAGGGCAGTCTCATTATCAAGTACCTTGGTTTGTTTAAGCAATGCCTCTGCAGCGTCAGATCTAATTAGTTAGGAGTTCAAGACGCTATTTCATATCTAAAATACTACATTTTCCGGTCAGCGGGTATTTTCTCAGGATTAAGGTAAGCACCACACACACATGAGACATTAAACTGCATTGACGAAAATAAATTTCGAAGATTTCCGAATGCTGCCAACCGACTTGTTTTTGTTGATTCACCTCTTCTGCGGACTTGAATATCCGTCGGACTAATAAATTAGGCTACAGAGAAAATAACAGTATGTAATATAGTGTAAGACTCTATACATAGTAAATAATTAAGTGTCGTAAAAGTGTCCTTATCCTATGGGTAAAGGATTATCCGTTTTTATAATCCATGAGGTATATGTTCAGAATTGTAGGTAAAATTTCTATTCAGTAAAAATCTAAGTTTTCGAATTTTTTGGCAATTTCCATTTTTCAATGGAAAATCTGTTTCGAATGTCCTAAAATTCGAAAACCACAAAATTAAAAAAAAAAATCTACATAGGCATGCCCTTCAACTTAAAAAAAAACAATAATTATCCTCTATACATACATATTGCGTGTATAAGAGAACTAAAAGTAGGTATATATGTATTATCTTAATTCTTGCTACTTAGCTATAGATAAATAATATAAAAGCTCCGAAAATATTTCATGTCGAATTCGCAGCCATCTCCACGTTTTTCATAATTTCTAAACCTAGATTTGTTTCCAATCAAGAAAGAAAACATCACGAAAAAATTTAGTCACGTTAGATCACTTCAGTATTCAGCTTTGAAAGTCTGCCAAACACTATTCGGTGTGGTCTGACACCTAAACTTATTAAAATAAACTTTTTTTATTTTATTATATTGTATTATATAATATACCAGTATATAATGACCATTATGCTTTACTGGGAAATTCTGAAAAATTAATAAGTTGAACAACCATAGGAAATCAGAACATGTTACAATAAACAATAAAACCGGCCAAGTGCGAGTCGGACTCGTGCATGAAGGGTTTCGTACCATTATCTATAAAAACGGCAAAAAAACACGTTTTTTGTATGAGAGCCCCCCTTAAATTTTATTTTAATTTAATTATTTATTTTTGAAGTGAATAATATAACTCAATATCCTGTGAATATTTCAAGAGTCTATCTGTTGCCGTTATCGATATCGAGCAAAAAAATCACGTTTGTTGTAAACCTGGGCCATTTCTTAATTATCATGTGCACTTTTAATTCATTTAGTAACATTAAAATAATTTTGTATATATTTTTTTTTATCAAAAATATTTGTTATCGATGCTATTACGCCATTTATATTAAAAATTACATAAAATCAGTCCGTCTGTGAAACCGTCAGTCACAGCCCTGTGATGTCTTCATACTCCACTGAGTTATCTGATGGCCTTGGGACTCGCATCTCTGGAAATACACATACCATCTCCTGCTACTATCTCCTGAATCATATCTGTTTGTCTGCTCAATGTATAAGGATGTTGCAACTACAAAAAAATTGGGAGGAACGTGGAAAAATCTTGGCGCCGCTCTCTTATATTTTTCGTCTCTCGTCGGTAGAGTGAGTAAGTAGATATCTTCTAGATCGACGAGCTCCATCCTCGGCCACACCGTAGCTTAACATCAGGCGAGTTGGTGGTCAATCGCAGATCTATCTTGTACATAAAATAAAATAAAAAAGTAAATCCTGTTCTTTCGTACATAGGTACATACTTTTTAGGGTTCCGTACCTCAAAAGAAAAAAACGGAACCCTTATAGGATCACTTTGTTGTTCGTCTGTCTGTCCGTCTGTCCGTCTGTCCGTCCGTCCGGGTGTCAAGACCTTTATCTCGGGAACGCGTGAAGGTGTCGAGTTGAAATTAAAACCGTATACGCAGATCCATAGTATCTTGCTGCAGAAAGAAAAATTAAATTTCTCAGTGTTCGTAAAAAAAAGTTACAACCGAATATGTCGTAAAAAACGCAAATTTCGACACTCACAGAGGAATCAAAACCTATGGGGTACTTCCCGTTGACCTAGAACTCTGAAATTTGGCAAGAAGCATTGTGTTAGAGTACACATATAGGAAAAAATCCTAAAACTGGACATTTTTAATTTAATCACAAAATATAGGGCCTTTAAGCAAGGAAAGAGGGTCCAAATTTTTAAGTACTTTAACCGTATCATGTGGGGTATCATAAGAAAGAGCTTCATTAGCACAAGCTAAAACGAGTTTTTAAATATTTTATAATGTATATTTTTCGATTTATGAAGGAAAATATAAAAAAAAAAAACAAAAAAAACCCTTTTATCTACTAGTTTATACGGAACCCTCGGTGGGCGAGTCTGACTCGCCTTGTCCGGTTTTATTTAAATATAAAATTACTGATTTTATCTAAGGGAAATAGGTAGTATGCAAAGTATATAGATCATAATAATATTATAAACCCTTAGCAATTTTATTTTGATATTCGTTTTTTTTATAAAATAATGAATGCCGTCTCTATCTATTAATTATTGTGACATTTGGATGTATTCTTTACTATGTTAGACTTTTAAAATAATGTTAATGTACACAATGTTGACGGACTTAAATAAATAAAAATTAAGTAGGGGCACGAATTCCGCGAAAACTTATATAAGTAAATATTTTAGGGAAATCTTGTTTGAATAAAAACTCAATAAAACTTTTCTCTCTTCTTTTTTTATTCTTAAAGTATAATGTCGATATAGTTTCGGCGCATTGATACAAAAGCGAGTCTACCGGTGCTTTGCTCAATTCATAAACTACTACAATGGCAGAACACGCGCGCGAAAACACACATTTCGCTCCATTCTCGCAATATTTATCACCAGAAATATTAAACATTATTGATGAGAAATTGTAAAAATCTATAAAAAAGGCGTTGGACTAAACTATAAAAAAAATACGTTTCGATGGTGAAAAAGATACTCTAGGTTTATATAAATAGACTACGTAGCGATATAGCACAAAATGGTAAAAGAAAAAAAAGGTCAAATGAATCATTAAATTTTAGATTAGAGGATTAAAAAAACCTTAATTGGCTCTGCCTATATTTATTGTGGCCATTTTTTTCGTGTACTTATTATGCAAGGTGCGATCGGCCAGTACGTAGAAAAGCAAAAGGAATGCCGACCCACATCTCCGCGCGATCTTTGTGTGCTATTTATAGGCCAGCTGAAATAACTGGCAGGGCGCTCTACCGATTTAGAACATTGGTTGTTACGCCGACTGTCATGGCGTGTCGCTTGCGTGGCGCTTCGATGATGATGAGCACAGGATGACGCGAGCGGTGCTGATGCTCGTATTCCTTAAAAAATAACTACCAAAATCATTAAAAAAAATGAATCAGGCGTTACTTTGTGGAAATTCATGTTCGAAAACTCAAATCTAATCTATATATCTAGCGTGTTTCCTCTTCGAGGTCTTCAAGCTGGTACTCTTCTGCTTCGGTGCCTTCTAGCTGGTACTCTTGTCGACACGTGTTTCACCTCTCCACGAGGCGTCTTCAGAACTTCTTGACTCTTAGAGCTCTTGAGCGAGCTATGTCTGCCTTTAGGACTAGACCAACGAACGACCAACGGTCGTTCAAAAGAGTAATACTTTATTGTAACAGTTTGATGATGATATTTGACCTACTACATGACACTAATGCCTCTATACCCTCATCACAATTTAACGGACGTCTAAAGCGTTTGACATTGTTTCTGTCCCCATCACTCCCACGTTCATTTCAATGAGAGTGACAGATGATGAAAATAATATCTTTTGCTTTTTAACTTTCGAGCTCGAAAAATTTTTTTTTCGAGTCTAGAGTCTAGTTTACTATTTTCTAAATAGTAAACTAGACTCTTAGCTTCTTACTTATAAACGCATGTTAAAATCTTATTCACTGAATATGGACTTGTCACTTTCTGTCAGACGGGAACTGTTACGCGCGGAAACGGAACAAAACACTGTTTAACTAAAATGCGCTTATTCAGCGTTTATAAGTAAGACGAATAATATACAAAGATTTGTTAGGAACTAAAGAGTGTTTGCCACTTTATATTATTTGAGTTTTTCCATGCCTTTTGTTAGGTTCCATAAAAATATACCTTGACTTAAGTTTATAGAAACACTTAATGACTATTTACAAATTTATAGACAGTTCAAAAATGACACACTACAAAAATAAAATAATTAATTATACATTACATAAAATATGATGACATACATTATGTAATTTATTTTAGAATAGATGAATTTAAATAATAGTCATAAGCATTCGGTTTTTTTGACAAACTGAAGTCACACGTCTACAAATTTGTGGATATTTCAATAATTCCACACATCCGACGGGACTCGAACCCGCATTATCTCGTGTGTTACTGGTGGCGCCACCAACGCTGATTGGTTTAAGCAAAAATCTGTTCGAAAGTTTCGACCATCCCACGTGACATCTCCGTAGCAAAGATGGTAATGGTATGGTATTGTCCATCTGCAGAAGCTCAACTTCGCAGTGAGTAAACTTTCTTACTAAAAGCAATGAGATTTTATCTATAGAGTGGTTATACTCATTGAATATCTCAGTTCGCATGGCAAATCTCAGTTCTCAGCACTTTCAAGGATAAGACACTTCATTAAGGCCTTTTAATATCTTGGCCTTGTATATCTTAGTGTTGCACTTTCTAAACATACAGGATGGCATTGTCACTGTTCACAAGTCACGACACGCGTCTAACAGCGTTGCCCGACATGTCGCGACTGAAGCTGAATTGGGCGATTACCTTACTTGAGGTTTGTCACGCAGAGGCGGGGAAACCTATCTACGTATTAGAAACCTATATACGTAAATCTACTACGACATAATATACCCATCATTGACTAAATAACTTAAACCCAGCAGTAAACTTTTGTTTTAGTATTCATACAGACACACATTCAGTAATATACTGGAATATTTTTCTCCAAGTTCCAATAGAGGAGAAATGCTTGCTATCACTAAGCAGCACCGATACAGATCTGCCAGAAGACAGGTCTAGTTAACTGACCTGTCAGATGTGACTCACCGAGCCAACGTCAGGGATCCGATATCTCTGCTAAGCTCCCTGCCAAATCTATTCTCATAACGGGCCTACGACAAACAACCCATTCGCAATCTTAACACCGACCATTAAAACTCATTTTCAATTACGCTAATTGCGCTCTGTGACAGAAAAGAAATTTAAACTTTACGTTTGAAGCAATAGAGTTGATATTAGTTGGTGAGTAAATTTTAAAGTCACGTCATGTATAAATTGTAAGCCAAACGTCATTTAAAAGACTATCGGCAGAGCTTAATAGATCTATCTGAAATATTTGTTCTAGTTCTTATTCAGATTTTAAATTTATAGAAAAACATTTTATAAAAAGTTGCTGACTTACATAATACTCGTATGTAATTTAGGTTAGTAGGTAACTTATATTTTGTAAGATTTAGTAAACAAATAAATAATAAAATAAAATAAAGGTAAAGACAAATCTAATTGTAAAATAGCAACTAATAAAATTGTCTCGTTCCTGAAGTCGTTTGATAGACATTAGTGACCACATATTGGTCTTTTTACTTATTAAAATTTAAAAAGCACTACAGTCAAATATTTGTTTTCAGTTCATTATCCTTCCTGTCATTTATTTTACAAACATCATAATATCTTATATTCTCTTATATAAATAGATGTAGATTCATTGGCCACGTGAATAATTTGATTATTTATAATAGCAATATATCTTTCTAATTTTAGCTTCTATTTACAAATTTGTCTGCTTTGATGAGCCAATTTAGAATATGCTCTAGACTAATCTTAGCTTTTAATTGAGTGAGTTTGAACATGAAGTTCCAGAACAGGTGATTCTGATCCTTTAAAACTTTATACCTACGTAGATTTATTTGACTGTCCCTCAGTTTTGATGCAGTTTTCCCTATCAGTACCATGTCACTACCCGCGTCACAGAATCTCAAATATTCTCCATGTAATACTCTATGTCGTACATACAATGAAATTAATGTTTTGCTAAACGATCTCGATATATTTCACGACAAATGTAACGCATTTACGACAAGTTTAAGTTATTACTTTTTTTAACTGAACGCAATAGATTATGATATCACTGTTATATTATTTTATAGGTTTTAGTTTTAAATTAATATAGTTTTAGTTTTAGTTAAAGAATGATGTAGACGCCTGTTAAAGGTATGCATATCAGAACCTAAATTAGAGATTACCTACTAAGTCAATGTAATATGTATACTGTTGGTGTTTCTAAAATAAATAAATAAATTTACAATATGTCATAATACACTAAACGTATATACATATACGTAGATTATATTTCTAGTAGAACTATATAATAATACAACAACTTACGCATATAATTATATAGTAGATATATGCTAATAAAACAGTAAAGGGAAAAAACAATCAAAATAAAAACTACGGGTCAGTCACATCTGTGTTGTCTGTTTTAAAAAATGTGTGAAAACCACGTTAATTTCCATAGTAAAAATAATTTAAATTAAATTACTTTGATAGCACATAAAATAAAAAGATAACTGTTTGTGTTGTTGTTTGTTTTGAAAAATTTTTCAGAAGAAAAACAGAAAATTTAAAAGAGTATTTTATGTACATATAGATTTTTTATGAACCAATCAATATTAAAGAAAGAATAACAAAGACAACGTCTGCAAAGTTTTTAAATGACATTCTGCACATAAAGAATAATCTGACAACTACCCGATACATCTAGAAAAGGATACAAGATGTAAGTAATATTTAAGTATATAAAATACGAAGCCAACTAATATATGCAAAAAAGGTACAAGAGACACCCAAAATTCAAGCGATAAATGACCTCTTAGCATTTATCCATGCATATACTGTCATAGGAAAAAAACTATTAGTAACTAGCGAAAGGCAGTCAGATAACTCAAATTTAGGAACCTAAGGTCATGTTCTTTACGTGGCTATTGTACCTATATAAAATGATGAATTACTTTCCATTATGATTATCTGTAGCTAATGAATGATATTCAGTTCACGGCTGGCATGAAATGCCTCCAGCTGTAGCTGGCCCGCCTATATATACTCACTGAGCAGTATATCACTGGCCTTCTTTAAATATAGAATGAAATCACCTGTTTGCGCCGCCGCAGCTTTGTCACGATCACTTCCACTGTTTTACGATGAAAACTTAAAATGGATCGGTAGAGACAGAATTGACGTAAATTTCGATGGTGAATCTTGTACATATAAATCGTTGGGTCTGAGAGATATGTTCCTGTACCAATGCCAGAGAGAAAGTAGGTGTTAACCGATTTATTAATGACTTGACATATGAATTTAATTGACATTTGCTTTTATTTTTATTTGACATCGTTTCAAATTGTGATTTTTTTATTATTATTATTTTAATTTGTATACTTATGACTGACAAATTTAATTATTATAACAGTCTGTACTGATATTGTTTATTAGCACTTGTGACATTATTTACTTATTTTGATTTATAATGAATATTTATTATGACGGATATGGCTGATTGTAATTTTATGTTTGATCGACTTCATTGTTGTTAAAATTATTTTTTCTCTGTATGGGTATAAATACTGATACTTAACTGGTACTGGTACCTGAAATAAATTATTTTGTTTTTTTTTTATTGCGGAAGTTTTCTGACATTTTAAGCGCTAATGGTTTTGATTGGTATTCAACTTATTTCCTTTCCACCTCTTTTATCATAAAGTCTCCAACGGGGCCTGCAAGACAAAATTAACTAAAAAAGTACTTATTTGTGATTTTAAGATTCTGATCTTTCATCATTACCAACCTACAGCAGCCTAGAGCTACTCATAGAGGTCTCTTTGATTACTCTATTTAATTTTACTGACCTCACAATAAAAAAAAATGTTTTGTAACCTATCTAACAAAAGACTTTCACTAGTTTTCCTCAACTTTTCAGATCTTAGTTTATAATAAAGCACACTAATTTACCAGCAGATTGGGTGTTTTTGGTTTGAAAATCATCAGCTGTTTGTAAATCTTTATGTAAATAAATGCTCACTGCTTGTACTCACGTACAAGTGAGCAACATAGCCTGACGTAAAATATCGTGATCGAATTGGGATTGGTTTATCGTCACGCTTGTCTACAGGAATTATGTTTATGACGCAGTAAATATCACGAAGATTGGCTTTTATTTTAGACACAGACGCGGTGAAACGGCGATGAGCAAGCGGATAGATGTTTTATATAACAAATGCGTAGTCTACCTTCCTGAAAGGTGATTGTAACTATTATCTAGATATGCATGTAAAACATTCACGTATACTGTTGCCATGACAACGAAAAAAATATTTTTTAAATAATACAATGTCCTAAATTGCATCTAGTGTCGTCCTGCTACTTGTATGAGGTCATCTGTCGATCTCGTGGCTGGTCTTCCTACGCAGCGCTTGCTGGTGCGTGGTCTCCACTCGAGAACCTTTCAGTCCTATGGTCCGCCAATTCTACGTTCTATGTGCACTGCCCACTGCCACTACAACTTGCTAATCCGTTATGCTACAAATTTCATACTTCCGCGGATCTCTACATTTCTGATTCGATCTCGCGGAGAGACTCCAAGCTTAGCCCTCTCCATAGCTCGTTGCGTGACTTCAGGCTTCCTTATATTATAAAACACATAGTGATAAAGATTAATAGACAAACAAAATAAAATATTTCGTAAAATTTGATATTATAATTGGATCAATTCAAAAATGTTACGAGTCTCATCTCAGTCTAAAGACTATGTTTGTTATATCTGCCCGCAGCGCTGGTTGCAAGCGAGCAGGGTCACCGATTATGCTTTTAATATTTATCCAATATTATATATTTCAGTAGGTTTCCGAGAGCTTCGTGTCGATCGAACTTTCGTAAATCTGTCGAACTTATACGTTGTTACTCTAAGCCAACTGTAACACTGAATACAATATATAGTTTCAGCCATACTTCGTCAGTAAATACTAACGATACTTACAAATTTGAATCCATGCTTTGTCAAAAAAAAATAACGATATTTACAGAAAAATGTACTTCCATAGGTTTTCGTGTTTTTAACTGACTTCCAAAAAAAAGGAGGTTATCAATTCGACCTGTATGTTTGTAAGATTGTCAGAAATGCACAATTTTTGTATATGTTAGTCTATACCAGCTTCTAAATATGTGTGCCTAATTTCATAAGTGTATGTATGTTTCTAGATTTGTATGTTTGTATGTTTGTCCACGCAATACGCAGAAACTAGAAGTCGTATTTCAAAAATTTCTTTCAACTTAGGAGTCACTGTAAGTTTTATCAAAATCGGTTCAGTAGTTTTCAAGATATGAGCTTTTGATCACTCACTTCGTTCATCGCAACTGCAGAGCAGTGTCTACACCTTATATTTCAATTGTTTGATAGACAGTGACATGAGCGGTGATGAGCTTTGACAACCGTTTTTAACCGACTTCAAAAAAAGAGGTTATCAATTCAATTCGACTTGTATTGTGAATACAATTTTTAAGTTCAAACAAAACGAGTATCTAAATGCTATTATAAAAATGAATAAATAAAAGTAATTTTAAAAAAATAAGCTCAAAAATTGTTGGTTTTCTTCGAGTTATTTCTTTTTTTTCAGTTTGAAGTCGGTTATTTTTTTTTAAATTACTTTTATTATTTAATTACGTTTTCCAATTCGGTTTGAAGTTAGATGATTTTAAATATTCATATTCGCAATTTATTTTTGTGAATAAATGACTGCAAGAAACGAAACAAGAAAATGTTAAGTAAAAATTAAGCGACTCATACTCGTTTCGTCATTTATAAAATTAAAATATTTCTTGGATACATCATGAAACTTCCTTGTATTTAACTATTTTCGTTTTACCCAGTTGTTGGAAAGTTTTATTACTGAAAATGTTACCAGCCTCATCATGTCGAAAGTTTGAATTCGAAAATATTTTTCAGTCCTTTTAGTTAACGAGTCGTCCATGCAGGTTCCAGAGCCAAACACAATGCTTTCTACACATGTTTATAAAAATATCTGTTATTTGATATCATTTTATTAAAATATATATAATATTTGTTAAAAATTGTTAAAAACGTAATTGAGGAAAATTAATTAATTAATTTTAATTAACCTCGTCTTAGGTTTTAACGTCAAATTGTTTGTTTTTATTTTTGTTTTATTTTTTAGTTATTAGTAATGTTATTAATTGATATTAAATACACATAGTAAGGGTATATACATAAATATGATTAAAATATTGAGGATACTCTATCCGTGTGTCGTGTTTAAGGGCACAGAATACGTAACAGTACAAGCCGTAGACAGTGTTCAGACATAGATTTATTGTTATAATTTGATCATATCTTCAACACAGTGCCACTTCAACTTCAACTGATACATAGTCGGGACTATGTATCAGTTTTAAATTGTAGTTCACAAAATCTACTTCGGCTATTATTTATTTGATTTTCACATACCTATATTTTCAAAACTTCCGACAAAATTATCAAAGTAAAAGTACCAAATTATTGGACTAATGGTAAACCAACAAAATGGTTGTTTTTGTTTAGTGAAAATTTCGCGGCAGTGCATATGTAACAAAATTAAAAGAAAAACATGCTTATGCTAATGATATCCCAGGTTTTCGTCTTTGTTACTCATTAAATTAGCTGGCATCGCCTAGTCACTACTGACTACTGTACAGTACTAATTGACTACTGTACTGTACTAACACAAGTACTAACGACTACTGTACTGTACTAACTGACTAATGTATTAACAGACTCATCTAGTCTCGCCTGTGATCACAGACGCTGCAAAATATTTGAAACGTTATGTAATTACGTACGCGATAAATCCGTTAAATTGTTTAATTTAAATATTTAAGCATGCTTTACATGTTAATGCATGTTTAACTAGGAATAACCAACTTGTATCGAAGTACTCGTTCCAATGGATTCTTTTCACCTCGTTCTTAAAAATGGACACATGAAAATATTCTATTAACACCATCCTTTATGAAATGTATACCATTGACGTCAAGGTAAGCTTCTCTGACGTTACTTGGCGATGAATGATTATTGATCTCTGATAATAAATGTGGTATTTCACTTCACTACCGAGCTAGAACTTTAGTATTAAATCGAATTCATAAATCTGAGCAACATTCATAACTAAAAGTAGAAGTTGGCGGGAATGTGAGAATCGACGCTCTGTTTTTGTTTTCTTTGACTTGTATGATTTCGGATGTTCAGATGTAACAAGTACATATATACGTACATACACACACTCGAAAAACATAACCCTCCTACATACGCAATCGGGTAAAAATATTATTTACTAGCTTCGACAATTCCAAGACTAATAGTTAGCAAAATCAGGCCTCATTCTGATTCTTGTTAAGACGGGAGTGGGTCTGTACTCCCGGAAACCAGGCCGGTGCCAAGTGGCATCGATATATGAGAGACAACCGAAAATACACCCCGTCTCAGGTGATTCTCATCGTTTATAGGGCACGGGTCTATTTACGAGTGCTGTATTGTTTTGGAATCGCTTCATTTAGTGTTTGACGTAATTGGCAAGTGTACAATGTACATTATCATAGCCTATGATTCATAGGGCAGCTCGATTAATTATTGATTTAACGAACAAATTATTGCATTGAAATCAAACAGTTTTTAGCGGATTTATCGTGTATATTTTTTTAGTAACAATAATTGCGAACTTAGAAAACAATTATAGCATTGTCAACACCAATAATATTCAAATCAATACGCCATAACGAATTTTTTTTTAATGCAAGATATATCTACGATATTGACCACCAACTCGCCTGATGCCGAGGATGGACTTCTTTTTCTTTTTTCCTTTCATCAGAGGTATAGGAATTTCAAGGAATATCCTTTATTATTCTTTGTGTGCACATGAATCGGTAAAAGGAGTTCGTATATTTTTTCTAAAGAAGTTGGCATATAACCTCCAGCCACCTATTTGATAATAAACAAAATAAAAAATGCGATCTAATGCAATTTAGTAAGTAAAATAATTAATTTAAACTTATATTTCTCATTTGCGAAAAAGGAAAACCAATGAAAATGGATGTCGAATCGTTGTCATATTTCAAACCTGTAAATATATCGGGAACGTGATACTTTAAAGCACAAATGTTTCCTCATTTTTTATTTGTATAATGGCCCCCAATCCATGTATGTCATATTTATCGTGTGCCGAAAAAATATGACACAGTTTTTGTCTGTGTGTTTTTTTGTATGTTTGTTCACCGATTACTCAGCCAATTCTGAATTTATTTTGATAATTCTTCGGTTCGGTAGGTTTGGTGGTCTTCAGAGGTGGTCCATATAAATTTTATCATAATCGATCCAGAACTTTGGATTCTATAACAAAATAGCTGGAAAAATATCATCCAGGTAAACAAATTGCGTATTTTGAAGCGGTTTGTTTCAGTTATTTATACTATAATTATTCGCTGTTTATTTCATGCAAAATAATAATAAGAAAACCGCAGGGGCGGCTTTGTGGCGAGCCGTCGGTGAGTGGCGACACCGCGTACCCCGATGTTTCTCTGGGGCTAAATGCGATCCCTGACCTCCAGTTTGCCTTAACCAGCCGGCTGTGTGGTAGAAACCGCAAGAGCTAAGACCATAAGCTCCAGGGTGGAAGTGTTAAAGGGCATAACGCCGCTTGTAGCGTTTAGTGAACGCGCAGCACACCTCTCGACACCCTTGGTCACCCACGCAAATGTTGCTTCTCCGGCGCCATTATGCGGTGCCACTATGGGGGCCCATTTTGTGGGTGGCGAGTCATCACCTGCCTTAACATTTTTGTATGATGAGACAAAATTGGTAGGTGTCGTTATCTCATTCTGATGCTCCCACACAGAAGTACCTTATATTACTCACTGTGTAGGAGCATCAGCCAATAAACTAGTTTTATAAGTCGTAACCATTTCATCTCAATAGCCCTGATTTGTCAAATTCCATATTGTACAATAGTTCTATAATTTTTTTTTTTTTATGTAAAGGGCCTCTCAGTGTTGTCTTTGGCTCCACTGATGCCCATCAAAGGACCGGGCTGCGACCCGAGATTTTAGTTAAATAAAGAGTATAATATTATTAATTATTATATTAACCATAATTACAGTATCAATTATTATCTATACTCAAATTACAATAACACATAATTAACATACTAGATTATATATCGTTACTGATGGGCCCCAAACTAGGCTAAGCCTGTATCTGGGAACCCTATTTCGTCAACTCCCAATCGTATAATATACCAATATGCGTCTTCGTGACAATTTTTTTTTGTTATTTTGAAAGTGTAATTATAATTATATCTAAAATAATTCAAAATTCAAATTCAAAATAATTATGTAGTAAATAAACAAAGAAAAAGAAAAGCAGTGTCCATCATGCATCCATGCACTGTTATGAATTCCAGGTACAGGTACTCCCACTCCTGGCTCGTCTTTCACCGCAGCCCTCCGAGATCTGAGTCACACAGGGCCGCGTCTATAATTACCCTGGTGACGTCACTAAGACAAACGGTCTCAAACCGGCTGATCCTACCATGGAGCGTCTATAAAGAGGATGCGGTACATCATGCCCATTTATCTATCGTACAGTAAAAAGCAAAATAAAAATAAATAAAACGAAAACCCAAAAAAAAGAAAAATCACAAAAAAAAGCCACGAAAAATCAAAATCGTTGATATTCCGAAAGCCTCCGAAAGAGAAATTCCGTACGAAACACTTTGGCTCCACTTTCATTGTGCGTACCGCCAAAATGTCGAATGCGTTTCTTAAATGGGTCTTTCCGAATAGATATAATCTAGGTGTCTTTAAACCGCGAGTGAATAGCTTTCGTCTAGGCAAGCGCACACCATCGTAGACCGTAACTGTCGCTTAACAGGTGAGTTCACGGACAAGCGCAAGCCTATTTGCGAGTAAAAAAATCATGTTTACCAGTTTTTATTTTTATCTGAAACATCTAATGCAGCAGTTCAGATCGGCTACTGGTTAGTGCGGCTTCGGCTACTTGTATTTACGCGCGAATACCAGCAGAGATAGAATTGTTTAAACAGAGAAATTGCTATACAAAAGAATAAGAAAGATATTTTAAGCCTCAATAAATCATCCTTTCATGCATACTTTCTAGACATAAAAAAACTGAAAAAATCAACATCGAAATACGCATTTTGTTTACTTGGTGTTACATCTTTAGGGGATTTAATGGTATCAATCAAACTTCAAATTCTAGTAATGTTGAATTGTTGAAAATTATAAAATATTGCATTGATGTATGTGTTCGGTAACATGGTTAGGTCGCAAGTGTTGAATTTATATAATGTAAAGCGCGCCTACACACTCGTAACTAGCTAACGGCGATAAGTATACGCGACTTGCTGTTCACTTTTCTACAGGCACTAGGATGATATTCTACCAGTTATTTTGTTATAAAAACCAAAGTACTGAACCGATTTTCATAAAATTTATATGGGATCACCTCTGAAGTATGAAGTATACCAAATACAAAAATTATCATCAAAATCAATGCACAATTGACGGAGTAATCGGTGAACAAACATAAAAAAAGAAGAATTGACAACCTCATTCTTTTTGGAAGTCGGTTAAAAATATATTATATTGGTGTTTAGGTGTCCTGTGACGGGTAAACTTTTTATACAACTAAGTGACTAGATGCGCCAGATATTTGTTCTCTGTTTGTTTGTGATTTGAATTGCATGTCATGTTATAATTTCGGATAAGAGGAGTTATAAATATAAAATCTGATATCTTAACTTACCTAATAACTGAGTGAAGTAAGAATGCAGCATTGAGCTACATACAACAATGAATTGTTAGTCTTGTGACTCAGAAGCACAAACTTTTTTTTTTTTGTTTTATTTATGCCACCTCCATTCTTATGTCGTCCGTGGGCCGCAGTATTCGGTCACTTGCCAGTGCGCCTGAGTTGCCGGATTTAGTCATTGTTCCCGTAACCCATTTCCAACGGGAGAGTTTGTAATAATATACATATCTTATGGTACATACAAACAATAAGTGCGAGAAGAATGAAGGACATTTCACACAACACCATTTAGCCCCAAACTAAGCAAAGCATTTATATAGTTATTATGAGAAAGGTTACTGTCAAGATACATACTTTTTTTTTTGTAAATACAATATAAATACATGTGATACGTATAGAAACACCCAGACATAGAACAAAATATCCATGCTCGGTGGAAATGTTTGCCCTAGGGGGATCGAACCTACGACCTAGCTCAAAAGGCAGACGTACCTACTACCACTGAGTCATGAGGCCTGTTCGTAAATGGACCTATATTCTATAGAATAGATAGATTCTATTCAATTGATAGATTTCCCGAATAGATTTTTATGTGAACATTAACTTTTAACGTTGTTTTTATGAAAGTTTTATTGAAATTTTTAATCTTATTTGAGAATGTGACCGCAGATCAAAATCTCAGAAAAAAATCTAACTTTTATATTTTCATTCAATGTTTATAGTCTGACTGTTTGCGGGTTGTTGTGTTTGCTAGCTGTTACCTGCGGCGTAAGAAAACACACTTCCTGCGCTACAACTTCACTGCCGACCCGACAGTTTATATCGTGTATGTGGTCAAGTAAAACTTAATATTAAAATTTAGTCTTCCTCTTGCATAACTTAAAAAAAAAGTAGTTATAAATCCATATATTAGTTCATAAAAGGCACGGACCCTGGAGTCTGTGCAGAATTAATTTGTTAAATAAAAAAAATAAAAAAGTAATACTTCAGTAATCAGAAATGAAGAGATACGTAGGCGTACAAAAGGCACCGATATAGCACAGCGGATTAGCAAGTTGAGGTGGCAGTGGGCAGGGCACATAGCACGTAGAACTGATGGCCGATGGGGCCGAAAGGTTCTCGAGTGGAGACCACGTACCGGCAAGCGCAGCGTAGGAAGACCAGCCACGAGTTGGACAGATGACCTCATACAAGTGGCGAGAAGACGCTGGATGCAAGCCGCTTCCAATCTGTCTTTGGAAATCCATGGGGGAGGCCTATGTCCAGCAGTGGACTTCTTATGGCAACTGCCATAAGATGTGGACTTCTTATGCATGATGATGAATCAGACAGTTCTTCATAAAATTGACTGATATGACTGTTTGTCTGTTATAAGCAAACTCGGTTCAAAAATAGTTGTCAACCAGAAGACGGACACGGGCTACCTTGTAACATCATCATCATCGTTCACCATCACCGTCGTTTTTAATCACTATACGCGGGTGAAACCACGGAGCATCGCTATTGAGTTATAAAACATCAAAATATGGAGTACGTATAAAGATCGATAAATCTTTGTTATGAGATACGTAGATATCTCTCTCGCACATGAGAACATTACATTTTTAAACATAAAATCATAGAGTTTATGAAAGTGAAAGATCAGTATTATTAATATATACGCAATAAATGTGTTAAACAAAGTTTTATTCTGGTGACAATTATTTTGGCGACGGAGTTTTATAATTTTATAATTAATATAATATAATTTTGTCATATCTCAAAACCGATAGTACAAGTTGTACATAGTAATAGCAAAAGAAACTGAAAAAGCGAAAGTTTGGGAAATTTCAACTGCGTATCTTAAAAATATAGCAAAAAGAGGCCGAGACCAGACGACCACATAGTATTTTTTCCAATTCAAATGAGTAAATAAAAAAGTGCATTTTTCTAGATACGACAAAATTTATTTTCTACCGACTGAATGAAGTCCAAGCTGAAGGTTTTCTAAAATACGGGATACAAAGAGTTTATAAAATTGTTCGTACGAGAGTTCACTCATACAGATGATGCCGAAGATGCAGTTGATTGTATACAACATAATCATAGTTGTCCTTAAACTAGAGCCGTGTTGAAATATGATTATCTAAGCGTTCGAAACAGTTATAGCATGTCGGTGATTTGGACTGCCAGTCTGACTGACGATAAGGAAGCTAGCTCGGATGTGAACAAAGCGTTTTGGCTGTTTTAACACGAGATATGTGTTACGCGGGTCGAACCTGTAGGGGTACTCAGAACTCATTCGGATTCGATTCGGAATCTATATCCGCGTCTCTGTCATTTCCATAGAGAATGACAGAGACGGAGATATAGATTCCGAATGAGTTCTGAATACCCCAACTGGACTCGATTGACATAGGACCGAGGAAGATGGCAAGATAAGAGACAGGCCTATACCAAGTTGTGTGACTATTATAAGAGTCAGTAGGTACCATATCTTGTAACAAAGAAAGAGTTCAGTCATTTAGCCATAAAAAGGCAAATTTTGGCTTAAACACTTTTGGTTTTATATTGTTTTTTTAAATAAATATTAGCTGGCGTTCCATACAGCACTATCTAGCCTTAACTAAGCAAAGCTTGTACTGTGGATACTAGATACCTAGCTGATAGAATACATATATACTTTTTTTTTTGTAAATATATATTTATGATAGATAGAAACACCCAGACACAGTATAAACATCTATTCTCATCACACAAATGTTTGTCCTGGGTGGGGATCGAACCCACAACCTACGGCTTAGCAAGCAGAGATACTACCAACTGAGCTGCGAGGCCAGTCAAACGGAGTTAAATCGAAGTAACGATTAACATTATTCTTTGATATAATATGTAGGTATACGTATTGTACGTGTCTTGTGGAAATTTACTTTCACACAAATAACTAAAAAACTAAAATATTTGTGCAAGTTGAAGAGATTCTCCTTTCTAATGTATTTTTATGTAGGCAACAAGTAAAAATCAAGAGTACAGTATGAAATAGTAAAGTATGAATACAACCTTAATTTTTTGCATAACTGGAAATCCCATACAGTCAGGTTCTCACGCTCCTTCCTCCCGCGAACAATCAAAATGTAGAATGTCCTTTCTCGGAAGGTTTTCCCGCCGAGCTTCAATAAAGAGCGTTTTAAAAAGGGTGTCTACAAGCACCTTTCCCGACTAGCAAAGCAACAGTAAGCGACATGTCACTGATGTTGCAGTTGTCCATAGGCGACGGTTATCGCTTAACATCAGGCGAGCCGTTTGCCTTTTTCTGCACTTTTTTATAAAATACAATGTATTTATTCTATTTTTTCTTTGAGTTCGCTTCATCTGCTACCACATCAGCAGTCCGTCTTTCTGCACCCGGCGACTGGCGGGCGCATTACAATGCATTGTTCAACAGTTGCCAACTAATTCAACGATAGCTCGCCTCTGCTGACTTTGATTGCGTATTTAATTGAGATTTATTGAAATAAATAATAATTAAAACGTTGGCGTTCACATCATATCAAATCGTATCTGTCAGTTCTTTTCTTTTTCTTTCTTTTATTTATTTCATTCAAGCACTATATTATTATTATTAACCTAAGTTATATTATTTAACCTAAGAATTAGAGATGGTATGTTTGGACTATTTAATTGAAAATAGTGGCTAAGTACTATTTTAAGTAAATTGATGCAAATTCTTGACAGAGTATGACACAAAGCGCTTATTTCCAAGTTACCATCTTATAACATACCGTCCAGACTTTGCTTCTAGATTTGCAATTTCCTCTTTGGGCAATATATCAAAGTAGTAGTAGATGGATCCCCTTCCGATGCCAGCCCATCAACGCTGGTTCCTCCAGGGCTCTGTGCTGTCGCTTACTCTAACTATTGCACAACTGACGATGGGTGATGCACAGTACTCTGACCGTGTAGAGGCTCGATGGTCCAAGGTGGAAGAAAACAGAAACATACTTGTATAGAGAACTCTCTGGAGAACTTCCTAGAAGCACAGTGTGTTCAATAGAGCTGAGCAATACTTCACACTTAGTCAGTGGCTCTTAATTTACAGAGCGCAACTGCGTTCCCATGTGGAATATTACATCTTTCGACACTACATCAACGAGCCATTAGAATTGTTGACGATCCCAAGTTTACCTACAAGCTAGACCAACTTTGTCCGAGTAGATGTGGGATCCCTTTGCATCTTCTACAACTTGTTTTTCAGGGAATGCTCTGAAGAGCATTATGACCTAATTCCTGCTTCAGAGTTCCACAATTGCAATTCACGACACCGCCACAAATGTGGAGGTGACCACATTTTGCATTAAGTAACTGAAAATCATATATAGTCATACCGCTCCTTATTCCCGCGGATAAGCAAAATGTGGAATGTCCTTTCTCAAAAGGTTTTCCCGCCGAACTTCAATAAAGAGCATCTTTTATAAGCACCTTTCCGGGCTAACACAGCAACATTGTGGAATACACTACTTGAGTGGGCCTTCCCCGATAGACAAAGTTATTTAAATCGCGAGTGAATTGGTTTCTTCTAGGTAAGCGCGCTCCATCGTAGACCGTAACGTCACTTAACATCAGGTATAGCATTTAAAAAAGCAACGACGCCCCACGCCACTGATGTTAAACCCTGTGTTTCAAACGCTGTTTGTTGAATATACTCGTAGTAGTAGAAAGTAAACTCGCAAAAACTATCAAAAATTGAATGCTCAGAAAATATATATCTTTTAAAATACAGAAAATAAAAAACTGGTGTATAACCAATCACTTATCACCAATCTTCTTCCACTTGTCTTCAGCGCCGAATATGTCAGGGTATTTAGTTTCAATGGTAGCAATATCGACCGTGATGATGGAACCAGTGATGCTGGCCTTTCTGGTCTTCACAAAGGGACGGATAAACTGGTCCCAGGCCTTGCCGATGATCTTCATTAAACCGATCACAGATAGGCCCAGGAGGAACCCCTGGAAAACAAAATGAAAGTTTTTAAACGAACCTACTTAAGAGTTGTTGCTGGGAAATACAATAAGTTATTTTGAGTGTTCCTAAAAAATATATATTTGCGTAGCCTTTTGCGACAAATAACTTACAAGACTTAAAAGACAATAATTGTTCTAAGTGTACATTTAAATAAATTGTATTACTCCGCATATAGTTTCTCGTGAAAATATGCGTTTTGTACATCATATCAAACCTTTTAATTACACTAGAAATATCTGTCTTACAGTCGTGTATTATTATTATTTATTTATTTATTCATTACAATAATTATAGCTTAAAAACTGAAGCAACCGACTTCTCATGGATGTCATTATCAGAACTGGACCAAATTTAAATGGGACCACACGAGAAGCACCAGCTATCAAATAAAAAAATCATCAAAATTATGAGGTAACAAACATTTAAAAAAATACAGTCGAATTTATAGCCTCCTCCTCTTTGGAAGTCGGTTGAAAAATTATAAATGTTTCCTTAGAGGTACCTAAAAACTATAATTAGTTAGGTTATAATTAGTTAATTAGTTAGTGAGGTACCACAATTCGCAACACGCTGTCACTAACAATTAAAATAAATGCGTTTTCTATTTTAAATTACAAAACAGAACAAAAATTGTATAACTAATGCTGACACATTATTTTACATGAGCAAGCATTGAGTATTTTTCTTGGATTGATTTAAATAAGATATAAAAAAAAACTATGAAAAATTATTGATTATTTTTAAAACAAAATTTCCCACTTTGAAGTTGGTTCCTTCGGTGTTTTAAACTAAATATAATAATTGTTTTACATATTATAGCAATACCTGCAATGTACTAAGATAGGCAACAATATTGTGTAAGACCATTTTTTTTTTTAGTACAATACAAAACATCAAGATTCTCTGTAACTTGCCTTTTTGTCAGAAATAACACGATAGCATGGAGTTATCGAACACGGAAATCAGATTCCAGCGTGTGTTTGAAAATAACTATTTTTCCACATATGAAAGCTCAAAAACCATCTACCTAAACCGGTCACGTTTGGCTTCTCGCCAGATTCTAGCGTAATCAATGGCGCAGTATGTCGTAGAGATGGGAATAGATATCGATAATTCGATAGTTTTATGTTACCGTGTCCCCAAATTACTACAAATAAACTAAATTCCCAGACTCATTACCAGGTTGCAGCGTGACCATAAGTATGTCCCAAAGACTAGGTTAGTAAAAGCAGAAAAACAAGGGCGTCACATCAAAATATTACTGTATAATAAGCTGCCAAATTGTATTAGCAAACTTGATTATAGTATGTTTAAACATAAATTAAAAATTTTCTTTGAAAATAGCCCTTTTTATAAATTAAGTGAATATATGGAAATGGATCTTTCAAAATCCTCATTTTTTACAAATACAGTGCAAGCACAGTCACGCGTAGCAAAAATATAATAATATTTTGGTATTTGTAGTTGTACTAGTAGGTATATTCGATTTAATTTAAATTATAGTATCCAATAAATTTTAATTACATTTGTTTTAAGACTCCGCTAAAACAAGAATAATTAAAAATATCAATACCTATCATTAAAAATATATTATCTAGTTAATTAAGTATATATACCTATTATCATAAAATTTAGTTAATTTATCATAATATGTGTAATTCTGACTTACCTGTAACATGTATGTTATTCAAGGTTAATAAATATTCTTATTCTTATTCTATGCTGGCAACATTGCCACATTGTATATAAATTATAATAGTTAACTATACTTTCGGCTTGAATTAGCACACATTGTATTGACTGAGAGAGCGAAGCGAGCTAAGTTTGCTGCATCAACAGGCTAAACTTGCTTTCATCATTGGTGCTTACGTTGTCATATTTTCCAAATATTTTTTTACGAAACTAGGTAATACAGGTTATACAATTTCATAGACTTTTCTTACCGTCAATGTGGTGTTTATTTATTGGAGAAGAATTTCCCTCAAAACAGAATAAATTTGCAGCGCCGGTTGCCTGCCTGCCTACAGTAATCTTTTAGTACTCAATTCTTAACAAGAATTTCAAAAGAAATATAAATTTGTGACGTCTCAGTTAAATAATATTTAGTAACACATTCGATACTAAATTGTAATTATTTTTATCGACAAAATAAAACCCATCCTTAAATTTTTCTCTTCAGTTCCAATTGGCGGAAAATGTAGCGGAACACCGCTTTATTTATACTGTGACCAGAATCACGGGCCGATCTTGGACGGCGTCTCATGTGGGCTGCTGAAGGTTGAAGCTTGGAATACACGTATACATTTTAAATATGCAGACTTGCCAACAATTATCAGTTTTATGCCGGTATTTGTTTATCTTACGTGTACATTTTATGAATATTTTTTTGTAAGAATATGGTAAAATAATAATTACAGTTTAAAAACTGAAACACCTGACTTCAAAATACGCTTTATTTATTTGGATGACATATTTTTTCCAGTTATTTTCTAACAACTAGTTATTTTTATTTTGTAAAAACCAAAGTACTGAATCGATTTTGATAAAATTTACATCGAACCACCTCTAAAGTATGACCTATCAAATATAAAAGTATCTATACTATAAGAAAAAAAAACCTGACCTCAGTAACACAGTATTTGCAGTCTAACTTACGATTTCGTTAGCTTGAAACGCCGTTGAGTGTACATTTTTGTGAGAAAGTATCCGTAAAATCGATGCAAAAGATTATAAATACGCATTCTTTAGAGTAATTATAGTAAAATCACTTGCTTATTACGAAAAAGTTCGTTGGAGGTTACGAAAAACGTATTTTATTATTTTTGCGAGAGATGTATTATTATTATTATTACAAAAAACTATGACCTAGCCTATGACCTAGCCTATGACCTAACCTATGGCCTAGCCTATGACCTAGCCTATGACACTTGAGGAGTGTAAAAGGAATTCAACGACACTTCGTACATCAAAATCATACATACATACAGTCGAATTGAGAACCAGTCTTTTGGAAATCGGTTAAAAATATAATTAAAGCTATTACTGTCACGAGCAATAGTGCTTGGCTGCAAAAGTCAAGGTAAATCTACAAAGTAAAAGAACCTCGTGACAATCATATTTATCTCGCAAGTTAGTCGCATCACTTGACTGCACTGGGCCCATCATGCATCTGCATGATATTAGATGAAATGTTGCTGAAAATATAGCCAAATTGAACTCAATAATGTTTGCGTTCTACCACTTACTTAGCGGTAAAAAAAATGAATTTTCTTATTTTTTTTACATATTCTTAAAAATTGTATCCAATAAAAGCTCAAACACGTATAGAGAAATATAAATTTCTTGTATTTAGCTATTGCAATCGCTATGTAACATCAAAACCATAATCATGGCCACCCTACAGGACATTCACTAATCTGTAAGTTTGTACAGTAAGTCAACTTAAGAAAATCATCTATTCTCAAAAATGTCCCACAATATTCAGAAAGATGACTATCATAAAGCCGTGATAGAAATATCCCAACCTAGCCTTCAAAGCTTTAACCTAGACTAAAATCTATTTTCATAGTTCTTTAGGCATCACACAGATTGGCAAGTGAACAGCTGATATGAAAAGCTGAGCTTTTCTTGTGCTAAAATATTTATTTTGTTCTATTAGGTACAATGCAGCCACAAAAAAAACCGGCCAAGAGCGAGTCTAACTCGCGCACGAAGGGTTCCATACCATTATCTATAAAAACGGCAAAAACGAGCAAAAAAACACGTTTGTTGTATGGGAGCTCTATATTTATTTAATTTTGTTTTTTTAGTATTTTTTGTTATAGCGGCAACAGAAATACATAAATCTGTGAAATTTCAACTGTCTATTCTTATTCTTATTCTTATTCGAGGTGGGGGCGATGGGTCCTGCACTGACGTCCCGCTAGGGGTGTATTGTGCATTTCCCCCTACCAGCATCACCCGAGCCAGCCCAGCTCCTTGAAATATCGGAGCACGGCTCTGGGCTGCTGGCACAACTGCTCCAGTGGTGAGGATGTTTGAGCAGATAATGATAATGAAGATGATGGGGTAGCATGCTGTTGTGGTGGTGACAAAAGCGATGGTAAGGCTGAGGCTGAGTTCGAAGCTGAAGCTGAAGCTTTCACATGCAATCCTGTGGATCTCCTGGTGGTTTCCGTGGCTTCACAGTGCCAAAGTACATGTTCCACGGTTTCATCCTCTTTTAGACAGCCCCTACACAGAGGGCTGTCCGTATCTCCCAATTTGTATAAGTGGCTATTCAAATTGCAATGACCGGTAATAAGGCCCACTAATATTCGGAGGTCCTGTCGTTGCAATTTCAATAGTTTATTCGTAATGTTTCTGTCGAGGATTGGAAAAGCTGCCTTAGCGTGTTTGCAGTCATGTCTCTTTTCCCACAGATTTTGTTGTTCTTTTTCCGTGTGCCGTCGTAATTGTTCTCGCACTTCTATCGAAGTTGGTTTGCAGAAACTTACCACGTTTCTGTTCGTTTGCTTCTTAGTACCTTCTTTTGCAAGGGTGTCTGCTATGTTGTTGCCTATACATGACCCGTGGCTCTTTGTCCATCTCACTATTGTCTTGTGCTTTTTTGCTAGTGATTGTAGCACCGTGTGACACTCCGCGATGACTCTTGACCTTGTTGTGGGTCTCTTTAGTGCGTATATAGTGGCCGCACTGTCCACGGTGAACATGAGAGTCCCTTTGCTGTCTGAAACTTCAGAAGTTATGAGAATGTCACTGAATGGCTCAACTGCTCTGGCGGCTAATAGTACACCCACTGCCTCCGCCTGCAGAGCTGTTGTAGTTTTATTTAGAGCTACAGATTCATTGAATCCCAGCTCCGGCGAGTAAAAACCGCAGCCTACTCCTTCTTTGTTCTTCGCACCGTCGGTGTATATATTCCAGGATGGCAATATCCCATCCAAGGCATTATCCTCTGTGACCAGCTCATATTTTTTGCTGTCAAGGTGTACGCTTGCTATTTTATCGGTCCCCTGTGTCGCCTCGGGGATTATCTTTGTCGCCCTGTCAAGTATTCTGCAATGATTTGTAATGGGACCCGAGTTTCTCCATTGTTTGGTGGATGTAATCCTCAGTGCTGACGCCATCGCTTCCTGTTGTATGTGTAGGTGTAGAGGGGTCAGTCCAAGTATGATTTCGAGAGCAGCTGAGGGTGTTTTCTTCGTACATCCGCTTATTAGTGAGCACGCGAGTCTTTGCGTTTGTTGCAGTTTCCTAATTACTGTTGTTAATACCGTGCGTGTCCACCATACCACGCATCCATAGGTGAGAACTGGTCGCACTATAACAGTGTATAGCCAGTGGCATAGCTTTGGTCTAAGACCCCAGTCGTTTCCTACTGCTCTAGTGCATTGCCATAAGATATTAGTTGCCTTTGTGGTGATGTATTCTAGGTGTTTCCCCCACAATAGTTTGCTATCTAGCCAGATTCCCAGGTATTTTACCTCTTTGCTCAGCGTCAATTGGGTCCCAAAGAGTGTAGGAGTTTTTAAGTTTACAATCTTAGTTCTGCGCGTGAACAAAACCAACTCTGTTTTTTGTGGATTCACGGACAGACATTCAACTGTCTAACTATCACGGTTCATGAGATACAGCCTGGTGACAGACGGTCGGACAGACAGACAGACAGACAGCGGAGCGGTCCCGTTTTACCCTTTGGGTACGAACTCTAAAAATCCATTGCTGGCCCTGGCCTTCGCTATGAATTTTGAAAATTGCCATGAAAAACAAAAAGACCGATAGGAATGAACCTGTAACCAGCTTTTTACTACCACTTTAATGTGGTTGTTCGTCCTTTTTGTGTCTTGCACTGCGCTTAATGATCTGTAATCGTACGAAAATCACCGAAAATGATCATGTAACACAGAAAATTAGTAATTTTAAGTGGCAGTGGGCAATAGCTCGCAAAACAGATGGTTGCTGGGGTCGAAAACTTCTCGAAAGGAGAGCAGACACCAGCAAGGGCAGCGTAGAAAGACCAGCCACAAGGTGGACAGACGAATTCATACAAGTGGCAGTAAGACGCTGGTTGCAGACCACGCAGTCTTTTTGAAAATCAATGGGGGAAGGCATTATTGAGACAGGGATGATAATTTAGTATATGTACTTACAATACTGCCTCCAAGATCGGAAACAAAGAGGTTCCAGTCGTAGTTGTAACGCTCTTCATATACTGACACCATCATGCTGTTGAAATAGATGTACAGCTGCGAAACAAGACACAACTATACATCAATTTTATTAACTGAACTTCAAAAAAGCAGGTTACGGGAAATTTTCAGATAACTTGGCCGTTTGTAAATTAATTCCAATGATTGTTATTTTATTAGCAGGGAGATACCCCAGGAGCAGTCACATTAATAATATCTACTTCAATTCAGAAGTATACAATACAAAGAACTTTATCGTAGTTGTGCTCGTCATAACGAACATAACAGATGGATTGGATTGGATCTATTCGGAATTAGTCTCAGTCGTTTTCGCAACAATGTTTATAATGCATTCTGCTCATTCTTTATTTATTTAAATTTAGTTCAGTAACAAATGATAAAAATAGGTTTTTAGTTTCGTTGAAATAACAGTGGGCAGCCATAGCATACTGAACTGATGGCCAATAAAGCCCAAATGTTCTCGAGTGGACACCAGCCACAAGGTGGATCCTCTTCATACAAATGGTAAAAGACGCTGGATGCAGACCGCTTCCAACAAGTATTTTTGGAAATTTTGAAAACCCATGGGAGATGCCTATGTCCAGCAGATAATTTCTTATAACTAAGATGGTGACAATGACTAATACCTAACTAACTACTAATCAGTACATACAAAGAGACTTAAGTATCAGAACAAAACAAGAACAGAGTAACGAACTCAAAGAAAAAAAGTATTTCCTGCATTACCTGCGTCTGGTAAATCGCGTCATCAGTTCTTCGAATCCACTGGCTACTGCCGGTGTCCCAGGTGTAGAGCGCCTGTCTGTCTGTAACGAAGCAGCTGTACAAGTAGGAGCGGCAGAACCGGGGGCATGAGTCACAGTTGTGATGCTGGTATGTGCTGAAAGGCGAAACGATTAACATTAGAAGAATTGATGCTCAAACATTATGGATAACAGAATAAGCTAGTTCGTTCCAAATATTAAAAAAAGGAAGGTCAAACGACTGTTTTTGTTTTTACAAATTAATATTTTCCAATTAAAGTAATGGTATTCGTCATTTCTCATTAAATAGTAATTTTAATTGGGCGAGCTTCATTGATGCGTACTATACGTGAATATATTATGAGAGTAATGGGAGTTTCTTTTTCAATGCTAAAAACTATTCAGGGCTTAGTTATCATCATCACATTATTATTTTAATTCAAATTTTAAATGTTGAAACAAGCAAAATGATGAATGTCCTTCCTCGGAAGGTTTTCCCGCCGAGCTTCAACAAAGAACGTTTTTAAAAGGGTGTCTACCAAGCATATGTCAAGCATCTTTTCGGGCTAGCAAAGCAATATCACTGATTATACAGTTGTCTATAGGCGACGGTTATCGCTTACCGTCAGGCGAGCCGTAAGTCTTTTTGCTGCACGTTTTTATAAAAAAAAGGAAAAATTAGTTCTTCCTTTATTTTAAAACAGCGGCCACTAAGTCGACGGCCAATCTTAGATCTAATTCGTGTAAAATTATTTTAATACAATGGAATAATAATGTTTATCTTGTTTGCATGTTTGGATGTCTGGAATGTCATCACGAAACTAATTATATGCTATTAGGATTAGCATAGCATACTTCATATAATCGGAGATGAGTTTCGTCATATTGATGTGGTTCTCACAACGTGGAAGGTCGCTGAGCATCCAGGGTCCGGAGCAGCCAGCCTTCTCGCCGACCTTATCCCAGACGAAGTGCGTTGTGCACTATGGAAAACAGAAAACTATATTAATAACTCGTAATAATATTACTACACGTAGAAGGATGATATCTAGTACAATAGGGTAAGACCTGGTGACGGCGCGATAAAGAAAGAAGTATCCAGAAATAAGTGAAGAAGTTGGGGAATCATAAAATAGATATTAATTTATCCTTGTTACTGGGACTTTGAACATTTGTATTTACAAATTATTTTCATTGCGTTAAAGAGAGTCAAATCGGTTAAGGCTCCGCTTGTTCTTTTACACACGTAATATTATATCATAATAGGAAATATTCATGTATATGTATTTTATTTCATAGGAATAATAGTTTTTACTGACAACATACTAAAATTTAATACATTTACTAAAATTCCGATATATGAACAAGTTTTAGGGGAAGGATGCTCTGTCCCTCTCTCACGAAACAACAGTTTGTATTGAATTTGTACGGAGAACATGAACCATGACGTCATTTAACGCGATAGCGTGCTCTCTGTCTAAATGAAATGAAAATGCTTGTTATTTTCTTATTTTTGAAGATATTTTAATTTTGTTATTGTAGAATGGATCTATTTGTGATTAGCCTTTTTATATACATAAAAGTAAATCATGCATATTCCCTTGTTTTTAGCACTTATTGGTTGAGGTTTAGCTTATTATTATTTATTATGAGCTTATTATTATTTTATTACTTATTATTGATTGAGATTAAGCACTTATTATTTAGCACTGTAAGAACTTATAAATTTACTAGATATATATAAAAACATAATAAAAACTTTTACAAAAAAATTAAACCTCCGAAAAAACTGAAAAGCATAAAATATCCTTACCTTTTATCCACACCTTTTTTTATTTAACTTTAATTGACGAAATTTTAATTTGAATTGATTACTTTTTTACATTTATAATTAGTAATAATAGTAATTAGCGATTAATTCAATAATCGAAATAAATTCATGTTGTTTCCTTTAACTTTAATAACTAAGTCCTGTAAGTATAGGTAAGTAATTTTGAGTCGGCGCCAGCGTGATACGTCGCGTTGCGAGTGGTCGTGCGGAGAGCGCATTTTTTGGAATGTCAATTATGTTTATTGCTGGAGATTTCAATGTTAATTTTATTTGGTTATTTCTTTAAATTTGAGGTAATTTTTGGTGCTGCCTCAAAATTACTTACATTACTTTAAGGACTTATATTAAAGTTAAATAGAAATGGTTTATTATTTTATGCTTTTCAGTTTTTTCGGAGGTTTATTTTTTTGTCAAAAGTTTTTATTTTATAATTTTTTGTAGCTTTAGTCTATTAATTACTACATGCTTAATTTTTTATTACTTTTAAAATAGCTACTACCTTAAAATACACAACTCTGCGTTAAAATCTGCGAGTGAACAATAACTCACCCCTATTTTCCCACCCTTAGGGTTAGATTTTTTTCCAAATTTATATGGGACCCTATCCAATAAAAAAAGAATTATTAAAATCGGAATCGGAAGAATTATCAGAATCGGTAAAAAGTTATGCGTGATCATACATAAAAAAAAAATACGTATATATACGCATCGATTTGAGAACCTCCTCCGTTTTTTCGTCGGTTAAAAAACCGAAAAAAACTTACGATATTAGCACTGTAGCCGTCTTCATCCGAGCACCGGTCATCTTCTCTATTAATCTTAACGTACTCGTCTATGGTCAGTTTCACTTCTATCGTCTCTCCAACGTTCAAAAACAATTTCTGGACCAGCCCTCCGTTGTACACCTCTACTTCTGCAAATTTATATTTTTAAACGGTTTTATTTAACTTTCTCTATTTTTGTTGTTGTTGTTGTTGATTTTTGGGTCAAAATTAGTAAGCGAAATTTGACCCTCTTCCCGTTGACAGATTGATCTGATATTTGGTACACGCCTTTAGTTTATATAACAATAAAATGAAATATATTTAGTATAATTTTAAATTCAATATGGACGCCGCCACAACATGGCGGATTTCATATTTGTCACAATCTCTACAATATGGGTATCAAAGGCTTTTCTAGTAGAATACAGTAAATACATTACCAACATCATCATCTTTTCAATAAAACCGTTTAAATTAAAAAGTTTTTTGAAGTACTTATTCACTATCTATTATTTTATTTAATGGAATGCAACATTTCACCGAATCCCCAAACTACATAACTTAGTTGAAACAAGAGGCTTGTGGCTAATAAGCCTCTTGTTTCAAGCTGACATGTTTCTCAATGCGTTCCGATGCCCTGAACTAGTAGGTTAGCTGATCCATTCCAAACGTGAGAACGAACGACCGAACATAAATTAATATGATATCTAATACTTATTATATAATTAATCGTTCCGGTGTGAAACCCCCCTGTCCTTGCGAGAGGATGCCCAGGATCTTAAATGTTGGCAGCCAGTTCAAGTTGTCCCATGGTCTCAGTATATTAGCTAAAGAGAGTTCATGGTGGCCAGTTATTAATTTGAACACATCACTGAAAGTAAGAGCTAGTTAATTATATAATATTTATTAGTATGTTAGTATGACTAACCTGTGAACGGCTCCCTGGTGTAATGCACGAAGACGTGGTACCCCGGCGAGTCGACCCCGATGTGGTTGATCATGTCGCGCAGGCTGTGCCGTAGGGTGATGGAGTAGCCAGAACTCTTGGCGGCGTGGGTGGCCACGGTGCGGGGACTCATGGTGTAGCAGCGGCCGAGGACGAACCCAGTCGTGGCGTTGACCTCTACGTCTGGGAAACAAGATAATCGACTAACTCAAATATGAACAGAATTTTGAATGAAAATTACTCTTAATGGCATTACTCTAAAGTAACAAGTATGTTAGGATGAATAATTAAAGTAAAAGTAATAAAAAAAAAACGACTTTAAAACAATCTAATAAACTGAAAAGGGAGAAATAACACGAAAAAGAAAAAAAACGTCTGCCTAGTTAGAGGTACGTACGCTATTTTTTGAGGTCGGTATCAGGCCCTAAAGTATCGCCAATTAAGTCCTATACAGACACCGACCTCAAAAAACAGTTGGTATAAGGTACACGCAAGTAAAGTAATAAATTGCATATTTTGAAGTCAGTAGATTCAGTTTTTTTAACCTATAATTATTTATAACTAATATTTTTTTTATGATTTGAATGAATATATTAATAGAGATAAGTCATCTGAAATGACTTTATTAAATAAATTATATAAGTAATAATAATAATATCTATAATTATTTGACATTTGCGCTTAATAATTTATTTTGTATTCGACAACCAGATTAATTAATTTGATGCAAACGAAGATTATTTTTACTCTAAATAATTATTAATTTGACACCTTATTATGATTACTTATCTCTATTTTTTATAATGATTATGATAAATTTAATTTGTAAAAAAAAATGCATAACATATTATTAAATGTTCGATGAGGGTAGACTGATAATTATCAGTCTACCTATTATAGTTATTATAATAACTATTATTGCATCGCAATAAGACATTGTAAATGTATCAGTTAATCAATAAATTATTTATATTCCATTCCATTCTATTCCATTCCATGATATTCTTGATGCTTACTGTCCGGAGATCCATCAAGTCCAAACTGCACGAATATGTCCTGTTCAGTGTAAGTGACGTCATCCCACAGGTCGTCCAGACTGTGGGAGAAGTTGTACTTAGCCCACTCGGAGGTGAAGCGAGGGTGGACATACAGGCCATGATCCTGTAACATAATCAATATCTGAACACAGTATAGTTCCCGTCACGTAAAAATAACGCTGGTTTGTTCGCGCTTACGAACAAATCAGCGTTCTTTTTACGTGACGGGAACTATAACAGTATCTAATGATCTTATTCCATCTCGCTCATTCTTCTTTCGGACAGTCAGAAACACGAAACCGTGGTGGGTATTCCAAAAACACGAACGAAGCGGTTTGGTTTCACGTTTATCATATGTACTTCTAAATTCTGGGTTACACTGCTTGAGTGGGTTCTCCTACATAGATATAAACTGGGTGTCTTTAAATAAAGAGTGGATTTTTTAAAATGGATTTTTCTATGCAGCGCGCTCTATCGTGGAGCGCAGCGTGGTTTATTATCAGGCGAGCTAGCGGTCAAGCAAGCCTGTCAATTAAAAAAAAATCCATATCCTTTCCAGTACAAGAATATGAACTGCCAGTAAATTCGGTAATTTTGTGTCAATTTTACTATTAACGTGGAGTAATTAAATATACATACCTAAACCAACTGAAAGCGATAATTCGTAACTAATCCTACACCATTTTAACGCGTATCTCTAGAAACAATCGAACGTTTTGTTAAGAAATGAGAATTCCACCGTCTGACGCCACTTGTACGCGAAACAGCTGGCCGCTAAACATAGGCGATGCTAAAATTAAAAATAAAAAACAATCGGGAATCAAAAATTAGCTCGACGTGATTACACTCACAATCACAGCTTCACTGTTTTATCAACATCTAGCATGCTTGCTGTCAAAATCAAAATCAGCCGTATTTGTTATAAACTGTCCCACTGCTGGGCGCGGGCCATCTTCTCATTGTGTGAAGGGTAAGGCCACAGTCTACCACGCATGTTTGCTGTAATTTTACTCGAGATTTTCAAATTCTCTGACAGTCACTACACACATCGAAACGCTTAATTTTAAACTTTATATTTCTTTTTAATTGGAATATATTATTCAATTTTATCATTAACAGTGATATACCTCTATTTTTTTCACATCGAAATGCCAAAAACTTTTTCATTACTCATACTCTGAAAGTAGGTCTGAAGTTGCCTGAGGAGCGGGTTGTAATACTTTCAGCCCTAGGGAGAATCGCTTTCAACTGCCAGCTCAAATAAAAATAAAAACTAGTTATATTTTCACGTTTCTATTGAGCCATGTCCAACTTTCTTTAAAGCCACTCAATTACAGCGCGATGTAAAATTGAAATAACATAAAGATAAGTATTGATTATAGAATTTATACTATTTTTTAAACTTTAAATAAAATTATCTTACCAAAGTTTTTGATCTATGTAAAATAAAATTTACTCATTTTTTCTGTAGCTAATTCGTGTTTTTATTTTTACTTTCCTTGTATTCGTAATGAAAAGCACAGTGTTTACCTCGGGTTAAAGACTTATTTAGTCCCTCGAACTATTGGCGCCCTCACTTCGTTCGTGCGCCAAACTCCGTCTCGGGACAAATAAGTTACTTTCACCCCTAGGGTAACAATGTACTATTATTACAAAATAATTTCGGTCCACATTATTGATAATTACATACTTCCTCAAAATTTACAAAAAAAACAACTCAAATAATACAAGGTAGATAAGAGACCTCATACAAGTGACAGGTAGACTCTGGAGTCTAGAAGCAAGGCACTCTCCCAACCGGTCCTTTTGGAAATTCACGGGAGAGTCCTATGTCCAGCTATGGACTTCTTGTAGCTGAGCGGCGGAAACCTAGGTGCGAGTCGGACGCGCGCATTAGGGTTTCGTACAAGCTTACCCTTTTTTTTATTCGAAAATAGGCTTGCGCTTGTCCGTCAACTGTAAAAAGTTCGTTTCCCGAAATAATTATTAGGTAACTAATCAAAGTACGAACATTCCTATAACGAATTATGATGAACTGTTTACTGAGGGACAAATTTAATTTTGCCGTTTGGAAAATGTTAACCCATACATCGACATAGGTCGCAGCTAGTTTACCAACTAGCAAAAAAAAAATAGTATGTAATTATTTTTTTATATAATTACAAATTTGCGGTTTTCGGATTTTTTCCATTACTTGTGCTACATGGTGTTGCTTCTTGTCAATCTCATGATTCTAGATCAACGGGAAGTCCCCTATAAGTTTTGATTCCCTTGCGATCGTCAAAATATTGAAAATATGCGCCATAAACGGATCACAAACGACCTAATCTTTAGATTGCATTGACTTAGAAATTTGATTAATTTCACTGCTCCAAGGAGTAGCAGACCTGAGTATTTGATATTAATTTCAGCTTCATACCTCCATGCGTTCCTGTGTAAACAGGTCTTGAAAGGCGGACAACAAAGTGAACTTATAAAGGTTCCGTTTTTACTGGATAAGGTACGGAACCCTAAAAACAGCTACAAAATGTGTAGAAAATATGTTTTTTTTAACATAAATTTTGAGTTGTATCTATAAGTAGTAAAAGATGTTCACAATAAAAGTACAACGAATTCTCTTTTTATGGATAGCAAATAAGTACGATTGTATCATTGACGAATATTTCAGTGCACTCACCGACAATCTGTCATACTTATAGGCAGGCTCCCGGCAGAAGGTGACGCTCGGGTACACGATGCTTTTGTTGAAGTCGAAATGCGTGTATGTCGTCACAGGGATGTCGATCAGTTTATTAACACACGCTGCTATCTGTATTATTAAATTAATTTATTCGAATGAAGTTATTATCTAATATATAAGTAATAACTAATGTTATTATAAGATAAACTTTTTTTTGGGCAACATTGAACGTTTGTTCGCGGTCGATCAACTTCGCGGTCGATCAACTTCGCGATCAGTCAACTTCGCGATCGGTCAACTCCGTGATGGGTCAACTTCGCGATCGGTCAATATTAGATTATTATGAAACTAATGTAGCACTTCGACATCAAAAGAAAACAAAGAAAACGAAGACAGATGTAACACTTCGCATACTTCGTGCACCCAGCATCTTCCCGCCACAGAAGGTATCAATGTTACGGAAATAGCAGCTTTAAAATATGACTCTCCTTTTCAGCAGCTAGTAAACTAAAAGGTAAGATAGGCACCTGTTGTACGACGACGATGGAGCACGCGAGTACAACGACCGTCTGCAGAAGCCGCACCCCCTTGAAGCAGCTGAGGACCTTCTTCTTGACCACGTGGACTTCTGGCGGCGGTTGTTCTTCTTCTTCCACCACGCTCTAACGTCAAGCAAGGCTATTGTTATGACTAATCCGAAGTTTCCTCTGGCATTATTTACTGATTTGGAAAAATATATTTTTTTCTTTTTTTTTAGAAAGGATATCGGTATAAAGGTTTTTTTGTTTGAAAATATATACTTATTTTCAGATTGGTCCCATAGAAATTCCATCATAATCGGTTTACTAGTATGGTTTTTAAAACAAAATAACTGGAATATAACATTCTTGTTGCGTAGTGCACAAGAATGGAATTTTTTGCCGCCATTTCTGTTTCCTGAGACCTACAATCTTGGAATTTTCAAGGCTAGAGTGAATAGATATCTTCTAGATCGACGAACTCCATCCTCGGCCACACCGTCGCTTAACATCAGGCGAGTTGGTGGTCAATTGTAGATCTATCTTCTACAAAAAAAAAAAAAAAAAAAACTGGAAAAAATATGTCAACCAAGTAAAGAAAATTTATCTGAGCGCCTTGTCGATGCGACGCGTGCCCAAAATGCTGGCGCGTATCTGGCCCAACGCATAAGCATTGCCATTCAACGTGGCAATGCGGCCTGCATGCTGGGTACGCTGCCAACTGGTAGTGGGTTTGAGCATTTGGATTATCTATAGACCTTTATCGGTCTGGGGTGATCGATGTGCTTTTTGTGTAGTAGTTTAGTTAGTTGAGTCTGTATATTGTTGTGTTGTAGTTAATAAAGGCGCTTGCCATTTAAAAAAAAAGTAAAGAAAATTGCGTATTTTGAAATCGGTTGTTTCAGTTTTTTAAACTATGATAATTATTTAATGTTTGTTAGCGCATAAATCCGTCATTTATAAACCGATTTAGAAAATTATTTATTTTAACTGAAAGGGTATACTTTCAGATCGACCCCATAACGTTTCCACTTTTTTAACGACTTCCAAAAAGAAGAAGGTTCTCAATTCGACTGTATGTTTTTTTTTGTATGTTTGTTCAGTGATTACTCCGCCAAATCTGAATTGATTTTTACGATTCCTTTTTGTTTGTTAGGTAATAGGTGTTCCCATATCAATTTTATCAAAATCGGCTTAGTATTTTGGTTTTAATAACAAAAAAAATGAAAATATTTCATCTAAATATTTTCATCTAATTGCGTATTTTGAAGTCTTTTTTTGATTTTCTTTTCATGATCTTGAAATATTTTTTTTCAGTTTTTTTTTAATTACAATTATTATACTACTTGTAACAGTTATTATGAATCATAGAAACCAGAATCTATAAATATTTTAATATGTACTTACTTTTTCAGCGAACACCATTTTCATAACCAGCTTTATTTTATGCAAAAAATAGTTTCCATCTTGTTTTATTACACAGTCACTTGCTGGCATGTCCATCCGAACTATACAATAACCGTGGAAGTTTCGAGGACGGGTCAATATACACTTTATAACAGTTGTAAATTACACCATAAGTACTGATAAGTGAGTGTTATTATCGCTTATTTATGTAATTTGCTTATTATGATACTTCACCAAATTATATAACATTATTTTTTATAGATTGATAGGGAAAATTCATAATTTTGTGGTATTGGTATGTACTTTAGATTAGAGCTTTGATCGATATTTATGCCGTTGGAATACTTATTGTATTTATGTGCTTTGTAAGCTCTTTTAGGTAATGTGAACTTTAAGTTTCCTTTTTTGTGCGATAGTTAGTAGTTGTGCTAATAGTAGTTTGTTGTAGTTAATAAAGGAAACTCCAAAATTTTACTTATTAATAGAAATTCCGCTGTCGAAACTATGTACCTACTTTGACATATACTATATTTTTTCCTGCTACGAAACCGTGGTTACGAATACGTTAAAATACTTTTCCGATCAACACCAGTATTTTACCAAGAATAATTATGTTTAGTTCGAAACTAGTTACGAAACTATAGTTACGTACGCTGAAGTGGTCATAGTAGATAGGTAATTATACAACATTTATAGGATTTTTTCCAATATTGTTCCCATGTTTAAGGGGAAATCATCGGTGTATTCTAGGGATGATACGCTCCATCGTTGACCGCAATGTCGCTGAAGAGAAGTGTTGACGCACGATCTCCCATACAAATATTAGAAAAATATTTTCTATCCCTAAAATTATGCGAATTCGATGTTTTTTTTTATCTGATTTAAATGTCTATTCCACTACGTTTTTTTTTTTAATTTTGTTATAATTACGAATCTAAAAAAATAAATGAATTTGCGATAAAAGCAAACCATAGAGGTAACCGTAGGGGCTTAAATGGGTCCAATCATACAAAAAAAAATGATCGAAGTCAGACAATATTTAGGGGTAGAAAATAGTTTTTTACTATTTGTATGGGATCGTGCGATAACACTTTATATAATATATTTATGTATTGAATTATATATGCTATAAGTGGGCATTACGGGTTTCCCAAATCCACCCACTATCGTTAATATCAGACGAGTCGCTGGTCAAGCGCAAGCTTATTATACCTTTTTTACCCGACTGCGGAAGGAGGGTAATGTTTTTCGAGTGGAAAGTATGTACCTATGTATGTATGTTTTTATATTATGATCGCCTACAGCCTAAAAGGCTTGACCGATTTTGATGTGCGAAGTGTCGTCTTCAATTCCTGAGTGTCCTAGACTATATTTTTTGTAATACGAGTATATAATATAAATAATAAATTTGTCTGTCCCAAAATTAAAAAATGCGTTTTTCGTAACCTCCAACGAACTTTTTCGTAATAAACAAGTGATTTTATTAGAATTATACAAAAGAAGGCGCAAATATTATTTATATTATAATAATTTATATTATTTTACGCATACTTTCTCACAAAAAACATACACTCAACAGCGTATCAATTATAACGAAATCGTAAGTTAAACTCCAAAAACTGCTTTTCAGCAGTCGGGTAGATATTTTGTTTTTCTTTCAAATAAAGATACTTCTTTTTAACATTAAATAAATCTACCACTGACCATCAACTCGCCTGATGTTTAGCGGCGGTGTGGCCGAGGAAAGAGCTCATTAATCTATAAAATGTATATTGTATATTCTACAAAGAATTCCATTCCTGTGTAATAGGCATAAATAACTTTCGAGATCGAAAATCATTGAATAAAAAATATATTATATTTTACTTGAATCTAGAGAGTAATTCGCAACAGTAAATTAGAGTAAATAATACGATTAGATAGCTAGTAACGCCATCTATCTAAGAAATCATGAACTAAAAACTGTCAATAAATCACTATAGATGGCGCCACGTGTATAAGAAAAATGAAACACTATTTTACTTTAGAAGATGTAATTGTAAGTATTTACAAACACATTAGTGCTCTACCTATGACTACGTTAGCTTAAATAAAATATCACTTTTAAGGCACAAATATACCATACGATAAGTACAATCATCCATTAATCTACATTTAATCACAATAAGTTATAGCGGTAACATTCTCAGAAGCTCAACTTTACAATTTATGACTGGAAAATTCACAAAACACGGGATCGAAACATTTTATCAAGCCAAAGCAATAACAAATAACAGTCAGAAATAAACTAAGTTTTAAATTTCAGTTCAATACTCCAAAAGAAAGAAACCAACTGAACAGAAAAACGGCAGTGAACGACATGGGTCCAATAATAGAAGCATTATTGCCGTCGCCTTTGATCTTCGAACTGATCTTATTTGTTACATTCTTTATTTTGTTCACAAACTTGTCCAAAATATCAGATCTGGGGGTAATATCACATGCTGTGTGACTGATAGCTTCCACTACAGGCGCCGAAAATACTCTGAAATTGATTGTATTCAAATCCAATGTCCTATACATCCAAATTGGCATCTTATTAGAGAGAACCCAAAGGTTATCGTTATAATCTACCTTTATATCTGTTGGGTAAATCATAGTAGTATTGCTCATGAATATTCTTCCCTGATTTTTCATCGTATATTCCTTGTTTGACGTTTTCCAACATGCTACAGCATTTAAATTGACTAGCGAGTAGAATAGGACTCCTGTTTTAGGGTCTATAAAAGAAACGCTGGATTGAGCGTTCGGTCCTCTATCCCCAATGAGCTTGAACGCGTCAAAATTGTCATCTGCTATGCTCTGGTTCCTTAAATATTCAGTAGAAACAAGAAACTCATTGTAACTAGCCATGGGGTGGAAATACAAAGTACTGAAGTTGTCAGCATTGGGTGCTGTTAACCCAAGACCAAACAATGCATCAGTCCAGGTAAAATCAATTCCTGTAACACTAAAGTTACATGCCAGAGGATCAGGATGGAAGTAGTGATGATTGATCCTCCACGATTCGTCCTTCTCCCAAGAGTAAACGACTAAACCTGCTTTACCTACGTCACCAGCATAGGCATAAGTTTTTTCACAATCCGTATCTTCTACAGCGATGTTGGCGAATCCCGAGTCTTCTTTAACTTGATCAGCAGGTATCACAAACTTTCTCATCAAGTTATCAGTCTTGAGATTGTAAACTATGATGGCAGGTGGATACTTGGTGACGTTTGTTTCAAGATTGTTGATCTTGCCATTATCGAGGACCCAGAGTCTTCCGCAGCGGTCTGCTCTGATTCTAAACGGTGAAATGATTTCAGGAGGCTTTCCATCGGACCCTACCGCGTGTGCTGCCCAGCTGGGGTATGGAATTAGAACCGGTGATTTTGTAGAATTGTCTGAAAATGAAAACGTATTCGTCATAATGAGGAAGTACATAGATAATTCATATTTACTCAAATGGCTGGTTAGGCTGAAACATGACTAAGGGTTACGGATAAAGTCATGGCCATTAAAAAATATAATATAATATTCCTTGAAACAACGTACGATACAAATAATTTGTCAAATGTGGTTTTATGATATCAACACATGACTTCATTTGGTTAGTTTTGCGAATGATCTAAGTAAGTAGAATAGTCAGTTTTCTATCTAAACAAACTTTTTCCTGAATTTACTTACATACCACTTATATGTGATAGATAAATCACTACTGACGAAAAAAGTTATAGTTATTTTTACCAAATTATATCGATGCATATACGCGACAAACACTGTTAATTTATTTCGACAAAAACGTGACGTTTATTGTCGAATCAGCTCGTGACCATATTTGTTCGTGTGTCAATAATTTAAATAACTTTGTCACGTGCAAGATAAATTAATATATTCAAATGGGATATGTATATAGAGCAAATTTTTAGGTATTTTATTTTATACAAGATACTCGTAGATCTACGATTGACCACCACACCTACTCGCCTGATGTCTTGACGATCTAGAAGATATCCAGTTACTCTAGCCTTGAAAATATATGTTTTTTTGGTAGTATTTATTTTATTTTTTATATTTTTTTTTTCAAACCCAATAATATTAGATTTTTATTGGTATTTTTAGAAACTAATTTCAATATATTTTCTACATTATACATACATACATAAAATCATGCTTATTTCCTTTACGGAGTAAGCATATCGTCAAAGACAATGAGATCGTTTGACGCCGCATTTAATCGCGGTTAGAACGTTAGATGCAAGGGAGAGGGTATTAGAAGGTTAGAGGGGATAAGAGGGTAGAATGTAATGTTGGCCTGCAGTGACAGGGAATCAGTCCATCGCCTACATAAACGCCAATTTCCCTTAAATCCCTTAACATCCCATTTAATTCCTTGTATTTCACTTTCCATTGTTCTGGAAAAAAATACTTTAACAGTTTTAACACATTCTATTGTAAATAAAAGAGTTATGTTAGTGTTGTTAGTTATCAAAAAGAATAAAAGGACTAGTCGAAGCTTATGATGTCACGTTGACGTCGACGACCGTCGGCAGTGTTATATTGTTAACTGACGGAGACTTGTATGAAAACAAGACTTACTAGACTGCCAAAATTTCGCTCCACCTCCCTTTCCCTCCCCATTATAAAAATCTACAAGGATTTTTATTTATTCAAGATAGGTTTGTGCTTGACCACCAACTCGACTGATGTTAAGCGATGTTTCTGTCTACAATGGAGCGTGCTTACTTATACACACGCAATTTTAAGATTTCTTCGATTAAGCGCCTATGCCATTAGAATTGTCATTATGCCACAAAAATAGTAGATAACCAATGATGTATTATACATAGAGCCGGGTTTCCCCCGGCTCTGCGTGGCAAGCCTGAAATAAGGTAATCGCCCGAGACTTCGGTCGCGACACGTCGGGTAACGGTAGACGCGTGTCGGGACTTGTGAACAGTGACAAAGCTATCCTGTGTGTTTAGAAAGTGCAACACCAAGATTATATAAGGCCAAGATACTAAAAGGCCTTATCCTCGAAATTGTTGAGAAATGAGATGTGCCATGCATCACATCATATTCAATGAGTATAACCTATCTGTAGATAAAATCTCATTTAGTAATTAGTAGTTATTTTTCTAAAAGGGTTAATGATTATTTTTTTAATATAAAGATATAAAAATATAAATACCTTTCAAATTAATATAGTTCAAACTAGACGGCACTCCGGGCCTCCAATGCGGCACTGTTATAAACAGGCGGTCTCCGTAAACCTCCAAACCCATCGGCATGTTGTTCTCCGGAATGTAAGCCTTGGAGATGAGGGCCTCCTCCCGCGACTCTGGACTGGGGAACTGGTAGTCCAGCTGCTTCCACTCGTACAGAATGTGGAGCTGGTCCATGCAGCTGGAGATGTACACCAGCTGCAGGATTATGAGGGTCTTCGCGCCCCCCATTTTTGGACCTGGAATTTAATGATGGGAAGTTAGTTATTTTATTTGAATAGGCAAAGAAGCAATTAAAAGTAAGTAAGTTCGTATAGACTGAGTGTCAGAGTTAAGCCGCCGAAAGGCCTCTGACCTGGTTTGACGATTGCTGTTTTTAAGAACAAACAACCGGGACCTACAATTTAACGTGTCATCCGGTCCACGGTAGCGCTCAGAAAGAAATTGATTTCAATATGAAGGACAGGCGGACAACAAAATGGTCTAGGGTTCCGTTTTTTTTCCTTTTGAGGTACGGATCCCTAAAAAGGAACAGCACCATAGAGATATGAATTGACACATTTGGGATTATTTACGTCTATTTTTAGCACAGAATAACCGTATTATTCATTAAGTCTCACATCGGGCATGATAATACAATCGCAGGTCAAGCTCAGTACATTCGTTTCTACAAGTTCAATGACCTCTCGTGAACTGGGCATGAAAACAGCTTAACAATAGAGAATAGTCTTTGTACGTATCTACTTGAGTTTTAAACGACAAGTACCTACGTAAGACCCTGTTAACTGATGAGCTTATTCGAATAAATACCCGAGTACACACAAGTACATACAATATATATGAGTAGATACTGTGTACTGTACTTTTAAACTTTAGTACTTTACGTCTACGTGATGGCAATCATTATGACAATGGCGAAAATCTTAATAATCCATAACGTTTAATTACGTTTATGATTTCAAAATAGTATTGTTTTATTTAAAACAATTGTAATTATTACGATACAACGCTAATAAAAGTGTGTAATTTATAATTAATTAGTGTAATAAGTATTGACTTTTAAATATTCATGAGTATACGTTGACTAACCTTACTGGTTATTTAATTAATTATGAAACCTTGACTTCAAAACTGTATTTAAACAGTTGCAGCAGTTAGATAAATAATAGACAATTTCGAATATTGCATGTCTTTAAATATCTATTGGACTAAAAGTATGAAAAATATGCCATTTGAATTTTATTTAAACATCTTTTTTTTATATAAGATAGATCTACGATTGACCACCAACTCGCCTGATGTTAAGCGACGGTGTGGCCGAGGATGGAGCTCGTCGATCTAGAAGATATCTTATTCACTCTAGCCTTGAAAATTCCAAGATTGTAGGTCTCAGGAAACAGAGATGGCGGCAACGAATTCCATTCTTGTGCAGTACGCAACAGGAATGAATCTAAGGACATTTGCTTTTTTGATACGAATCTAACGATACCTTAACTGACGAAATCCACTCATCCTTTTGGAAGATACGAGGTGATAAAAAAATTACAAACACAAGCTACGCGTGAAAAACTTTACCCTTCCTTGGCAGTTGGGTAACAATCGTATTAAAATCAGCGAACATTCCTTGTTTGTCCTAAGCCCTTTTCAATGTATTTCAAACAAACGAGTCGAAAACGTCCGTGAGTCACAAAACAGGCTCCTGGACCTGGATATACCAACAATGATGCATTTAAAGATTTTTGATATAAAGACTCTATGTAGCCGCGCTAAAGCCCAATTTAGATTGAGAAGTCTAGAGACGTCTATTTTGCCATTTCGAATTATTTTGAATATCGAAATTATTTTAATAGTATAAGGAGTCTAATTAGATTTCTTTGAGCTGGGACGTTTTTGAGGACAGTCGCTACATATATATACCGTTGATACTTTATCATTCATTATATATATCACAAGTCATTCCAGGAGCTTTGTCCTGGAATGACTTCGAGAATTCCATGCCACGCATGCGAACCCTGATGTCATTGCTAACTTTAGTGCTTATTCTGAGCACAATGAATCACTTCACACAACGCGCACACGTGTTTTTGGGAACTAATGCTGAAGGTAGGTGTAAGAATTAGAACTTACCCGCCTTTATTGTTTCCTGATTGTTTCTAGACCTATCATAAGTCGCTTTTCTGCAGTCGGGTATTTTGTTTCTCTTATAATATATATAGGTACTTGTTGACATTACCGTTTCCTTGAACATGCAAACACAAGTAGGTACTGCTTTTGTTAACTGTTTTTTACAAGCTCCGAGAATTTTCTCAGGAAAATGCTGTTCGTTAATAAGATAATTTGAGAACGGCTGAACCGATTTGGCTGTTATTTAATTGTCGTATGTTTAATCAAGGTTTTAATTAATTTAAGGTTCAATTCAAATCCAAAATATCTTTATTAACATAATATATCATAACATAACGCATGTCTCTAGTGTATATTATAAATCTCAAGTCGGATAAATGTTCATATCGAAAGAAAAATTATAAAAAAAATCTGACTTTGGTGAAACCATTGATAGGTTTTTTTCTATTAGGTTTTTGGTTTAGTTCTCTGTAAAATTGTATTTTTTAATGGTGTACAATAAGAATTTTTCTATCTATCTATCTATTATTATTATTATTTTTATTTGTATATATATTTTTAAATTGTCAAACTCCAATTGTCTATTATTTTTCGAATGTTAAAACACTAATGGAATTTTGCGATAGGTTGTCATAAAAAAGTAGATAAAATAAATTATTTTAAAGCAAAAATTTAAAAATATATATCTATACAAACTTACTTATATACCTCAACTACACTTTGACCCGGCTCGATTATCTGTGCCTCAAGTACCGTCTTCACGCAAGGTCAAGGCGAATCAGCGCTGTGAAAGAATTTCAACCTGTCAATGTCAGAAGAAAGATTCATTGAAAAATCGATTTACGACAGTGGACTTCCTGTCCCCACGAGGCTGCCCGGTCCGAATTCTGAGCTTGGCCTCTGTCAAGGTCCCCTTCCTACCACCTTTTACTTGTGTACGAGCTGTTACAGCATACATTCTTGTGTTTTAGTTGAGCGTAGGTTAGTACTTGACTTTAGGCCGTGTTTTGGTTGAGAAGGTATATGCAGTATATAGTAGGTATATGGTGATATGCAGTATTTATATAGATCTACCAAATGTTATTTCCCCTTAACCCTTTTATTTACTATCGGACGGTAAAAAAAAAAAAAAAAAAACCCGACTTCAAAATTTTTACTCACTCCTTCCTCCTTCTCAACCCGAATAGACGGTGTTATAAGTTTGACGTGTGTATCTGTGTAGCTCTCAAACGGATGGATCAATTTTGATCTGTTTTTTTTTGTTTGAAAGAGGATTTATCTAGAGTATTCGCTATGTTTCATCAAAATCGGTTCAGCCCAAGTTCAGCCGTTTTTTATTGGCAGTTGCTAAACATGTATTTTGGAGCAAAAATCCCGCTTTTTTTTTTTTTTTTTTTAATAATTTTAATACGCTTATTCCTGTCACTCTCACAGCGGAGGCGATTTAAATGACCCTTCATAAGTTGAAATGAAATCCGTCAAACGGTTTAGGCTGTAGGCGTGCCAAAGACACAAATACATACATACATAAGAAAAATGTAACCCTCCTTAAGCAGTCGGATAAAAAAACCAGCATCGTTTCCTTGCAGATAAATAATCTAAAAACCCGAACGAAATATTTTAATTCCATTTTTACTGTTGTAAAATGTCGAAACATGTTTCCGCAACTTCACGATTGCCTGGAAAAGATTGCTTTTTGCGATAAGCTTACCTGTTGTTTTGTTGCCTTTTTGAGTTGATTTAATTTATCCAGTGCAAACAGTTTATATATCAAAGAATTTTCCCTGATAGATACTGGGTGGCTTGCGAATAGGTATTTATTATTCGTCAGAGCCTAGGCAAAGTAAAGAGTTGCTAAATGATGCCTGCGTCTAGTTAACATGTGCAGGAAAACTTTTTAATTAAGGGAAAGGTTAACTAAATTAAACAAGTACCTACATTAAAAGAAAAACAAAATACCCGACTGCAACAAGCAGTTTTTACGGCCCAACTTACGGTTTTGTGAGAAAGTATGCGTAAAATCCCTGGAAAAGATTATAAATGCGCATTCTTTAGAATAATTCTAGTAAAATCATTTTTGTTACAAAAAATTTAGTTGTTGGTTACGAAAAAACGCATGTTTTTTATTTTCGCAAGAGATGTATTATCATTATTAAAAAAATATAGCCTATGACACTCAAGGAGTGAAGACGTATCTAATGACACCTCGTACATCAAAATCGGACAAGCCGTTTAGGCTGTAGGCGATCATATAGAAACATACATAAGTAAATATACATATTATATCCATACATTATATATTTATACGTACATACATAAACTCGAAAAACATAACCCTCCTACATGCCCAGTCGGGTAAAAAGAAAAAGTTTGCGGGAATAGAAGAAAATAAATCAGGCGTTACTTTGCGGTAATTCATATTCAAAAGTGGTGGCCGAGTGGTTTTCGTCCAGATTCAATCGCAGGATTTCCTTCAACTTACGACAACTTCGTCTTTCACACGCGACATACTCGTACATTTTAGGAGTAAACGGAAACTACCACCGTTTATAATACATTAATTGCACTATTAGACAACATTTTAGGTATCCCACAGGAAGCTAAAATCCGGTACAACGACCTTATGAAAAAGACAATGCGAAATAACTACTAAAATTAAACATGACGCAGTATGACATAAAGATACGCCATAGAATTCAATCGACATTAAAATTCTATACAAACGTAAAAACATTCACTTGCATTAAATTATTGTTTTCCAAACAAATATTGAACTTTGTCACGATGTGATAAGGACTAAAGTTACGCAGTGGTGTTTCAATCGATTCTTGGTTCACGTTATCGAATGGATTTTATGAGTCGTTCTGATCGGTAAGCAGTAGTGTGACTAATCTAAGATAATGAAATAACTTGCTTCGGAAACAATAGGTAGTGTACTAACTAACTGGACTTTCAACTCTAATTCTAATAATTGTACCAGAAAAATAACATTAATTGACTCCTATTTCACATTTGAATGCCCAAAATTCGTACATAACGATTTCTGTTTCCTGATAACTACAATTTTGGAATATAGGGTGATATCTTTAGATATCTTTCTATAGAGTTTATAAAAATACTATAATAGTTTATAGAGCTCCATCCTCGGCCACACCGTCGCTTAGCATGAGTCGAGTTGGTGGACAATCGTGGATCTATCTAATTTTAAAAATAATTAAAACAAAAAATAACCACATCAGTTTGTTGATTTTCGATCCTAAATAGAAACATAATTGACACAAAAAAAAACAAATAATTAACTAACTCAAAGTTACATTAACGAACAAATGGAAAGAAATTCACAGATTTTTTATCACTACTGAATTAACGTATACTACTCATCTTAAAATAATTGGTAAGTAATTAGTAAACAATATTGCTAAATATACCTAATAATTTAAAAAAAATTATTAACATTAGCAGAAACTCAATTTCTCAAATTTTCAAATGCGATTATTTCAAGACATACTTTTAAGCCTTAGTTAATTCACGCTCTACAGGCACGATTTATTGTAATGCGACGTGCTAAATCTTCAAAAAATCAACGCTTACCAGGCGAAGGCCAGAAGATCTATTTTTTATTAAACAATAATAAAACCGGCCAAGTGCGAGTTGGACTCGCGCACGAAGGGTTCCGTACCATTATATATAAAAACGGCAAAAAAATCACGTTTGTTGTATGGGAGCCCCCCTTTAATATTTACTTTATTGTTATTTAATTATTTATTTTGAAAGGTAATATACAAGTAAATATTCTGTGAAAATTTGAAGCGTCTACCTGTTACCGTTTTTAATATTGAGCAAAAAAATACGAAAAAAACACGTTTATTGTATGGGGACCCCCCTTAATATTTAATTTTTTTAAATTTTTAGTATTTGTTGTTATAGCGGCAACGGAAATACATCATTTGTGAAAATTTCAGCTTTCTAGCTATCACGGTTTATGAGATACAGCCTAGAGACAGACAGACAGACAGCGAAGTCTTAGTAATAGGGTCCCGTTTTTACCCTTTGGGTACGGAACCCTAAAAACGATTATTTTGTTGAGGCACGTAGGTATTCTACTCTACAGTATCAACGTATCAAGGAAGTGAAATTAAATCGCTTTTGAATTATTTATCGCACACATTTAAAAAATTTGATTTCTATTATTTCAAAAGATCTAGTCAGCAATTCTAGTGTAAGATGAAGTCGCATTTAAAGTAACACAATTAAATAAATAAATAAATATTGGAGGACATTTCACACAACGCCATCTAGCCCAAACTAAGCAAAGCTTGTACTATGGAAACTAGATGGTTGATAGAATACATATATACTTTTTTTTCGTAAATATATACCTATGATACGTAGAAACACCCAGACACAGAACAAACATCCATACTCATCACACAAATGTTTGCCCTGGGTGGGGATCGAACCCGCGACCTACAGCTCAGGAAGCAATCGTACTACCACTGAGCCATAGGGCCTGTCAATTATACTTGTTCAGAACTATCAAGGAGTTTTGGCGGGAACGTCTTTGAGTAACGTGTTGTTGCTTTGTTTTATTTTCCTAAACTTGTGTTATTTTGAACATTAATGCTATAAAAATGGTGGTGTTTTATTCATTAAGTGTTCGATAAAGTGCGTGAGTGTGGGCAAGTGAAATAAAGCAGTAAAACGTGTGATTTTACGTTGTTGGCAAAACTCCATAGAAGCTTCTAGTAAAGTCGCCACCACTTTACTGAAGCAGGACTCGACTTATAAATTGACTGTATACGTGACTAGAACATTTACAACTTGTTTTATTCAAGAAACTTGAAAAAATCCAAATACTTGACACTGGCAAATGCTTTAATGCGGGTCCAATACAAAAAAGAAGAAGAACTATCAACAAGCGTGACACTTGTCAAAGTGATAAATGTCAAACTTGACAGGCCTAGGTATAATAAAGCGCAGAATTTTCATATCAACTTTATATAAGTTCTTTTACGCATGCGCCGAGGCTCCTGTTTATTTTCTCAATATTAAATATACTGCCAATAATAAATAAACCATGTACTCGTACCCACCTATAGAAATTTAAACGCTCTATTTATTTTATGTTTTTTTTTTATCACTCACGTGTAAAAAAAACAATGTAAAAGAAATCATTATGCATCTACTTCAAATAATGCATACAATCAATTAAAGGGCACATTGTAAGTTGTATCACGTAAATATTTAAACACATAGAAGGTTATTTGTGCAACGTGTCGTGTGGAGGTCACACACACTAGTGCGGGTTTGACTCTAATATAATTTGAACTGGTGACAGGTTACATTGCTAGTGGAACGTAGGTTAAATTCACCTTGTGAATTTGTTTGACAAAGTATACAAAAAAGGTATTATAATACCAACTTAATTTGGTTTGTTGCCCGTATAAAGGCACCCTGTGAGCATCTTCTGCGTGCATATGGAACAGTTCTTGGGCGACCGAACTCCACTCGGATTTTTTATGACTGAAAATACAAGCAAACCCGGGTTCACTAAAAATGAAACCTAGCAAGATTGGTTTATCGTCCCCTACAAACCAAACTTCATTAAAACCGTTGCAGCCGTTTCCGAGATTCAGATTATACCTATATATACAAGAATTTCTCGTTTAAAGGTATAGATAGATTTTATTCAAAATACGGTTAAGTTAATAACGAGAGCCCTCTAGCAAAAACATAGATACTAATAGATGACGCCGCGATGGGGCCGTCACCTATTTCTAGTTCAATAATACGACGTATCTACTGTTTTCTTATGCCGTGGTATAGTGCCGTTTACTATTACAGTTTTCTTATGCCGTCATACGGCATTCCGTCACTGTTTTCCAGTTCCGTATCATAATGCCATCTCCGTTTTCCGGTTTCATAATTCGATCCCGTCATCGTTTCCCGATGCCGTGACATAAAACTATCTCCGTTTTCCAGTGCCATACCATAATACGATGCCATCATTATTTTCTGGTGCCGCGACATAGTATTATCTCCATTTCCCAGTGCCGTGACATAGTACTATCTCCATTTCCCAGTGCCGTGACATAGTACTATCTCCATTTCCCAGTGCCGTGACATAGTACTATCTCCGTGTTCCGGTGCCGTTTTTCCCAGTGCCGTGATATAGTATACTATCGCCGTTTTCCAGTGCTATGACATAGTACTATCTCTTTTTCCAGTTCCGTGACATACTACTATGAACTAGTTCCGTGACATACTACTATGAACTACTATCTTTAAAGCACTATTGTTATTAATGGGATATTTACCGTGGTTCGCGTTAATTTTGAGCTCCCGATATTTCGTATAGGCACAGTTACATGCACCATGAAATATCGGGAGTTCAAAATTAACGCGAACCACGGTAAATATCCCGTTAATAATAATAGTGATTTAATTAATGACCGTGATAGCTTAAGAAACTACTATCTTTATTTCCCAGTGCCGTAACATAGTACTATCCCCGTTTTCCAGTGCCGTGACATAGTTCTATCTCCGTTAACCGGTGCCGTGCCGCCGTTCTGAGATACAATGCCGACTCAAGTCGTGTACCCATGTACGGGCTCCATAGCCCGGCCCTATTATTAACTATTAACATATGTAGTCCCAATGGATTTAGTGCAGTATAATACCTTAAAGGCATTAAGGTCATATTGTAACGAGCATAAGTGATTGCTAATTGTCATAGAAACTTAATTTAGTGTCAGTAAAGAGCGTGTAACCTTGTAATAGACATGAATTCAGATCGGTTATTAGGCTGGTAGTGTACTTAAGTTTCTCGAGTGAAGGCTCTAGATTTAATCGAACTCTTAGATTGTATATTAATAATGCTCTGATTTTTTTAATATAATCGCGCTTTTCTGGAAGAAATCTATTCATTAGTTCTGAATATGGCACACATTTAACATATGTTTTTATCCGGTTACCCATAAGAGAGGATATTTCGAGTAGGTATTTGTTTATTTGTAGTTAAGTTTGCGCTTGACCTCCAGGCTCCAACTAACCCGATGTAGTGCTCAGAAATTTTTAGGAAACCTAATAAATTCTACATTTTAACCGTATATAATATATATTTTCATTTCATATTACTTCCTATACCTTTAGCGGTTGAAGCGATCTCAGTATGTACTGAGTAATAAACACAGTAAAAACTGTTTGCAGTTTTATTTTTATCAACATCTCAGGAAAATAACATTTCCTTGAATATTTAATATTGAAAACAATTAAAAAATATTGTATAACCACTAACAAAGAGTAACAAATCAATTATTTCAAATAGCATACCACCTGCCAGTTTCATTGTATAGACTTCACTTTGTAACAAAATACAATCATAGTAGTACATGGGGTCGCCACCATCGCAATTTATACAATTCTTAGAGTAGTGTGTATATAACTTGTGTTTCTATCATTTGGCCACCTCTACAAATTGGTCGAGCTACAAATGTAGCATAATTGTAGTTAGACGATCATTATTCGAAGGCTCTTCGTGTCATCTTTTCCACGGAATCACAGCCTGTGTCACCACAGTCTGATAAAAATATCAGATGGATAAATATACTGATTATGACAAAGTTTCTCAAACCTTCGTTTTAAATTACAGATTGAATTACATAGACATAATAAAGCTCGGGTATAAGTTCATTGTGTTGGTTAAAAGATATTTATCATAAGGTAAGTGATACAAATAAGGCCTACCTAATTTCAAACACTCATATCTTGATAAATTATTCGAAGAAGGTGATAAATAAAAGCAAGGCATTATTTTGGTTTATAAATTTTAAGTAATTAAGAAAACATATTACAATCTATTATTAAAAATGACTTAAAAAGAGGTAATTCTGGAACCTTAGCCTTAGGCCTTTTAAAAACATAGTGACTTAACAAAGCCTATATACTTAAATTATAGGAATATTATTATTAAAGTATTAATTATATAAAAATATACATTTCTGAGCCTTTTATCAAGTATTTCCATGAGATCCTTGAACAACTCTTTAAGTTATTTTACGAAATATTTTGCTTAAATTGCTAATCAGAGTTAAAGTCGCATATTAACAAGAAATTAAGAATAATATATGAAAAAACGTATCCATACAAACAAAAAATAGCAAATTAACATAACTTCTCAAAAATATTATTGAATATTGAAAAATTAAATATATTTTGATAAAATTTTGGTTCAGAAAAAATACCTATTAAAATTATTAGCCTTATTTAGTATTTAGGCCTTATTATTTAGTATATAGTAGTTAAAAGCAGTATTTAATTCGCATATCCTAAAAATTACAATTTAAAGTCATAATTACATTTTAGATGAGTTATATTGTGGTCCGTATACATTAATTCAAATAAAACTTCAAAGAATAAATTATTAAAATTCGATAAAAATTGCGACAAATTAATAACGCCCAATGAAAACGACCGGCCACTACTGTCGCTGTGAGCGCGAGCGGACCTCTCGAGCACTGTTTGCCGAGTCGTGGAGCATGCGAGTCTATGCGTGCGTGAAGTATTTTTGATGTAAATGTATTTTAATCGCCTTTTCCGCACTACAGACCTTATTTGAGCATAGGCCTTATTTGTATCACTTACCTTATTATTCTTTTTTGACTATATTATTATTGCGAAAATTTATTGGATCAAGAGTGAAAAGTTAAATAATTTGTTACAGTGTAAGTTTTGAGTTTATTTAATAGGTAATGACTATAAATGACATACTAATTTTTTTGTTAGTATACATTTACTGAAATAAAACATACATACAATTAATATAAATTAATAACATTACTAATAACTAAAACAATTAACGTAGTATTAAAGTACATACTATTTAAAGCTATTTATCAGAATAGAAACATTTATTTTACTTATTTATTAATTTTTATTAAACATTTTGCAAAAAAAAAATATCATTTAGAGTTTTGTAACTATAAAATCATTGACTTGACAATTTAAAATTATAATATACATATTACAAATTGTAAGATAAATATTATTATTATAGTTTATTCATTTATGTTTTACTGTACAAATTTAATAATACCATCTTTAAATTTTAATTGTAAGTAATTTTCATTTTATAAACTTAAATAAGTAAAAATCAAAATAAAATGTGATTTCGATGTTACTATTATTTAATTAGTATTTTGTAGTATACACGTATTATGTAAAAACTTTCATAATTCATAATATTCTCTCACCCGGTTGTCTGCGTTAATTAATACTTATCTGTGATTAGTGAAGTTTGCCCTGTCAATGTGTGTCGTGACGATCTCTCCTTGCTAGCGTAGACATCAACCTTTTCGTTAACTCACAGATTTCCTTTGTTAATTAGTAATTGACTGAGAGAGTTCAATTACATTAAAAACTAACAGGTTACTTGGCATTTTAAATGATAAGTAAACGACTATCCCACCGTTTCACCAAGCTAATTAGTAATTACCAATAGCGATAACAATATTATTTACTATTTAATGAAAATATAGTATCTATACATTTGTTTCGTAATTAATGTTAATGATTATAGTCTATTGTTTAACTTTATATTAGAATTAATATTTTTTTTATAAACTTTCTGTGTAACATTTTTTATAGTTTGTATTAGGTATTTTGTAAATAAATTTATATAAGCTTGAACTAACAGCTTTAATTCCGCAATTAGTGAAATATGCTTCCTGAGTCCTGAGTAGGTATTTCCAATAAATGTGTGCTGCCTGAAAGGACAAATTTCTTAAGCACGTGCGCTTCATCATAGATCGTAAGCTACTAAATTAGAAAATTTTCATTTGCACATATTTAACAATCGTGCATACACAACTTTAAGACCTGTCCTTTCGAACACTGCAGTATCCGTGGTCTTAACAGATTAGGCCACGAACACAGTAAAGTATTCAATATTAATAGATAATAATCACTAACTTTTTGAGACTATCACGTAGTCATGTTGTTAAAATATATAATGGACAAAGTATTGTAACTATATTTATGCAGCGGATAAACTGATTCAAAGTTTGCTCTCGTACGTTTGCATCGGTCGGTAGTAATCATCAATTGACTTTTGATCTCGTGAATTTTAAAGCACCTTATAATGGGTACTTAGGACAATCAATTTTCTAATAAGCAGAGTTGGAACGTACTTCGTTAAACTGGTTATTTAGACATGGGCTTTTCAGAAACCCAAAACTGATGACATAACGAATAAGTATAGCAGTTAGCACCAATGAGGTTTTGCCTATAGAGAGTTTATACTCATTGAATATGAAGTAAAAGCATAGCAAATCTCACTATTCAACACTTTCGAGGATAAGACACATCTTTAAGGCCTTTAGTACCTTGGCCTTATATATCTTGGTGTTGCACTTTCTAAACACACAAGATGGCATTGACAGGATGTGTCGCGACTGCAGACGAGTCGGTCGATTACCTTGCTTCAGGCTTGCCACGCAGAGCTATAAATATAAATATCTAGAAAAAAAATATCTATAGTATATTGACGATATAATTATTATATAGCTTCACACATATAATATCGTAATATATGAAGCTATAATATACAGCGCTTTAATATAATAACAAGCTCCGCTTCGGGTAATCGCCCGACTCGTCCTTAGTCGCGACGTGTCGGGCAACGCTGTTAGATGCGTGTGACTTGTAAACAGTGACAATGCCTTTCCTGTGTGCTTAGAACGTGAAATCCCAATATATAAATAAGGCCAGAATACTAAGAGGCCTTGAGGATGCATGTTATCCTCAAAAGTACTGAGAACTGAGATTTGCTATGCTTAAACTTCATATTCAGTGAGTATAACCTCTTTAAAGATAAAACCTCATTGGCAGGAAGACGTTGGATGCAAGCCGAATCCAACCTTTCTGGAATTCTATATGGGGTCTTTTTGGAATTCTATATGGATCTTTTTGGAATTCTATATGGGGCCTATGTCCAATAGTGGACTTCTTATGTGGCTGAAATGATGATGACATTACAAAATATACATATTTGAATCGCTGGCGGACAGAGGGCACCACTATCAAGATCATAATCATGGTACGTTAAATCGGAGACTGACATAAGAATTCCTTTTGCAAAATTCCACAAGCCTACACGTCTATCTGTTTTGTTGCAAGCAAAAATGGTAAAAAAAATATCCAACGTCTCGCATCAAGGTGAACCAGATTCGGCTTAGGAGTTTGGGTCGGCGAGTCTACTCTACCTGCCTGGCGTGCTCTAAATTAGGTTTGGACTTGTCTCTAGATTTTATTTATGAGTGATGTTAAAAAACATCGTGTTAAAAAAAAATATTGAAAATTTAGTGTTCCGGTGTAACACACCTAAGTAATAAAGTGTATTATTAGTATACGTCCTATCCTCTTATTCCTTCTCACTCTCTAATAGAGGGTATTAGAAGGTTAGAAGGTATAAGAGGAAATAACTGTTTAATCATGGCCAAATGTAGCGTCAATCGGCTTTATTGGACTTGATGCTTAACCCGTATAGTAAGGGTAAACAAGCTTGATTTTATATATGTTTGCAATAAGATTCATTATTGATAAATATATCATATCATATTATATTATATTGATTAATCTAAGTGTCTTCAAATCGCGAGTGAATAGGCATCTTCTAGGCAAGCGCGATCCATCGTAGACCGTATCTGCCGCTTAACACCAGGTGAGTTGACGGCCAAGCGCAAGCATATCGCCGAATAAAAAAAAATTACCCGATAATATAAATAATATTTAATCTTAGACTGTCGCAAACATTGTGATGACAGTTACCCGACCTAGGTACTACAAGGTCAAAAAAGTACTTGACATTTGAATTTCCCACCCCACCAACATCAACATCCTCTTTGGTTGAAGTCAGTTAAAAATAACGTAAATTACAAATATTGCGTAACATTATGAATCACTTATATTAATTTTGAACCGAATTCTTTACCTATTGTCTCAACAGCATTCGGGGTCTTTTACTCGTACATACGCAGTTATAAACACTCAATATTGCTTGTTAATAAGTATGCAAGTGCAGAACTAGTTACAAGAATATTTTATGGTTACATAAGTAAGTAATTTTACTAAGTGGGAAGCCATAAACTTTAGTCATAAATAATCTTTGTAGTTTAAACTGAGGAACATAGTAGTAACCATATAATTGTAATTAAGTCGGAGAAAAAATGCGCTTTCAATTCTAATACATCTAAAGGAAAATACACTTGAAGTTACCTGTATACGATGAAACAGTACTTTTCGTCCCTAGGAAATGCTTTTCTTGCTGTCAAATTATTAAAAAATCTTTAAAAAATTGAAGCAAAAATACCTGGATACGGACGGACCGGCTACATACCATCATCATCACTGTTATTCACCGTTATGCAGGTAAATCCACGGGCTACAGCCGATATAATAACATCGCGAATTAAACAAGTGGTCTGACCAAAAAATAAAGGCTACAGATAGCCAGGGGAAAAGTCAAAGGTTAAGCCTGCGGAAAGGTATCGAATATGGTGTGACTGCAATTAATTGCGCAGTGCACTTGTGAAACCCGACGACATGACGCTACCACGATATTACAATAAGTAGTTAAATTGAAGTTTCTATAACGTGTAACGCGTGCATGTAACTACGAGTACAATACATAGGTAGTTAAATTTCGCGTCGGCGCTCAAAAACGTCCGACCTCAATGAGGTCTAAATCAGCAATCCTTAGATTAATATTATTTCGATGTTCAAAATAATTGGAAGCGGCAAGATAGATGTCTCTGAATTTCTCAATCTATATTAGGCTTTAACGTGGCGACATATATTTTTAAATCAATCTTTAAGTTCGTCATTGTTGTTATATACCTATTATGAGTATCGGCCAGTCAACTCATTATATCTGTATGTTTAAGAGATTCAAAAATTGATCTCCAAATTTTTAAGGCCTATTTGAACGAAAATATAAGGAAGTTAAGTACGTTATACTAGTTAACGAATAATAGTTGATTAACGTATAAAACTACGGAAAAACACAAATTGTATTTATATTAAGGTGGAGATCAACGCGCGTAGTTATCTCTCTCGCGCATTCACAACTTTTTAAACATATAAAATGATTGGATAGAGATATTATAAAAGTGAAAAATGAATGTGTTTAGTTAGATAGGATAACTATTTAAAATCGTTGTTTCTACTATGGGCCATATAAGGAAGATCGAGCAACGAGCTATGGAGAGGGACATGCTCGGAATCTCTCAGCGAGATCGAATCAAATATGAAGAGATCCGTAGATGTACGAAAGTCACCGACATAGCACACTGGATCAGCAAATTGAAGTGGTAATGGGCAGGGCACATAGCACGTAGAACTGATGGCCGAACACTCACCGGAATCCAATCAATCCATGGGGGACCATGGATTTCCAAAAGAGCGAGGCCTATGTCCAGCAGTGGACTTCTTATAGCTGAGATGATATAACAAAATAAACAAATCCGTTTCTCAATTTTCTAATAACATAACAAATTATTTTATATCTTTAAAAATGTGATGCGCGAAAGAAATAGCTGCGCGCGTTGATCACCACCTTAAATTACAGGTAAGTACTTGTTAAATCGTTAAATACGCGAAATCTAGAAAATGACAGATGACATGACAGCAGTCAGCACTAACTAGTAAAAGTAGGTTATGTAACTTCACTAATTTCTTAAGCGGTGTAAGTACACAAAGTTTTCTATTTCCCATAGGTAAGATCAGTGACAGTGTGCAACCGAAACTATAAGGCTAGCGGAATGCCGTGACCTACAATTTCGGTGGAGCCGAGCCTAGAAGCGTTGCGCACTCGTATTCAATGAGCCCGTGTCTAGTCTGTTCAGAAAAAGTAGTCCTGACTTGATTACCCTACTGGTTACAAGTTGCATTAACACTGCGCAGGTTGACTAGATTCAATAAAATGGCTGATGAAAGGAGACGGTCCATTTTGTATCCCAGTTTGGCCCACCAGCAAGTTTGCATGTGACGTCGATATTAAATACGTCACGACAAAAATTGAATCACTGTATTGATTTTTAAATATTTAATAAGGCTCTAGCAATATTATATATCTATAGGTTCGGTAGTACATATTTTTTTTTTATTGCGTAAAAGTCCGCGTTTGGCCTCCATCTCGCTTATTGGAAATTCCCCTATTCACTCTGACCTTTAAAAGACCCAAATTGTATCTCTCAGGGAACAAAGAATCCGGCAATTTTTTATTTATTTTAAGCTGTTTGGATAGACAAACATCGTGGCAAAAATAGAAACTAACGTCTCGATTGAACAAAATAATAAAATAATGACAGCGGCGCCCACAAGCCACATACTATCGGAAACGAATTGGCCCCAAGCAGCACTGCATAATTTTCCTTAGCGGTTTTATTTTCTAAAACTTTAGCATTCCGTCATCCGTGACTTCAACAAAGAAGTATATAAATGATTTGACTTTAAATTGCATATTGAACTACTAATTAGTTTGCAAACCTCGCTGTCCACATAGTATCGAACCTTTTTTTAAGTCGATTAAAATACTGTTTTTATTATTTATTTGTATGTTACCTATTTCATTAAAAGAGCTAGAGTATGACGCATGATAGTAATCAACTAACAAAATTTGAAACAATCTGGGACGGGAAATGAATCATTTCCTTTGATAAATCCCACGTGCATTTTTTGTAATTTGTCTCATATGTCGAAATCTATCAAATGAATCTCACTGTAATACTCGCAAAAAAATAGACACAAACATACATAGGTACCTACTTATGTTCAAAAACTTTACCCTCTCTCGACAATCAGGTAATAATGCGGAAACCCAAAAAATATCCGGTAAAGAAATACCTAAGAAGTACGTACCAAGGTAACACGCCCGCATTCCTTCTTCAGTTCTTTCTCAATATTTTTACATAAAGAATATAAACTTAAGCTGTTTACACAAGTGGATAGCTCGGTGGTTCGTAACAAAAGTGAATCATTGATTTATCGCCTAATTTATCAACACTTATTTAATGTAAATATAAAAATACCTATTTCTCCGCGATGGCGGTTATGTGTGTCTAAAAAGATGTAGGTACACTACACCATAGCACGTGAGAATATTTTATAGAGGAAGAAGCATAGAATTAATAAGCTTACAATCCAAGTTGCTTCTAGAAGCACAATGAAGCAATCTCAAGGGTACGTAAGGGTACAACGTATTCCGCCTGTCATTTAGTTTAGCAATAATTGGCAATTTGAATTTTCAAAATTTTGACATTTTCACCGGACTGTATAAGAAGGAGGGTTATGTTTTTCTAGTGTATGTATGCCTCTATATGATCGCCTACAGCTTAAGCGGCTTGCCCGATTTTGATGAGCAAGGTGTCGTTAGATTTGTCTTCACTTCCAAAGTGTCATAGGGTATATTTTTTGTAATACAAATAATACATTTTTCGCATAAATAAATAAATCCGTTTTTTTCGTAAGATCCAACAAACTTTTTCATAATAAAAAGTGGTTTTACTAGAATTATTCGAAAGAATGCGCATTTATAATCATTTACGATTTCACGCATAGTTTCTCATAAAAATCGTACACTCAACAGCATACCAAGTGTAACAAAATCGTAAGTTAAACTGCAAAAATTGCTTTTCTGAAGTCGGATATTTTGTTCTTCTTTTAACATAGATACTAGTTGATAATTTCTATTTACTAGAAACATTTTCAGAAAGCTTGTGTATGTGCGTGTGTGAAAGAGAGTAATTGATACATGATGGTCACTCACACAGTTATTGTTTACATTTATGTAGAGGTAAGTAAAGTTCGCGTGAGAAGTACCTAAATTGTCAAAAGGTCGACTATTTATCTAACATCTAGAAAAGCCCTGCCGTTTCCATATGAAATAGTTCCGTTGCCTTTGCCATAGTCAAATATAAATCACTTTGCGAGTATTTTTAGACTTGCGTATTCAACAAAAAGCGGAAAAAATACTGGAATCAATAAAAAAAAAACATGTGTACACATTGTACATTATTATTAATATTTAAACTTTCGTATGTTCTAACAGGGTTAAAATCAAAATTTTATTGTATACCAACTGATAAACCGATAATTTCTCTGGCTCATTTACTCACTTAGGTAAATATGGATTGTTATGTCTCTCTATTCTGTGTATTTCTATAGATAATAATTATCTGTGATTAGCGTAAGTATTATTTCGACTAAATACTTTCTTGCTTGACAAATTACATATTCATTATAATTATTTTCTAATATGAAGACATAGAAGTCTTGTCTTACGAGTCTTTTAGATATTTTAAAGAGCCGACAATTAATGATCACTTCATTATTATACTTTATGTGAGTGGGAGGGTGTGTGTGTATGTGTGTGGATCGAGTAAAATGTTTGTATAAACAAATCTTTAAATCACGCAATTCACGCATGAATCAGAATCTTCTAGGAAAACGTGCTCCATTATAGTTTGTAACAGTAACTTAACATCAGGCGAGTTAGCGGTCAAGCTCATACCTATTTATAGATTTAATAAAATAAAAATAAAATGTATGTTTTATATGAAAATTACAAAATTCTGAACAAAAAAAAACATAGCTTCAAATAAGCTATTAATTGAGTTAATATGCAATGACCGAATGATATTATTTTTCAAAGCTCTAATCGCGATTACATCGAAACTTTATTTTTTTGAGTTAATACACAATTTAACATAATGTGCGATGTTATAGATATCGTACACTTCTGCCATTCGCCTCCTTTGTTTGTAGAAAACAAATGCACATAACTAATGTCATGTCATGAATATCTAAACAAACGTCTCGCTTTTGTTTTACTATAAATAAGTACTAATGATGTTTAGTTTAAGAACACTGACGAATGACACGACATGGGTGGGTATTGTTGCTTTCTAAGGATTTTGCGTTTGTTGTTCACAAAAATTAAACAATTTTTAAATAAATATTTTACCTAATTTTGAGACTTGTAATTTCGAACTTTTCTGCGAAAATTATTTATTATATTATTTTTTTTATAGCGTTACTGTATTCTGGATTAAAATTTTCCAGCAAAAGTATCGGGTACACAGGTTACCTACACAGGTTATCGAACTCTTGAAGATCAACATTTTAACTAACAAGTATCTCTATATTGAAAAAAAACTAAGTACCTGACTGCATAAAAGCGATTACGCTTACATTAAGCGTAACGTAAGCGCACAGACTTATTTTTGTAATCTGTGCGTACCTAAGTGTAATCGCTTTTATATCAAGTGCTTTTTAACCGACCGCGTAAGAAGGAGGGATATGTTTTTCGAGTGTATGTATTTATGTAAGGGTGTATGTTTGTGGTTATGTATGTATGTATGTACTATTTCTGATCTCATATTTATGTAGGCACTTTTCGAATTTTCTTTATAGTTATGTTTGAAATATTTGTATTTATTAGTGTTTATTATTATTAGATTGTTTAGTATGATTATATTATAGCTATATCCAGTGTCTCTGCTATTGCACACGCTTTTATTTTTCTATGAATTGATCTCCATACCACGGTTGCCTGGAAGAGATCGCTTTTAGCGATAAGGCCGCCGGTGGTCACAGTAGTTTTGTAAGTTTCTCTGTTTGTTTTTTATTTAATAGTGTACCATAAAGAGTTTATCTATCTATGTTTCTATAAGATCGCCTACAGCCCTAAACGTCTTGACCGATTTTCATGCACGAGGTGTCGTTAGATTCGTCTTCACTTCCAGAGTGTAATAGGCTATATTTTTGTAATAATAATAATACATCTCTCGCAAAAAAAAAATGCGTTTTTTCGTAATCACCAACCAACTTTTTCGTAATAAACAAGTGGTTTTACTAAAATTATTCTAAAGAATGCGCATTTATAATCTTTTAGAGCGATTTTACATATACTTTCTCACAAAAACCGCACACTCAACAGCATATCAAGCGTAACGAAATCGTAAGTTAGACTGCAAAAACTGCTTTTCTGCAGTCGGGTATTTTATTTTTCTTTTAACATAGATACTTGTTTATCAAGCATATCAAGCGTGATATGCTCTTTTGTGTATGATTTCACGATAAAATATTTTGTGTATCTTTCTTTTGTGTATGAAGGGCAAAGCCGCTACAAAATGTATTTAAACGAACATTATTTAGGATGTTTCTTGTAAAATCACTTATTTGTTAAGAAATAGATGGTTGGAGGTTAATTAAAAGTCCATTTTTTTCGGTATATGTATTATTGTTATTACCAAAAATATTATTTATGACACTCGGAAAGTAAATACAAATCCAACGACAACTCACACATCAAAATCAGTCAAGCCGCTTAGGATGTAGGAGGTAATATAGAAACAAACATACACTCGAAAAACATAACCCTCCTTCATGCGCTGTCAGTAAAACAAAGAACCCCTCCAGCTGTATTCTAGCACCTGTAACACATAGTGCACTGTGTTCGTCACTCTGCACTGGTGCACCTGAATTATTTTATATAAACCAGTATAATACATAAACATATATGCAAATACAGCAGGCAAGGCCACCGCCACCGACATTGTTAAAATAATACAATTAATTATTTTCGGTCTGGTGAATTTCAGCCTAGATCCGACAGCTAAAGATTTGAAACAACTTGTGGGTGCGAAGTATGGACGGATTTTTTTCAAACGAAGTGTCCATAGATATATCTGGGCAAGTGTGCTGCTGTGTGCTACACCTTAGACCATATTCCTCTATGCCTTAGACTTAGTCTTCGCTCTAGTGAGACAAAGTCGCAAAAACGTAAGCCCTGAGTGGGCTGAGTGGAATGAAAAAAAAACTTTATTCAGTGTTGCCAGATGGAACATTCAAAAGTCCGGAGAAAAGGCCTGATCTCCGCTGAAAAAATCCTGGATTGTCGAAATTTGCAAATTTTATCGTTTATTTACATTTTGTAGCAAAAATATTGGTTTAGTGCCGCAGAGCCGTGCGACGGATGCGAAGTTCCCATCGAGTGGATCCTATCAAATATTTTAAAATTATAGTTTAATAAACTGAAACGACCGACTTTAAAATACGCAATTACGTTTACTTGGATGACTTACTTACTTACTCCATTATCTTTTATTTTGACCAAAATAAACGTAAACGACACATTTTCACGTTTATTTCTGTCAATGTAATACATATAAAAATAACAGCTATTGTTAATACATTGTAATAGTGTTCTTATAAAGAGATAATATTTATCAATATTATCATTTATTCAATAATGTGCGAGCGAGACCGTGGCACCACTCTACGCTTTGGCTTAAAGCTAGGAGTAAAGTTTAAGGTATGAAAATCATCGCTGAAATCCAGAAAGTTGCTTTGTTTCGGTACTACTGATCGTCAAGACATTTTTCATCAGCATTTTGAGCCATTTTCTCATTTTGTTATATGTCTTTGAGTGCATCTTTTGCGAAAAGTACAATGTCGTCAGAATGAATGAATGTCTGATATCGGTGTATCTGTTACTGTAAAAGCCCGAATATTGGTAAATCTTAGGTTTTACCAGTAAATCTTAGGGTTTACCAACACGAGTCGGTAAATGTAAGAATATGTAAAAAAGAAACGATTTTATCGGGCTTTTACCATTAGAATTTCGTACATGCTAGGTTTTACCAGTGACGGTTGGTAAATGTTGGTTTTGGAAATAAAACAATGCATATGTTACTGTATTCGGGCTTTTACAGTAACATATATAATAACATTTGTTTGATTGAACGATGTAGCTTGGTGCAACGCAGTCTTAGGTATAAGCAATAATTTCTTCAGAGATTAGGTTATGGTTTTTTTTTTAATACAAATTTATAGATAATAATTTACAAATACAGATAACTTACACTTTAAGTTTGCAGATGCAAATAATTTTTCTGCGACAGCGCTAAGGGGGAAAACGAGGAAAGTCCCAAGAGCGAGCCGGAAATAAATTTGTATTAAAAAAAACCATAACCTAATCTCTGAGGAAATTATCTTATACCTATACCAGGATCAACTAGTTTGGCCTAGCCTAAACTGGTCTATTATGCATTGTTTTATTTCCAAAACCAACATTTACCAACCGTCACTGGTAAAACCTAGCATGTACTAAATTCGAATGGCAAAAGGAAGCGCATTCCACATTTTGGCGGTACGCACATGAAAGTGGAGCCAAAGCGTTTCGTACGGGTTTTCGGAATATCAATCATATAGGTTTCTTATTTGCAACGACCGCGTGTACAAAATACCGCGTAGTAACTAAAAGTTTGTAATTAATAGCCTAAGTATTTATTTGCTCAACAGTTTTGTTTACAGATCTTAGGTCATTGCCACAAATTTGTAAACGTCGGAAGGTCGTAATGTTGAGAAAACATCAAAGAATTCGCGGCGAACATCAACAAATCAAAACGAACAATGATGTACGTCATCGTATGTTTATTTAACCCATCAATATCGGAGCGGTAAGTGGTAGGGTGGTGGCAATCATGTGATGGACAAAGCTTACATAAATGCAGAGATCATGTGATGCATGAGCCAAGTTAAGGTATGGTATAATCGCACAATCATCTATATGAACCATTTTTAAGCCCTCAGTACGTTGAATCTAAACTAGATGTTCAGGTCAAAAAAATACTGTCAGTAGATAAAAACCTTTTCTACTGACATAGCCAAATAGAAATTAGAAAAATAATTATGTTTCTTTAAAATAAAAATACAAATCAATTAACAAAAAAACACGTTTTTATTAGAATGCTCAGAATTCTCAGCCGTAACACTATTTTTTTTAAATCAAATTAAATAACCAGATTAGTTTTTTAAAGTAATTACCAGCAATTTTTTTTCTTTTATTTGTCTAATTTATGTAATCAAAACGAACAATGATGTTCGTCATCGTGTGTTTATTTAACCCATCTATATCGGAGCGGTAAGTGGTAGGTAGGTAGTGGTAGGGTGGTGGCAATCGTGTGATGGACAGAGCTTACATAAATGCAGAGATCATGTGATGCATGAGCCAAGTTAACTCTAGATTTGGCAGAAAAGGTAGAGGTCATTTGGGTTGTTATCTTTTTTTTAATTCGTAAATATGCATGCGCTTGGCCGTCAACTCGCGTTAAGAACCACGATGGGGCGCGCTTGCCTAAATGAAACCTATTCATTCGCGATTTGAAGATACGCAGATCATACTATTCGGGAAAACAGCGCTTGTTATTTCAAAATTTACAAACCACAAACATTTCCCCTCCTACCGAGAGTGTATTACTCCCCCCGGCTCACCCTGCGCGCCCCTGAAAGTATGTATCTATACCAAAAGTATTAAAATATTACAGTGAAGCCAAATTATGACATGGTTTCAACCCATATATACTTATTAGCTCCTTTGTTCTCTCGTAACTTCTGAACTATCTATTATAATTTGACTGATGGTGTCGTTAGAAGCGTCTTGTTCTACTAGTATAGCATACTATATCATAAAATTTCAATATGGCGATGGCGCATTCTAAATAACACAAAATAATAAAACGATTACGTTTTAATTTATGTACATAAATAATGTATTATATTATTTATTTCACGAACACAACACACATTATAATCAATTTCACTTTAACAATAATATATTCGATAAGTATATCTGAACTGGCATATAAATCTAAATAAGTATGAACAGAAAACCCAAACAAGAAAGTATACCGGACATAGACAAGATGGAAGAATCTCGGCTTTGGAAGAATTTTACAAAGCGATACTTTACCCGCCTCTACGCTTTGGCACAATATTATTTTATACGACTTTCGGAGCTGCCTACAGATTTAACCATAATACATTCACAAATAATATGAAAAATCTCCACCTAGCCTATATAATTACAACATTTTATAGAAATAAGTAAAGCTATTGTAGATTACATTAAATGGATAGATTAATCTTTGACCACATTGTACAAAGAAAAAAAAAGACAATATTACTATGGCTAATCTTTCAATAGGCGGCTTTATCGGTTACAGCGATCTCTTCCAGGCAATTATAATTATCAGTTTTTTTAAGATGCTGGATGCAAACCGCTTCCAAACCGTAATTTTGGAAATCCATGGGCACAAAACGTATAATAATACTACGTCCATGGGGGAGGCCTATGTTCAGCAGCGGACTTCTTAAGGCTGAGATGATAATGATGGTGGTGATGAATGATATTTTATTCAAAAAATATGGAACGCATTAATTTTATTGCAATTATAAACGATGAAGTCGTAAAATGGAAAGTTTTATTATAATTTTCAGTATAAAAATAATACTTTGCGAAAACCATTCACGTTCAGTGATTTATGCAATATAAACTACTTGTTGTTTAAAATGCTGCTTTTACTTCATCTTACTAATATTATTAACTAGAAAGTTTCTCTGTTAATTTTTACCCCTTCACGATAAAACCGTTGAATGGAATTCGATAAAATTTAGAATGGCGAGAGCTTATATTCTAGAATAGCAAGTAGGTTGCTTTTATCCCAAAAAAACAATGGATCCTGTGAGATATTGAGGTAAACCAAACCATGGCGCGCAACTAGTATACATTAATGTAATAATAGTATGTTATAGACCCACAACAATTTTACCAAATAAGTATATCTAAGTACATATATAATAAAAGAAAACCAAAATACCCGACTGCAGAAAATTAGTTTTTGCAGTTTAACTTACGATTTCGTTGGAGATTACGAAAAACGCATTTTTTATCTTTGTGATGCATTATTATTATAATAATGCATCACATTGCATTATTATAATTATTACAAAAAATATAGCTCTATGGCACTCGGGAAGTGAAGACGAATCTAAGGACATCGCACATCAAAATCGGTCAAGCCGTTTAGGATGTCTTAGATCTTATGAGCTGCAGTTTTTTCGTGCGTGTAGATATACAGGGTATTTGTAGAAGAATTAACGTAAATTATATGTGGATAAATAGAGTATTAAGTCTAATAATGCGTCTTATACTTTGTTTATTAAGATTCAATTAATATAACCTACCTAGCCCATTAAAAAAATAAGTGTAGTAACTACATACTTCAAGTATGTAGTAGATACAACAAAAGTAGATGAAATTCGCATAAACAAATAAAATTAAATACCTATCAAAAGATAAAAAACATCACCCTATTGTTTATATGTATTATTTTAAAGGAATTTGAAAAAAATAAAAGTTATTTATGATTCTAATCAGATAAAAAAAGTAATGGTTATCGAAATCGGGTAACGTTTAGATGGAGGTTTTGGCGGGAACGTCTTAGTAACGTGTTGTTGCTTTGTTTTATTTTCCTAAACTTGTGTTATTTTGAACATTAATACTATAAAAATGGTGTTGTTTTATTCATTAAGTGTTCGATAAAGTGCGTGAGTGTGGGCAAGTGAAATAAAGCAGTAAAACGTGTGATTTTACGTTATCGGCAAAACTCCATAGAAGCTTCTAGTAAAGTCGCCAACCACTTTACTGAAGCAGGACTCGACTTATAAACTAACTTGACTTTGACTGTATACGTGACTTAGATTGTGACTAGAACATTTACAACTTGTTTTATTCAAGAAATTTGAAAAAATCCTAATACTTGACACTGGCAAATGCTTTAATGCGGGTTTAATACAAAAAAGAAGAAACGTTTAGATGCATTTGCTTTTTAACCGAGAAGAAGGAGGTTCTCAATTCGACTGTATGTTTTTTTTGTGGACTAGTGCACGGTAAACGTTTCTCATAAGAAACTACGTAAATAAACACGTATAAGTTAAGAAAACTGTAAACCCCCCAACAAAAAAACGGCTGAACCTATTTTTATGAAATATAGCTAATTACACTCTCGATGAATCATCTACCAAACAAAAAACTATGTCAAAATCTGTCTATCTGTTTAAGAGCTACGATGCCACAGACATACACATGTCAAACTTATAACACTCTTCTTTTTGGCTCGGGGGTTAAAAAGAATTAAAAAGACAAAAAGATAATAAAGACAGCTACATCAAAATCGGTTCAGCCGTTCAGGCTATATGATACATGTTCTGACATACAGACATACATAAAACATGTATCATTTTATACATACATATAAACATACACCAAAAACGCCCTCGGACAAAAAGAGGAGAAGGTAGGTAAAAAAAATTACGACTAAATCAAAAATACTCAAATTCAACCAATGCACAACTTTAGCAAAAAAATATTATTGAAAATACGTAAAACATAAGGCGTCCCACACTGGCACTACCGTTACACAACGCATGCCAATTTCACTTTAAAAAAATAAATTTAAAAACGCACTAACCTTAGAACGGTCCGGTAGCGGCGTCACGAAAAGTGTTTAATGCCGTAATGCTTGTTTTGATAAATTGTTTGTAACTAAATGTCGAATTTTAAATGGAAAAACCGGCACAAGCGTTCCACTACGAGATCGTAAGTAAACTGAACTGGTAACAGGCTTGCTTGCTTGCTTGATTGTGGTAATTCGTAGTAGTGGCGCCACGCTTCACTGACGTTTATGGACATTCGCTTATTGGAAGGCTAAGGAATCATTTCTCTAAATTTTATAAGTAGGTAGGTAGTTAGTTTGATTATTCATTCAAAATTCCCACAAAATTCACGGAATAAGATCGAAATACCCGCTTACCTACGGTAGGTAGGTACGTAATAATGAGAATATAACATATTTTTGACAATGTTATGTTGATTTTGTTTTGATTTACATCTTTGTTAAATTATTTTAGAAAATAATTTCAATAATTCGCAATTCATGCCGTTTTATAATTTATTAGATTTTTTTATTTTCAAATTTCGTGGCGGGGATCGTTGTGACGCCAATACCTTGCCTAGTTCTTTTTAACCGACTTCCAAAAAAGAGGAGGTACTCAATTCGTCGGAATCTTTTTTTAACTAATTGTTATCATTTAGCTCCCGTCCATTTACCTAAATAAAAGGCCTATTACAATGTCCGATTTCTCGGTGCTTGTCTGAGAACCATGGAGATCGGGATCCTGTCTCATACTTATTACACAATGCTGTTCCTGGGGACAGAGCACGGTAAATCGGCTGTATAAAGGAATAACATTATTTGTTTAAATAAAGGAATTAAAATAAATCATTATTCAAATGTGAGCCTTTTTAATTATTATTTACCTATTACAAGCTGGGTACAATATTACTGAACAGAAATTGATGACATTTTTACAGAACTACATCTGAGGTATTCCTGTCATTGTTTTAGCCCATATGAAGGTAATTGGCAATTTTGTAAGTATTTACATATCATACCTACTTACATACGGTCACAGTTTACTTTAGTCAACAATTACAATATATGAGAGCTGGTAGTCCCATGTGTACTTAGCATAATATTTTTTTAACAAAAGCTGCTAAACAGATTAGGCGTTTTTTATTTAATGGAGATCTATATCTACGATTGACCACCATTTCGTAGGCCAAGGATGGAGTTCTCCAATCATGGCATTTCAGCGAATATCGCCAAACTTAGATAGATAGATCAAACTTATCGGATATTAAGAATAATTTACATTATTTTTTGCAAAAAAATAATGTCTCTCACATTCCACTGGTTGTGGACACCATGTAAGTCGACAATGAGTCAAGGTGGTGGTAGACTTGCCGTCGAGCGTTCCTTGCGGACCGAGTAAATGTTTACGGTGAGCGCCCGCGCCGCGTCGCGCGTCGTGTCGCCGATCCTAATGTATTTCACAGGCTCTAGGAAGTCTAGCATGTTATTTATGTGAAGCGATAATAACAGGCTGTTATTATCGCACAGCTCCTTAGCTATGCTCGATGGTATTCGCTATCTCTGTCACGCATTACTACATTTTGATGATATAAATTGACTGAAGTTCCCTATACTTACGACAAATTGTAAGAATCTCGATAATAATCACATCGATCCCACAAAAATTATTTTTGATTCAAATCAGGTTCCATAAAAACAAGGCTCTATATTGAAAAATAAAAACCGGACAAGTGCGAGTCAGACTCGCCCACCGAGGGTTCCGTACAAACTAGTAGATAAAAGGGAGATATAATAATTGTTTTCATATTTTCCTTCATAAACCAAAAAACATACATCGTAAAAACATTTAAAAACCTGTTTTAGCTTATGTTAATGAAGCTCATTCATATGACACCCCACATGATACGGTTATAATTCACTTTAAAATTTGGACCCTCGTTCCTTGCATAAAGAACCTATTTTTTTGTGATTAAATTAAAAATCTTCAGTTTTCGGATTTTTCATATATGTGTACTCTAACACAATGCTTCTTGCCAAATTTCATAGTTCTAGGTCAACGGGAAGTACCCCATAGGTTTTGATTCCCTTGTGAGTGTCGAAATGTGCGATTTTTACGACATATTCGGCTGTAACTTTTTTTTAAATTTTACGAAAACCTGAGAAAAATTATTTTTCTTTCTGCAGCAAGATATTATGGATTTGCGTATACTGTTTTAATTTCAACACGTTACCTTCACGCGTTCCCGAGATACAAGGCTTAACACCCCGACAGACAGACAGACAGACAGACGGACAACAAAGTGATCCTATAAGGGTTCCGTTTTTTCCTTTTGAGGTACGGAACCCTAAAAATGTTAGTCTTCTTTTTAAAGGCAGTTAAAAAAAAAAAAAAAAAAAACCCAACTGCAAGAACTATTTCCGTACGCCTTCGTTTGCACTAGATAGTTTATTGTGATGTTTAGGTACCTACCTACGTTTTCGAGATAAAGTATCTAAAAAGCCGCTGTAAAATTAACTTACAACAGGGTTAGAGCATTTTTAGGATTAATTATTGTAAAATCACTTATCTATTTGCTATAAAACAGTTCTACAGAGCTTGCGAAAAAATTCAATTTAAAATTTTTGAAATGTAAGCTGTTGTAACTGATCCCTGTCAATCTAATTTTTAAATGAATATAAAGAATAATAATCTAAGTCTAACGTAACCAACCCAACCAACACCCCTTAGCCTACTTACCCTCTACCCCTAAATTACTTTTAAAGAAATATAGATATAAGAAAACCTGGTTAGCCTGGTTACGTCCTAAACCTAAATTGCGTCTAAGAAATATATATAATAAAACCTGAAGCCTGATACCCTACGTTGCAGCACCTAATTACAATGTTGTCTACCCCTATTTACTTTATACTAACCCCTAATCTAGCTGACCCCACTGATATAATATATTACCCACTATAAAACACATGACCTAATAAGAAATATTTACCCTACTACAAAAAGGAGGATATTAGAAAGGTTCTCTACTTATAATGTAAGTGTTAAAATCTATTTTTGTCGCTTAACATTCCTACTTATGCAAACCTAGGTGGTATTAGAACACAGGTAAGTAATTTAGTAAATGAATGAGAGTAAATCCTAACATTTTGCTACCTAGTATTGGCTCGTGAAAGTCTAGAATATAACAATGGCTCGTGTATCGTCTAGTAGTTAGTAATGGCTCGTGAATTGACTAATGGTTAGAATAATGGCTCGTGTATCGTCTAGTGAATAGGACCCCTTTCGTTGTGTGTCGTCGTAACCTAGTAAAGCATTGGAAATGAATATATTAGATCAACCTAGCCTAACTGAGAATTGGTATTGGTACCTGAACTGTGATAAAGTTAACGATCCCTACACACTTTTAAGATGTCTGTTATGCCTAGCATTATAATAAATTCGATCAGTAATCATATATGAAACATAGAGCTTGCCTAGAAAGATATACATTTGAGTAAGGTTAAGTCTGTAGTTCTGGAAGTTGTAAGATTAAGTCGAGTCAGTAGAAAATATTTTTTATTTTTTGTAATGAAACAGGCCCCAAAACCAACGCCTGTTTCGATTCACTCCGCCGACTATCTGGGAATGAGTGACCTCCATTTTGGGATCTCGGAAGAACGGCTTCCGTATAGACTCTAATTGTAAAATTCAGTCTTAAGTCATATTTATTAATTACACTCAGTCATAGCTACAAGCAAAGGACTGGGACTCTCCCTTTTTTCTTTCAAGAGGACGTGTGTATTGTCTGTCGTACATTATTTCGCACTCCTACCAAACCAAATAAACCCACAGACCGGTTCCTGGGGTTTTGGAAGTAAAGTCAGTAATTGTCATAATTCTGAGTCTAGTCGTATCCTAAGTATATCCTTCCTGCTCTCTAGGTCATACTTGTTTTCATTTAAGTACAAGATAAACTGAAATTATAAATGCCTTACATCTCAACCAGTATAATTTTCATCCATTAATAATATGAAATCGTTCAGTCAATCCGACTTCTGTTTGTCATGTTATCCTCCAATAAATCCAATGTAGAAAGGTCGAATTCCTGTTTCTAGTGAATTCTAATTGACCTAGGGACGTTTTGCCCTATTAGATCTCATTAAAGGAGAACAAAACTCACACAGTACCTTTTGACTGAAAATATAAATTGGCGTTCACCAAACTATAGTAAGACACCGGGTCTATTTGCCCGTTTGTAGTCACAATTCTCTGCAACTTTTATGTACATATTTAGCTAGAATTCAAGCAAATCATTGTAATTTTAATCAGATATTTAATTTGAGAAGAAATCAAATCTATAATTTCAGTTTATTTGTTTATATTCAACAATATTTTAGAGGTTAGTTTTTCATAGAGCTTCCTTTGTCTATGTCTATTTTTTCCCCAATATTATTTTTGGTATAACGTAAAGAAAGACTCGATTAATAAGAATCGGGTTCCGTCTACAATGATGAAATTTCTTAAACTTGATAAATATGATTATAGTGCTTCAGCGTTCCTTATGGAATGTATTTTTAGAACACTAAAGACCAGTTAATTTGTTTAGTATAAAAATTACTCCTTCCCTAGAATTAGTATTAATACTCTTTGTTGAATTAAGTTTTAGAGCTTCATAGTCCCTATTATTCTCTACTATTCATAACCTCCTACTTTCCTAATATTTCCCTAAATCAACCTAGTTTCCTTACCTATAATTTTATTCAAGGACAATTAGAGACCTTATGGATTTTTGTTTTTCAGTACACTAATGTCCATTATTAAAATAAATTTACCTACTTAATAAAAACCTAAAGGAGTTTTAAACTTTACGATATGTGCATGTCTCCAGAAAGCCAAGGGGTTTCTAAAGGTGTGTAATTTGTGGTGAAAGGTGTGTGTGCTTCATTGTTAGTGTACCTAAAACCTTCCTGACAAAACCTATTTCTCAATACGTCCCTAATCTGTTAAACAACGTTGACCTATCTCTAACCCCGTGGAAATCGGTTTCCACACGGAACTGTCCCTCCTACAAAGGCGTTTCCCCACGCTCGGTTTCGCGCCTGCTACACTGCCCTAACCAGTCTGGATAGCAAGTCCAAGGATCTATTCAGCTCCTAGTGTTCCCTAAAAAATCTAATGATGCCATCGGCCCAGCCTCAGAAGATTTTCCTACTCGCGCCCGGGACAATTAAGAATCCATTCCAACTCAGGTTCTTGCGGTCTTTTGACCCCGCAAACACTTGACGAATGCTACAAGAACCATAAGAGAGAACCAATCCTCAACTGGAGGTTGCTAGACATGTCCAAGTTAGAACAGCCCTGTTCGTACCTCAACGAACAGCATAGAGTTCCCTACCTAAACCCCTGGAGGAGAATAGTAATTATTACGATCTTGGAAAGTAATAATCCTATCTCAGCAAGTCACTTTGGGACTATAAATTAAAAGACTCTGCGATTGCCTTTCCCTATTCACTTCACGTTATTTTCAACTAGAGTTCTCGTACTAAGAGTCGAGTATCAATCCGCGCATTTCTACCTTCGGTTGAAATAGCATCGAACCAAGCCTTGACTATTTTCAGATTACGTAGCCAAAAGGAACGCAATTTATTTCTTAAAACGTTCTCCCCAACACTGAACTAAGCTTCCCCAATTTCCAAAATTAACAAACTAATTAACCATAATAACTTTACAATAATGATAAAAAATATTAATTAATTGAACAAAATAAATTACACAACGAACCCTTCTTACAGACCTTTAAGATTACTCAAAATTATTATAATATTCCCACAATAAGACAGGCAACCCCGGACAGAGAGTAATAAAAATCACGCGTGTGTGTATTCCAAATAATTGAATACTGAATTCCTTTTTTCTACGCTCCAGCCCTATTTATGCACGTTCATAGCGTCCTATTGCCGTCTACTCTAAACTCATTCCCTCTCTCTCTCCCCCACAACTGACGAATCTCACAAATGATACAAATCGTACAAATCTTACAGATGATACAAATCTCACGGACGATACAGATCCTACGTACCTATCACACAAATCATACAAATGTACCTAATCGTTTTGATGAATGTAATAGGATACATCTCTCCATTGTAACAGATCGACCAAACCAGATTAATTTGACCCGGCGCGTTCATACAACTCATTAGAAGAACCAGCTAGAATTGGTTTTTTGATATTAAGTTCTCAGTAATTAGTCATGCTTCTCGTGTAAAAGTCGTCATAAGCATTGTAAAATAAATGTTCGCCCCGATTGAATATTTTGAAGTTTCGAAAGCAGCCTATTCTACATAATTCTAATATTTCAACAAAAGAATCGACGCCATACTATTTTATAGAAATATGGAACCCGTTATTCAGGAAATACAAGAAATGTCCTGAACTGATCCTGAGCTACAACAATAATCTGATGTTCAGGTAAGTTTAGCTTTATTTTTATATTATTATTACTTCAAATATTCTTCTCAAAATAATAGAGAAATTTTTGTTCATTTAATTGCCCACATACATAACCTCAATTTTCCAAAAGTTTCCAAATATCATGAAAATTTTGCTATTGCTACAAAAGCAAACCCATTGAAATTTCATCATTGATTAGATTAAACCTGTTAATTTACTCACAATATTAACTTTATTATCAAAGACTTTTGATGTTCTTAAAAGTTTACATTAGACTTTTGCTCAATGTATAAAGTCATCTTTTAACATTTTATTTCTATTGATTACAGCTCCCGTATGCTTCTTCAACTATAAATCCGATTCCTGCCAAGGACAATACCAATGGCTTCTATGAATATCCCCAAAAAGAAGATTTATATTGTATTTTAAACAACCAATGGACAACAGAATCAAAGCATCCAAAGGTACCTATTTCTTCATGTTAATTTGTTCTTATAATTAGTAAAGGTTGCAGAAGGCTTAAATAAAGTGACTTTTATATCAATCAGTTAGATTAGTTAGCCGTAATTTGTTTTATCAAGTCCTTGATAAGCTAATAACAATTAACCTCAAAATTTTAATTATAGTGACACTAAATACAAGATTTTAAGTTATAAATCTCATTAAACATGTCTTAGAAATGGAAATAAGTCAGAATTAGTATTTTAGATTATATTAGTTTCATTTTAGAAGATCTTGGCTATAATTTATACCACATTTTTCTATTGAAATAATAGAACATAGTTAGACACAATAATCATTTTGCGTTTGTTTTTGTTTTCAGTTCAAGACAATATTCTTCAAGTTGGTTTGTACATATTCAAGAAGCATCATTATCTAAGCAGGAGTTGCCAAGAAATTATACACAGTTATTTCTAATATCATTACGGAAGAAAGCTTACGTTGATTTTCATAACAATTTTACCAAACATGAATCTATCGGGGTATCTTTTTATATAATATAGTCTTTTATTAGTAAAACCATGTAGAGAGCTTAATTAAAATGACATTATAAAGTTTGTTAGTGTCCATTCTTTATGTCCAAACTTCATCGGTAAGTTTTTATTAAAAATATTTGTGTAATTGTACGGGGCAGTAAACCTGTACCGTTACATCCGACCCCCAAAATTCGTGAAGGAGCAATGTTATGTAAACGAAGCGAATTTTTCAAAATAAATTTAAAGTTCATCACAAATATTTTCCTATTTAATTAATAAAATTCATATTTAACTGAAAGCAAGTGCAAAATTTAAGTCTTTTAGGATTCGATTTCCAACATAATAATTATGTGTCAATGAATGAAAGTGTATCCCTATCACAATATGAATAAAGTGTATTTAAACCCATCCAATTTTAGTCAACCTGCAGTGTCTTGACATTATGGCTTATTAATACATTAGCCACCGTTATATTAACATATTTACAGAGATTCCCAAACCCTGGAAAGGAAACAGGTTGTGAGGCTGCTTTGATCCGATTGACCCCGTGTCACCAGTCTAAAATCGCTCTTGCTAACCTTAGAACTAAATAACACGACCCTAACAAGATTCAGATACCTCCTTAAGCAAAAATGAAAATAAACCGGATGACCGCTGTATCTCACCATAAGCCGCAACCACAGTTTAAGTAATATCGTCGGGCGCATGTGGAGTGTGAGTAGGTATCATGTCCGCTTCTTGTGCAGTATTAAAGCCCCTTATAAGCAACATATGTTGCTGTCGTCAAAATTTACCCCTAGCACCAAATTTTCTCCTATAAGAGACTTACTTGAGGTAGTGTGATGTTAAACGTCGAACCCTTACAAACCCGTCCTAAATCTAGCATCGATATGCCGCATGCCACTCTATAACCCTAAAGATAACTTTCACATATAAACAGACATCACCCACCATTCATCACGCTATCTTACATTTGAGAATCTAGACAGAAACCTCATTCTACTTTCAATACGCCTTTCTTTGTATTATCACACTGACTCTGCGTAATACCGTACCGTTTGAAATAGAACGGAGCAATTTTGCACATTTCAAAATTTTACTTTACTCAAAATAGACAAATACTAGTTTTACTCCTTCATTATTAACTACGCTCGACCCCCCGTCTGTTAAATTTCAAGGAACTTTTAAAAATATACATGTTAACAAAAGAAAACATCCAACTAATGAAATTAAGTTGTTATTGAATGTTTTACAAAATAATACACAAATAAAATTTAACCGAAACCCCAACAAAATTAATTTATATTTATCCGTAAAAGATACCTTAAACATCTTAACCATGTTATGATTAAGAAACATTCATACTGAATTAATTTTGTATATACGCTTTATCAATTGTATATTTTCCCTTAGCTCCAACCATCCCTAATATTACTATTTCTAATTGTACAATAATTTTAATTAAAACTTTTTTTATTTTGGCAACCCTATTACAGAAAAAAAAATCATAAATATTTCTACCATTTTTTTTTATTTTGACAACCCTATTTTTTTTTTATATGACAACCCTATTCTCACAAGTACATCATCTAGGTATAATAAAAAATTTTTTACGAAATTAAAAATTCAGTCAAAGTAAGTAAAGTCAAAGTCGCAACTTACAAAATTAAGAACTCAGTCAAAGATAGTAAAGTCAAAGTCACAACTAAATAAGTCCGGTCAGGTTTTCGTCGAACCCCAGAAAAGGAAAAAATAATTTTAATAAAAATGAAGTGACACCCTTAACAAACCCCCTCTTAAGGACTTTACTCTTAACAACCCTGACCCTCTTAAAAAGATTTACTCTAAAACTCCCTCTTAAAATTATAATTAAAATTTACTCTTAACAAAACCCCGTTACTTTCCTCTTAAGATAATCTCCCCTTAATAAACTTTCCCCTTTTACAATACAATCTATTAAAATTCGACCCCCCGTCTGAAAAACTTCTAACCTTTCAGGAAAATTCAAATAAATCGTTTGACCACAAAATTATCTTATATCTAGATTTTTATAAGACACTCAACTGGCAACCCTAAATCTGGTACCTTGCGCATAATAAAAAAATTATGTAATATTATCAACGTATACAAAACCCAAGTACTAAACTTCTTTCTCACACTCGAAAACATCGCCTCTTTAATGTTGTCGGATAAGATTTTAAAATAGTAGCATAAATAACATAACGTTTCTACAAAACAAGATCAAAGAAAATACGTAACACAAATAATTTCACCATCCGGGATTCGAACCCAGGTATTTTTCAAAATATTACCACCTTTATGTAGTCGGTTAAAATTTCACAATAATAAACATCAAAACATACGCGAGACATCATTAACACCACCAGTGCTTATCCTCGAAAATAATTGTACATTTGAAAAATTTGTAAATCCTATCACCTGAAAACAGCAATATTTAAAGAAAAACACGTCACAACATCACTAATAAATATCTGTAATTCAAATATTCCCGCGAGTTTAATCTATAAGATGTCAATGACTTCTAGTTCTAAAGTTTTACTTATTAACCGATTATAGCGCTGGATGAAACGAACAAAATTGGAACTAACTGTCTTCGTCTTTAGCAATCAACCTTATGGCAATATGGCTAAACGGCCTTAGCCTGCCCGTAGGGCAAATAAAAAAAATAAAGCAATCAAGCATAGATAATGTTAATTTTATTTTTTAAACTTACGAGTGATGTGATATTTTATCTATTAAAAATCTTACTTTACATTTTATCGATTACAATTTTGATTACACGGAAAATAAAAATATCTGAATCTAATCTTACTATAAATTAATTGTAATTTTGATTAGTTTATTTTAATGTTACAATCGAGTTGGCATATTTTATGAACTATGATGTTAACCTGACTTCACTCGCATTACTTTTAAATTTGTTCCGATATATCGACAGGTTACGTTAGCTTGCTAATAATTTGCCTGATGTTAATGTATTGAAAAGTACATAAGCTAAAACGAACGAAATATAAATTATACACCGGAAATATAGGAGTAAATAAAGTTCTATTCGCGAATCAATTGTGTAACTGAAAACAAGTTGTTAGATTAAAACATTTCTAACACATAATAATCGAATCGTACTAAAATAATCGACTACATAATTATGTCCTAATTTTGGTTAAGGTACATCACTAATAATTTTCTCTCGATTTAACAAAGACTTTAACAGACATACAAAATGGCTTTAAAACACAAAATAATAGAATTTGGAAAGAAAATCTCGGATTTGCGCTTCAAGACAACCGCAATATCCCGCTAATTTTATCTCAGTACAGAATAAAATTATCATCCCGGACGAAGTAAGTACTTAGTCTTGTTTAATATCAAAATTATTACGTTCAATTTTCAATTATCTATCATTGTCGAAACTACGCTATAATGTTCCAAGTTTTTGTTACAGAATACATGCAGAGACACACAGAATATACAAAGAAGAATACACGCATAGAATAAAACTGCAAACATACAGATAACCGGACTAAATGGAACCTGTACGAAATAGCCAAGAATTTTCAAGTCTATTGTGTTTTAAAGCAATAACCTTTTCCTACGACCTGATACGAGCTGATACGACATCAGCTCTATTGGATATGGTTGGCAAGTGGATATCTGACGAGTGAGAAGAAATTGCTGAAAATCTATCAAATATGAAATATACAAAGTGATAAGTTGATAACCTATTGATTGAATGTAGCTAGAAGTGTTGATAGTGTTTTAATTTATAAATGTTAATACCCCATTGTGACCATTCATAGCTAAAATTCATCTGGTAACCCAAGGAAAGATCATATACCAGACTAAGTCAAATTATGCTAAAAAAAACCCATAAGTAAAGTGAATTAATTTTATAGTAATCTGAAATAAAGTTTGCATAACTAAGTAAATGTGTTGAGTTTATGATTTACCCATTCACTTGTATGTACAAAAGGTATTCCTAAAGCTGTTAACTTGAGAAAGCATTGTTTGGTATTAAAACAGTGACTTTAAAACCTTTTCTCTATCGTTCTGTTTTTTATGGCGTTGACTATAAAATCAAAACTAGCCCATGGATTTTGATGAAACCTGGCTAAAATATTAATTACACTACACAGAATGACCTCACAAAGTTTTTAAGTTACATCTTTACAATAAGCTTTACCCAAAAGTTAGATAATCTTACCAACCGCTTGGTAAGGCTGTCTTTTTACTTTGTTGATGGAAAATGATTTGTCTAATTAGTACAACCCCTGATGTAATCTCAATCAAGCAATATTCAAATCAATGACATAAAACACTAGTTAATATCCTATGAAACAACAATTCCTAGTCATTAAATGTAAGTAAATGAAATCATGTCTTGAAAGATTTGTAAAATGGATTTATACCTTTCAAATGAACCATGCTATTTATTTAAACCATAAATTTGTATGTTACTATGTGTAAAATAAAACAAAAGAATGTTGTAAATCTAGTGCTACTTAAATCTGCTGAAAATTGCCAATTTTATTTTAGTAAAATGAAATAAGTTATCCCTGGAATATATGTTTAATATCAAACAACAAAATTGACTACTGAAGTTGTTACTATACTAGCTTTTGCTCCTGGCTTTGCCTGTCTTAATGAAATTTTAATTTGAAAAAGTGATCTGCTTTTTTTTTAATATAAGTTTTGTGATTTTACTATTTGATTTTTAAAATGTTATTTGTAAAATATGATAACCTAATGTTATTAAAATATTTATATTACCTGGTGGGTCATAGATTTAGAAGTTTGAAGTTAGTTTTAATTGTTTTAGTGTTCCTAAAGTAAAAATTCTTGACCTACTAGAAAAATGTAGTAAAAGTTTTTCCTAACTAAAAAGAAAGTAAATTCCTATAGATTAAATCATTTCCTACATAAATATATTCATTTCCAATCGCAAAATTCGCATCTCTACACGGCAAAACTTTGTGATGTGAGAGGCACATCACTTATTTTGAAAGAATTATGATGAATTTAACAGAAGTTCAGATCTTGGTCAAAGGCACCACCACTTTGTAAAAGGTCCCCCCCTCAAATCTAATTTTAAAAGGAAATAAAGAATAATAGATAATAATGATCTAGGAAGAATAATGATCTAAGTCTAACCTAACCAAACTTATCAAATCCCCTACAACTACTTACCCTCTACCCCTAAATTACTTTTAAAGAAATATAGATATAAGAAAACCTGGTTAGCCTGGTTACGTCCTAAACCTAAATTGCGTCTAAGAAATATATATAATAAAACCTGAAGCCTGATACCCTACGTTGCAGCACCTAATTACAATGTTGTCTACCCCTATTTACTTTATACTAACCCCTAATCTAGCTGACCCCACTGATATAATATATTACCCACTATAAAACACATGACCTAATAAGAAATATTTACCCTACTACAAAAAGGAGGATATTAGAAAGGTTCTCTACTTATAATGTAAGTGTTAAAATCTATTTTTGTCGCTTAACATTCCTACTTATGCAAACCTAGGTGGTATTAGAACACAGGTAAGTAATTTAGTAAATGAATGAGAGTAAATCCTAACATTTTGCTACCTAGTATTGGCTCGTGAAAGTCTAGAATATAACAATGGCTCGTGTATCGTCTAGTAGTTAGTAATGGCTCGTGAATTGACTAATGGTTAGAATAATGGCTCGTGTATCGTCTAGTGAATAGGACCCCTTTCGTTGTGTGTCGTCGTAACCTAGTAAAGCATTGGAAATGAATATATTAGATCAACCTAGCCTAACTGAGAATTGGTATTGGTACCTGAACTGTGATAAAGTTAACGATCCCTACACACTTTTAAGATGTCTGTTATGCCTAGCATTATAATAAATTCGATCAGTAATCATATATGAAACATAGAGCTTGCCTAGAAAGATATACATTTGAGTAAGGTTAAGTCTGTAGTTCTGGAAGTTGTAAGATTAAGTCGAGTCAGTAGAAAATATTTTTTATTTTTTGTAATGAAACAGGCCCCAAAACCAACGCCTCTTTCGATTCACTCCGCCGACTATCTGGGAATGAGTGACCTCCATTTTGGGATCTCGGAAGAACGGCTTCCGTATAGACTCTAATTGTAAAATTCAGTCTTAAGTCATATTTATTAATTACACTCAGTCATAGCTACAAGCAAAGGACTGGGACTCTCCCTTTTTTCTTTCAAGAGGACGTGTGTATTGTCTGTCGTACATTATTTCGCACTCCTACCAAACCAAATAAACCCACAGACCGGTTCCTGGGGTTTTGGAAGTAAAGTCAGTAATTGTCATAATTCTGAGTCTAGTCGTATCCTAAGTATATCCTTCCTGCTCTCTAGGTCATACTTGTTTTCATTTAAGTACAAGATAAACTGAAATTATAAATGCCTTACATCTCAACCAGTATAATTTTCATCCATTAATAATATGAAATCGTTCAGTCAATCCGACTTCTGTTTGTCATGTTATCCTCCAATAAATCCAATGTAGAAAGGTCGAATTCCTGTTTCTAGTGAATTCTAATTGACCTAGGGACGTTTTGCCCTATTAGATCTCATTAAAGGAGAACAAAACTCACACAGTACCTTTTGACTGAAAATATAAATTGGCGTTCACCAAACTATAGTAAGACACCGGGTCTATTTGCCCGTTTGTAGTCACAATTCTCTGCAACTTTTATGTACATATTTAGCTAGAATTCAAGCAAATCATTGTAATTTTAATCAGATATTTAATTTGAGAAGAAATCAAATCTATAATTTCAGTTTATTTGTTTATATTCAACAATATTTTAGAGGTTAGTTTTTCATAGAGCTTCCTTTGTCTATGTCTATTTTTTTCCCCAATATTATTTTTGGTATAACGTAAAGAAAGACTCGATTAATAAGAATCGGGTTCCGTCTACAATGATGAAATTTCTTAAACTTGATAAATATGATTATAGTGCTTCAGCGTTCCTTATGGAATGTATTTTTAGAACACTAAAGACCAGTTAATTTGTTTAGTATAAAAATTACTCCTTCCCTAGAATTAGTATTAATACTCTTTGTTGAATTAAGTTTTAGAGCTTCATAGTCCCTATTATTCTCTACTATTCATAACCTCCTACTTTCCTAATATTTCCCTAAATCAACCTAGTTTCCTTACCTATAATTTTATTCAAGGACAATTAGAGACCTTATGGATTTTTGTTTTTCAGTACACTAATGTCCATTATTAAAATAAATTTACCTACTTAATAAAAACCTAAAGGAGTTTTAAACTTTACGATATGTGCATGTCTCCAGAAAGCCAAGGGGTTTCTAAAGGTGTGTAATTTGTGGTGAAAGGTGTGTGTGCTTCATTGTTAGTGTACCTAAAACCTTCCTGACAAAACCTATTTCTCAATACGTCCCTAATCTGTTAAACAACGTTGACCTATCTCTAACCCCGTGGAAATCGGTTTCCACACGGAACTGTCCCTCCTACAAAGGCGTTTCCCCACGCTCGGTTTCGCGCCTGCTACACTGCCCTAACCAGTCTGGATAGCAAGTCCAAGGATCTATTCAGCTCCTAGTGTTCCCTAAAAAATCTAATGATGCCATCGGCCCAGCCTCAGAAGATTTTCCTACTCGCGCCCGGGACAATTAAGAATCCATTCCAACTCAGGTTCTTGCGGTCTTTTGACCCCGCAAACACTTGACGAATGCTACAAGAACCATAAGAGAGAACCAATCCTCAACTGGAGGTTGCTAGACATGTCCAAGTTAGAACAGCCCTGTTCGTACCTCAACGAACAGCATAGAGTTCCCTACCTAAACCCCTGGAGGAGAATAGTAATTATTACGATCTTGGAAAGTAATAATCCTATCTCAGCAAGTCACTTTGGGACTATAAATTAAAAGACTCTGCGATTGCCTTTCCCTATTCACTTCACGTTATTTTCAACTAGAGTTCTCGTACTAAGAGTCGAGTATCAATCCGCGCATTTCTACCTTCGGTTGAAATAGCATCGAACCAAGCCTTGACTATTTTCAGATTACGTAGCCAAAAGGAACGCAATTTATTTCTTAAAACGTTCTCCCCAACACTGAACTAAGCTTCCCCAATTTCCAAAATTAACAAACTAATTAACCATAATAACTTTACAATAATGATAAAAAATATTAATTAATTGAACAAAATAAATTACACAACGAACCCTTCTTACAGACCTTTAAGATTACTCAAAATTATTATAATATTCCCACAATAAGACAGGCAACCCCGGACAGAGAGTAATAAAAATCACGCGTGTGTGTATTCCAAATAATTGAATACTGAATTCCTTTTTTCTACGCTCCAGCCCTATTTATGCACGTTCATAGCGTCCTATTGCCGTCTACTCTAAACTCATTCCCTCTCTCTCTCCCCCACAACTGACGAATCTCACAAATGATACAAATCGTACAAATCTTACAGATGATACAAATCTCACGGACGATACAGATCCTACGTACCTATCACACAAATCATACAAATGTACCTAATCGTTTTGATGAATGTAATAGGATACATCTCTCCATTGTAACAGATCGACCAAACCAGATTAATTTGACCCGGCGCGTTCATACAACTCATTAGAAGAACCAGCTAGAATTGGTTTTTTGATATTAAGTTCTCAGTAATTAGTCATGCTTCTCGTGTAAAAGTCGTCATAAGCATTGTAAAATAAATGTTCGCCCCGATTGAATATTTTGAAGTTTCGAAAGCAGCCTATTCTACATAATTCTAATATTTCAACAAAAGAATCGACGCCATACTATTTTATAGAAATATGGAACCCGTTATTCAGGAAATACAAGAAATGTCCTGAACTGATCCTGAGCTACAACAATAATCTGATGTTCAGGTAAGTTTAGCTTTAGTTTTATATTATTATTACTTCAAATATTCTTCTCAAAATAATAGAGAAATTTTTGTTCATTTAATTGCCCACATACATAACCTCAATTTTCCAAAAGTTTCCAAATATCATGAAAATTTTGCTATTGCTACAAAAGCAAACCCATTGAAATTTCATCATTGATTAGATTAAACCTGTTAATTTACTCACAATATTAACTTTATTATCAAAGACTTTTGATGTTCTTAAAAGTTTACATTAGACTTTTGCTCAATGTATAAAGTCATCTTTTAACATTTTATTTCTATTGATTACAGCTCCCGTATGCTTCTTCAACTATAAATCCGATTCCTGCCAAGGACAATACCAATGGCTTCTATGAATATCCCCAAAAAGAAGATTTATATTGTATTTTAAACAACCAATGGACAACAGAATCAAAGCATCCAAAGGTACCTATTTCTTCATGTTAATTTGTTCTTATAATTAGTAAAGGTTGCAGAAGGCTTAAATAAAGTGACTTTTATATCAATCAGTTAGATTAGTTAGCCGTAATTTGTTTTATCAAGTCCTTGATAAGCTAATAACAATTAACCTCAAAATTTTAATTATAGTGACACTAAATACAAGATTTTAAGTTATAAATCTCATTAAACATGTCTTAGAAATGGAAATAAGTCAGAATTAGTATTTTAGATTATATTAGTTTCATTTTAGAAGATCTTGGCTATAATTTATACCACATTTTTCTATTGAAATAATAGAACATAGTTAGACACAATAATCATTTTGCGTTTGTTTTTGTTTTCAGTTCAAGACAATATTCTTCAAGTTGGTTTGTACATATTCAAGAAGCATCATTATCTAAGCAGGAGTTGCCAAGAAATTATACACAGTTATTTCTAATATCATTACGGAAGAAAGCTTACGTTGATTTTCATAACAATTTTACCAAACATGAATCTATCGGGGTATCTTTTTATATAATATAGTCTTTTATTAGTAAAACCATGTAGAGAGCTTAATTAAAATGACATTATAAAGTTTGTTAGTGTCCATTCTTTATGTCCAAACTTCATCGGTAAGTTTTTATTAAAAATATTTGTGTAATTGTACGGGGCAGTAAACCTGTACCGTTACACTGTAACTCTTGGAAGTAACAAGTAAGCAACCCCCGACCGAAGAGGGGTGTTTTAAATTAGACGTGTGTATCTGTGCCTATTCATAATTATATATATAGATTATGTACGTATAGGTCTAGTTATTAGTACGTAACACTAATGCATATTTTATACCATGTCCTGTATACGTATAGGTACCTAGATATAAATTACCCTAGTACGTAGCACACACATACACGTTGGAGATTAGGTTATAGTATGGGCCATCTGATAGTAACAAGTTTTTTATAGCATTTTTCACTCATTATGTAAAAAAATTGTAAACAAATTTTAATTTAAAAATTACAACAAATTGATTTAAAATATATAGATACCACCTATCCTAAAACCCACGCCTGTTTGCTATAAGATAAATCTGGGGGCACGGCAGTGGCCCCGGCCAAGTCGATCGGCAAGGCCACGCCGTACCATCCTTTTCTGGAAGCCATTCAGAGCAATTTCGACACCCTGTAAATTTGTTGTGGATAAAGTTAGAAGCCTGCAATTTTAGATGCAAAGAGAGTATAGTAGTACTAAGTACATTTCCAAATTTCATTCAATTGGAGCCAGTGGCTTAAGAATTATTGCAAGTCAAATTTCCTTGATTTTGTCACTGACACACTCATCTATCCGCTCATACACTCACCGATCATCAAAATTCTAAGGTACTTCTAGCAAACATACAAGCTTGAAATTTTGAACACAATTAGTGTTTAGCCTAAAAAGTAAGGGAAAATTAAGACATACCACAAGTTCAGTCCCATTCTCGAGATATGTTAACTGCATACGTAACTTTGTAATTCATACATTTATATGAGAAAACAAAGTTAATTTTGCGGTTCATTCGAGTTATCGTTGCTTAAACCGCAAAATTACGGTTTAGAAAAATCTATACACAACGATTTCGGTCCACATTATTGATAGGTACTCGTGTTTCCTAACACTATAATCTTGGAATTTTCAAGGTTAGAGATAAGCAATACAAGTATCTGTGTTAAGAGAAAAATTAAATACCCGACAGGGATAAGGACGACTTTTACGTTATCAAAAATAATAAATACAGCCATTTAACTGCATTGATGGCATACGATGATGATGGAATACGATTACGATTACGATAACGATAACGATTACGATTGTGATAACGATTACGATTACGATAACAATTACGATTGCGATAGCGGTTGCGGTAGCGGTAGCGGTAGCGTTAGCGTTAGCGGTAGCGGTAGCTAAGAACTTCTTACTTTTTGTTAGACGGGAACTGCCACGTGCGAAAAGGGAAAAATGACTGTATACGTGACTTAGATTGTGAATAGAACTTTAATAACTTGTTTTATTCAAGAAACTTGAAAAAATCTTAATACTTGACACTGGCAAATGCTTTAAGCGGGTCCAATACAAAAAAGAAGAAGAACTATAAAATGTCACTGTCAGTAATAAACTGTCAAAGTCAGCTGATTTGCCTGCTTTGTTTTGCCGATTTGCTATTTTTGTTTTCGTTTTTTTCTGTATTCACTAAACTCAGTCAGTTATCTAACTAAGAAAACTAACTCATAATTCACAAAGTATTTTTCTGTAATATCTACATAAACGTTACACCTATATCTGCGCAATTATACATACATTTTATAAACACAATGTTATCAATACAGATATTGATTTTACTATCGTTTATTAGTAGTTTCTCTGCAAATTCTTGCAATTTAGACGTGAAACTAAAACAGGAGTTACAAAATGAAGGCTTTCACAGGTAAAATTAATGAATAAGTCGATGTACAATATCATAAAACTTCAGAAATAACCTACGCATCATAAACAAATGTACAATTTATACTTCTACTAAGCATCACTTTTATTTCTCTATCAATTGCCTTCCTCATTCTTAACCTTAACAAGCATATTAAGTTGAGCTACCTTTCATCAAAATTTTATGAATAATTGGAATTGAATTATTATTGAACAAACATGAATATTAAAATGCAGCACATATGCGAGTTACTTTATTCCAGCTGCATCTTGGCTCCACCAACAAGAACAACAAAGAGTAATTGATATTAATTTCGTGGTGAAAAATCACTGAAAATATTTTTAACCAGAGATAGACAAAAGTACCTACATGACATGCTATCAAGGCTGCTAAGTGAACATCACTCTCTCGCCGCTCGCTGATACGATTCAAAGACAATTTTGACAAATTGTTAGTCTATTTGTATAGTAATATTATTTATAGTGATGTTCACTTAGCAGCCTTGAGGCACAGTGTGACTTTGAATACTCATCTAATAATATTATTTAAAAAATAACAGAGACTAGACTTCAAAATGCCTGTAAAACTAATGAAGTACACATAAATATAGCAACATCATGTCTTGTCTCATACCATTTCAGGAACCTGACATACAAGTTAATGTTCCGAGACACAAGTAAAACCACCCTCTATGAAGACTGCTTCATTGGGCTGGACCAAGTCCTTCCAGCGGGAGTGTTTGCATCCCCAGATGAGCTGGGAGACCTGATGAGGATGAATAAGGTAGGTTTTATTCTAGAGTATAGTAAGTTTTTTTTACAAATAAAAGCAATGCCTTATTGAATGATAATAATTACCAAGATCATGTTGTTGCTTGATATACCAGCAATAAGGTGTGAGTAGTAGAAATCTTACCATAGTTAGATAGTTGTCAGTATGCAAATGATGGATATATCAAGACTGAACTAAATATATGAAGAGAGAATCAAAAGATGCTGAGGCATAGCACAAGGGATTAGCCAGGTAAACTGACAGTGGGCAGAGCAAATGGCATGCAGAGCTCCTGGTTGATGGGCCCAAAGAGTTCTCGAGTTGAGGCAATGTACCAGTAACTGCAGCATGGGATCATCAGTCACAAGCTGGACAGACAACTAACACTTGATGCAAGCAATTTCCAACCAGTATTTTGGAAAGCCATGGACTATTCCAATCGCATTCATTTTATTTCCATTTTTCTATGTCCAGCAGTGGTCTTCTTGTGACTGACATGAGATGAACATATAGGTATCTTGCCCATTTATTTAAATAGGCAGCTTAGAAACTCAAAAATTCGACATCTTCCATGGGGGATATTGCTATAATCTCTGTGGAGTGCTTTGATTACATTCTTATGGTACCAATCACTAAATCATGAAACACTCAAATTGAAGATATATTTATATTTATTTATTTATAAAGTTCACCTACACTGTGTACATCTATACATTGGCAATTATTTATTTATATATATATATATATTTATATATCTATGACAAAAAATCTGTAGATGAGAAAATCTTTTGCTAAGTACTTACCTAGTTGTTTTAATCCTAATCCAACTTTTTTTTGTCTGATCTCACAGCTGTTGGTAGAATGTCTGCCTGCTAAGCTGTAGGTTGTGGGCTTGAGCGCCACCCGGAACAAACGTTTGTGTGATGGTGTCTGGGTGTTTCTATGCATCATATGTATATATTTACAACAAAAAAAAGTATATATGTATTCTATCAGCCATCTAGTTCCATAGTACAAGCTTTGCTTAGTTTGGGCTAGATGGTGTTGTGTGAAATGTCCACAATTATTTATTATTATTGATTTATTTATTATTACCAGTTCCTACATGATTAATTGTTTTGCATACAATTTCCAGCTGACTGCAATACCAAAGAGTAGAGTAAACACAGAACTGCCAGCGGAGGAATCACAGCCATCCAGCGTGTTCATCATCAGCCGAGTGAAGGATGGTGGAGCAGAGCTGTACCTACCGGTGCATGCCAGATACCACCGCGCTGTCCAGGGGGGAGGGTTAGTGTTTACTATTCCTATGAAAAATTTGCTGCTTCTCACTATTGCATCCTTAGAGGAAGATTAAGCCATATCCATAGAGCTTAAAAAAAAAATCTGGCAAAGTACGAGTTTCACTCGCACACCTGAGGCTTCCGTACTCCCATGCATCATAATTATGTACACAGAGAATAGGACTAATATTTGTAATTTCACATATTTTGTATACAGTAGATATATAACACGGTATAAAACGGTAGGCACATCTAGACGCAATTTAGCAGACTTTGATTAAACAAAACGACTGTGCGACGTGGGCCAGTACGCCAGTGAGCGTAAAGTAAAAATATATCAACGAAGACGCGAGTGTGACAATTGACGCCATCTAGCGTCACTCGTTTATGTCTCGCGACAGCTAATTTGTTTCATATTTTAATAAATATGACAAAAAACTGATAATGTCTAGTATTTGTTAATTAATTATTATTTGTCGATTTACATCAAAATGAACCCTATTATCTTTCCAATTTTGAGATTTGTATCTATTAGCGCTCGAAAGATACAGCCGTTTAAGTGTAGGACACAGACCGACACCGTAGCCTCACAAATAGGCTCCCGCACCCTTAGCACGGAAGCCTAAAAAGAACTGTATATCTGCATGAGTGATTTTTGAAGTATATAAACACTTGATATTAAGTTAAGTGTACATTGTAGTGAGAAAGTATGCGCAGAGCTACTGTATAATTTATTGAAATAAGCATTCTTTGGAATTTTTGTATCGCTCACTACAATCAACAACATTATTTGACATAAAAGACTTCATGAAAGAACAATTTTTAATTTTGGATTGAATTGACCCACTGTCAGAAACTACAGTTTCAACCGCATTCGGTGGTCGTTTTCAAAGGATCAGCGCAAACGTCACTCTCGGTTAGGTGTACAACAAAAGTTTTTAATCTTCTGTTGCAAAAATTTAAAATTGCCCTTATTCGTAACCTCCAACAAACTTTTCGTAACAAATAAATGTTTTTACAAGCAATTTCTATATATTGCTCATTAAAATACGTTATTCAGTAACTTTATATATAATAGGGAATATGCATGGATTTTATTTCATAGGAATAATAGGTTTAATTGATAACATATTAAAATGCAATATACATTAAAATAAAGTTATTTCAATTGATAAATTATCGTACAATAAATGAATATGTACAACGAAAATGATGCACAACGGCAGCTAACGCGATCGTGTGTTCTCTGTCTAACATGAAATTAAAATGCTTGTAACTTTCTTACTTTTGACGGTATATAATTTAATTTTGTTTTTGTGGAATGGATTTATGAATGGTATTTGTGATTAGCTTTTTTATGACTAAATAAAAATAAACCACGTATATTCCCTATTTCCGACCGACCGAAGACCGTCTGACTTGCGATCCGCAGTTCCTGGGTTCGAATCCCGCGGCACGCACCTCTGTCTTTTCGAAGTTATGTGCGTATTGTTGATTACCGGCAACTTCAAACAGTGAAGGAAAACATCGTGAGGAAACCTACATGTCTGAGAGTTCTCAATGATCTTGAAGATGTGTGAAGTCTGCCAACCCGCACTTGGCCAGCGTGGCAGACTATAGCCTAACCCTTCTCATAATGAGAAGATGGCCCGCGCCCAGCAGTGGGACAGTTTGTATAAACAGGGCTGACAAAAAAAAACCCCCTATTTACATACATTTTCATGTGAAAACATTCACTCATATCAAGTTACGGTACGAAAGTTGCTCTAACGCACTCGACTATTAAGTTTTTCGTTTAATATAGTATATTTGTTTAATTTCAGTTTGTTCCACAACGAGATAGAGCCACCTCGCATATTCCTCCGATGCTTGCACCACAACCTCGAGCACTGTGAATACAGAACACAAGTCACCTTCCTATGCACTGGAGGTGGGAGGGACACTTGCGTTTGGAAGGAAGTCCCTCTTATATTGGTGAGTGGTTATGCTTCACAGTTTCACACGCGAAATGATGAAACGATGGTGATGGTAAACGGTGATGATGTTGATAAAATGTAGTGTCCGTCTCAAGGTTTTTGGATATTTCATAACATTTGTTTCCTGCGTTTTATAACCTGGGTGTCTTCAAACGAAGAGTGAAGGTATCTTCTGGGCAAGCGTGCTTCACCTTAGAGTTAGTCTTCGCTCTAGTGAGACAAAGTCAGAGTAAGTTTTTTTTTTACATTGAACCGTTCTGTAATGTTTTTTTTATTTTTATTTGACAATAGGCTTGCGCTTGACCGTCAACTCACCTGGTGTTAAGCGACAGTTAAAGGTAGCAAACAGATGTAGAGACAGAGTTACTTTTACTTTTATCATACTAGCTGTCCCCAGTTGTTTCATCCGCGTAGTGATAAATTAAAAAACCGGCCAAATGCGAGTCGGACTCGCGCACGAAGAGTTCCGTACCATTATCTATGAAAACTGCAAAAAAAAAACACGTTTGTTGTATGGGAGCCCTCTTAAATATTTATTTTATTCTGTTTTTTATTATTTGTTGTTATAGCGGCAACAGAAATACATCATCTGTGAACATTTAAATTGTCTAACTATCGGTTCATGCGATACAGCCTGGTGACAGACGGACAGACGGCGGAGTCTTAGTAATAGGGTCCCGTTTTACCTTTTGGGTACGGAACCCTAAAAAGAATGATAAAATGTAGCCTAAGCTCCATAGGCTAGTCTCCAGGTTCTCACCCTTTACCGAATCTCCTAATAATTGGTTCACTCGTTCGGTCGTAGAAAGGTAACAAATAGAGAGAGAGTTACTTTCGCTTTTTAATTTTTAACTAGGATAGTATACAATGGACATAAATACATACGTGGTCATTGTCCAACTCTTACTATCGGAACAAACCTGAAGCGTTTAGAAACAAGGAATTTGTGTGTACTCTTCTGTGGGTAGAAGACATACAACTTAACATACATACATAGAAGACTACATAGTACAGTACCCCCTGAACATTCATGCTCACCATCGAATGCTTCTTGCGGCGGCGCGGCGTCGTGTGCCGGATCACCCTCCTCCCTAACACATGGTTGAGGAGGGCGATGGCTGGCACACGCGACACACTCGTAATCGGGTGCTGCTTGGTCCTTCGTCTTGGAAGCGACTTGCATCTAGCGTGTCCCTGGCACTTGTGTGAGAACGTCTGTCCAACTTATGGCTGGCTGCAGTTGTCGGTGCGTGGTTCCCACACGAGAATTTATCGGCCATCAGTTTTACGCGTTATGTGCCCTAGCACATAACGCGTAAAACTCCGGGCGTGGGCGTTTTTGTGGGTAGGCCCACAAAAATGAAGCACAATAAAAAACAAACAAATCAACCCAGAAATCGTGATAAACTTGATATAGCTTATAATGAATTGCCTACTATCTTAGAAACCATTTATTTTTGACTAATGGTGTCCTAAGAACATCGAGATCTAACCACTAGTCTATAGTCTAGACGAAATAGTTTCTAAGTTATTAAAACTATATCAAGTTTGACAGCTGTCATTAGTAATTAATATCTCTGTGAAATCTATCACTTGTGAAGAAACCACTTTTTTTAATTATTTTTTTTATCTAGTTTGACAGCTGGTTCTTAAATAATTATAGTTAAAAAAAACTGAAGCAACCGACTTCTCATGGATGCCATTGTCAGAACTGGACCAAATTGAAATGGGACCACACGGGAAGCACCAGCTTTCAAATACAATAAGAATCATCAGAATCGGTTCACCTAGTCGAAAGTTCTGAGGTAACAAACATAAAAAGAAACAGTTGAATTGAGAACATCCTCCTCTTTTGAAGTCGCTTGAAAAGAAGTTTTCAGTGAGACTCTTGCCAAGAAACCACTAGTAAATATTAATTAATTACACTAGTTAATATTTTCCGATATATGGCCTTGTAGCTCAGTTAGTAGTATGTCTGCCTGCTGTGCCGTAGGTCGTGGGTTCGTGGCCACCCAGGGCAAACATTTGTGTGATGAGCATGGATGTTTGTTCTGTGTCTGGGTGTTTCTATGTATCATATGTATTTACAAAAAATAAAATATTTAGGTATTCTATCAGCCATCTAGTTCCATAATATTTGATTCATATTTTATTTGATCCAATTTAATGATACAACTCAATTCAATTTAGAATTACTTATCCTAATCCAACTCAATTGAATTACCTTACTTCTGTTTGTTTCCATATTAAATTTGACATCAAATGTAATTAATTTTAATTTTATTCTATTGACTTTTTCGTAATCTTAAAATAAAATGATAAATCTTGATAAAAAATAATAATAATAATAATTTGTAATATTTGAATTTGTAATGATTGACATTGTATTGTACTAATTAATGTTAATTTGACATGTACTTAAGCAGGATCACTATCAATGATGACTAATCTATCAAGACACGGGTGATTAAATTCACCCAGTTTGATGATTAGTGCCGTAACTTTTGTGATGTACTATTATTTTTAGATGAAATAAATGATTTAAATAGTACAAGCTTTGCTTAGTTTGGGCTAGATGGAGTTGTGTGAAATGTCCACAAATATTTATTATTTATTTATTTATTAAAAAATATATATTATTTATATATATATTTAGATAGCTGTGTAAGTTTGACAGCTGTCATGCTAAATATTAGATACGTACAAACTTGCCCACATTATAAACACACATTTATCGGATCGGCCTATTGTTATTAAACTTGTTTATTAGTAAGCTATACCTAATATAATATTTCAGATGTCCAAGGCGTCAATTGAGTTGTCAGTGCCGGTGGGTGACTTGGACGACTACAGCGTCGTAGCGCCGGCGACCGCGGGAGCAGTCATTGTGTTCTCTCTGTACTTGCTCAAGACGCTGCATGAATATAAAATGGCAATAAAAAGAAAATAAAATGCGTAATATTTTCATTTTCAGGGCAAAATGGAACTGAGTCTTGTGGTTGTTATTTTTTTTTTAAACGTATTGTGGGGAAAATGCCTGTATTTTTATAGTACTAAATATTAAACCAAAGTTATGCTAAGACCTTACAATACATGTTTTTATTTTAAGTTTTGGGATTTTAAATTCTAACAGTAGCGCCATCTACACCCTACGCTAATGAAAAGGAAAACAAACATAAATGTAATCGACATTCGCTTCTGTGCTATGCGTCTAACAAGATAGTGAGGAGTTTTGGCGGGAACGTCTTAGTAACATGTTGTTGCCTTGTTATATTTCCTAAACTTGTGTTATTTTGAACATTAATGCTATAAAAATGGTGGTGTTTTATTCTATAAGTGTTCGATCAAGTGCGTGAGTGTGGGCAAGTGAAATATAGCAGTGAACCGTGTGATTTTACGTTGTCGGCAAAACTCCATAGAAGCTTATAGTAAAGTCGCCATCACAGTACTGAGGCAAGACTTAAATTTTAAAATGACTGTTTACGTGACTTTGACTGTGACTAGAACACTATATAACTTGACACTGGCTAATCGCGGGGTCAAATACAAAAAAGAAGAAACAAGATAGTGTCGCCATCTGTTGCAATGTTGAGAATTTGAACTACAACAACAGCATTCCAACGACGTTAGAGACGACCTGACATTTCAGCGCAAGTTAACGATGTCGCGACATACCGATAGAGGGCGCGACCTGCACTATTTACTATATTTATACGGAAGTAAAGATCATAGTCAATGGTGAAGATCCAAACATTGAGAAAGGTTCCCTATAATTCGTGCATTGGATATTCTTATGAGATGTTATATTGTTTGTAAGAATAGTTTCTATCCCAATAGATCTCCGCCAATCTGTTATAGCACTTAGTAGCATGGGTTACGGGTATCGGAGGTTCTATGAATCTTAAACTACGGAGTAGTGTACGACACCTTTCGTAACGTCGAAAGGCTCTGTCACGTGATATGGAGGCCGCGCGCCGGCCGGCTTCCGTGTCCGGGGGCGTGTCGCCGGCGACCGTGATATGGATTTAAGATTAACGAGGGCACGCGGCGGCAGCCGGGGCGCCGTGTGTTTACAGGTCGCGAGGCGCAGAGCACGCAGCAGTAGGCGCGGGTGGTGCAGGAGGTGCAGCGGGCGGGTATCGATCGCTGGGCGGGGCGCGGGGCGGGGAGCGGGCGGGGCCGCGCGCGGCGCGTCAGTCCTTCTCGGGGCCGCGTCCGCGCGGTCGTCGCCTGCTCGGAGTGCGGCACGCCGGATTGTGTCCGCGAGCGCGTGGCGGCGGCGGCGAGCCTCGCGCCGCCCGCCCCCGTGCCGATGCCGCGCGCGCCCGCAGCGTGCCGGAGCCGCCGCCCCCACCCCGAGCCCGCCGTGCGCGCAGCCTGGCGCGTTGCGCCCCGCGCGATTCGGAGCCCGCGCCCGGGCCGCGCCTGCGCCCCGTGTTCCTCTGGGCGCGCCAGACAGACGGCGCCGTGCAGGAGGTACACTGCGAGGACTACGACTCGCGCAACCGCATCCGCATCGCGCGCACTCCCGCTGGCTGGCGCGTCATCCCGCGCACCCACACCTTCGACTCGATCGTGATCCCAGCGCGCGACCGCTCTGCCCGCCGGCGCACGCGCCGCCACCGCCACCGTCGGAACGAGCCGCTGCCCGGCGCCGGTACCTGGCTCGCGCCTGACCTCGAGTCCCACATACCCTCGCACACGATCGCTATCCCGCGGATGCTGCCGGCGCCGCCGCAGCCGCCGGACACGCCGTCCGCGCCGGACCCGCCTCCCGCGCCGGCGCCGCCGCCGGAACCGACGCCGATGGACAATCTGTTAGCGGTGGCGGAGCTCGAGTTAGAGCTGCAGAGCGGCGCCCTGCCTGCGCCGCAGTACTCCTTCCGAGAGGAGGAAGTGGCGCCAGACGTCATCTCCTTCGAACTCACAGAATCGAAGGTGCCGGACGAAATATTCTTTGAGCGCAAGCCGACAGCGGAGCGCGCCTCGGAAGACGACGCCTTTCACGGAGACATGGTGTCGCACAAGGAGCTGTTCGAGAGCATCAGCGAGGCGCACTACTTACCGGAGCTAAGCGGACCGCACGACGAAGCGCTGCTCGAATCTTTAGTAGAAAAAGGATGCGAAGATAACCTGATTCTCGGGCAGGCTCTCGACAAGCTGGCTCACCTCGTGTCCGGCTCCGGGGAGTACGTGGAAGAAGAAGACGACATGCTGCTGGGCGGCGCTCCTGTAGCGGATATCATCGACAGGCTCGAGTCTCTCGAGTCGACCGCCACCAGTAGCATGACCGCGGCGCAAGGTCTTTTACACCTTCACCATATAGGAGACCATTTACCTCGCGAACACGCGCAAAACGCTGTAGAAAATTTCATGGATACCGAAGGATTCGTGCAGCCTAACTCCGAGTGTACTCTAGAAACGCACGGTTCCCCAGAAATGCGGAAATCCGCCGATGTTAACCATTTAGGATATGAGGGTGCCGAAAAGAGGCTACAGAGTAACGGTGAACCCGCCGACGTATTATATACGGAACGAGTACCTGATCTAAACGAGACTTATGAAGGGAATGAATTTGAAGCTAGTTCGATAACTACGCGAAAATCACCGGAGAGATCCGAAGTGGCTCTCCCTACGCCGCTGCATACTGATAATAATGAAAGTGTAGAAAACAAAGAAATCACACACGAAGTCGAAACCAACAGAGATGTGGAAGATAATCAGGAAAAACATGATTCTGTAGAGGACCTAAAGCCCGACGTGGAGATGCTGGCTAAAGTGAACGAGAACCCCGAGGCTCCCAAAGATTTAAGTATAATGTACATAGATGACGACCGGGAGCCTAGAGATTTAACAGTTCACAGACGGATGGCCACGCCTCACGCGTCGCCACGCAGAATAGAGATTCCTCGGGCACCTTCTAGAGAATCCGACGCCATGCAATCGCCGCAGCCGAGCGGTATCCCCGCCATTTCTTCCCCGGAAGTTTTCCAAGCGCCTCATTCGAAAACCAAAGCACAGTCTATATTAGATGCCATGTTCACATCATCATCACCTAAGATGTATCTTACTTCTGAAGTGAGCATCACGAAACAACAATGCGAACCGTTGAATTTAGGAAAACATAGAAAATCTGCTAGTCCCACGGTTTCGAGCTGCTCGGAAGAAAAATCCAGTAAAACCTTTGGAGAGCCCGTCGAAAAGAGACAGAAGCGAAGTTCGATGGATGAACTGTATCAGATAACTCGGTTATTGGCAGAGAAGAAAAAGAAAGAAGAGAAATTAGAACGAATCAAAAAGGGCGACCAAGAATTGCTTTCGATGCCGGCGCTGAAACAGTTCCAAAATCTGAAAGCGAATAAAAACTTCAACATTCCAGATCCACTATTGGTACCCAAAGATAGGTTCGCCGCCATCCAAATGGCTCCCGGTAAAGAAATACCTGCTCTACTGGTCGAAAGACCGGAACTGAGATACTGCGATGACTTAGACGAAGAACGAGATCCGGACATTTTAGTCATATCCGTTAAAGAATTTGAAAATCTTCTTATCAATAAACAAATAAGTGATCGTCAGCTAGCAACCAAACTTGAGCAATTAAACGATACCGTAGACCGAGTGTCCGATACGCCGACGACACCAGTTCAGACCGACTTGCACACGACAAAGCCATCGAGCCAGCCCAAACCCATACCGTCGATGGGCGCGTTAGCCGAAGACATCGAAGCGGCAACTTCGGCGACGTTGGCACCGATGTTATGGGCGCAGTACGCGCAGCAACAAATGGAAGCGGTGGCTGCCTGCTCGCAAAACGCAGAATTCTTAAAGGCATTAAACGCGAGCGGATACGGCAACGCCAACTATGCCGACCTGTCCCAGATGTTACTGAACCATCCCTCGCGGCTGATGAACCCGGCGGGCTTCCCTATGATGCCACACATGGACTACGAACGCATGCAACTGGTCATCTGGCAGGAGATGATGCTGCAAAAGATGCAGACTCAACGACGAAAGTCGAGCTCGGACGCACAGATGAAGGAAGCGACGGCGAAGACGAGCGAATTCCAGAGCCCGTACGTGCATTCCACGAACAAGAGCTACCAGAGCAGGTCGCACTCCTCGGCGCGGACGAGCCCCATAACGAACAACTACTCGAGTCAACGGTCTATGGGCCAGCATGCGTTCTTGCAGAGCATGTATCCGGGTATGTCGAGCGTGCGAGGCTCGGTGCCGACGTTACCGATGGGCGGTTTGAACGTGCCGTATTTCAACCCGATGGGGAGTCAGCGGTCGCCGCGCACGCACCACAAGAGCCCGACGCCGCCCTCGCCGTCTTATTACGCGAACAACAACTATCTCCAGTCGCTGAAGGCGGGAGAGGCGGCGGCGGCGCACCGTGCGGCCCACAGCCCCGCGGAGACGGCGCGCCCACGCATCTCCGTCAAGAAGGTGGACGAGCTCCGGAGACGGCGGGACGACGCCGAGGTCGGCAGCACGACGCCGCTCGGCGAGCCGCCGATGCTGCCGCCTGACTCCTCGGTGCCGCTCTGGCATCCGCTTTTCGGCAAGTGAGTAACACCTTTACTCTTTTCATATTGACATTCTGTGTTTTCAGACGCTTCTAAAACTCATACAACTAGGCAAGTAGGCAATGATATAAAAATGCCGTGCATTTCCCAAACAATAAGTCTATGATTATCGATTTTGTGGCGAATCTTAAATATAGATAGACGGATACGTTTATATAAGGGTAAACATAAGCATGTCAATTGTGATTTTTGTTCATTACTCTTCAGAACGTATTGAAATGGCTTCTAAATACGAGTATCAGAAGTTTTATACTCTTAGTTTTTGTAAATTTTTCACAGGTATGTATTGTTTTAGCATATACCTCTAATTAGAACTGTATTATTCACGTTTCGGTGTGCTAGAGTGCTATTACTCCGTCTCATTAATAGTACTGTTAAATTATTTAAGTGTTTGCACAGTTCGCCTTCAGTTCAACGACACCGCCATATGAACGATTGTGTCAATAATGCCTAATGCAGGTGCCTGTGTAGACACTCTTCTATTACATACTAGTTACATCTCGCAGTCGTGCCCGCAAGTACAAAGTAATAATCCTTCAAAACGTAAGCAAACTCCTATTTCAGGTTTCCGCAGTAAACAACCCTATAGTTTCGCCATGTCCGTTTGTCTGTATGTCCAACCGTGTGTAGATGAAAGGGATATTTAGACTGTGATGCAAATAATCCCTTATTTGCACTTATTTTCCTTTAAGTACTACTGCTGTATATAGTTACAGAAAACTAAGTAAGAAGTAGATAATGAAATTATACAACTTTAACAAATTTATCGCATATATTTTACATAAAACTAAGTAAGTATACAGAACCGAAGTAAATTTAAAATATCGTGTTCTAAATGTATCATCCCCCAAACATCATTTATTTCAGGACCAGTTACAAAAGCCAAATGCGATATTGGGTCAGACGCGATCGATTTCTCTGAAATTGACACTTTCGAGGGCTAATATAATGACGACTGTTTGATACTTGGGCAGTTGTCTTTCTATTTATTAACCGACTTCCAAAAAAAAAGGTTATCAATTCGACCTGTATGTTTGTAATATTGACTGAATTGCACAATTTTTATATATGTTAGTCTATACTAGCTTCAAAACATGTGTGCGAAATTTCATAAGTGTATGTATGTTTGTGGGCTTGTATGTTTGTCCACGCATTACGCAGAAACTAGAAGTCGTATTTCAAAAATTATTTTTGTATAATTTATTCGGTTCCGTCAGTAATAAGTTATAACCCGACTGGCCAAGAAGCCTGGTTATTTTTTTCGAGTGTAGGTACGTAATTATGTGAGTATGTGAGTATATTTCTATATCACGTCCTTCAGCCTAAACGCCTTGACCGATTTTGATTTGCGAGGCGTCTCGTTAGATTCGTTTTACTTCCCGAGTGTCAGGCAATTTTTTTCTTATAATCATTATAATACAACTCTCGCAAAAGTAAAATATGAGCTTTTTCGTAACCTCCAACGAACTTTTACGTAATAAAAATATGTGCTATTTTTATTACGAAAGGAACGACAACCTTTAGAATGCACGATTGAAATAAATTCGATTTTCAAAATAATTTGAAGCGGTCAAATAGATGTCTAAAATTCTCAATCTAAATTAGATAGGCTTTAGTGCGGCGACATAGAGTTTATATCAAAATCTTTAATTTCGTCATTGTTAGTATCGTATCGGTCAACTCAGGATACTTTTAACCAGACTGCTTAAGAAAGAGGGTTATGTTTTTCGAGTGGATGCATATTTATGTATGTATGTGGGAATGTATGTACATATGTTTCTATATGACAGCCTACAGCCTAAACGGCTTGACCGATTTTGATGTGCGAGGTGTCATTAGATTCGTTTTCACTTCCTGAGTGTCGCTATATTTTTTGTAATAATAATAATAATGCCTTTCTCATAAAATAAAAAGAATGCGTTTTACGCAACCTCCAACTCACAACAACAACAGAGATCGCTCTAAGCGATAAGGCCGCCAATTAAAACACCTAGCTGTAATATTATTCTCTATGTATTTAATGTTTCTGTATTGTGGTCTTTTAATAAAGTGTTATAGCTATCTATCTATCTATACAACGAACTTTTTCGTAATAAACAAGTGATTTGACTAGATTTATTCAAAATAATATGAATTCATAACCTTTAACAGCGATTTTACGCATAATTTCTCACAAAAAACGTACACTCAACAGTGTATCAAGCTAATCAAGCGTAACGAAGTCGTAAGTTGGACTGAAAACCTGCTTTTCTGTAGTCTGGTATTGTGTTTTTCTTTTAATAATAGATACTTGTTTCGATAATTTTGTTTTAGACTGCGTCCATGTTATAATAACGTCATTGCAGACAATAAACAATAATTACTAGCAAATATTGTACTCAACACAACCCCTTCTTTAAATTGATAGAAGCTTCCGCTCTTAGGTAACGCTAGTAGGTAGGTTTAGATAGAAGCTTCCGCTCTTAGGTATCGCTAGTAGGTATGTTTAGATAGAATCTTCCGCTCTTAGGTATCGCTAGTAGGTATGTTTAGATAGAAGCTTCCGCTCTTAGGTATCAGTAGTAGGTATGTTTATATAGAAGCTTCCGCTCTTAGGTATCGCTAGTAGGTATGTTTAGATAGAAGCTTCCGCTCTTAGGTATCGCTAGTAGGTAAGTTTAGATAGAAGCTTCCGCTCTTAGGTATCGCTAGTAGGTATGTTTAGATAGAAGCTTCCGCTCTTAGTTAGGTATCGCTAGTAGGTATGTTTATAGTTTCATATCGAACCGGTACTCGACGGATCGGTGCTCCGTTTTATTGTAGACAGACAGACTACACCACATTTGATAATTATTTATTTACTACTATAACATGAGTGCGGTTTCGATCACCTCGTTAAGAAGGGGATATCGCTTTTCACTCTATCGCTTTATTTAATGGTTTATCATGTACAAAACTGTTCACTGAGAATTGCCAAGTATTAAGAATCGTAATTATTGAAATTGTTATTGCTTTCAATTGATGTATTAATCCAAAAAAAATATCCAAGTTCTTATTTAAATATATATTTTACTTTCTACTACTTTATTAGTATTGTCTTTTTTACAATGTTATTTACCTACTTACAATCATGCCATTTCCCCGATACAGTAGGCAGAGATAGTTCTATTTGCTACGATCCTGACATATTGTTTTTTTAGGGTTCCGTACTTCAAATTTCCTTTTGAGCTACGGAACCCTAAAAAGCTAGTCCTATAAAAAAATCAAGGTCAACCGTAGAATTTGTTAGTAAAAATTATGATTATTAAACTTGACAAATGGCAAATGTGTATGCGTGATGTCAACATCAAGATATTTTTTTAATATAGCTTTCAGTTATATCACGACATTGAAATAATGAAACGTAGGTTTAAAAAATCGTTATCCTCCTCTTACGTGTTAATGTACGTCGCGGCGAGGCGTGTTCATGTTAATTTACGTCTATAAAGAACTTGTTTAGGGGGCTCAGCTCTTTGATGGTGTTGCTAGTTCACTGAACTAATAATAAAGATAGTATACCTACGGTTTATTCAGACGCTCAATTAAAAAAATGCTGAAATACATTACACATTATTTATAACTAACTAAAATATAGTTAATTACACTGATTACTCGTAGCCAGTGACAGATTCAATATTTTGTCTCTTGCGACTGTTTCAGTAAATATACTTAGATAATATTTATTCTATCGGAAAAAGTTCTACGGGGACCAGGTAGCTGATATAAATACTTATGTACAAACCTGGGTACTTACTTACACTCTTTTTGCAAATAGGACATGTGCAGTCGTGTACTCTATAGAGATAAAATTCTACCCGAGATGGCGGATTCTCTTAATGTCCGAATGGGTTATTTATCTGTAATCCGAATTTCGAAATACCGAATAGCATATCCTTAAATACTTTTTTTTTCTTTCAAAAGACACTATCAAAATGTTCATTTGACAACTCTCCTAATAACAGAATCTTTATATTACGAAAATGTATGTGTATAGATATTAAAAAGAAACCTAACGAACATAACCTAATAATATATCTAATAACAAAGGTTATTAGATATATTATTAGGTATAAACCTTTGTAATAAGAAAGTTTCTAGATATAATAAAACGGAAACCTAAGGAACCTAACCTAATAACTATTCGGGCAAATGAAACTATGGCCAACAAACTTAAGGAATTAGAAACGTGTCAAGTAAAACATCTGGAATCAGGCAGTTGTACAAAACGGATTCGGGCAAGTAAGATTCGGACAAATGTATTTCGGATTATAGGTAGGTTTTATTATGAAAGCTAACGTGGTTGTTACACATATTTATTTGAACAAACGCGTTACTCGCGTCTATTTTTAGCCGAATTCTCCGACTATAGTTTCAACCGCATACGGCGGTCTTTTTCAAAAGGAGCAGCGCAGACGTCCCCCCGACGTCGTTCGTCGTTCTATAGTCGGAGAATTCGGCCCAAAAATAGACGTGAGTAACCCGTTTGTTCAAATAAAAAACCGAACAAGTGCGAGTCAGACTCGCCCACCGAGGGTTCCGTACAAACTAGTAGATAAAAGGGGAAATCATATATTTTTTTATATTTTCCTTCATAAACCTAAAAATATTTAAAAACCTGTTTTAGCTTATGCTAATGAAGCTCTTTCATATGATACGACATGATACGGTTAAAGAACTTTAAAATTTGGACCCTCATATCCTCCTCGCATAAAGACAATTTTTTTTTTGTGATTAAACTAAAAATGACCATTTTTCGTATTTATTTCCTATATGTGTACTTTAACACAATGCTTCTTGCCAAATTTCATAGTTCTAGGTCAACGGTAAGTACCCCATAGGTTTTGATTCCTTTGTGAGTGTCGAAATGTACGTTTTTTACGACATATTCGGCTGTAACTTTTTTTAATGAAAACTTTTTAAGAAATTTTATTTTTCTTTCTGCAGCAAGTTACTATGGATCTGCGTAAATGGTTTTAATTTCAACATGATACCTGTAGGTAAGCGTTCCCGAGATAAAGGTCTTGACACCCTGACAGACGGACAACAAAGTGATCCTATAAAGGTTCCGTTTTTTCCTATTGTGGTACGGAACCCTAAAAATGTATAGATAGGTTACCGTCCACATGTCCAATATATATTAATTTTAGTACCTGAGTACTTGTGAAATATATTTGTACATATTTGTGAACAAGCCGGACTAACTGACTAGCATTTAACTGATATTCATGGTAACAGCTGCTGATTTATGTGTCTACGTGAATAAATTATAGGTACCTAGTTAAATTCACTCTGAATTATGATCTAGACTAATTAGGACAGAAGGGTAAATTATATGGAATTCTAAAATATAAATGTCTGGCTAGATTTGAAAATTTACGATGCCGGAGATGCTAGAGTACTCTTGGATGGAGAATTAATGTGGCATTGAAGGTGCTGCTGTCGCTATTTCATAATTTTGTTCAATCACCATTATAACTTTAGAAAACTCAAAAACCCGACAAAAACGGCTGAGCCGATTTTGATTATACATAGCTAAGAACACTCAAAATGAAATCCTCTTTCAAAGATATTAAACTAGATCAAACTCGGTCCATCCATTTGAGAGCTACGGTGCCACAGACACACACAAATACACACGTAAAACTTACAACACTCCTCTTTTGAGTCGGGGGTTAAGGACGTTAGTTCCCATTTTTTGTGACGATAATTCACTATCAATACCAATACCTACATGTCAAGCAACGGTCAGTTTTCGGATGGGTGACCGTGAGTGGCATTTCTTTCTGAGCGCTACCGTGGGTGACACTTTAAATTGTAGGTTCCGGTTGTATGTTCTTAAAAACAGCAATCGTCAAGCCAGGTCAGAGGCCTTTCGGCGGCTTAATAACTTTAACACTAGGGCTGGCCACTCAGTCTACACGAACTTACTTAATACCTAGATTAGTACCTACTTAGAACCTAGACCTTTATGATCCAAACAGACTACTACGCGACTACTATAGCATTGGACGCAATAGCTCCGGACTTTGATAAATGGAAAGTCATTGGCTCCGGCCTAAATTTTATGAAATATCATAGAAAGGTAAGTAGCTAACTATATTATGACTTGAAATCGAGGATTATCGCGATTGTTAGAAGTGACACAACTTTTAAAACGAGATGAGATTTGATTTGAGACCTGTAACCCCTGAAACGACTTCTGCGTGCATAGGGAACGTTTTGCATAAAATATTAGGCGGTAGGTACCTAATTGATATTTTTTCATAGCAAAAACATCTCGTTTTATGTAGGTAGTCTCGTTGTTGTACGCGAATAATCCGTTAAAAGTGTTTTTTTTTAAATTATAAATTCATTATCATCACTACACAACATAAGTAAAAAGATCACACAAAATCACAAGAAATCCTCATAAAATAAACCAGAGAAAATACAAAGAAATTGTAAAACGTCGGTAATGTAATTGCTTTCAGCTTTCTCGTTCTCATTGCGAAGAAAATGCAACGTTCCCACTTTCTATTACAGTCCAGAATAGTCTAGAATGTCCGTCATTAGTATAGCCTAGATTGTGGTCCATAAAATATTCCTTAGCATGGGAAACCGTGCCCAGCGCTCCACATACGAAAATAATGGCAGATTAATATAGATCGATCGATATGCTATGGTACAGTTTTGCACAAAAGGGTTCAGTCGAAGTCGGCCAACTCTATTTCAGCTGAACAGTATTTATTTTATTTATTCATTCAATTAGCACCGCTGATGCGAATTACACTAATGATACGTCATTATACATTACATTATATCAATCACCACATTATATCATTATATCAATCAATTTACAAAAACTATTTTATTTAAAACGTTGGTATTAGAATTGCTTGAGTATGAATGACTCAAGCAATTCTAATACCAACGTTTTAAATAAAATAGTTTTTGTTACGATGGACTATGTTCACGTCAGTTGGTGATTAAATTTAGTTATGTTTTGTCTACCAATACCTATATATTAAAGTCTTGAAATAAATCTAAGTTTTATGATAAAGCCGTAATTTTTCCATCTGATTACGCGAGCAAAAGTAATAATGTAGTATTTTCTCCATACTCCTCCTCGTCTCTGTATATACATAATCTGCCTTACCGAAAAACGTTACTTAACTTTAAGCAATGCTTAACATATTTTGTCAACTTCTGGCTGACACGTAATGACACTTGCTGAAAGAAGACAGAGAACTTAAGACGTTAGTTAAAGTTAAGTAACGTTTTTCGGTAAGGCCCAATATGTATATACAAAAGCGAGGATATTATCTTAATAGTGTATTTCAGTGTTCTGTCAAAGATATACGAAAAGCTTAACTGTCCTTAACCTAAAAGAAAATCATAGATATTTACTAAATTATGTTCTCTAATTGAAGCAGTAGAATTTACAAAAATAGCTGCAATCGACTGCATAAGTACGCACACGGCTGTTAGAAATTGCAAGTTGTTACTTACATGTAACATCTTGTAGACAGTCATGATTCTGAAACTTAAACCTTGTCCAGGTGGGGTCGGCACAACACGTATCCTATAGAACCGTCGCGCCATTTCCCTCTGTTAGTTGTCATTGTCATCGCAGTCATGTAAAAATGTTCCTATATCTTATTAATAGCCTCCATCTTGCCTCCATTACATTTTTAGCAACCTACATTGGTCAAAGTTTCTAGAATCATTTAATTTTCCATTTTTTAGATATTTTTCATTCGTTGATCGTGTTGTTCTTGACTACCAACTCATCACTTTTTGTCTCTGACTGTACTTACATATATTTCAGCCATTCTGATAGTTCCACGTCAGTCCTACCACAAGGCTATTAGTATTAGCTAAATAGTAGGGCAGTCTAGTACGTTCTTATGTTGTCTTTTGAATGTCCATTACGTTGCATATTTAAAACTTTAATAGACCAATTTGAAGGAAACCAGGTCGACCGTCCTTCTAACATTAAATAATAGTTTCTTTTGTAGGAATAGTTCTACCTATTACAACTTTTTACAATAGCTTATAATTATACCGTTCCTTTTCTTTCTAGCTACTGTTTAATTATGGACGGTACCTCTTTTGTTGTACTTTCATGAATTGTTAATCAACTAAGTACAGACCTTTCACTGTACTTTACCTATTTCCTTGATGTACAATCTAAAAAAATTACATGATTGTTGTTTTCTTTTTGCTTCCCTTACTTGTTATCTTAAGTTTGAGCGTATAATTCTCCTACAAACGAACTTCTGTAAATATGTGAACCTTGTTGTATGCCACACAAAAAAAAATACCACAGTAAAAATTTTGCAAAGTTTTACTATCATATAGGAGAAGCAAATGAGTAATATTTGCATCTAGCTATTTCGCCTTTTGATTATCTTTAGCATAATTAGCTCACATTTTATTACTATTTTAAATTGCTTCAAAAGAAAAACGTTTTCGATGCGGTCATTGTACACCTGTTTCTATTATTGTAACGTTTTCAGGGGTGGTCCCCCGGTGGCTTCACATTATGTTGCGGTTCCTGCTATAATGAATATTTTAAGTTTTTGAACTACAATTTTCAATCGTCACCTTTATCAAAAGCTTCCGATAGTTCAACGTGTCAATTCCTGGAGCGTCCTTCACAGTTGCCCTTCACTCGTTTCGTTTCCCGATCCGGCCTCCAAGCCTTGGGTGCTCCAGTTTCGCACGGTCAAGGCTGTCTCAAGGTGTTCCTCTTTCCCAGAACTTGCTTCGTAATTGGAGCTTTTAAGGTTTCACTCGCCACGAGTAGGTATATGTTTCTTAATTAGTATTGAGAAGGTTAGTTATGAGTTCTGTAGATTGATTTATTGTGTTATTGTATACGTAAGTGATTTTGTACGTTTTGTACTTTTAATCAAAACTTTAAATGATATCAATATTTTTGTAGTTGATGTTTATATTTTACTTAGTCTTCAAAGATTCGTTGAGTACTTAAACAGTATTTTTACATACGCTATTATATACATAACAGTTTGACATAATTGCGTAATCCAACATTTACTGTTTACAATTGCTTAGTAGATCGCGCATCGTATGTATTGTAAATAGTAAATACAATCCATTTGTTTACATTTAATTGCGTAACAGTCGGAATTAGTTCGGTATATAATTAATAAATCTTAACTTCCTACCTTCCTGTTTACAAAATTAATAAAGCAGTGCGAAACAACTGGATTATAAATAAACAAATCAATAATAATAAATAATCTCTGTTTCCTGAGCACTACAATCTTGGCTTTTTCAAGGCAGAGTGAATAGATATTTTCTAGATCGACGAGCTCCATCCTCGGCCACACCGTTGCTTAACATCAGGCGAGTTGGTGTTCAATCGTAGATCTATATAATATAAAAAAAAAAAATATATACTCAGAACTTCTTCTGTTCTAGGAACAATAACAAAGTTTTCCTTCAAATAGTTTAGGTTGTTTACGGATTTCCCGCTAAAAAGTTTATTTTGTTTCTTCGAAAGATTTTATAGATAGGTAAGCATTTCATCAAAATGTTAGTATTCCATAGCGGCGTAGGATATCTACATAAATACTCTTACTTATAAGCGCTTGTCAGATGAATAGTGCGTAAAATATGCATACCACAAGTAAATAACACTATGTTTCATAAAAGCTCACTTATAACAGGTATCAAAATTTATAATTATTTACCACTAGAAATTAAGACCTTGAATGGCAATAAGCTTAAAATTAATTTAAAGAAATGGCTTGCAGATAAGGCATTTTACAACCTAGATGAGTATTTTAAATATACAAGCCCATTTAGTTACCTATGTATAAGTTAGCTGTAGATAATGATAATAGTATAGATAGATAATAGATTTTTATTTTTTTACATGTAAAAAACCATTTAATTACCTGTTTATATTATATGTTAGCACTGTAGGTAGTAACAATAATAGATTTATATATTTTCATATACAAATAGCCAAAGAAAATTTGTAACCAAAGATTTTTCACATGGAAATATTATTATTAACTTCCATTAGAAATTGTATACTACATAAGAAATTATTATAGTACATAAGAACTCAATGTTGCACGCCCGCAATGGGTAAACTGTTGAAACCAATATTTTTTAAGAACTCTGTACACAGTTATGAGCAATAAAGTATATTTGATGTTCCGTTTTTGCGCGTGACAGTTCCCGTCTTACATATATAAGGGCTCTTATCAAGTGAATAAGATTTTAACATGCGTTTATTTTAACAAAAGTAAAGTTCTTAAAAGTAAAGTACTTTTGTTAAGATTTTAACAAAAGTAAACGTATTACTATTTTCCATGTAGTATGTAGTGGACATAGCGTGCCCTTGCGCAGAATGTGCCGCAAACAGCGACGCTTGCTACGACGTAGTAAAGAGCAAGTAAGCTGGAACAGGCGCTAAGTGCCTAATTTAATATTAATCACCAAACATTTAGTCTCACTGCGAAAATACTTTTAGTGAAATAACGACTTGGTACGACGCAATAAACCGCAATTCACCTCATCGAATCAGTTGGCATCCCCGCAGATGCTAAGTGTCTACACTGTTTATCATCCTACAGATACTTACAGAATGCATCTCTTTCTATCGTGTACGTCTTAACTCTTCTGGCGCGCGGCAAAATAATGAAAGACCAATCGAGACGGGATGTCGTATATCCAATATTAGCATTATTCTAAACAGCAGAATGTGTCGGAGATAGGTATACCATTAAATATTCTTACCATTATTGGCTAGATTTAGAACAATAATCCTCTGCGGTCTTCCGCAAAAAGAGATTTAAAAGCTTTCAAGGAAATCCCTCGCATAACCTTCCTCCAGCCTCTGACCTGTAAAGGCCATGAGGCCCGGCTCCTATTCCCGTCCAGGGCAGCAGGGTCAAGGCATCGCTATGTAAACCCATTTGTACACAGAGCTTGGATACCCGGGAATATGATGACCTAGTTTGAACAGGAACTCACGAATAGGTAACGTTCGAAGAATATTCTGTTACTATGGTAAAATAAATACGCGTAATGTTTTCGATATGTTGTTTTCGTGAAGAGAATTTGTTTGTTGTGTGTGGTTGTTGGATTGAGAATTGGATATCGGAATTTTTATGTTATGAATCCTTTTCACGGAAAACATCAAGAACATTTTTTTCTTGGTTAATAGCGGAACTGGAGCGGAAGTATCTAATTTTGACATGCCTAAAAGGAAGAAATACATGTTTGCTCCACTCTCCCTCGCTAAAAGGCTAGCTTTTTTCGTTAGATTTGCTAGTTAGTTTCTGAGCAAAGTATCGGCCAAGCAAACATTCCTTTGACGTCATCACTCCTGGCTCGCATTGGCCTATTTCCTTGTGCAAACAGCTGCGATTGGTACACAAAACTTCAATCCACCCTTTGATACGTCTATTTGTCTATCCTATATTTTATTTACTCGTCTCGATTGGATTTTTCGTATGTAATCAAGTGCTGCTGAAATTCTGAATACGTGGATTTTTATTCCATGGAAATTCTCAGAAAAGTGATTCGCAAGATGTTAGACTTTAAGGGGGCAAATTATTATGGTGCCTGTAATGATGTTGGAATGAAGCAAGATTTACTCATTTTGAAGATATACAGTAGGTACGTAACACCATCCTGGTTTTCCTGACAGCTCCGAGTTATAAATCATGAAACCTTTCTAAAACTGAAAGGATCGGCTTGCAAATGGGGGAAACGTCCAATTTCCAGAATGGCCTTTTCACACTTTGTCCGGCTAAAGCTTTTACGCGGCTTTTAGAACATGGTAGAGCGTTCTGTCCACCATTTCCTAAAAGCGAAGGTCTGTACTTTTGTATCTTCTTCCTTTTGTACGGAAACAACGCGGAATTATTCTACAAAATGTTTTATAGTTAGGTAGGTGTGGCAGGTAGGTAGGTACCTTCAGCTCGGCTTTGCAGCTCCATTACGCAATTTTAATTAAGACCGATGGGTGATTGCACGCTGCAGTAAAATTTGTAACGCTTCAATAAAATCCACACAGTACGTCCCGTTCTGTTACAGTGTAGCTCGTATGGTTCTCTCCCTCACTCCCGGTCCCTAGATAGCCTTCGAACGAGGTTCGAACCAAGGGCCCAGATCCGAGCTACATTGATTTTAACGTCCCGGGAGTGACGTATTTGGAACATATAGCATACCTATAGTATGTGATTCAATCAACTGTTAGGTAAGCTATAGGTGGGATGTCTGGTTCGGACGTTGATGGAGCACTCACAAAGGGAGGATTTGTCTGGGACTTAATTAGCAGCCAATTTGGGGTTTTACCGTTTACATACTCGTAGGTGTAGGTAGGCAGGCGAAATTGGCGGATGTTTGAATACTGATGCAACTTTGTGGGGACATTGTAGGGGACTGGTAGAGTCAATAATAGGGGTCTGCTATGAGCGTTAAAGGGACTGGTTCAGCCTTGGAAGCCTATCAGCCGTGAACGCTACATACTAGGGCTGTAATACTATTACGGCCTTACCGAAAATATTACTTAACTTTAAGCAATGCTTAACACATTTTGTCAACTTCTCGCTGACACATAATGACACTTGCGGAAAGAAGACAGAGAATTTAAGACGATGGTTAAAGTTAAGTAACGTTTTTCGGTAAGGTCCTTAATGTATTATGTGCATAGGAATAGATTACGCTACCTCGCTTACATATTTCTTAACATTTACCCCATTGCGTAAGAAGGAGGGTTATGTTTTTCTAGTGTACCTATTTAATATGAATATTTGTCTGTTTCTATATGATTGCCTACAGCCTAAACGGCTTGACCGATTTTGATGTGCGAGGTATCGTTAGATCCATCTTTACTCCCCAAGTGTCATCTAGGCTATATTTTTTGTAATATTAATAGGTAATACAAAAATAAAAAATGCCCTTTTCGTAATCTTCAACCAACATTTTCGTAATAAATAAATGTTTTTACTTGAATTATTCTATAGAATGCGCATTTATAATATTTTTCAGCGATTTTATGCAAACTTACTCACTACTCACAAAAAAAACGACACTCAACAACATATCAAGCGCGACGAAATCGTAAGTTAGACTACAAAAACCGCCCTTCTGCACTCGAGTATTTTGTTACTATTTGAATGTAGTTCCTTGTTCCTTGCGTATAGTATAGGTAGGTAGATATTTGTATTCCTAATCCCCACAAAGTGTTGCTAGAATGTATCCTAGAATTTCCCTACAAAACCGAGTTTCCCGTGGTAACAGCATGGCTGCGTAGGTTCCGACTTCCGGTCAAGCGGCGGTTCTGCCAATATCTGGTCCGATCTCTCTCATGGGTACAGCTTCCTACAATTTTATTACCGATCCAGATTATGTTACATGGTTTACGTTTTATTCTGTGAATTATACTCTCTATTGTGTGATTCTGCTGTAAGGAATACTAAGTCATAAATCGTAAATGTAAAACAAAGTTTTTATTTTATTTTAAAATATTATCAAAAAAAATACATTGACACAACTGAAAACTTAACTTTTTTTACATTGTTTTTTTTTTATGAACAAAAAAGAACAAAATGAAATAAAGTAAAATTAGTAGGTCAACTGGCGGCATTATCGCTAAAAGCGATTTCTTCCAGGCAACCATGTGATGGGTTTTTTTTTTATTTGGTATATAATAGGCTTTCGCTTGACCGCATATTCGCCTGATGTTAGTGAGTGTTGCCGTTGGCGATAGATCGCGCTTGTCTAGCTGGAACGTATGACGCGCGATTTGAAGACACCCAGATTATATCTATTCGGAAAGACCCATTCAGAAACCGTTTTCCATATCGTTCGTTTTCGTTTTGACGGTACGCACAATAAAAGAGTAGCTAAAGCGTTTCGTTCGAATTTTTGGGTGAAATAATACTTGTATAATAATATTGTATAATAATTGCAGGTTAGGTAACGTGTAATTATTATACAATAACTTTTGGCACTTTATTATTTTTTTCCCCGACTGCGCAAGAAGGAGGGTTATGTTTTTCGTATGTATGTATGTATGTTTCTATATTACCTCCTACAACCGAAACGGCTTACTTTGCTAGCCCGGAGAGATGCTTGTATAACTCTTTTTAAAACTCTCTTTGTTGAAGCTCGGCGGGAAAACTTTATGAGAAAGAACATGCCACATTGTTCCCAGTTTAAATAATAGTTATTAAGGCTCTACCTCTGTATTTCAATCTCCTATTTGTTTTCCATATTTATGAGTCGTCCAATTAAACTCGACCGTTCCCCGTAACTCACCGGTACCTTACCGTCGCGACAGCGCAAAAACTTCCAATTGGCTGTAATTATTTATACATATTATATGGTAGCTGGCGGAATACGCAAAAAATATACATTGACCATTTAGAAATAATGTTATTTTGCTGCTGTAGGGTTGCCACGCTGTGTAATCCTAACTAATACTATAAAAGCGAAAGTAACTTTGATACTTTTTCAGGGCTTAACGGATGTTGGGCTTAACGGAGGATGGAAACCTATCGTTATGAAATTTTGTAAAGATAGGTTTAGGTGTGAACCTGGTGTCGGACATAAGCTACATTTTATTGTCGTCATTATCACCGTTATTCATCACTACGCGGGTGAAGTTGTATTGCGCAGCTAGTATTTCTATTTTACCTTTAAACTTTGTAGCCTAAACGGCTCAACTGATTTTTATCTGCGAGTCGTTAGATCCGTTTGTGTGAGGCACACATGCGGGAGGTACATGTGTTTTCTATATTTTTATAAAAAATATTTTTACAAAGTATTAACTTAAAAATGTTTTTTATGTAGGTATTGTCGAAAACTTGTGATGTTGCTTTCTGGTGTTCTGTGGGATGTTTTTTTATAAATTCATTCAGTTATTTTATATCTACAAATTTATATGTTTGTATGCGCGAGCGATGGTCGAACTACAGACTCTTAAGTATTGATAAATAAAAACCGGACAAGGCGAGTCAGACTCGCCCACCGAGGGTTCCGTACAAACTAGTAGATAAAAGGGGGAAATTATATATTTTTTATATTTTCCTTCATTAATCGAAAAATATACAACGTAAAAATATTTAAAACCCTGTTTTAGCTTGTGGTTAATTAATCTCTTTCATATGATACCCCACATGATATGGTTAAAGTACTTTAAAATTTGGACCCTCTTTCCTTGCTTAATGACCCAATTTTTGTGATTAAATTAAAAATGTCTAGTTTTCGGATTTTTTCCTATATGTGTACTATAACACAATGCTTCTTGCCAAATTTCATAGTTCTAGGTCAACGGGAAGTACCCCATAGGTTTTGATTCCCTTGTGAGTGTCGAAATGTGCGTTTTTTTTCGACTTATTCGGCTGTAACTTTTTTTTATGAAAACTCAGAAGTTTGATTTTTCTCTCTGCAGCAAGATACTACGTATATGGTTTTAATTTCAACTCGATACCTTCACGCGTTCCTGAGATAAAGGTCTAGACACCCGGACAAACGGACAGACGGACAGACAGACGGACAACAAAGTGATCCTATAAGGGTTCCGTTTTTTTCTTTTGAGGTACGGAACCCTATAAAGAAGTACTTGTTAATTATTAACTAAATATTATCTATTTAAGCTGTGACAACCCTGCCTACACATGTTTCGCACATGTGACCTACTGTACCTAATACCTATATTTTGATTGGATCATTATTATACCATAACGGCACGAGACCACTTTTTATAATTGGTTTTATTACTGCGTAAATGACTATTTTTTGCTTAATAGTCATTTGGTAAAATCTGATAACAAAATATAACTAAATATTTACTTTCCGATTTTCATGTGCGAGTTGTCGTTACATTAGTCTTCCCTCCCTGAGTGTCATAGGCTTTTTTTTGTAATAATAATAATATCTCACAAAAAAATTAAAATTAAAAATGCGTTTTTTACGTAACCTCCAACGAATTATTTCGTAATAAACAAGTGATTTTACTAGAATTATTCTAAAGAATGCGCATTCATGATCTTTTACAGTGGCCTTACGCACACTCACAAAAACGCACACTCAACAACATATCAAGCTTAACAAAACGTAAGATACATTGTAAAAACAGCTCTTCTGCAGTCGGGTATTTTGTTTTTCTTTTATTATAGGTATTTGTTGCTGTAGTTTAATTTAATTCCCTGTCACGTATGCTGTATTACTTAATAAACTTAACTAAGGTTGTATTACTAAGCATAACTAAACAAGCAGCGACAATATGCTATATTTAAATGAAACACGTGAATAATCATTTTAAATTAGGCACGGGTAGGTTACGCAAGTAATAATGTCAAACTATAAAAATCTACATATAAGCATGACAATTGAATATTTTCATTAAAACTACAGTTTAAAGGTCTCCGCATACGTGACGAGGTGAACCTTTTTTATGCAAGATAGATCTTCGATTGACCACCAACTCGCCTGATGTTAAGCGACGGTGTGGCCGAGGATGGAGCTCGTCGATCTAGAAAATATAATTATATTCACTCTTGCCTTGAAAATTCCAAGATTGTAGTTTTCAGGAAACATATGGCGACAAAGATTTCCATTCCTATGCAGTATGTATCAAGAACCTAATAACAAAACTATAGCAAAATAAAAAATGCGCTTTTTCGTACCCTCCGAAGAACTTTAATTTTCCAAAAAAAAAACGGACAAGTGCGAGTCAGACTCGCCCACCGAGGGTTCCGTACAAACTAGTAGATAAAAGGGGGAAATCATATATTTTTTTTATTTTCCTTCATAAACCGAAAAATATACATCGTATAAATATTTAAAAACCTGTTTTAGCATAAGCTAATGAGGCTCTTTCATATGATACCCCACATGAGACGGTTAAAGAACTTTAAAATTTGGACCCTCATTCCTCGCATAAAGACACAATTTTTTGTGATTAAATTAAAAATGTCCAGTTTCGGATTTTTTCCTATATGTGTACTCTAACACAATGCTTCTTGCCAAATTTCATAGTTCTAGGTCAACGGGAAGTACCCCATAGGTTTTGATTCCTTTGTGAGTGTCGAAATGTGCGTTTTTTACGACATATTCGGCTGTAACTCTTTTTTATGAAAACTGAGAAATTTTATTTTTCTTTCTGCAGCAAGATACTATGGATCTGCGTATATGGTTTTAATTTCAACATGATACCTTTAAGCGTTCCCGAGATAAAGGTCTTGACACCCTGACAGACGGACAGACGGACAACAAAGTGATCCTATAAGGGTTCCGTTTTTTCCTATTGAGGTACGGAATCCTAAAAATGAAAAGAATGTTTATGTGAATAAATTACACAGTAGCTTTATGCATACTTTCTCGCAAAAACGTACACTCAACACCATATCATGTGCAACTTAGCAGAAATTGTGCTACGGAAGTCACTCTATTGTAGTCGGGTATTTTGTTTTTCTTTTAGCATAGATACTTATTTGTCAATGGATAGATTAGATAATGATTAGGTTCGCCAGTTTCATACGCGTGCGAAGTTGCTGAAAACTATCTACAAAGCAATGTTTCTAAAAACTATCGTCCCGTTCTGTCCGGGATAAAAACTCGTTACGTATGCGACGAACTTAACTTACAAAAACTTAACCCACCTTTTGTTAACGTAAGTCAAAGGACCGAAAGCAAAACATCCTGTTCGATATTAAAAACACCCCCGCATCTCGGCTCTTGGAACAAATCGGGCCATTGTGTCCGTCAGACTGTGAATTAGAGGTCACGGGTTCAGTTCCCGACAATGGCCGCGGTGCGTTCACCTCTTACATCATTTATTTGGGCTACTTACCGAATTTGGTCGAGCAATGACGCTGTCTGGCTTGAAAGAGTTATCGCTCTGCCATCACAACATGCAACGACATTATATCGACAAGGATTTTCGCGTCAGCGCTCAAAAACGTCCGAACTCAATGAGGACCCCATTCCCCACACACCCATTTCACTACAGGACTAGCAGAAAGTCGGCGAATTAACACCCATTTCTCGTTGAATTGCCAAAAGTCCGTACTCAGTGATATCGATCCACATTCCTGTTGCGTACTGCACAAGAATGGAATTCGTTGCCGCCATCTCTGTTTCCTGAGACCTACAATCTTGGAATTTTCAAGGCTCGAGTGAATAGATATCTTCTAGATCGACGAGCTCCATCCTCGGCCACACCGTCGCTTAACATCAGGCGAGTAGGTGGTCAATCGCTTATACGATTAAAATAATTTCCATTTTCAAAATAATTTGTAGCGGAAAAATAGATATCGCTAAACTTATCAACCTAAATTAGGCTTTAGCGCGGAGATAGAGATTAAATTAAAATATTTAAGGTCGTCATTGTTAGTAATGAGTATCGGTCAACTTTTGTTCGTGAATTTTGTTTTAGAATGTTTTTTTTTTTTATAAAATAGGTGAAGCAAAAAGGCAGACGGCTGGCCTGATGGTAAGCGATAACCATCGCCTATGGACAACTGCAACATCACTGACATTACTGTTGCTTTGCTAACCCGGAAAGGTGCTTGTAGACACCCTGTGTCCATGTGATAATACTGTAATTGACAATAAGTCTATAAAGTATCTAGGTAGAGTCTGTTCGGAAAGAACTAAAATGGATTTCATAAAAAATATACACTAAACTGGTGGAAATTGTGATTTCAATGGCTCCCATAAAAACGAATCCCGAATTTCGATGCGAATTTGAAGTTGCATCGAAATTCGGAAAAATCAAAACGTACAATTTTAATTGAATTTAACGTGATTTTGAAACTTTAATGTTTAATGTATTTTTTTTATTTTTTATTATGTTATGACATGTTTTATAAGTTATATGGGCCAATTAGTAGCCGGAATTAAATAAAATAGAAATTTATGATTTTTGTCCGAAAAAAAATCGAAATTGGTTAAATAGACAAATACGCGGTAAACTTATCTCTTAAGACAACATTTTCAGGATATATTGTCGCTCAAAATCGTTCGCTTATCAAGTATTTCTGTAAGCCACATTTAGTATATTTGATACCTTCTATTTGAATTTATATCCGCCCGTTTACATAATGCTTGCCCTTTACGTGTATATAGATCACTGACTGGTAAACTCCGTTCGGTTTACGAATACTGGACAGGACAAAGACCTTTGCTCCGAGGGACCGGAGGGAACTGAAACTATGAATGGAATTGTGTAAACTCAACTTTAGTGGTTACAAAATTATTCAACTATTTCTGGCAAATTTTCAGTATATAAAACTTGATAGACTTGCGTTCAGGTATCTAACTGCTAAATTTTCCTGATCCTGATCCTTTCTGAAAGATCCTGGAAACTTTATCTTCAAATCCAGACACGCCACCGCTGACACAAGCAGGTTGTCGAAATTACTTCTTCTTTAATTACATTTCTTCTAATCTTATCCTTCGCTGTACTTAACCCTATTGTTAGACATGCCTCATGGCTCAGTGATAGTACGACTGCCTTCTGAGCTGTAGGTCGTGAGTTCGGTCCCCACCCAGGGGAAACATTTGTGTGGTGAACATGGATGTTTGTTCTGTATCTAGGTGTTTCTATGTATCACAAGTACTTATGTATTTACAAAAAAAGTATGTATTCTATCAACCATCTAGTTTCCATAGTACAAGCTTTGCTTAGTTTGGGCTAGATGGTGTTGTATGAAATGTCCACCAATATTTATTTATTTATTTATTCTAAAGTTCCACGTTACTATCTCAGGTTACTATGTTGTAGAACAGCCGTCTGGTCTGGCACGGCACGGCGCTGTATCCGCTGTAGAACGTAAATCGTGACTTCACATCTAATTCGCGTGCTACTACTACGGAGTAGAAAATTATACAGAAATATAGTTTTTATTTAAATAATAATCTACAGAGTAGCGTTATCTTGGTAGAGTAGCGTTAACTTTTTTTTTCTTATTTTTTCGATGATAGGCTGCTTTTCTTTATTCTCGAACCACAATAAAACACGAATGAACCGCTGTAATTCTACTTTTTACCTGACTGCGTAACAATGGGTCATGTTTTTCGAATGTATGTGTGTATGTATATATGTGGTGTATGTATATTCCTGTATTACCTCCTATAGCCAAAACGGTTTGTCCGATTTTGAAGTGCGATGTGTCGTTAAATTCGTGTTCTAACGACACCTCGCACAATCAAAATCTGCCAAGCCGTTTAGGCTGTAGGCACTCATATAGAAACATACATACATACCCACATACATACAGAAAAACAAACATACATACACTCGAAAAACATGACCCTCCTCCTTACGCAGTCGGCTAAATATCCTTATACTGTACAACCAATGTTTTTTTTTAATTTAATTCGTTGTTCCACCACAGTACTTTTCGTATTTTTATGGTGTCGAGTTTTTTTTTTAATATTATTGCCCTGTAGGGTAAAGGTATAACATCCATTTCATTTTAGACGCGTGCAGAGCGTGCTTTCTTTCATAAAGTTGCATCGTTACGCACGCATGCATCGCTATCTGAGCTGTTTCTTTACACATATTCTACTCAACACTGCTACTTTCAACCCAGTTCTACTATCTACAAGTAACAATTTTTTACCGACTTAACAGTACTGACAATTACAGTAAAAAGCAGGAGTTGAACGAACTCCGCGCGGCGACCTTTGGAGTTGAATGCATATTCATGGACTGAACAAAAGGGCACGCCGGGACCCTAACACCGCTGGTCCGCTGCGCAGGGTTCCGTCCAAACACAAATAAGTAATGAAGTGTGTCACGTCATGTTCGAAAGATGCTTTACTTACCTAACCACTTACGGTCCTACCGAATAACGTTACTTAACTTTGATCGACGTCTCAAACTCTCTGTCACATTTCCGCAAGTGTCACTACGTGTCAGCGAGAAGTTGACAGAATATTTTGAGCATTGATCAAATTTGAGTGACATTTTATCGGTAAGGCAGTCACTACGAGTATATTCCTTATTCTTAAATACACTAGTAAGTAGAATGGCTCTCGCCAGGCACTTGACACCTATATGCCTAACCCTAGGAAAAATATTATGGTGGACATTTTCACACTGCGCGATTGCTTCATTTGTATCAGGCACAGGTCCGATCGTGTATGGAATAATGCTGCCTTTTTGATGGATCAGCCAAGTATCAGCTGGAAGCTTTAGAGTCAGTAGACCGGCGAGCTGTGAGGTTAATCGGTGACGATAAACTAGTTTCCAAGAAGCTAATTAGTCTCGCGCACCGCCGTAAAGTAGCATGTCTGTCTATATTCTACAGGATTCATTTCGGGGAATGTGCGCAAGAGCTTCACGATCTAATTCCACCATCCCCATTTCACTACAGGACTAGCAGAAAGTCGGCAAATTACTACCCATTTCTTGTTGAAATGCCAAAAATCCGTACTCAGCGATATCGGTCCACGTTATTCATGCATATCTACTGCACAAACATGAAATTCTTTGCCGCTAATCATGATGCCGAATCAATGCCGAAACTAATCAAAGCTTGTACTATAGAAACCACATAGTTACATGGACTTTTGTTAATACATACTTATTATAAATAGAAACACTCAGACACAGAACAAACATGCATGCTATTTGTTCTGGTGGGGAAGAATCCACGACCCACAACTTAGAAAGCAGACATACTACCAACTGAGTTGTGAGGCCAGTCAAGTAGGGACTTTTGCTTTTTACGTGAGGCGATATTGAGGATTTTTTGACCCCTGATGAGATATCGTAAGATTTGTCCGAAACCCCCGCGTGATATTCGGCTTGATCCCCTCACGTAATTAATGGACGCCCCCCTATAGTTAATCCACTTTCTTCAGTTGTATTACGAAGCACCGGAAATTCCATCTCCTCAAGAGACATTTCTTCCAGGTAACTTAATCTAAGCTTTCCCGTAAATTACCAATCTAATTTTCCACTTTTCCACGTTAGCGGAGTAAAATCGAATCTAGTCAATCCATATTCTATGATTTCCGCTAGTTCCTTCGATTCACTTACTAGTGATAGGGTGAAATAGAAATTGGAAAGTTGATTGAAAAAATATTGCTTTAAGTTAAGACTAGTCTGGAATATAGGTCAAAAATATAAATTCTAAATAGGACTGAGGTCAAAAATATTGTATTCAACGCGCCTAGTCAAGACTGAAGCCAGAAATGTATTTAGGTACAAAATTATCGCTTTTAGGTATTACTGAGGTCATAAATAATAGATACAGAATTATGTACAACAATTTTGCTTCAAGCCAATATTGATATCATATATTACAGAAAAAAAAAACATTATATATATATATTTTACATTGAATTAAATTTGTCTTAAAATCGTCAAAGTTTCGAATGAAAATCCTAACTAATATTATAAAACAAAGTACCTAACTCTGTCTGTCGTGTCTCTCTGTCCTCTGTCTGTCGTCTGTATCTCTGTCTGTCCCGTCTCTCTGTCCTCTGTCTGTCGTCTGTATCTCTGTCTGTCATGTCTCTCTGTCCTCAGTCTGTCGTCTGTATCTCTGTCTGTCGTGTCTCTCTGTCCTCTGTCTGTCGTCTGTATCTCTGTCTGTCGTGTCTCTCTGTCCTCTGTTTGTCGTCTGTATCTCTGTCGTCTAGAGGTGGGTCATTGACAGTATATCAGTCAATTTAACGAAACAGCTTTTCTACAACGATCAGCAGGTTGAAAAACAGTTAATTCAGTTATTAGGTTATAAAAAAAAATTGAAATTTCGATAACGTGTTGTGTCAACGTTTAAGATCGTTAACGGGTATAACATTATCAGATGTCTTATAACGAAGTGTTCTTCACTTCATACTTTTTCTAGACCTAGGACTGATTGGGTAGTCAATTATTAAATTTATTTACATTAAGTAAATACCTTTATCACCTTCTTTTATGAAATGGTGAAACTGGATTTTTTACGCGTCGATACAATATGCAATGCATATTTACCATAAAACTTTCACTTCCACGCAATTTTTACACTTTGAGATTCTTAGTCACGTAATATTATACCACAGTATTTATTTTATATTTCATTAGCTCTATAAACAACTAATAATCATTGAGCGTTGAAACAACGGGTTTGCAAATTCAACTGCTTTCCTATCAACGAGAAACTGTTAAAAAGCCGTTGATAAAACACCTTTCGCTCGGTCAACTCGGAAGTTTCCAGGTAATCGGGTGTATTCGGAGATCTTCGTGTGTCGCTCGCGTCTATAAACGTTGAATCAACGGGTTTATGTACGTAAAGGTTTAGGTTTGAATGATTTAACTGGTTTCGTAATAACGAAAAGCTGTTAATTCGTTGACGATTGAAAAGATGTTGAAAAAACAGTTTTTGGAATAAACGCCCATCTCTACTGTCGTCTATCTCTCTGTCAGTTTGTTACCTCTTCACGGCTAAGCGACTGAACCAACCGTTATGAAAGGCACAGATTTTTAGGAGCTGGAGAAGAAGGCTTTATTTTATTATCATCACAACGTGGGTGACACTGCGGGGCGTAGCAAGTATCAAATAAATACCTAATGTTACAGCTAGATATAATTATAGTTAAAAAAACTGCAAATGCCAACTTGAAAATACGCAATTCGTCTACTTGGACGACATTTTTTAGTAATTTTGTTATAAAAATCAAAGTACTGAACCGATTTTGATAAAATTTATAAGGGACCACCTCTGAAGTCTGAACCTTCACCTAAGGAGGTCTGAAGACCTGCCAAATCAAAATTAGAATCATCAGAAACAATGCTTATAGCGGAGTACTTAAGTAATCGTTAACAAACAAAAAAACATACAATCGAATTAAGAACCTTCTTCTTTTTGGAAGTCAGTTAAAAATAGTATAAACTTTGACCGTGTCGCAGTTATAATGTACATACACTCCGTCTTATACTTATAAACGCATGTTAAATTAAAATCTTATTCATTAAAAATAAGGATTTGTCACTTTTTGTCAGACAGGATCTGTCACACGCGAAAACGGAACAAAACACTGTTAACTAAAATGAGCTTATTCATCGTTTATAAGTAAGACTGTAATTATATAATATGTTATTTACAAATGGTAGGTAGTTACAGAGAATGTGCTAATACGCAGACATTACCAGAATAAATAAAATAAATAAATAAATATTTGTGGACATTTCACACAACACCATCTAGCCCAAACTAAGCAAAGCTTGTGCTATGGAACTAGATGGCTGATAGAATACATATATACTTTTTTTTTTTTTTTTTTTTGTAAATATATACATATGATACATAGAAACACCCAGACACAGAACAAACATCCATGCTCATCACACAAATGTTTGCCCTGGGTGGGGATTGAACCCACGACCTTTCAGTTCAGCAGGTAGACGTGAACACACTACCAACTGAGCCACAAAGCCAGTCAAATCAGAGTTGATACAGCTGTCCGAGTAAGTATATACATAACGTTTGGAATGTAAATTCGTAAGCCGTGACATCCAAACGGAAAATCCCAATTTCACAGCGGTCGCTGGAAGGTCGCCCTGATGTTTCCCCGCTAAACATTCCGGCCACATCTGCCTAGGACCGACAGATAACGATCCAATTGTCTATAGAAATTATCTTTTTACGAGTACTTACATAATCTCGCTATTACAACTTTTCTCTTTATGTCAAGCAACGGACGGACCGGTCAGTTTTCGGATGGGTGACCGTGAGTGGCATTTCTTTCTGAGCGCTATCGTGGGTCGGATGACACGTTAAATTTTAGGTCCCGGTTGTTTGTTCTTAAAAACAGCAGTCGTCAAGGTAGGTCAGAGGCCTTTCGGCATCTGACTATTTAATTTAATTTGACATTTACTTGTATTTATAAACACTTATAAAATAATTTGGCTCTTCCCACGCCTTTGTGTGTAGTATGTGTATGTATGTGAGTGAGAGTTATATTATGTGTTTGAGTTACACAAAGGGAACTGACCTACTAACTCCCAACACGTTCCTCGACCAATCTAACAAAATAAACTTGTCGGTTCTTAAGTAGAGTCTCCCAATCAACTTGGAGATCCGAACTTAGTCCCAACCTCGTTCCTTCGAGATCTGGAGCCCCGTTGAGTTCACTCACTCGCAATATCACTCCGTTCTTCCCCGAGTGGCACACTCGGAGAGAATTTATGTTATTTCAGCTCTGGAAAAGTTCAAGTCATGAGTACAGACAATATAATAGGTATTTCGTGTTATATTTCTTATCTAAAGTTGGTGGTTATTTTTTTTATACAAGATAGATCTACGATTGACCACCAACTCGCCTGATGTTAGGCGACGGTGTGGCTGAGGATGGAGTTCGTCGATCTAGAAGATATCTATTCACTCTAGCCTTGAAAATTCCAAGATTGTAGTTGTAGGTCTCAGGAAACAGAGATGGCGGCAAAGAATTCCATTCTTGTGCAGTACGCAACAGGAATGTGGATCGATATCGCTGAGTACGGATTTTTGTTCACTGGTTTCTTGACATCTTTAGCTAAAATAATTTAAGTGGGTGTAAATATTTGTATTAAGACAATCTTTTGTCATATTGTTTTTACAGGATTTTATCAAGTGGATTTTGACCCTACCTCCAAAGAAAGTTACAATACCACCAAAAGTGCCAGAATCTCAAATCTTGTATAATTGATGTGTAAAAAAAGTAATTTTCAAGAATTGTCGGACAAAAAAGTTATGAGTATCTATAGGTGTCTGTATATTTGTGTAGGTGTAGATTTGACTGTAAGTATATTCGGACTGTCAATTTTATTTTTTATTTTTTTTGTCTTTTGCCAGTATTTTATAGATATTCTTTGAATAATGAATACTTGTTTACAATTTTAACTCTTAGAACCCAATGTAAGAAAATAATCAATCAATTTCTCTCTACCCACACAGAGCTTAGGACCAATAAATCTTTTCCACGTGCCAATGCCTATGAATAAAGTACTTATGTCAATTGATTCCGTATTTGAACCAGAAATGTTCCAACTGCCTTCAAATTAAATTGAAAAGGTATCTTTTTAAATAGAGGTCAATCTGATGTACGCTATGTAGACCATATAAATAAATAACAATCATGACCAATAAACAATTTTTCAAAGCTTTTATCTTGTTTCCTTAACTTTATAAGTATTAGTTTCATTCTAATAATATTTACACCTAAGAATTAATTAAGTCTCACTATGTAAAGTAAATATAAAAATAAATCAATCTAAAAGAGATAATATTCAAAAACTATTTTGCAAAAGAAGCAAAGCATAAGAACGTAGATAGTTTGATTCTAGTTTTTCAAGCTATATCTTGACTTATGAAATCTTCGTCACATGTAATGTGTATAATTAATGCGCGCAGCTATCTCTCTCGCGCATCACAACCTTTTTAAACATATTATAAAATCATTGAATAGGGATATTAGAAAAATGAGAGCTAAAGTTTAATTAGACAGGAGAAATATTTTAAAACAAGTTTTTCTTCGATATCTTTTAAATTGGCTGAGAAATAAGAAAATATATATTTTTAGGGTTCCGTACCGCAAAACGAAAAAACGGAACCCTTCTAGCATCACTTTGTTGTCCATCTGTCCGTCTATCTGTCTGTCCGTCCGTCCAGGTCAAGACCTTTATCTCGGGAACGCGTAAAGTTATCGTGTTGAAATTAAAACCATATACGCAGATCCATTAGTATCTTGTTGCAGAAAGAAAAATAAAATTTCTCAGTTTTCGTAAAAAAAAGTTTCAGCCGAATATGTCGTAAAAAATTCACATTTCGACACTCACTAGAGAATCAAAACCTATGGGGTACTTCCCGTTGGCCTAGAACTATGAAATTTGGCAAGAAGCGTTGTGTTGAGTTGAGTACACATATAGGAAAAAAAACGAAAACTGGTCATTTTTAATTTAATCACAAAAATTTGATTATGCAAGGAAGGAGGGTCCAAATTTTAAATGGCTTTAACCATATCATATGAAAGAGCTTAATTAGCACAAGCTAAAACAGGTTTTCAAATATTTTTGCGATGTATATTTTTCGATTTATGAAGGAAAATATAAAAATATATATATGAATTCCCCCTTTTATCTACTAGTGTATACGGAACCCTCGGTCTGACTCGTTCTTGTCCGGTTTTTTTCTAATTTCGTCGCCAGTATATATGATATCTGATTAAAACTTTTTTTTTAATGTTTCTACTCTCTAAATAAGCAAATTTAGCTCAAACTTTTCTAATATCCCTACTCAATGATTTTATATGTATTATATGTGTTGTGATGCGCGAGAGAGATAGCTGCGCGCTTTAATCTCGACCAGCGACCTTAACAGGGCCTCAAGGCTGCTAAGTGAACATCACTCGCTCGCTGCTCGCTGAACGATCAAAGACAATTTTGACAATTTGTTAGTCTATAAAGTAATAGACTAGCAATTCGTCAAAATTGTCTTTGAATCGTATCAGCGAGCGGCGGACGAGTGATGTTCACTTAGCAGCCTTGAGGCCCAGTTTTGTTGTACCGTCGTCGACAGCTATATCCATAAGAAGCGAGCGCCATGCCCGTCGAGTGCCGAGCTGACACAAGACACATGGCATCTCGAGTCTCGACATCGATGACGTGAGCCCACCTCGCAAACGACGAGCATTAACTTGCCGACTGTAATCTCGATGTCATATCGATAATAAAGCTATGTGTACACTAGAAATGAAAACGAGGTGTCGTTAGAGATGTTGCTAAATAATATCTTGCCTTACCGTATTCGTCTACATTTGCTAAGTCCATTCGAAAATGTCGCATAAAGTTGAAACTATCGTTTGTATAACTGATTGCTGTGTTTTAAAACTTTTGGATGAATATACAAATCTAAGTGTTAAATTTGAAAATTCTCCGCCACGCATATTGGGCCACGGAAGGCCCCGTGTGCGCTTGGCTTTAGGGTGATGATTGACAGTCGGATATAGTCGTCAACAAGTTTGGCATCACCGGACGTCAGCTGATTGGCATTCATCGATTTTTAGTTAGTTTTTAATTAACAACTAATTAAGTCCCCAGTACGTTGCATTTTATTTTGGAATGTCTCATCTTGCTGAGACACGGAGTAGGGCTGGCGCTGCGGTTAATTCGGCGGAGCAGCACAAGCGGCGTAAATATGTTAATCTCGGTAGAGGTTACATATTTGAGCCGTTTGGTGTCGAGACTTTGGGTCCGTGGGGACCGGGAGCTCATCTCATTTTCAAAAATTTATCTGAGCGCCTGATCGAAGAGACGCGTGACCAAAATGCTGGCGCGTATCTGGCCCAACGCATAAGGATTGCCATTCAACGTGGCAATGCGGGCAGCATGCTGGGTACGCTGCCAACTGATAGTGGGTTTGAGCATTTGGATTATCTTTAAACCTTTATCGGTCTGGGGTAATCGATATGCTCTTTGTGTAGTAGTTTAGTTAGTTAAGTCTGTATATTGTTTTGCTGTAGTTAATATAGGCACTTGCCCATAAAAAAATATTATTTTTATTTTAATCTCTAAAACCAGGTAATCACACCTTTATGTGTCGCCTATCCCTAACCAATGATTTTATATAAAAAACCGGTCAAGTGCGAGTCGGACTCGCGCACGAATGGTTCCGTACCATTATCTATAAAAATGGAAAAAAAATCATATCTATTGTATGGGAGCCCCCCTTAAATATTAATTTTATTTTAATTTAATTATTTATTTTTAAAGTGAATAATATAACTCAATATTCTGTGAATATTTCAAGCGTCTACCTGTTGCCGTTATCAATATCGAGCGAAAACGAGCAAAAAAACGTTTGTTGTAAAAATAAAAAAATAAAAATAAAAAATTAAAAATAATATAATTAAATAATAATTAATAATAAATAATAATAATATTTATTTTATTCTGGTTTTTAGTATTTGTTGTTATAGCGGCAACAGAAATACATCATCTGTGAAAAATTTAACTCTCTAACTATCACGGTTCATGAGATACAGCCTGGTGACAGACGGACGGACGGACGGACAGACAGCGAAGTCTCAGTAATAGGGTCCCGTTTTACCCTTTGGGTACGGAACCCTAAAAATGTTGTGATGTGCGAGAGAGATTGATGCACGCGTTGAGCTCCACCTTAACCTTGCGTAGTCGGTTTTGTATTTTACAGATCGGACAACCGACTATAGTAATCTCACCATAGCATTTTAATTTTAGCGTTTTGGCAAGGATCCCTAAAATATTAAACATAAATCTCACATTATTTATGTATCGTAAGTGAATCGTATTATATCGTAACAAAAGATAGGTATCGAACTTTCCACCGAACAATGGACAGATACGGATACGGATACGGGTGGAGTATATCTACATACAATGTGGAAACAATACCTACTTCGTACCTACCTACTACCTTTCTCTGGTTTCTACTCTTGCTAGGGAACAAGTATCTATGTTAAAAGAAAAACAAAATACCCGACTGCAGAAAAGAAGTTTTTGCAGTCTAACTTACGATATCGTTACTCTTTATATGCTGTTGAGTGTGCGTTTTTTGTGAGAAAGTATGCGTAAAATCGTTTTAAAAGGCGCATTTTTGAGAATAATTCTAGTAAAATCACTTGTTTACTACGAAAAAGTTCGTTGTAGTAAATACTAAAATACAGTAATACTGTAAATAGTATACTGTATGTATACATATACTAAAATAAAGAAAAATAAGTAAATACTGTTATTTTTATCTAACCTACAAATTATCACATAAATAATGAAACAGAAAGAAAATGTGGTAAACTAAGTAGATTAGATTTACTTAGTTTACTACATATTCTTTCTAATTTTCTAAATTGCCCTCAATTACTTATAACTTTAGAGGTAATAAAGAGCGTTTATCCTAGAAACTAGTTTTAAGTAGTTCTATTTAAAAGACTTCAAGATGGCGTTTTGAGAGCCAGTGATGTCCTTAGGGAGTGACGTCTGCGTTACTCCTTTTGAAAACCTGGACTTTAGCTAGCTAGCATTTTGTTACCTGGGCCTTTGTTAACTGAGCCTTTGCTATCTGGACCTTTGTTAGCTGAGCCTTTGCTAACTGGGCCTTTGCTATTTGGACCTTTGCCAGCTGAGTTTTTGGAATCTGAGCCATTGCTAGCTGGGCTTTTTGGCTAGATGATACATGCCATTTCAACTTCAAATTAATAAATTGATAGAGAGACAAGCAGATGGAGCTTTTTCGCGTTTATATTACAGATAGACGAACTGCTTTTTATTAATCATATCGATCACGGTCACGCAATGCAAACCATTTCTGATATATTTGAGTTTAGAGATTATACAGGTGATCCCAAGACAACCTCATGAAGCAAGGGTCCCGAAACCAAAGCAAAATGCGTTAAACAAAGTTTTGTGAGGTAAACCAACCGTAGCAGAGGGGTTAAGAAAAGGGATATACCTACCCTGTTGAAAAGAAAACCCATTGGGGAAAACGAAATTCGATTTAATAAACCAAATTGAATCTTTGGGAAATGTAAAAATGTATGTAACCCCAGTATCTTTTTATAGCTGTGTAGATTCAAAAGTGCTACTTTTAATCAACTTTTAAAATAATATTAAATTAATATGTACTGTAATACATGCACCCCAGAAAATTACACACCTTCTTGCGCAGTCGAGTAGATAGGTTACTGTTTACTTATTTATCTATTTTCGATCAATTTCCGTCAAAGTCCTACAAATACATACTATTGACGTTTAAAATTCTCGCCAATCTCGTCGTAAAGGGAAGCCCCACGCTTCCGGTCCACGGCTTGACATCCGACCTTTTTCTTCGGAGTTTTCCCCGAATTTTTAGGTCATCTGATAAAATTAACGAGTATAAATTTTCAACGTTTGAGCTTTAAGCTTTTAATGGTTTCCGAGTTTGTGAACCATAAATCAGGTGAAATAACAAACTTGAAATTGGGAGAAAAGATCTAACGTCGTGTCCAGGAATCCTGTAGAACTTTTCCTCTTTTCTGAACGTTGGATGAATGACAGGAAGTATTCGTGTAAGTTATTTAGTTCAATCAAGTATTCTATGGGAAGTAATGACTAAACTATGATGGGAAAGCTATGCTCGGGGTCTACCTGCGAGATTGAATCACAAATGAAGAGATCCGGAGACGTACGAAAGTCACCGACATAGCACAGTGGATTAGCAAGTTAAAGTAGCAGTGGACAAACGCTGATGAAACGAACGAATGGCCGATGGGGACGAAAGTTCTAGAATGAAGACCACGCACCGGCAAGCACAGCGTAGGAAGACCAGCCTCATACAAGTGGCAGGAAGACGCTGGATGCAAGCCTCTTCCAAACAGCCAACTGTGCACCGCTATAAGAGATGAGAGTAAGCACCCTGACGAGCCATTTAGCCACGCTTGCTGATAACAGTCTAATGCCATGCATACATAGAATTTTAGTCTGTTAGGCATTTTCTAAAAAAAAATAACCTAGAATAAATAATTCTGCACTGCCCTCGTCAGCCGGCTACTACTAGAGCAATGAAATTTCATTATTGTACTAGTATGTATTTATATAAGATACGTCCTGTTGCCTTAATGTCATATCCATCCATATAGTATCTAGTTTTTATTTCGTAACTACCCCTCCTCTACCCCTTAAAGTTAAGTAATATGTTCTGAATTGAGATAATATTTCAAGCACGCCTTATTTGTATTCAAACGGCAAGTTGAATGCCTCAATCGATGAAAATGTGCCAGTTCAAACTGTAGACTCTTGTTCTTTATGCTCACTAGTTGGAAATCCGTCTGAACTATTTTTATAACCGCGGAATAGATCTAGCTTAAAATTATACCTACATAGTTATATCGTCGTATCCGTGGAAGACAGCCATAATTACAGGACCTTAGAATTTTAAGAGGTTTTTTTCTGATTATCTCTAAAACTTCTTAGACAACGTACAATGTTTTTGTATTCTAAACGAATACATGACACAATAGGCAGTTGATGATTTTTTGTACACATTTTGTCCCTTACAGCTGTATTCTACGGAGTATTATCACGTTGACGTGAATTTAATCGCCATTAAGGCTCTTTTCCGCGGCAAAATTACGGTGCACGCTTGAATTTAATAGATAGTTCGTCCTTTTTCGACGTCAACAGCGAGTCCCCAGCGGAAATTTTAAAGCGAAATAAGGGCACTTAGGTGTTAGTGGCCGTTTGCGACGGGAAAAATCGGACCTAGTGACATGAGTGGCTCTATTCTACGGACAATATTATTATGTGGCTCTTTGCAAAAATTTAAAGAAGGCCTTTTTTTGTCAAATTAAGGTTGTGTTTTAATTATTTGTCGATGTAGACAGCTGCAAACGCATTATAAGAACCCAAAAATGCAAAAAAACAAAAAGTCCTAGCGGCCATTGTATTTGTTTTCCTCGGATAGGGCGATACTCGTATAGGCATGATTCCCTTGCTAGTTGATGTGTGTGCAAATGCCTTGATAGAAAATGACATCTGCCCTGAATATCTATTACCCTCTACAGTGGGTAAAGATTGACGAAACTTGAATATTCAATTAAGATTAAGTTTTGAAGACAAACTTCTGCAAAGGGGCGCCTAATTTAATAAGTCCCTTGATTTAACTAGACTAACGTAAACAGCCAACTTTCAGTCGACTTCTTGTGAAAAATCTAAATCTATCTGCCATAGATCATTCATCATCCATATAGTTCGTTAAGCAACATATTTTTGAAACAAAATGAAGGGTTTTAAATGTTGGCAAACATTTAAAACCCTTCATTTTGTTACCCCACTTGGTTTTGTTTTTTGTTGTTTGTGTTTGGGAGAACAAAACATTTTGATGCCAAAAATCTGCTATTTCGATTCATTATAATTTATTATACCGAAAGACACGTACGCAATAAAGACAAACCCAACGACACAATCGACTCACGTATTTGGTCACTAAAGCACCACAAAATAAAATACATAAGCGCAACGAATTCAACGATTTTGCGATAATAACTACAACAATTATACAAACTACACATAGTAACTAATTAAACTACTACACAAAAAGCAAATCGATTACCCCAGATAAATTACCGATAAAGGTCTAAAGACTATCCAAATGTTCAAACCCACAGTTGGCAGCGTACCCAGCATGCTACCGTATTGCCACATTGAATTGCAATGCTTATGCGTTGGGCCAGACACGCTGATACGCATTTTGGTCACGCGTCGCATCGATCAGGCGCTTATATAATTTTTTTTAAATGAGAACGTCATTGCTTATGCTGATAAACACATTACCTTCCTTTGGGTCATGAAAACATGTAAAAAGAGAGAATACATACATAGTTATCATATCCGCAGATCAAATGCATCACAGAGATAGCGTCTGGCTCCAAATGGAATGCAGTTAAGCATCAGCATAATGCAGTCACTGCGCCGGTTTTGGCATCAAATACAAGCAAAGGGTAAAGATCGCGCCGCGGGACCCAGCTCTTAGTTCCTTTTATGACAGACAGACACATTGCAGATTCAACAGATTATATTCAATAGCTTGAATACATACGTTGTTCTCGACCTTTTCCTGTCACCTTTGGAGTCAAGCCTTTTAAAGGATAATCATGAGAAGTCGGCAACAAACAAAATGATGGAATAATTACCATTTGTGTTGGATAATGGTCATATTGTTAAAGTTAACCCGTAGGTTAATGCTATATTGTTCATAGAAGTCTTAATTCCAAATATTTATACGGATATTTCATATTTATATGCCTTTAATTAAGTATGATAGAAGGTTCTCATAATATTACATTGGTTTTAACTGATTTTATCAAGCAATTTTTTTTAGATTTACGGTTGATCACTAACTTGCCTGATGGTAAGCGACAGTTTGATTGTGGATGGAGCATGATGATTAAAAAATATTACAAAATTTTAGTTTCAGGAATCGAACTTTTATAAAAAATTCTGAAACAGATTTAATGTGTAATATCTTAAAATGAGGGTACGAGCATAGTGTAACGTCACAAAGGGTTTTTGAACTTGGGTTCTCAAATGCAGGTAAAATCGCGGGATGCGGGTAGTTTTATATATGAATACTTCTGCGTGCATAGGGAACGTTTTACAGAAAAATAATAGGCGGTAGTAATTAATATTATCTCACCTGTGACCACGTACGCTGTAAAGTGTTCGAAACGTCAGCTCATAAAATTATGTAAAATGTACGCGATAAAAATTGTTTCATTTCAATTACAATCGCGAAAATCTTAGAAAACATTAAGGTTTAGAAATGTTGAAGTTCAAATATCTGAGTGATATTAGACTGTCATGGGTAAATATAAGATTTAGATTCTTGATCTAATAGTAGCGGGCAAATGTTAAGCTTAAACTGGCAAGCAACGTAATCGTCTCCAAATTTATCTTCCGTTACACGCTAAACATGTTCTATGTATTATAGTTGTAGACTCCAAGCGTTCTGTTCTGATCCCAAAACTAATGGATAACTAATGGATGATAGCACAGCTGCTTCCCCAGACCTCCCATCCATTACTCCGTTTAGCCAGACACAAATCACAGGAACGTGTTAAAGTTTTCAATGCAACCAGACCAGCAGCCATCATTGTACCTCTTGTACCTAGCTTTACGACTTTACTAAGATTCTTGGACGGCCTTGTGTAGGCAAGTACTTGTACAGCATTGTAAACTAGTGAGACATGGTAATGTGCTTTCTTGTTACTTCCATCGTTACTTTGAAAAGTACTTATATTGATTTTGACGTATTTATGTTATCTTGTCTTGTATATTTATGTGAACTCACTATTTCTTTTTTTTTTTTTTATATAAGTTATCTGTGTATTTATGTTGTTGTCTTGTATTTCATGTGTATTTCGTTGTCTTGTTTGACTAGCAACACAATCGAGACGTTAGGTCCCATTTTGACCACGAAATCTCTTGTCGGAATCTTTTGTCTTTTTTCAAACAGATCTTAGACTCTATGTCTAATACTTCTGATTTAAATTGTAATTTACTCAACTATATAGATAAAAAATTACAACTTGTAGGCAATGTAAGCAAAAAAAAAATGTTTATCCATCTGATCCATCAAATCTATCTCTCCAGGTTTCAAATCCGTTGCTCATTGAATGAGGCACAAATCCCTCGAACGTGTGAATGTAGCTAATGCATCCGTGTGAGACAGGGGCACGGCCGCGGGCCGTTGCACTGGTTGCCCCGTGTTTGCCCTGTTGATCCTATCTTACACTGGGATGACGTCATTAGCTACCACACATTGGTCGAACACTACATTACCTGTAGCTTGCAATACTTTTACAAACGTAATGCTTACGATTCCTATGTGTAAACTTAAGTTATTTTTAACCGACTTCCAAAAAAAAAGGATGTTCTCAATTCGACTGTATGTTTGTTACGCGATTATTCCACCAATTATGTCTTGATGTTATTTTGTTTGGTAGGTAATATTTTAGAGGTGGTCCCATAAATGTTTTATCAAAATCATAAAACACATATTTTTTTGTGAGAGATGTATTATTATTACAAAAAAATATAGCCTATGACACTCTGGAAGTGAAGACGAATCTAACGACACCTCGCACATAAAAATCGGTCAACCTGTTTAGGCTGTAGGCTGTAGGCGATCATATAGAAACATACATACATACACTCGAAAAACATAACCCTCCTTCGTACGCAGTCGGGTAAACAGGACTCAATTTAAAATTTCTATACGCCCAATGATAATACCGCGTCTCTCAAAGTGATTACTTCTCCAGACACTTCTAATTCCCTTGTGCATCGGAGTTGCGGCCGGTGCAATATCTTTTATTAAATTCTACAGTAAAACAAAACACCGGGGTACTGGGGTACTATAACAGCTGTGTAGTTGTGTACCCTGTTGATTTTAATCTGCTTCGAGCGTGCTGTCACGGCTGTGATATCACTTCCGCTGCTTTAGTATATTCTTTGTTTAGTCTTGTCTACAGTAAAGCTTGAAAAGCACAGATTTTCGCCAGAATGATGTCCTATCGATCATAAAGATATATTTGTCAACTTTTGACGTCCACAAAGGTATAGAAAACGTATATGTATATGTATAGCAACCTTAACTTAAAGTTTTGAGTTTAAAACTCTTTACTCGATTTTATACTGGCCTTGTGGCTCAGTTGGTAGTATGTCGTAGGTTCGATCCCCACCTAGGGCAAACATTTGCCTAATGAGCATGGATGTTTGTTCTGTGTCTGGGTGTTTCTATTTATCATATGTATATAATTACAAAATAAGTATATATATGTATTCTACCATCCATCTTTCCATAGTACAAGCTCTGCTTAGTTTGGGCATAAGAATTATTTTAAAGAATGCGCATTTATATCCTATTCCAGATATTTTACGCATACTTTTTACAAAAAACAAAAAGTCTTCAGCATATCAAGTTAGTCAATTCCCATTTTGAGCCGCAAGAGTTATCTTTCCAAACATACTCTACACTTTTACACTCCACACACACACACACAGTTCACAAAACACCCACACTCACTACACACACACTCAAGCAAGCACACAAACAAATACACCAAACTATTACCAGATAAGGCTTTGTAATTTGAATCCTAGATTTTGTTGAACTCTGAAAAATTGTTTTTAGATTCCAATGTATCTGTGATGAGATGAGAAGGTATGAAACTAGTCTTTCTGTAGATATTTAGCTTTCTCCCTCATGTGGCTTCGTCTATTTGTCTAACTTTATATATTTTAAACTCATATAATTGTTTTTGTTGATTTTGAATTTTGAACTAATAATATATAAACAAGTAATCTCTTTCTTTCCAATTTGAATTATTTTAGATATAATTATAATAACACTGTCAAACAATTAAGCGACATAATAACAAAACTTTTTGTCACAAAGACGCATATTGGTATATTATATGATTGGGAGTTGACGAAATAGGGTTCCCAAGATACAGGCTTAGCCTAGTTTGGGGCCCGTCAGTAACGATATATAATCTAGTATGTTAATTATGTGTTATTGTAATTCGAGTATAGATAATTGAAACTGTAATTATGGTTAATAAAAAAAAAAAAAAATTTGTTTAGGGCCTCTGTATTTTCTTTGTTATTTTTTGTTCACATTTTATAATTACTGAATTATTTTTATCTGCAAAATATGCTATATTTTAAATCTATTTCAATCATTAACTTCTAAACAAAAAACAAAACAGAAACAATGTCGATTTAAAAAACTGACCAAGAAAAGGAACATTCTGTGTGATTCCGAAAAAAATAAGCCTCTATACTTCAATGTGGCTATTCTTTGTCGGAAATCAAACAAACTTCTTTTGAAAACATACTTTATATATATTTGTGATATTTTGGACTTTTGGTATCAACATGTGATTCGTGCCTACTTTATCCTATTTTTTCTACTTTGTATGAATTCTTATTATTTTAGGCTTCTGCTTTCAAACACGTGATTTGTGTCTTTGCCTACTTTTTTTTGTTCTTTATTATTTTTTATTATTGAACTTTGTTTCCAAAAACGTGATTTGAGTCTCGGGCTACTTTATTTTTGAACAACTTCTTGCTATAGAACTTTATTTCTAAACACGTGATTTGTGTCTCTGCCTACTTTATTTTTGAACAACATCTCATTTTTTTTAGATTTTTATTTCCAAACACGTGATTTGTGCCTCTGCCTACTTAAATTTTGTATGACTACTTATTATGTTAGACCTTTATTTCCAAACACGTGATTTGTGTCTTTGCTTACTTTATTTCTTTTTTGTATCTTTGCTTACTTTACCTTATTTTTGTATCTTTATCATCTGTATCTTATTTTTGTATCTTTATCAACTGTATCTTATTTTTGTATCTTTATCAACTGTATCTTATTTTTCAGTTCGTGAGAAATGTAATGTTTCATCTCGTGAGTTTCGTTTTGATGACGTATTGCTTTGACAGAGATTGCCTATTCATTTTGAAAGGGTGTGAACTTGAGATATATGATGGGGCGTCACGGATTCACTGAGTCATGAAATAACCAGATTATATAGCTGTTAGGGTAAAAATAAGTGAGAATTTAACCTATTTAAGCATTTGTAAAGGTTTATCCTCCTTTAAAAATAAAATATATTAAAAATTAAAATTAATAACTTACCTAATAAGCCTTTTTTGAATCTACGATGAAGCGCGCTTAATGGTTAGTACCTAATTTATTCGCGATGTACAATGTACATAGTACATGTTTTCAGAGAGACTCATACAGGAAGCAAGCATTGAAGATTTGCAACTTTTTCTTTTTGTAGACATTTAATGGAAAATGAAACTCACGATCAGAAACAATATTGTAGACAATTCAACAATTTTAACATTCGATGGGACTTGAATAGATTTTTAGGGTTTCGTACCCAAAGGGTAAAATGGGACCCTATTATTAAGACTCCGCTGCCTGTCTGTTTGTTCGTCCGTCCGTCTGTCGCCAAGCTGTATCTCTTGAACCGTGATAGACAGTTGAAATTTTCACAGATGATGTATTTCTATTATTATTAACGGGATATTTACCGTGGTACGCGTTAATTTTGAGCTCTCGATATTTCGCTCCCCATGTTCACGGCTGACTGAATGAAGAATGACCGTGATATTAGGTTAAAAAAGTGATGTATTTAAGTATGTTGCCGTTATAACAACAAATACTAAAATACAGAATAAAATAAATATTTAAGGAGGCTCCCATACAACAAACGTGATTTATTGCTCGATATTGATAACGGCAACAGGTAGACGCTTGCAATATCCACAGAATATTGAGTTATTTTATTCACTTTAAAAATAAATAATTAAATTAATATATATAAGAGGGGCTCCCATACAACAAACGTGATTATTTTGCCGTTTTTATAGATAATGGAACGGAACCCTTCGTGTGCGAGTCCGACTCGCACTTGGTCGGTTTTATTTTATCTGACTGCGTAAGAAACTGCGCAGCCATCGCAGTTTTATCAAAATAATACGAAATATAATATAATTACAAATATACCTAGTAGTATTATGAAAATTTAAATAGAAAACTCAAAGGTATTCTTACTAGCAACACTAATTCATAAAACTGACTTTGCCGTAAAACAGTTTAAAAAAACTATTACAGATACAGTCCTGTTCGTCGCTAAATTCTATACGCTGAAACATAGCAAGCTTACTTCAGGAAATGATATTCGGTTAAATCTACCATCAGCATCCTTGTCTGTTCTTTAGTACGCTACTAGACGGTGCATGTATGGCTCTCGTGTCACTCAAACATCTATTTGTTCCTCGGCTATCGACCGCATAACCTCAATACAACACATGCGGAAAATTCGCTTCCAAAAACAGTCTTGACACCTATAAAGGGTACAAGTATGTCGGAAAATGGAGGAGCTTTATGTGGCCGGGAGCGGAGGGAGGTGCGCGGTCGATCGCCTCTGAGACGTGCGGAGCGGCAACGTCGCGGGTGTACAGGGGCGGTACGGCAACGTCGCGATCAGCTGTTGCCCGGACCACTATAAATTCAAAACAGGCCGCAAAAACGTGACGGTGGCGATGTTTTGCATCCTGGGATGGCGCCTCGGCAACCGATGTGGGCCACTGCACGGGGTATAAGGAATATGGGGAAAGTGATTTAATTATTTGCTTTTTACGCAAATTACCGGTTTTTGGACTATTATTTGAAGTGTATTTGGCAACACCGATTTCTTTCGTAGATTTATCTACTTAACTTTGTTGTTAATATTCACATTCCTGTTAATTTTAACATAGGTAGGTAGCGCATGGAGAAATGTGTGGATTGCGGAACATGGGGAAAGTGATTTAATTTCATACTTTTTACGCAAACTACCGGTAATTACGGACTGTAACCAAAACATTATTTAGCAACATTGAATTTTAGACAGAAACATCTAATATTTGTTTAAATCTAATAGTTAATTGTTTTATTTTTTATTTTTTTTACTGTCATATTTTTCTCACAATTTGTATGTCACATTTTATGCCATAAAATCTTGTGAATCAGTTACATAAATCTGTACAAGCGATACATTATGTGGAAAATAAAATTCGAAACTAAAACCTATCTATTATTAACAATTTAAGTACATGGTTCTGTAAATCGTATCAAGCGCCTCTGGAATCAAAATTGGGGGTAAGCTCTATGTAAAGCAAAAAAACCCTTTATCTAACTTTCCCTTTATAGTCTAGTAAAAATAAATCCGTTTGTATGGAGCTGATCACAGTATTTGCAACAGGGGGGGGGGGGGGGGGGATTCTTTGAAATTATGATAGGAAAATAACTAAAAACCATAGATCAACAATAATCCCCGATTTATAGACGAAGCCGTGCCAGAGTGTCGTGTCCACGGTTTCACTCGCGTAGTTATGAAAAACGGTGATGACTATGATGATGCCAAGTAGCTTACATATGTCCGTCTCCAGGTCCAAAGCTATCTCTATACTAATTTTCATAACGATCGGTTCAGCCGTTTGAGCGTGTAAAGGTACTTAACAAAATTAGCTTTTATAATATCATTATGAAATTGTGGCAAATATATTTCAAAACACCAGTACATTCGTTTAAATAACAATGTATGTACTTAGTTGTCTTTTATATTGTCACAAATCTTATTTTTACTAGACTATTAATTCATTTGCTCTCGACAATATCGATATTCCTTATCAAATCCTTAAATTTCCTATTTGCATCCAAAATTCCAAGAAAATGGGTATTATTTTACGTTATTCTCTGTAGCTCATTCCTAAGTCCTAACCCAATTTCTATCGCATGTAACATCCTAACCCGTAGAAAACTGACTAAACTTCATACAAACCTCAATACATAACCTAACGCAATCTCTTTCATCTCAGTGAAACTAAATTCCCGGGCTAGCACAGCGCACGCGGAAGGAAGTGCAGCGGGAGGGGGGAGCCTGAGGTGGCTCAATAATTTGCGTGCGCGGGGAGGGGCGGCCCGGGAGGGGAGGCCTAGAATAGTGTTGCCAGTTTAGTTGGATTTGGTGATTTTAGCAATTTTTCGGTTACTAAAGCTATCATTTAATCTTTTTTCTGTTTTTTAAAATATGGAAGTAAGGTTGATTTTAAAAAATAACGATTTAATCCGTATGCTTAGTACAAATACAATCCATAATCTCTGTACGTTTTTAATTATTTTTATGCTACGAAGGACTATGCAATGTATATGAAGAATTTTTCGAATTTAAAGTTAGTAGATCTTTTTGTTTTGGTCATGTTTTTCCAAATTATCAATATTCTAATAAATAAAGTAATCGAAATGTCAGGTCTTTAATACAACCTAGGTATCATCAAGATAGAAGAAAATAGGCATCTCATGGGCAAGTGTACTGAATCTTTGTCCACATCGTCGCTTTCCATAAGCATCGTGGTCAAACGTTAGCCCATTTCATCATAAAAAATAACGTAGAATATACGCGATAAGATAAATCAGATGGCATTTATATAATTATAATAAATAAATAAAAAATTATTAATAGCAATTGCAAAAATATCTTCATAACCATGTTTTCTTAGACTATAGATTATTTTCTACAAATTACCACAAATATAACCTATTATGGCACATTTTTCGCAAGTCGTCTCGTTTCCGCGCTGGCAACACAGCTCGGTGCAATAGCCTGCCAGCCGCCTGGCCCTCCAGAGTAGCCCACAAGGTCACTGCCGATGTTCACGCGCCTCTACACCGTTCCATTCATGAGACACAATTAGGTTCCATTTTCAAATTTTCGTTCCATATCTGAACTCTAATTTGAAGAGAAACAAAGCTAGCGTGACATGTGACGTGCCTTATCACAGACAACAAATTGCAGGGTTCAGGGTTCAGAATATTAGAATCGACGAGTAACCGAAGTATTGCGCGATCTCCCAAACAATTTGGAAAAAACTATTTCTAACCCTAAACATTAACCGATTTCAATGTTTTTTAGAGTTTCGTACCTCAAAAGTAAAAACGGAACCCTTATAGGATCACTTTGTTGTCCGTCTGTCCTTCTATCTGTCAAGACCTGTATCTCGGAAATACGTCAAGGTATCGAGTTAAAGAAATAAGGTAGAATAAGAAAGAAGGTATCAAGGTATAGAAATTAAAACCATATATGCAGATCCATAGTCTCTTGCTGCAGAGAGAAAAATCAAACATCAGTTTTCATAAAAATAGTTACAGCCGAATATGTCGCAAAAAACGCATATTTCGACACTCACAAGGGAATCAAAACCTATGGGGTACTTCCCGTTGATCTGTAACTATGAATTTTGGCAAGAAGCATTGTCATAATAGTACACATAAAGGAAAAAATCCGGAAAAGCCTCATGACCACAAGCTAAAACAGGTTTTTAAGGTAGACGGTTTACGGTAAGGTAAGGTTTACGGTTTATGATAGAAAATATAAAAAAAGTATATGTTATAGGTAATTTCCCCCTTTTATCTACTAGTTTGTACGGAACCCTCGGTGTAAATAATTGTATGACCTGAGGCCCTGACGTTTCGAACACTGCACATGCATTATCTCGTGAGCCTAACCCTGGACAGAAAAAGTTTTGGCGGGAACGTCTTAGTAACATGTTGGTGCTTTGTTTTATTTTCCTAATCTTGTGTTAATTGAACATTAATGCTATAAAAATGATGGTGATTTATTCATTAAGTGTTCGATCAAGTATATGAGTGTGGGCAAGTGAAATGAAGCAGTGAAACGTGTCATTTTACGTTGTCGACAAAACTCCAAAGAAGCTTCTAGTAAAGTCGCCGTGAAAATGACTGTATATGTGACTTAGATTGTGATTAGAACATTTATAACTTGTTTTATTCAAGAAACTTGAAATAATCTTAATACTTGACACTGGCAAATGCTTTAAGCGGGTCCAATACAAAAAGAAGAAGAAGAAGAACCCTGGACAGCTCAGTGCAGCCAAGCGCACCAACAAACAGCAAACGTAAGAGCACTTTCTAAAGCGACACGTGTAGAATATACTGTTACGTATTCTGTGACATAGTTTCCATCTTGCCACAGAATACAGTAACAGTATGTACAGTACTTTCTATTCGTGAGTACTGCATTTTGCAGTTGCAGCGGCGGAGTAACTCAAGCTTACTTTCTTTGCTCATGCATTTTCTACGTAGATATACCGACATATCACATCTGGGTATCTTTAAGAGTCCGTAGTCCGACCGTCGTCCGTCTCGCTATCGGATACCCACATTTATGAAGATATAAAATGACTGCATTAATTCATAAAAAACGGCGTTTGTAGAACTAGAAAACAAAATCACAAATATTCGTCAAAAATTTAAATATGATCAAAGTTAATTTTCATACGTAAAATTCATTTTTGCGTTAATTCTAAAAATGATTTTTATGTATGAATATTGGATCAAATTGATATTTTTGCAAAAAATCGCAATGCGCTATAATAGACTATTTATCTACTACACTAATTGTCACTTGTAACTTGTTGTCAAAATTTTACACCACGAGCAGTTTTTCCATTTTTCCAGAAAACCTTTACATGGAGAAAATTGAAAGAAAATGTAGGAAAAGCGAACTATTCAAGTTCGAAGCCCAACGCTTTATGAATTCTGTTCACGATCGATTTCCTCGGCGCGACAATTTGTAGCAGTCTTCTCCGCGGCTTCTTTCACGGCTGCCAGCGAACCGTAGATAATGCTTCCGACGATAAGCGCTACCTAATACGGACGACGACGGACACATTACAGAGGAGCAAACTCGTGGAATAAGATATTTCCAATATGTCACTTCTTTCTGCGAACCCAGTACTTCGGATTTTATAACCAGACTAGAAGCATCCCGTGGCTTTACCCGTGAGAGAGGCATTCCAAATTCCATGTTTTTAGATCTACTAGCTCAGGCCAGGGGTTCCCAAACTTTAAGCTCGGGGCGGTCTCATATCGATTTCAACAAAAACATTTTCATTGTTCAAACATAGCAAACACTCTCGATGACATCCTCTTTCAAATAAAAAAAAAACTAGATCAAAATCGTTGTGAGCTACGATGCCACGGAGAGGCACGCATATTTTATTTTATTTTTATTTTTACATTCATGGAAAACCAACGGCATACAAATCAAAATAGTAGAAAATAACGATTTCACAAATGCCCAGAACAGTTTTCACCTACGAGAACACACATGTACAAGTGCCTACTTAAAAAATATATGTACAGATACACAGATACACACGTCGAACTTATAACACACATCTGTTTGGGTCGAGGGTTAAATTTTTTTTTATGATGTTGCTTCACATGCTTTCTAGTGCGACTATTTTTTTATAATTTCATTCGGTGATTTTATATCTTTAAAAATATTAGTATGCGCGAGCGAGACGGACGATGTTCGAACTACAGACTCTACTATGGGTGAAATAGTTGCTATGCTATCAAAGGCATTATAGAGGAAACCGTAAAATAGGTACTGTAGCATTGCGAAGCCACAGAAGATACCAGGAAATCCACAGGATTGCATGTTCCCACATGCCTTAGCCTCAATGTCAATAACAGCCCCATCAACGCTTTTGTCACTATCATACACTTCCTCATCGTCTTCGTCATTACCATCACGAACACCCTCACCACTGGAGCAGTTGTGCCAGCAGCCTAGAGCCTCGCTCCGATATTACCATCATGAACACCCTCACCACTGGAGCAGTTGTGCCAGCAGCCTAGAGCCTCGCTCCGATATTACCATCACGAACACCCTCACCACTGGAGCAGTTGTGCCAGTAGCCTAGAGCCTCGCTCCGATATTACCATCACGAACACCCTCACCACTGGAGCAGTTGTGCCAGCAGCCTAGAGCCTCGCTCCGATATTACCATCACGAACACCCTCACCACTGGAGCAGTTGTGCCAGCAGCCTAGAGCCTCGCTCCGATATTACCATCACGAACACCCTCACCACTGGAGCAGTTGTACCAGCAGCCTAGAGGCTCGCTCCGATATTACCATCACGAACACCCTCCCCACTGGAGCAGTTGTGCCAGCAGCCTAGAGCCTCGCTCCGATATTACCATCACGAACACCCTCACCACTGGAGCAGTTGTACCAGCAGCCTAGAGGCTCGCTCCGATATTACCATCACGAACACCCTCCCCACTGGAGCAGTTGTGCCAGCAGCCTAGAGCCTCGCTCCGATATTACCATCACGAACACCCTCACCACTGGAGCAGTTGTGCCAGCAGCCTAGAGCCTCGCTCCGATATTACCATCACGAACACCCTCACCACTGGAGCAGTTGTGCCAGCAGCCTAGAGCCTCGCTCCGATATTACCATCACGAACACCCTCACCACTGGAGCAGTTGTGCCAGCAGCCTAGAGCCTCGCTCCGATATTACCATCACGAACACCCTCAGCACTGGAGCAGTTGTGCCAGCAGCCTAGAGCCTCGCTCCGATATTACCATCACGAACACCCTCACCACTGGAGCAGTTGTGCCAGCAGCCTAGACCCTCGCTCCGATATTACCATCACGAACACCCTCACCACTGGAGCAGTTGTGCCAGCAGCCTAGAGCCTCGCTCCGATATTACCATCACGAACACCCTCACCACTGGAGCAGTTGTGCCAGCAGCCTAGAGCCTTGCTCCGATATTACCATCACGAACACCCTCACCACTGGAGCAGTTGTGCCAGCAGCCTAGAGCCTCGCTCCGATATTACCATCACGAACACCCTGACCACTGGAGCAGTTGTGCCAGCAGCCTAGAGCCTCGCTCCGATATTACCATCATGAACACCCTGGCCAGTGGAGCAGTTGTGCCAGCAGCCTAGAGCCTCGCTCCGATATTACCATCATGAACACCCTCACCACTGGAGCAGTTGTGCCAGCAGCCTAGGGCCTCGCTCCGATATTACCATCACGAACACCCTCACCACTGGAGCAGTTGTGCCAGCAGCCTAGAGCCTCGCTCCGATATTACCATCATGAACACCCTCACCACTGGAGCAGTTGTGCCAGCAGCCTAGGGCCTCGCTCCGATATTACCATCACGAACACCCTGCCCACTGGAGCAGTTGTGCCAGCAGCCTAGAGCCTCGCTCCGATATTACCATCACGAACACCCTCACCACTGGAGCAGTTGTGCCAGCAGCCTAGAGCCTCGCTCCGATATTACCATCATGAACACCCTCACCACTGGAGCAGTTGTGCCAGCAGCCTAGGGCCTCGCTCCGATATTACCATCACGAACACCCTGACCACTGGAGCAGTTGTGCCAGCAGCCTAGAGCCTCGCTCCGATATTACCATCATGAACACCCTGACCACTGGAGCAGTTGTGCCAGCAGCCTAGAGCCTCGCTCCGATATTACCATCATGAACACCCTCACCACTGGAGCAGTTGTGCCAGCAGCCTAGGGCCTCGCTCCGATATTTCAAGGAGCTGGGATGGCTCGGGTGATGCTGGTAGGGGGAAATGCACAATACACCCCAAGCGGGACGTCAGTGCAGGACCTATCGTCCCCACCTCGAATAAGAATAAGAAAGGCATTATTAATAAAAATGGCGACAGTTATTTTTCAATACGCCATTCCTGCCGGTAGATACGAGTATTTCTACATTTAACTGTGCAATAAACAACTTGAAGTGCATTCTTTCTCCTAAACTTCTAAAGTGTTCGAACAAAGACTACAAATTGCAAAAATTGGTTATTGTTTGCAGGAAAAATAACATTTTGTTTTATTATTTTAAGATCGAAGGGACTTTTATTTAGAAAATATTTTTACCCAACTGCGTAAGATGGAGGGTAATGTTTTTCAAGTGTATGTATGTTTGTATGTATATATGTAAGTATGTATGTGGGAGCTCTTAATGATCTTGAAGATGTGTGAAGTCTGCCAACCCGCACTTGGCCAGCGTGGCAGACTATGGCCTAACCCTTCTCACAATGAGAAGATGGCCCGTTCCCAGCAGTGGGACAGTTTGTACAAACAGGGCTGATAAAAAAAAGTGGGTATGTTTCTATATTACTTCCTACAGTCTAAATGGCTTGACCGATTTTGATGTGCGAGGTTTCATTAGTTTCGTCTTCACTTCTTGAGTGTCATAGGCTATATTTCTGTAATACATAATTAGAATAATCAGTACCAAAAATAAAATATGCTTTTTCGTAACCTTCAATGATCTTTTTCGGAATAAATAAGTTATAAGTTTTGTCATAAGTTAGTTTGTTAAGCCATCTAGTTCTATAGTACAAGCTTTGCTTAGTTTGGGCTAGATGGTGTTATGTGCAATGTCCAATTACTCGAAAGAATGCGCATTTATAACCTTTTACAGCGATTTTACGCTTACTTTCTCACAAAAAACGTGTGCAAAAACTGCTTTTCGGCAGTTGAGCTAATTTTCTTTTAATATTGATACTTATTATTAACATTTTTTTTTGTACAAAAGTGATAATTAGTTTCTTTGTTATATATGATATAGATACATACTAGCTGTATCCTGCAGTTTCACCCATGTAGTACTTATGAAAAACGGTGATGATGTTGTTGACGATGAAACGTGCCCCGTGTCCGTCTCCAGGTTTTACCTCTGTACCGAATTTCATAACGATCGGTTCAGCCATTTGTTAGTGAAAAAGTAAACAAGTACTTACTTAATATTTTTTTTTAATTTAAACGGTTTTATTGAAAAAACCGTTTAACCGTTAAACCGGACAAGTGCGAGTCAGACTCGCCCACCGAGGGTTCCGTACAAACTAGTAGATAAAAGGGGGGAAATCATTTTTTTTTTTTATATATTTTCCTTCATAAACCAAAAAATATATATCGTAAAAATATTTAAAAACCTGTTTTAGCTTATGCTAATGAAGCTCTTTCATATGATACCCCACATGATACGGTTAATTCACTTTAAAATTTGGGCCCTCAATCCTTGCATAGAGACACTATTTTTTTGTGATTAAATTAAAAATTTCCAGTTTTCCGATTTTTTCCTATATCTGTACTCTACCACAATGCTTCTTGCCAAATTTCATAGTTCTAGGTCAACGGAAAGTACCCGTACATAGGTTTTGATTCCTCTGTGAGTGTCGAAATGTGCGTTTTTTTACGACATATTCGGCTATAACTTTTTTTTACGAAAACTGAGAAATTTTATTTTTCTTTCTGCAGCAAGAGACTATGGATCTGCGTATATGGTTTTAATTTCAACACAATACCTTCACGCGTTCCCGAGATAAAGGTCTCTTACGCATTCTTCGCCCCCTGCAGACTCTTTACTTCAGCTGGGAACCAAAACTTTGTAGGCGAATTTTGATTAAGTACAGAGTGGCCGCGCAAAGCAACGTTGACTGCCTCAAACGCCGGCGGTTTACTGACTACTACAAAATGAACGGGACAATCGCTCGGATCCGAGTGGGAGGCGCCGCTACTATAGCCCTGCCTCACTCGGATGCGAGTGGTGAGCAAGGAATGTGTTAAATATTTTTACGATGTATATTTTTCGATTTATGAAGGAAAATATAAAAAAATATATGATTTCCCCCTTTTATTTAGTTTGTACGGAACCCTCGGTGGGTGAGTCTGACTCGCACTTGTCCGTTTTTTTCTCTTTAATGAGTATTTATTCGAAGTCGAGTTTTCTTCTGATTTCAGAGGTAAGTAAGTTCATTGTCTTTTGATTTTTATAATACATATACTTTCCCTAAAAACAATAATAGTGGTGGTAATTAAATCTCGTGATTACACTATTTCGAATATTCTTTAACTCTGTAATAGTAATTAAAGCATATCTATAGTCCGGAACAGCGCGTAGAATATTCAAAAAAGGCATTCCATAAATATTCATCAAGGACCGGCTCCCCGCATTACATAAACAAATAATTCCATGCATAAACCCGGTCATAATTCCATTTTTATACCAATTAAAACATGCCCTATATCAATTTTTTTATACATTTAGTTCGGTAAAGGTGATGCTACACTAAGTGATACATTGTACGTGTTACGTATATGTTGTAAATTATTTTCAACCTACTTCAAAAAAGGAGGAGGTTCTCAATTCAACTGTTTTTTTTTTATGTTACCTTATAACTTTCGACTGGGTGAAACGATTTTGATGAATCTTTTCTATTTGAAAGCTGGTGCTTCCCATGCGGTCCCATTTCCAGATTTTTTATTTGCGGTCCAGTTCTGACAATTGCATCCCATATGTAGGTACATGCAGGTCTTATAATAACACATGTTTATTTAGGGAATACATATGGCCCTATAGGGGCATGGCAACACTTGAGTCGGAACGTTCTATTTTAATTTTAATTTAGTCAAAGTTATCCTTAAAAAATTCGTCAAGATTATAATAACTGTTAGCTTCTAGGAGATCTTTCAAATTCAAAATAAAGCTTTCATATGTGTCTATATCTTTTAAGCAATTTCTAAATCTTCTAAATCTTTTAAGTAAAAATATATAACAAGCTACCGAGCTTGTTATATATTTTTACTGCCATAGAATTAGGGCTAGAACTATGCATTGCTAGATTTGACCTTGGTATTACTAATTTATGTTTATGTTGGGGTCTAATTTTACGCGGTCCGTCTGCTACTTTTTTTAATAAATCTGGATATTTCCTAACGAATTTACATAATTCCAATATATATATAGATGTCACTGTTAAAATTTTGAATTTAATGAAGTATGACTTATGAAAGTGAGGTATTGTGTTGTCAGGTGATTTTATGTTGCCAAGGATACGTATACATTTTTTCTGGGCAATAAAGAGTTGATCTGCATCCACAGAGTTGCCCCACAGTAATATGCCGTACCGCAGCCACGACGAGGCGTAGGCATGGTAAGCAGATATAGCTGTGTTTAGGTCCGTGGCGCGTCTCAACTCCTTTAGACCGTAAGAGAAGCTAGATAACTTAGCCTTGATTTTTTTGATATGCATTTTCCAATTTAAATGTGTATCCAATTCTAAGCCGAGTAGAGTAGCCGAGTCAACGCATTGTAAATTAATATTATTATAGTAAAAATTCATGTCAAGAGGGGGTTTTTGATGAGGTCTAAATTGCAATATGTTAGTCTTTTTAAAATTTAAGTCAAGATTATGATCAGTCATCCAGTCGATTATATTATTAAAAATGTCAGTTAAATTATTATTTAGATTAAGATTATTTTTACAAGATGTCAAGATGATATGTCATCCGCGAAAAGAACGCAAGAGTCGTTAATTATTTTAGGGAGGTCATTTATATAAAATAGAAATAGAATACACCCGACAACGCTTCCTTGGGGGATTGAATTGTTAATTTTAATAGGGGTCGATCTAACTATTTCTATTGTTTTGGCGTCATAGTTAAAGTTTTCTATTTCTACATACTGTAATCGGTTGCTTAGATATGATTTGAACCAATCATAAGTAATTCCTCGTATTCCCATGTCAAGTAATTTGTTTAATAATATGTCGTATTGAACTTTGTCATATGCTTTAGTCATATCAAGTAAAATACCAATTGCGTATTTTCTACTATCAATTATGTCTAAAATTTCCTGTACGTACTTATAAACAGCCAAAATTGTTGATCTATTTTTGCGAAAGCCATATTGCGAATCATCAAATATTCCGAATTTTTCGCAAAAAGTCTCCGTTATAAAGTTATCCGTCTGATCTATACATTTTTTATTTAACATGTGAATAGTATTGCAAAATGATTTACTAATGGTGGTAATCCTTCTACAACACGCGTTTTTCAATGATTTTTTACATGTCTTATATGTACATGTTGTTACACCGTTAAACCAGATGGATATTGGGCCTGTAAACCTCTATCAGTGATAACTGTAAGGCTTATTTTGTACCATATACATTATTTAAGTTCTACTGATTTTCCAAAATAAATAAATAAAAGTAGCCTGCTATAGTAGCTCTGTACCTCTGTCCCGCTTTCCAGCATGTGTGCCTTTGAGACATTTCTGGCTCGTTTGAATGAAGATCAGGGTCTTACCAGCCACCATTCTGAGCCAAAGGTTCTCTATTAGTAGGCTCTTACTAGAAACAGGGGATACTGGTATCATAATCTAGTAGCAAAGTACGATATCGAAACGCTGTTGTACCTAATTTATTAATTAAGTATGTACTTTATCGCACGTCTCGTTTCGCCACACGTCGCAATTCGCCATACGTCGCGTTTCTCCACACGTGGCGTTGTACATGCTAGTTTGACGGGACCCTTATGTCGATTATTATCGCAAGTAATTGATGCAATTATGAATGATGAATTGATTCAATTACATACGTTATAATTATTCGTAATAACCCTGCTCATACAACTCCAAATAACTCCATTACAATGCGCTACTTTTCATTTGTTGCTCTTCGATAATTAACTTATTTTCACCCGACTAAAAGAAAAATCTTGTCTTCCCGTAACTAGGATGTATTAAAAATAGTTTGTAAGTCTGACAAAGGTTCTGGACCCCGGTGTCTGTTGTAAATGTAAAAATTAAATTAAAAAAAAATGTTGATGACAGGCAATTGATTACGGTAGGTATATCAAGTTAACACTGACATGTTGATGGCATAACGAATCAAACTTATTTGTGCCTAAGTGAGACAAATGATGTAATTAGTTTTTTTTTTTTTGTAAACTTAGCTGTTTAAGTAGTATAAATAACATCATCATCATCATCATTTCAGCCACAAGAAATTCATTACTGGACATAGGCCTCCCCGGTGAACGATTTTTTCCGTCCACCTCCTTCTTCCTCCTCCAATTTTTTTTTTATCAGCCCTGTTTGTACAAACTGTCCCACTGCTGGGAACCGTCCATCTTCTCATTGTGAGAAGGGTTAGGCCATAGTCTGCCACGCTGGCCAAGTGCGAGAAGTTTCCGGCAGCCTATAGTCGGGAGACTTGCAATCCGCAGGTCCTGGGTTCGAATCCCACGGCACGCACCTCTGTGTTTTCGAAGTTATGTGCGTATTGTTGATTGCCGCCAACTTCAAACGGTGAAGGAAAACATCGTGAGGAAACCTACATGTCTGAGAGTTCTCAATGATCTTGAAGATGTGTGAAGTCTGCCTCCTTCAATGATTTCCAATATTTAATTATAGTTTAAAAAAACTGAAAAAAGCGACTTCAAAATACGGAATTCCTTTACTTGGATTAATTTTTTTCAGTTATTTTGTTATAAAAACCAAAGTACTGAACAGATTTTGATAAAATTTCTATGGGACCACCTGGATAATACACCCTAACAAACAAAAATATTTATTCAAATCGGTCCAGGGGTCTTCGAGAAATCGTTGAACATGCATACATTAAAAAAAGATTCCGTCGAATTGAGAACCTTCTCATTTTTGGAAGTCGGTTAATAAAAGAATTATCAAAAACAACTAATTATTGACGGAGTAATCGCTGAACAAACATACAAAAAAATCATACATAGTCGAATTGAGAATCTTCTTCTTTTTGGAAGTCAGTTAAAATGATCGGTTGGATGCTGCTTGCATCCAGCCTTCCTGCCACTTGTAAGAGGGCTTCTGTCCACCTTGTGGCTGGCTTACTTTGATAAAAATTGCCATTAATATTGCCATAAACTGGACACTCCGAGTGGGGAACAAAAGACGCAAACCCATAGATAAACCTAAATATAGCATCGCATCACTCATGTGACCCTCTATTGTGTTATTTGGTGACAAACAGACGTACATACAGCCCATCCAACTATACTCACTATACCTCTCTAACATCACTCTGCGAGCTATTGTCTCTGGTCTTTCTCTTTGTTGTTCCCAGTTTACTATATGTTTTGATATCTATGTATAGTAATAGAGTTGCCATGGGGTTAGGCTAAGGCCGCACTACGGTTAAACCGCCGCGGTTTTTAACCGCGTGAGTTTATGAAACAGGAAAACGAATACAAGCGGCTGCACTTGCGGTTTTTCCCCGCGACTGATTTAGTACCGTCTCGAGCGGTTTCGCGGCTTATAGCGGTTACCGCTTGCGGGAAAAAACCGTAGTGCGGCCTAGGCCTTAAATAAAATGTAGATATACATACACTGGACCTTAGTTACAACTGTCAATAAAAATAGTTTAAAAAACGGATAAAAACCGAATAGAAAATTCGCAGTTCGCTTACTTGGGTGTCATTTTATCCGTTATTATGTTATAAATACTGAACCGATTTTGATAAAATTTATATGGGACCACCTCTGAGATATTACCTACCAAACAAAAAAGAACCATCACAAACAATTCATGGAGTAATCGCTGAATAAAAAAAACATACAGTCGAATTAAGAACCTCCTTCTTTTTGGGTGTCGGTTAAAAATCAATGCGTAAAAAACGAACTAAACAAGTATAAAGTAATCGACTGCAGAAGAGCGAGTTTTGCTTACGATTTCGTTACGCTTTATATGTACGCTGTCGAGTGTATATTTTTTGTGAGAAAGTATGCGCAAAAATGCTGTTAAAGGTTATAAATGCGCATTCTTTAAAATTATTCTGGATATCTAAATAAGTGATTTATTAAGAAAAAGTTCCTTGGAGCTTACGAAAAAGCGTTTTTATTTTGCGTGAGTTTTATTACTTGTTACAAAAAAAAAATTGCCTATGACACTTAGTTTCACTCCGAAAACGAATCTAAGGACTCGCAAATCAAAATACGTCGAGCCGTTTAGGCTGTAAGCGATCAAATAGAAACATACATACATACCCAGATACAAACATACATACACTCGAAAAACATAACCCTCCTTACGCAGCCGGGTAATAATTTCGCAACATTATCGCACTATTTACCGACTTCAAAAAGAATATTAACAATTCGGCTGTACTTTTTTTTAAATGTTTGAGTGTATTTTAAGAACGAACACAACGTTTGTACTTTGTCGGAGCCCGACCGACATTGCAAAAACACCTGTCTTCGATTTACCCACGCTGCAACAAAATAAAAACCCGCCACAAACCCGTATTGCCAGTACCCGTCTCGTAAATCAAGTAATATCGACCAAGGTCACCGAGTGAGCAACCCGTACTTATGGCAACACCGACTCCCCTTGTTTTTATCAATTATAAAGCCCTACTAGAATCCCCTTGCACTAAACTGTCACTACAGGAATGCATATCTACAAACTTAACTCTAAAGAAATCACACACAATTTTGAACCTTAACACAACGCAGTATGCTTCAATACAATAGCACGCGATATTTGGAAAAGAACTTTGATGTGATTTATCACGCTGTCATAGGAATTTAAGAGCTATTTTAAGGTGTTAAAGTCTAAATCGTAGGCAATTAGGTGTAATTTGTAGTATTGCGAGGGGCGCGTGCCCATTGTGCGGGACTGATGACGTCACACGTCAAAGGGGAGCTTCTCCTGTCTTTGTAATGGTGATATCCGTTGCTTTTGCGGTAATGCACAGATTATTGACGTATTATTATAATGTTTGTTGCTTTCTTGGGGAACACAAATTATAGCGTTACTAACTATGCCCCACGGTTTCACTCGCGAAGTAATGAAAAATAGTGATGATTGTAAGAAAACTTTGCCTATGACCGTCTCCAAGTTATCAGCTATCTCTGCACCACATTTCATAACTATCAGTTCAGTCATTTGATCATAAATCGACAAGCAGACAGAGGGTAAGACAGACAGAGTCTGTCTCTGTGCACTTTGGATTTTACAATATTAGCAAATAAGAAGTTGATATTGTTTTTCCATGCAGTGAAATTCTATACATTTGTACACCTAGGTACTTCCTTGTAATATTAGTACATAGCCCATAGATATATTTCAAAGCTGAGACTAAAGAACAATCTGCCGCAATAAAAATGAAACAAAAACATATCTTACAGTTATTCTTTTTAAACTCATCCGTTTAAAAACAGTCGTTGAAGAACCACAAAGAAGGAATCTTGGCGTCGCAACCGCACGCACCGCGGATTAGACCAATCCCGTTTTTTATCACTTTTTTCTTTTTTTTGCTGCCAGTCATTTGATGACCGCGCGCATTTTTTCTTTTATAATCTCTTTGATGGTTTGAACGTAAAAAGTTATCTCTCCCGATAAAAGTACACCATTTGTGTCTTTTGTACGTTTACTATAACTTTTCTTCTTTTATTCTTTGCTGCTTTTAAGTTTTGTCTTAAGTTTTACCAGAAGTTTCCATTGCTAACGATAACGACTGTTTTATTCTTGAATTAGATCAGTGAAGATTTAATAAAAATAAACGTGTGATTTAGCTGAGATTGTAAATTTATTCAATTTCATTCACTGAGTTGCTTCTAAATTATTTTAGCAGTCTAATTTCATTTGACTAACTCAAACAACTTAGTAAAGTACATTATTGAATGTCTACTAATTGATGTTTTTCTTGTTAAAAACTTAATATCGACAAGTAATTTTTGAATTGTGTTTTTCTTTTTTTTTCACACGTTCTTTCTCTGTATTAATAATGTAAAAATATTTTACGTCCAAACTAATGAAAACATTAATACTTACATTAATACGTCCAAACTAATGAAAACATTAATACTTCAATACATAATCGCCATCGCATAAGAAAACTAGTTTGAATAATTAAATATCGCTCAATCTTTACGATTTCATCCCAATCTCCATAAAATCCATTTTAATGAAGACATTAAGCGAATTAAATTAATATATAAGTGTCCATCGCTGCAGGAGGTCACACTTTTTCATTAAAACCCCGATTTATGTTTAATTTAATATCGTCGTGATATATCTCGTTTGCATCAAAGGTTCAACACACAGAAGACAGAAGGTTCACTTGCGTTTTAATGAGATGTCTGTGGTATTTACTGTCGGCTGTCTGTTTAAACTGGCGTGACCAAACGTCCCGTGTTTTACTGGTTGTCCCATATTTTTTTCATGAATCGTAATGTACCGGACAAGTCTCGTCCCTTATTTTCGTAAAAACGATATACGTATTGATATTCTAGATGATAGGTATGACATGGGTACGCATATCTTACCCAAGCAAGCAAACGTAGAGCGATATACTTTATGTACAAGTATGTATGTACCTATGTTAAAATAAAAACAAAATACCCGACTGCAGAAAAGCAGGTTTTGCAGTCTAACTTCCGATTTCGTTATGCTTATTATGCTGTTGAGTGTAGTTTTTTTTTTTTGGAGAAAGTATGGGTAAAATCGCTGTAAAATGTAGAGAGAGTTATTATTATTATTACAAAAATTTTGCCTATGAAGTAAAGACGAATCTAATGACACCTCGCACATTAATATCGGTCAAGCCGTTTAGGCTGTAGGCTGTCATAGAGAAACATACATATACATACACTCACAACACATATACATAAACATACATATACATACATACACTCCAAAAAACTTAACCCTCCTTCTTACGCAGTCGGGTAAAAATCACTTGCTATTGAACAACGAAAATTTCGGATAAGTTTAAATTATTGTAGAAAAATAACTTAAATTCACAAATCTGTGCTTTATGTATTTTTAAATTAACAAAAAATTAACATTATTTTTTTCATTATTAATACCTTTAAATAAATAATAATCAATGTTTTCTTATTAAGTTTTATTTTGCAAGCACGCTTTGACACATTTTGGATTGCTTCTTTGTCGTTAACTGGACTTGAAAATAAATAAATAAATATTTGAGAACATTTCACACAACACCATCTAGCCCAAACTAAGGTGACAACATTATCGTCTACAAATTTGTGTTAAGTTTAAAAAACACTTAAAAAATATCGAATAATATGTTCTGCCTATAAAAAAGAGTTTGTATAAAAATATAATGTTATAAGTCTAAGGTAAAATGAGAAATCCCATATTTTCTCTGGTATTGCACAGCTCGCTTCATCTATGTATCTTTGATAATCTCCATTCCTCGGCTGCCTGGAAGAGACCGCCTTTATTCATTTATTGCACATTGTAGGTACAGTTCTTACAATTAGTACTTAAACTAAAATTGTATACAGTACAAGGACCCCGTAGGGCGCTGCAATGTAGGGAGCCTTAGTTGTTCATCTAAGACCATTATATACATTTTGTTATACTTGGGGTAACTACAGTATGGTAGTCAATAAACTTAATTTTATTAGAAAGCACTTGGAGCATAAGAGGTACTAACAAATAAATAATTGTTTCTATTTAACTACATATGTATAAGATATTTAAGGTAAATATACTATGTTTATATTTATTCAACTATTTCCATTCATCGTCCATGAACTCTTGTACTGAATAGTATGCCTTATCTATGTATAGTTTGAGTTTATTTTTATATATGTTATCATTAACAATGTTTTTATATTGTCTTTATATTTATATGTATAATGTTATTTGGTATAAAAATAGTGGTGTATTCATGAAGGGTTTCAGCAAGTGTGTGCGTGTGGGCAAGTGAAATAAAGCAGAGAAACGTATCTTTTCTATTCGAAAAAACTATAGAAGCTTCCAGTAAATTCACCACCACTTTATTTACTGAAAGGTGACGAGGATTTGCCTGACTTCTTTAGCTTATCTTTGGACTCGGGACACTTCATTCATGAATTTTGTTTTAGACTAGATGTGAGAATAACGTCAGTGTTTAATGGTATTAAGAAATAAATTAAATTAAATGTATTATTTATATCCAATACCTTTAAACGATCAATTCTTGTATATATGTACATATATGTATATTATATAATCTGAATCTCGAAAACGGTTCCAACGATTTTAATGAAATTTGGTTTGTAGGTAGATTAGGGGAAGGTAAATCGATCTTGCTATGTTTCTTTTTTAGTGAACCCGAGTTTGCTCGTATAAAAAATCCGAGTGGACCTCGGTCGCTCAGGTACTAGACGTCTTTATATGAGCTGAGTTACTTAATGACAAATAGCGTACAAAAATAAATTAAAGTAAATTTTTATTAGCTGTCTTGTCCGTCAGACAGTCAAGCCCTTTTTAATCCCCGACGCAATAAGATGGGTATCTGTATATTTGATGTATCTGGTCTGTGCTTGTGGTCTGTAGCAACGTACCACTCAAAAGGATAGACTAATTTTGATCTAATTTTTTAAAGAGAATTAGATCGATAGTGTTCTTAGATATGTTTAATCAAAATTGGGTCATCCTTTTTTTCTTGTTAGGGTTTATTTGCATAACTTACTTGTTTCTGTTAGACAATATAACCAATACATTAGCTTACAATGTACAAAAAATGTAGTAAAAAAATATTTTCTGTTTTGCTAAAAAAATACACATATATATCATATTATTTTCATCTTTGTCTAATTTAATAAAAATTATCTTGATCATGTGTTTCCTACAACACGCGAAACATTATAATCCCATTATATACTCAAAGTTTTAAAAGTTCCCAAGCAAAAACTGACTGAGGATAGGCGGTTCGTCACCGCCTATCTTCAGTCATTCTTACCGAGTCTGCTCGCCGAATTCATACATATTTATGTGTGTACCCGGCTTAAGTTCAACGCAACCAGCCAAGGCTGTTGCTAACTACTACATGCATTAGTACCCGTTCTTACAAGCAAGGTTGAAACACTTGCGGTGACAGTCTGCTAATGCAGCCATGAGCTATATAACACACCAAGTATTAATAGTTAGTTTAGTTTTAGTTTTTGATTGATTGATTAACAGTAAAGGCTATTGCTTACTGACAGTTTTACTTATTTTTTTTACGGGGAGATATGCCCGATCTAACGCTTGAACGCAAAAATGCTAGAAGCATGTTAGGTATGCTGCCAACTATCAGAGATATAAGCATTTATTATAATTTTTAACAGACTTCCAAAAATAAAGAGGTTCTCAATTCGACTGTACGTTGTTTTTAGGGTTCCGTACCTCAATAGGAAAAAACGGAACCCTTATAGGATCACTTTGTTTGTTCAGCGATTATTCCGCCAATTATGAATTGTTTTTGATGATTCTTTTTTGTTTGGTAAGTAACGTCGGAGGTGGTTCCATGTAAATTTTATCAAAATCAGTTTAGTACTTTGGTTTTTATAGCAAAATAACTGCAAAACTATCATCCAAATAAACGAATTGCGTGTTTTGAAGTATTTTTTATTTTTTTTATATACTTTAATAATTTTTATATAAAATAAGTTTATGATTGACCACCAACTTACCTATTGTTAAAGCCAAGTAAACGAATTGCATATTTTGAAGTAGTTTTAATTATATAAGTAGGTACTTAATACTAGTTAGGATAAAGACACTTTCCCTTAAACTTCTATTTCCATCTCCACACATCTAAAATATAGCATATATTTTCCACATCTTCATAAGTCAGTGAACCGACAACGTAACTTGCCGATGCGGTTGTATGACGCTAATGAAACTGGAACGTGTTGCCTGAAAAATACTGAATAATCCCGACCCCTGACCTGTTAACCAGTTACCTACCTAACTTACATCAACTGCCATGAGAACGTTCTACAAACAAACAGCATAAAGAGTGCGATTTGATATACGAATGAAAGATAAACAAGATAATGATGATGTTGTTTATCTTAAAAAAAAACTAATAATTTATTAAAAAAAAGGATATGTAAAATATATGCGAAAAAATTGTCTAATTTAAGTACCAACATTAATTGCTTAAAAACTAAAGACATGGAAACCTGCTTATTCTCTTGCCTAACGTACGCTTGCCAAACAGACATGGTCGCTAACCAAACAAAATCTGCAAAAGCTACGGGTTTGCCAAAGAGGGAGAGAAAGTAACTTCTTAGGTCTCAAATTAAGAAATAAGATCAAGAACATACAAATAAGACGAAAAACCAAGGAAAAAATTTTGTTCAGAGAGTAAAAGCATTGAAATGGAAATGGGCGGGAAACATAAGCACGTAAAAAGAACGCTGGTTTGTTCGCGCTTACGAACAAATCAGCGTTCTTTTTACGTTTCGGGAACTATACCTACTATACAATAAATAATTTTAATTTAACCTGCGACCTATCTCGTTGGTCGGATGACATAGACAAGGTAGTAGGAAGACAGTGGATGAACCTGGCACAGAACCGGAAAGAATAGCTCGCTAAAGAGGACACCAGTAGGGCTATTCACAATTTGCCGGATTCGAAATCGGGTCGGAAACTATATCTCCATCTCTTTCATTCATTCATCATTCTCGTTTTTCATTCTCATCTCTGTCATTTCCATACATAACGACAGAGATGGAGATATAGTTTTCGACTCGGTTCCGAATCCAAATAATTGTGAATAGGGGTGCTATAATCAGCAGTGGGTTACCTAATGAATAATTACGATATAGGTATATGGTATAAACACCAAAACTGCTGTTATATGACCACTAAATGACTTGTGGTTTTTTTTTCATATCCCCATCCGTTCATTATTATAACCTTTCAAATAATCCTCATCCATTGCATAACGTAAAAGGTCCTCCGGCTGATCGCTCGTTTTTCTCGTGCCCATTCCGAAGCGCGGTACGAACCGCAATTATTATACTACGCTCCACTTTTATTACATGTTATTAGTCCATTTATTGACAACATTTTGAAATTTATGCGATAAATTATGGCTATTTATGTTTACGAGCTACCGTTTGCGTTTTTATTCGAATAAATAGGGCGATGTTTCATATAAAGACAGGTAGGTATGTGTTTTCTACATTTCTATAGCTAATGTAGAAGTGCAAAATATAAATGTAAAAAAACTGGCAAAAAATAGTCTTACGTAATAAATGAATGGCCCCATATTGTATGTGCACCTACAGTTTAAAAGGCTTTGTTGATTTTGATGTATCGTTAGATTCGTCTTCACTCCCTGAGTGTCATAGACTATTTTTGTATAATAAAAAATTGGTTGTCTGTAAAGTCGGTTTACGGACGATAGTTTAACGTGACAACGTCATAACAAAACATTGCTGAAATGCAAACGTTACAATGAGCGTAACGGGACAATGAGTCATCCTTTTTCGTGCGTGCAGCCGGCGTTCATCGATTTATTAGACATTGTCAGGTCAATAATACATCTGTCGCAAAAATAAAAAGAAGCGTTTTTTCGTAACGTTCCAACAAACTTTGTCATAATAAATAAATGGTTTTAATGGATTTATTCCTAAAATTATCATTTATAATATTTTACAGCGATTTTATACTCTCTCACAAAAAAACTTATACCCAACAGCGTCTCAAGCACAACGAAATCGTAAGTTAGACTGCAAAAACCTCTTCTGCAGTCGAGTATTTTGTTTTTCTTTTAATAAAATGTATTATATTTAGTAAAAAGATATTTGTGTACTGTTTAGAATATGTTAATGTTATTACTTATTAAAGTCATTACATCAAACATTATTTCAGTATGCGGGCTGGTAATGTCAAATGATGCCAATTCATGGATCTACTTATTCAAATTGAATGCTGTATGTTGCAGTAAAGTGATAATAAATTAAATTAATCGATAGTTGAGGTACTGCTAGATAATATATGAATGTACGAGGGCTGCGGTGAAGGACAGATGAAGCGGTCAGGAATTCACTGCTGGAAATGATGGACAGTTGTTTTATACACTACATAATTAACTTTTGAATTGAAATTACATTTCGGCTTTAATTGAAATTTGTGGTGAATTCCGACAATTCCGTGCCGTCTATTTTTCTTGCCGAATTAACATTAATTTTTAAGAGTAACATTTAACCCACTTGTCCCTATGAAAAATAAAGACTTGTCCATACAAACTGATTTCTGTTCCGATTTTAATCGGGTAATGTATAGGGTTCAAAATCATCAGTTTTTTTTATCTCATTGGAATCATACTAGTGATTTTTTTATGTATTACAACTTCGATGTTAAAGTTTAAAATTCGAAAAAAAAGTGATAATTACCCACTTGGGGGTAGAAAACAGCTCCATAATAAAACAACTTTATGCAAATTCAAATGATTTTTCCAATTATAACAAAATATTTACATACCTACTGAAAAACAACATTTATTCATCTTTCACTAACTTCTTTGATTCTATTGTAATATTTATGTTATAAATATAGAATTTAAGTAGCTTTTGCAAAGCTGGTTTGTTTACAACAACATGTAAACAACATCAGAGCTTTGATAAATAGCGAGAAACAAATAAGAAGCTTTGTTCAACACAATACCTATTGATCCTTTTATAACATCAAGGAAAATAAATAACATTCAAAACAAAATCAAATTATTCCGCTTTTCATTATCATCAGTTTCAACTCCATTTCCAAAAAGAAGGAGGTTTCTGTATGTTTTTTCAACGATTACTCTGCCAACTATGTACAATTTTGATGTTTTTTTTGTTTGGTAGATTTAGTAGAATAATTCAGAGACAGTCCCATATAAATTTTATCAAAATCGGTTCAGTACTTTGGTTTTTATAACCAAATAACTGAAAAAATTACATCCAAGTAAACTAATTACATACATACATTGAAGTCGGTTTTTTCAGTAAAAAATCTGAAAAAAACACAAAAACTATAAAACATGTGTCGGAAACATTAAATGTGCCTGCACGGTTTTCTTTTTTCAAATATTTAACTTCGGTGTTATATTAAAATTTGAAAAAACGAACCGTAGAGGCATAGCCATTTATGATTTCTTTGAGGTAAAAAAATATTTACGAATTAATGGGGTAGAAAACCGTTTTCTCGACACTTGCAAATGTTTTAAGTGGGTCCATATTTAGTTTAAAAACCGTTTTCTCCTATTTGTAAGGGAGATCGCACGACAACACTTCTCTAAGGTTGTACTCAAAGTGCGCATATTTTTTAAATATAAAATCACTAATTGGGAATATTACAAAAGTAAGACACAGTTTTATTTATTTAGATAGGAGAAATATTAAAAAAAAAAGTTTATCAAATATCATTTATATTGATAACGGAGTTTAAAAAAACTATATTTGAAACTCCTCAGCCAAGTTAGACTGCAAAAATCACTCTTCTGCAGTCGGGTACTTTGTTTTTCTTTTATTATAGATACTTGTTCATCATCATGCAAGTGAAACCGCGGGCACAGCTAGTTGCGTCCTAATGTACAAACAAGCCATGGTATGACTATGACGTATGAGTCCTGACTATGACGTGAGCAATAAACGCAGTGCAATGGAGCCGCGCAGTCTCCCGAGCGGGGTGAACGACCGGCCTCGCCCCGCGCTACCCCGCACCTCCCCGCGCCCTTCGCAACCTCACAATTCCTATTTTATGAAGTTAGAAAATGCTTCATTACTTCGCAAAAATACCTGTTTTGGAATGTCTCGTATTCGAGAGACAATTTGTGATTGCGTTGTTGGGATATTTCAATTTTCTTGATCGTGTTTATTATAATACGTGATTGAAAATGGAAAGAAAATTATTTGAATCGGATGATTTGAGCGCTGCCAGTATAAGCTGCCTATCTGTATGATGTACTTATCTGTTTCAAAAATAAAAGTCCGGTCAAGTGCGTGTCGGTCTACGAGCAATGTAGGGTTCCTTAGTTGCACATCTATTATAATATTGATAAGTAGTACTATAAACATACAGTACAAGTGAAGGATTTATGAAATTAACACGCACTTGACTTCAACAACATTTATAACTTTAGAAAACTCAAAAACCCGACAAAATGTTATTTGGCTGAACCGGTTTTGAGGAAACATAGCTAAGAACACTCGATGAAATCCTCTTTCAAATAAAATAAAAACTAGATCGAAATCGGCCCACCCGAGCTACAGAGCTACGATGCCACAGGCGGACACACAGATATACAAATACACAGATACACACGTCAAATTTACAACACCCCTTTTTGTAACTTATCAAAAGACTAACTTCTTAATTGAACAGTTGAATAAAAATATATAAGTTTATTCATAAATAACATAAACCTTCACCTTTATAACCTGTTCACACATTTCACGCCTGCAGTGTGCTCTGGAGACCGGGGTGATCCCGGTCTCCAGAGCACACTTGCAGGCGATAATAACTTTGATCCCACCCTCGGCTATATATCAGGGTACCTTGAACAAGGGAGCACTCCAACAGGTGCAAGAGGGGTCAAAATCGGTCAAGCCGGCAATCATATAGAAACATGCATACATAGGTACATACATACAAACATATATAATTTGAAAAACATCTTCACTCTTCTCATCTCCTCCTTACGCAGTTGAGTTAAAAAGGTGGTGTTTTATTCATTAAGTGTTCAATCAAGTGTGTGAGTGTGGGCAAGTGAAATATAGCAGTGAAGGTATCATTTTACAACTTCTTCATTTTGAAACTTCTATAGAAACTTCTAGAAAAGTCGCCATCGCTTTACTGTAGCGACCAATGCATTCCTTTAACAAAGGTTTATCAAAGACTCAAAGTTGAAAATGGCTGCTTGCTTACGTGACTTAGACTGTAACTAGGACAATAAATAAGTTGTATTATTAAAAAAACTTAAAGATATCTCAATACTTGACACTGGTAAATCGCTAATCGCGTATATCCAATACAAAGAAGAAGAAGAAATACAGTTAAACAATTAGAAGTCTATGTAAACTGTCTGTATGGGCTTGACACCCTTTGCCTAGCCCGTTTAGGGAAAAATTAAGCAAAAAAAAAGTCTTATGTAAACAATAAAGATTGTTGAATTATTTGATCCTGTTCCAGAACACGACACCCCTCTTAACACCTAGATATAAAAATAAGTATCTCTGAATATTGCTAACAAGACTCCACAAAATTCCTCATTGAAGAATTTAAGTGATGAAAATCACAGCAACACCTCTCCGCCGGCCAGCGCTACAAAGGTGCTTACAAGCAAACCCACACATAACTGTAGCGGCGCACGATTACGATCTGGGTTAAGTGCGCGCTGCAATCAGTCATTATGGAGCCGCGAGAAACGCCGGGGCCCTGTTACATTCTACTAACGAACTGCCGGGAGTTAGCCTTATATTCCCTCATCATCATCATCATTATCGCACCCACTAAAAGTGCACTGATTGACATAAGCCTCCACTATGTATTTCCAAAAAACCTTATGGAATCGGCTTACATCCAGCGTTTTCCTGCCACTTGTATGAGTATCGCGTGGCTGGTCTTCCTAAGCTGTGCTTGCCGGTGCGTGATCTCCATTCGAGAACTTATCGGCCCCATTGGCCATTAATTATACGTGCTATGTGCCCTGCCCACTGCCACTTCAACTTGCTAATTCGTTGCGTTATGTCGGTGACTTTCGTACGTCTACGGATCTCTTCATTTCCGAATCGATCTCGCAGAGAGACTCCTAGCATAGCCCTCTCCATAGCTCGTTTTGAGCTTTCTCATAAGGCCCATAGTAAGTGACCACGTTTCAGTGCCGTATGTCATCACTGGGTAACAGACACAGGTCGTACACTTTCGCCTTCACTGAAATGTATTATTAAATTACTCGCTACTCGTGAATTAATCGCCAAACTATTGATTTACTCGTAAGTAATTCCATATATAAAAGTAATTATGTACATAGATATACTTATATATAACATGATATATCCATAAATACGTAATTCATTCGGCCACGAATAAATCCCATTATTAGGTATAATTTAAAGAGGAACCCGCAAGAAAAACAATACAAAACGAAAGTTCTTCCATTAAGCCTGGGCGATTATCTTCTTTTTGCTAAAAAAACCTTTTTCGTAATCTTCGGACGCTTTAGTTAACTGGGGCAAAGTTTGGAACAAGGCTTATCACGATAGGTCGGCCTAGGCATGACGCCTACCTACCTAGCTGGGTATGCTATTATGCTAGATAAGGAACACCCAGTAGCAATGGCTTTTATCTTATCTAACAAACTGTTTAACTGAAACTTCTAGTTATTTTGTTGGAGTTTTGCATCATTATCATCATCATTGCTATTTACTGATTATTGTTTTTCAGGATTCCTAAAAATTCAACTTCAGGTTGCTAATACGTCGCTAAAAGCAGTTGATTACTAGAAGAGAAGTCGTATTAAACGGTTTTTATTGTACTTCTGTAGCCCTATTTAAAATCTATAGATTTGATTCGGAATCTTCATCTCTGTCACTTACATAAAGAATGACAGAGATGAAGATATAGTTTCCGAACGGAATCCGAATCCGACATATTTTGTGAAAAGCCCTGCCGCGTGGAGCTACTCCATTCATATTGTCCGTCTTATAAACGCATGTTAAAATCTTATTCACTGAATAAGGACTTGTCACATTCTGTCAGACGGGACCTGTCGCACGTGAAAACGGATCAAAACACTGTTTAACTAAAATGCGCTTATTCAGCGTTCAAGTAAGACGGAAGTATATCCGAACTCTTCTGTACAGTACTCTCATACACTATTGTAGATAAGTATAACGTAAAGTACTTAGTAACTCAAGCCCGGTTACAGTATCGCGTTACTCGCTGGCAGCAACAAAACAAAGAATAGTAACAGTAAACAACAGCACGAGATGGATTACTCACGTTATGAAGATATCTCCTTTCAGACGTCGGACAAGGATCGCTTGGACACGCCCTCCGATCGATACCTAGAGAAAACTCTGGACGATACTAATATACCTTTCTATAGAACAATGTAGTACTATACCTAGTGAGGTATAGTAGCTATTGAGATACCTAGTTTGCTCTACACTCTACAGCGTCACGAGGGCCAAAGATACGAAAGTAAACGCAAAGTATGTAGAAATTCGGAAAGATCACATAATAATCTAAAATCGGACCTTCGTCACCAAGTTTTTTTTTATCAGCCCTGTTTTTACAAACTGTCCCACTGCTGGGCGTGGGCCATCTTCTCATTGTGTGAAGGGTTAGGCCACCAAGCTTAATTACAATCGTTAAAACAAACTAAATGGTGTAAAAGTCGAGATGCATACACTAGTATGTATACACTAGTAACTATCGAATACCTCTATATCCTCATCCTCTATAACACCTCCTGGCTCCATCGTCAGATCAGCTCAATGGTACCAAATTATTGTATTGTCATTGGTATTACATACATATTTGCAGTGTCAAAGCAATACGACAATTTGAAAGTTGATTATTTACATAGTGTATGCTATACAATATGCTTGTAATATTCGTTATTGAAATGTTTTTTTCCACTCTTAGGTATGTATATCTACTAATTTATATACAGTTCAAAAGAAATCACATTTGACGGGAATTGAACCCGCATATCCCAATCTGTACTTGGGAGCCTTTACCGCTTCACCGTGTCACGTGAGTCAAAACCTCCGAACATTATTTTTGGTGTAAGCCAATCAAATTGGGATATGCGGGTTCAATTCCCGTCAGATGTGAAATTTTTGAACAGACAGTTAAAAAAATTGTCTATCTAATTAAAGACTAAAAAATAACTAATCAAAGCAAAAAATAGCATAAAATCACTTCTATTTTCATAATCATAAGCGAGCTTGAGGAGTGGTCAGCAAAGACCGCAATGTCCGAAATCCGTAGATGATAAATGAACCGGTCTACCCCCCACCCCCCACCCCCAGGGCTCGAGAAACATACGTCAAACCCTCGCAGGGTTGACAACTGACAACAGTAGATTGCATCTGGTTCCAGCTGGTTGATATAGAGTTATAGATAGAGATTTGCACAAGGAGTGAACGAGCCTGGCAAAATTTCCCATATAGTAATTTCTAAATACGAAAGAAACCTTGCCGTTTGAAAATTCTTTACCACGCTTTTAAAAAAGCAAAAAATACTAGCATATATGTATGACAGTTGTCTTTCATGTTAAGATCCTCAGCCACACCGTCGCTTACATCGGGCGAGTTGGTGGTCAATCGTAGATCTACACTGAGAAAATGGTTAGGTTGAATTTACTAAAGTCCCGACTGTTGATTAATTACTGATTAAATTTACCAGAGTAATTGTAAAACATACTAAATCTCGGCGTTTGAATTTACAAAACAAAATAGGTTGCTAGTTTACCATATTAATTTGATAATTTTAACCAATCTTTAGTTGAATTTACTAAACAATTTAGTACATGTTTTACCGCAGAGATGGTATTGTGGTCTTTACATAATTAAAGGTTGCAATTACATACCAGATAAGTAGAATTGACTAAAGTTTTAGTTAAGTTAACAGTTATCATATTTTTGTTGTCAATTCTACAGTTTTAAACGTAGAACATACCAGAAAGAAGCGTTATATTTTATGAGCTCCGATAGTAGAAAATAGTTCTGATTCCTACCGCCGACAAGCGCCCTGTCCATTACATAAGTTTTAATTGAATTGACAAAAGATAAAGTAGATTTTACTAATGCGATAGTTTTGTAGATATTATCATTACACTTTTTATATACATTTTACAGCTTTGAACATAGAACCTACCAGAGAGATGTTTTATATTTTACTAGCTCCGATAGTAGAAAATAGTTCCGATTTCTACCACCTACAAGCGCCCTCTTCTTAACTTAAGTTTTGATTGAAATCACAAAAAAAATAAGTAGATTTTACTAGTATTTGTTTTATAAATAGTATCATCTTTTTTTAATACATTTTACAGCTTTTATTGTAGAATCTACTGGAGGGTAGGTGTATATTTTACGTGGTCACGATAGTAGAAAATAGTTCTGATTCATACCACTGAAAAGCGCCCTATTCTTAACTTAAGTTCTGGTTGAAATCACAAAAGTATAAAGTAGATTTTACTAGTATTAGTTTTGCAGATAGTATATCATCTTTTTTTGCACATTTACAGTTTTTTTTGTACATTTTACAGCTTCTATTGTAGAATCTACCAGAGGGTAGGTATATATTTTACGAGGTCACAATAGTAGAAAATAGTTCGCATTCATACCACCAAAGAGCGCCCTGTTTTTAACTTAAATTCTGATTGAAATCACAAAAGAATAAAGTAGATTTTACTAGTATTTGTTTTGTAGATAGTATCGTCTTTTTTATACATTTTATAGCTTTTATCGTAGAATCTACCAGAGGGTAGGTATATATTATACGTGGTCACGATGGTAGAAAATAGTTCTGAATCCTACCACCGAAAAGCGCCCTGTTCTTAAGTTCTGATTGAAATCACAAAAGAATAAAGAAGATTTTACTAGTAATAGTTTTGTATAAAGTATCGTCTTCATCGTCTGTAGAATCTACCAGAGTATAGATGTATATTTTACGAGGTCACGATAGTAGAAAATAGTTCTGATTCCTACCACCAAAAAGCGCCCTGTTCTCAACTTAAGTTCTGTCTGAAAACACAAAAGCATAAAGTAGATTTTACTAGTATTCGTTTCTTTCTTAGTAGTTCTTAGTAGAATAGGGAGTTCACACTTCACTCACTGTGTTAGTAGGTAGTTTGTGCAGCTCCGGCGACTGTGAGCAGTGTTGCCCTTTATTTTTCCAAACTTACCAAATGCTAATATTGTGACCACCACAAAATCAGTAATGCATACATGCTAGAAAACCTCTACCTAAAAAATAAATACCGGCTTCCAAAAAGGAGGTTATCAAATCGACTGTTACTGATTAATCCGCAAATTATGAATCGATTTTGATGATTCTTTTTTTTTGTTTGATGTGTACTTAGGTGATCCCATGTAAAAAAGGTGACCCATTTTGCTTAATGATTTGCCTCACTGGTAAAAATGCAGATAACGATAGGTCTTACTTCGTTAAATAAGCCTTCATTCATTTTTTTTTCTGAGTAGCGAGATTTAAAATATATTTCGTATCTACAGTACAACGTCAAGTAAAGTAACGTTCCGAAGCCAAAAAGTAACGAAAAGAAACTAACAATTTTTTTATCATGGCAACCCTGGACGTAAAATTTCACAACACCAACGTCATTAATTAACAAACGACATAAAGAAAAATTATGTGTAACGACTAACGGCGCGGTCTCCGACGCGGGCATCATGTCAGTTCTAATTAATCTTTTTGGCGATTCTATCGCTATTAGCGTGACCCAGAGTACGTAAAATAGTACGATGTAATTCGCAAGCAAGCAGGGAAGCGGGCGGAAAAAAACTGCCGGTGCGGCGCGGGCGGGGGCGGGTTGGCGCTGCGCTGGCTACTATTTTCTACTATTGTGACGTCGTAAAATATAACTCCCTACTCTCTGGTAGATTCTAGTCATAGCTGTAAAATGTACAAAAACAATATGAGTCTGTATACAAAATTAACACTTGTAAAATCTACTTTATTCTTTTGTGATTTCAATCAGAACTTAAGTTAAGAACAGGGCGCTTTTCGGTGGTAAGAATCAGAACTATTTTTACCATCATGACCACGTATAATATACACCTACCCTCTGGTAGATTCTACAATAAAACCTGTATAATGTATAAAAAAGACGATACTATATACAAAACTAAAACTGGTAAAATCTGTTTTATTCTTTTGTGGTGTGGTTTCAATCAGAACTAAGTTAAGAACAGGGCGATTTTCGGTGGTAGGAATCAGAACTATTTCTACCATCGTAACCTCGTATAATATACATAGACATTCAGGTAGATTCTACAATAAAAGCTGTAAAATGTTTAAAAAGACGGTACTTTATACAAAACTAATAGGTACTAGTAAAATCTATTTAATTATTTTGTGTTTTCAGCCAGAACTTAAGTTGAGAACAGGGCGCTTTTTGGTGGTAGGAATCAGAACTATTTTTACCATCATGACCACGTATAATATACACCTACCCTCTGGTAGATTCTACAATAAAACCTGTATAATGTATAAAAAAGACGATACTATATACAAAACTAAAACTGGTAAAATCTGTTTTATTCTTTTGTGGTGTGGTTTCAATCAGAACTAAGTTAAGAACAGGGCGATTTTCGTTGGTAGGAATCAGAACTATTTCTACCATCGTAACCTCGTATAATATACCTACATAGACATTCAGGTAGATTCTACAATAAAAGCTGTAAAATGTTTAAAAAGACGGTACTTTATACAAAACTAATAGGTACTAGTAAAATCTATTTTATTATTTTGTGTTTTCAGCCAGAACTTAAGTTGATAACAGGGCGCTTTTTGGTGGTAGGAATCAGAACTATTTTCTACCATCGTAACCTCGTAAAATATACACCTACCCTCTGGTAGATTCTATAATAAAAGCTGTAAAATGTATAAAAAAAAAGATACTATCGACAAAACAAATACTAGTCTAAGTCTAATCTGCTTAATTCTTTTGTGATTTCAATAAGAACTTAAATTAATAACAGGTTGTTTTTTGGTGGTATCATCATCATCAACATCTCAGCCACAAGAAGTCCACTGCTGGACATAGGCCTCCCCCATGGATTTCCAAAAAGACCGATTGGAAGCGGCTTGAATCCATCGTCCTCCCGCTACTTGTACGAGATCATCTGTCCATCTCGTGGCTGGTCTTCCTACGCTGCGCTTGCCGGTACGTGGTCTCCACTCGAGAACCTTTCGGCCCCATCGGCCATCAGTTCTACGTGCTATGTGCCCTGCCCACTGCCACTTCAACTTGCTTTAGTACCTACCTATTATTTCCGTTTGTATGGATATGGCAACCATCATCACAGAATAAAACGAGCCGGCATCATAGTAGGTAAATATCTCATACCTAAAAATTATACCTACTACATTATTTATTACTCTCAAAATTAAAATCCTATACCTATGTATCTACTGTCACGGTAAATTATCCTACTAATATTATAAATGTGAAAATGTGTGAGGATGGATGGGTGTTTGTTACACGCAAAAACTAGAGAACGGATTTTAATGAAACTATACAGTATAGCTTATACTTCAGAATAATATAACGGCTAATAACATTAGGCTATTTATAAATAAACATCAATTTTCATTATTGTGCACGCGGGTGAAACCGCGGGGTGCAGCTAATGTTATGTAAATATCTAACACTGTGCTAGTGTGCAGTTATAAAAAATCAACCCTACGACTTTCGCTGTAGAAGTGTTTTTAAATTGACTGGGTACTGTGATGACTACAATTTAAAACAACAAAGTAGGTATTCGAAACAGGTAATTAAATTATCAATAAATAAAAAATACAAATACTGCACCCTTAGTACAAGTTTTATGAAGAAACGCGGCGATGATAGTTTTCGTAAGCTTCTATACATTTTTTACGTTTCTCTTCGAAAATCATAGATGGCGCCTCTAAAAAATGTATGGAAGCTTACGAAAACTATCATCGCCGCGTTTCTTCATAAAAGTTGTACTAAGGGCTCTTGGTAATTACAATTACAAGACAAAATCGGGTCTATTCGCGCACTAATTAACATGGCCGTGGTCACGAGAAGACCACGTCACGCCACGCCTGGTCTTCTCTTGACCACGGTCAATGCAACTTGATCGAAAAGTTGAGGTTAGTTAAAATGTTATTTTGATGTTAATTATTGCGCGAATAGACCCGATTTTGTCTTATAATTATGAATACGATTCGCGAAAGTTTAAAACCTTCTATTACAAATACCTACTTGTGTTATTTATTACCTACATAATCTGTTGTGAAAGATTACAACTAGGTCAATCCAACCGTATATTAAGTTGATCCAACCTATTGTCGTAGTAGAATCAACAAAACTATTTACTAGAATAAAAATGTACCTACTACATATTTAATTATTTGCCCCAAACATTAAAACAACTGCAGAAAACAATATTTACTACATCAAAAATTGCTTACAGAAACAGTTGATCCAAACACTTTTGATTATTTGACGCCTAGCCTAATTATGTAGGCACAACTAAATTGAAAAGTTGTAACAACAAATATGGTACCTACCTACTATTACCGTTTATATGGATATGGTAACCGTCGTCACAGAATACCTAGTTCGAGCCGGCATCTTATGTAGGTAGGTACAAGTAAGTATAACAAATTACTACCTACATTATTTATTATTTTCAAAATTAAAATCTAATACCTATGTATCTTTTATCACAGTAAATTATGTTATATACCTACTGTGCTAGTGCGCAGTTATAAAACATTCAACCCTACTATGTAGGCTGTAGGAGTGTTTTTAAATTGACTAGGTATGTGATTAGCGGCATCTTTTACATTCTTTGATATAAACCGCAATTCGTGTAATAGAGATGTACCTACATTTTTATTAATTAAATCGATATATTGAAATTTTCTAACATAAGTACTTACTAGATTCGCATTTGTGCACTCATTCAGGACTCTGGGTTAGTGAATACAAAGTGTTATTTGAATTGCTTTGTTCATATAAAAACAACACCTTTTTTATATTTGCTTTGCTACATAACATGTCAAATGGTTCCAAAATTATTTAAGTACCTACCTTGGTACTTATACTATTTAAATGAATTTTGTTTGAATTGAACACTTGGACGTAACCTTTAGATAAGTATCTTTTAGATTAAATGAACATCTAATTTGGGTTTAGATTTTATATTATCAAACAGCATTTGAACAGCTAGGTATAATACAGGTAGAAGTTTTAATTTTATATTAGGTAGGTAGCTTGTTATCAATCAGGTGGTTTGTTGTTGTTTTAGTTCGTTATTTGGTGTCGGTGTTTGTGGTGGTTTTTTGTCTGGTCGGAGTATTTTTGACTTTTAAATCCGTGAATCTTAGCCGTTTTACATAATATATAGGTAGTTCTTAAAAATTAACGCGAACCACTATAATAATAATAATAACCGCGTACCCCGATGTTTCCCTGGGGCTAAATGAGACCCCTGACCTCCAGCTTGCCTTAACTGGCTGGCTGGATGGTGGAAACTGCAAGAGCTAAGAACCTAAGCTCCAGGGTGGAAGTGTTAAAGGGCATAAGCATAACGCCGCTAGTAGCTCTTAGTGAACGCGCAGCACACCTCTCGACACCCTTAGCCACCCACACCGATGTTGCTTCTCCGGCGCCAACATGTGGCGCTACTATGGAGGGCCCATCTAGTGGGTGGCGAGTTATCACCTGCCTAGGTATTTTTGCATGATGAGACGGAATTGGCAGGTGCCAATTCCAATTTCACAATAGCCAAAATCTGTTAAGTTCCATATTGTACAGTAATCCATCCATAGTCCATCCATATACCCAATCTGTATTTTTTACGATACATTTGTAAAAAGGCCTCTCAGTGTTGGTTCCGGCCCCACTGATGCCTTTTAAAGGTCCGGGATAGACCCGTGTTTAAATCGAAATAAAGTGTCATAATAATAATAGTGCCATAATAATAGTGCTATTGGTAGTTTGTTTTCAAATTATTGTCATGTTTAAAAACACGATTGTTCAGCTACGTTTATCGCTGACCGTACCTATCCAAAGATTGAAATTATGTTTAGTTTAGTAATACGTAACTATACAATATTAATCGATATGGTCACTGGCGCCTCTCTAGCTGTATGCGACGACAAAATGCGCAGCGCGGGCGTCGGCTCAAAGAGGACGGGCTCGCCTTTGACATCCGCGGACGCCGCTGTCGATTTTTCTTATTAATTTCACTATCCTGTGCAGGGCTGCCAAATGGCAGGATATCGAATTACTTACCCGAAAAGCGGGTAGCTATTGACGGCGCGGCGTGTAATTTTACCGGCATATTAACTAGTGCGGCAAGTTTGTTACTGATTATCTACACAATAATCATGCTAATATCTCTCAACACAGTACCTACCATGTTGAGACCCAAATTCATGTGTATAATAACATAGGTACTCTAAAACATTTAACCGTTGTCTGTTTCGATGATTTTCAATCCGACTAAGACCGTAAGACTGGTTTTAGTTACTTTTTAAATAAATATTTTACCATAAAATACCTACATAACTTCAGCAGAAAACTATTTTTAAAATCGTGTGGTGTAGTTTAATGTGAAATTGTATTTTTTTTTTGGTTTTGTCATAAGGGTTTCATACTATAAGTTTGCCAACGGAATCCTATCACTATGCCTCGGCTATCCGTCTGATCGTTTCTGTTCCGGCTGTACTCCAAAAAAAAAACTACAGATAAAAAAGAAGCGTTAGGTAAATTGTCGATCTGTTTGTGGCAGCCCTGACGGGACGGTCGACTCCTGTTTCGCTATGGCGCTGACGCCGCCGGCCGAGCTACATTGCGATTCGCGAATGTATGGCTCACTCACTCATTCCTTCACCAACATTCGGGAGTGACGTACGTGCGCTCCTCCGTTCGTGCGTGGTTGTTTTTCAGATTATACCTAGTAAGTAAAGTAGTACCTACTTAGAGATGAACGAAGACATAATATTATCATTTGATGAAAAATCTTTGGTGCCGGAATACCTTAAAGAATGGGGTTTGAGTGACGACACCATCAAACGTTTTGTCGGTAAGTACAAGTGTTTAATACCTATATTATGTGTTACAAACTTATATATTTAACGTTCTAGGTGGAATACCTACCTACTAATTATTAATAATAATTAGTAAGTAGGTATTCCACCTAGAAGGAATAATAATTTATTATACCTACCTACTTATGTAGTTGTTTCAACTTCCAGACATTGTAGTTTTGACGGGAAAACGGTAGGAGTGTCATTGTTGGAATTACTTGGTATGGGGTGTTGAAAAGTGGGCGGACATGCGATTTCCGTAAAAAAATATCGTGAGCCCTATAAATTCATCGTGAGTAGGTAAACATTCGCGTCCTTAAATTATATTTTTATTGAAGTAAACATCAAGTTTTTAAAATGTGCAAAAAAATGTGGGTGAATAAATTGGGTACTTTGAAGAAACATGATTTCATAATAGCATCATACCTAGGTCTAATTATATTATACGCATTATTGATACCTAATGCGATGGGACGGTACGCCAGTCACGGGTCATATACCTATATAGTATAGTCCCGTTTCGGGGTCTTTATAAAAATTATGTACAGTAGTACTAGTATTCTTGATTGATTTTCGGTAACCTATGTTGTATTCATTCACCTACATAAACCAAGTAGGTCACCTAGCTAGGTAGGTACTAGGACTAGGTACCTACTTAAAGTCGACTGTTGAAATAGATATAAGTACAATGTATTATTCACTACCTAACGAATATTCTTTGCAGACCTAATATGTAATACCTACCCATAGCTATATTTTTATATTTTTGGGTTTGCGTTTCAGATAATGAAATCACATTTGAGTGCTTACCAGAAATAAAAGATTTTGAACTAAAGGAACTCATACCACAAATCAAGGAGAGAATTTTATTTAAAGTGGGCCTAGACAAACTAGAAAAAATAACACATGTAAGTACAGACCCTATTATATGTATGTAATAAGCAACCTAATTCATCCCATTCATTATTTAGGTAGACAGGTTAGACCTAGGTACATAGGTCTTACAAAAAAAACATCAAATCATGAAATTACGCTGGACATACTTATTTATAACCCTTAATTCAGAAAAAAAAATTGTTTATATTGGTTGACCAAAAAAGTTTGTTTTGACGAAAAAAAACACAGGTACCTACATAACCTACAGGTCAAATTGAGAACATTTTTTTTGGAAGTCAGTTAAAATTCTAATTCAAAGCATATTTATTTATAACACTACCAACCAACCAAATAGGTATTTAGTTTTATAGATTTAGTACCTAGTAGGTATGTTATGTTTTGAAATAAAGTTAATTTATGTAGCTATCCATATCCAATAGTAAAAACTACCAACCCATAAATTTATATTAACATAATACAAAATGTTATTTTAACATAATACTAAATTTTATTTTAATATAATACTAAATGTAATTGTAACTAGTATAAAATGTTATTTTAACATAATACAAAATGTTATTTCAACAAATCATATTATATATTTTAATACCAATTCAAATGTGTAATAACTACTAAATAAAGTGTAATAAGAACTAAGTGTAATAAAACTACACATATGACCAAATGTTACTCACCTTACCTTTCTGGATAGGTAGCTAAGGTACATTTGTGTTAGCACAACCAACAAATAATACCTAGTAGGTACCAAGTAAGCCCTGACTGGTTTCTGAAGGGTAGTAAGTAGGTCTTGCTTCATTCTTTTACAGGACACTGCATCAGAAGACACAAAGTCCGGTCCTGCTAGCCCAGCCACTACAAGCAGCACATCCAGCTGGATAGATGAGCATGCTGATGGGAAACAGTTATATGTAAGTTTGAATTAATTACCTACCTATCTTCATAAGGTAACCATAATAAATATTATACTGCTCACCTACAAAATTTCATGAAAATCTGATCAATTTTTTGTATCAATCATTGGACTGCAGGATGATCCCATAAAAATTTGGTGAAAATCTGATGAAGAAATTTAGAGATAGAGAAATTGAACTCATCAACAAACAACTGGTTTAAGGCAACTGAAGTTGGTTTTACCCCTTTTTTTAAGAGGAAATTATTTGTAATTTTTTTTTTCAAGATTCTAGTCATTATTTTTAAGCTTTCTTTACTTTTTTATTCTTTTATTTTAGAATATAGACATATGTCATAAAGCCCAGTGATAAAACAAATAGACAGAATGACTAAGCATTGCCATAGCAAATGGGGTTCATGAACACTCTTCGGGCTAGGAATCTCATAAATATTATTCACAATAAGAGTATAAGTACCTAACCAATATTCCCTTTTTATAGATTTCTGCTTCCGAGACTGAAGAGGAAGTTCCAAGTCCACAAGCCAAGAAAAAGAGAAAGGTATGTTTGCTACACATTAAACCTCACTACAGTAGGTTACCTATTTTTTTTGTTATCATTTCATGTTTTGAATTTAATTTTCCTCAGGTAGTTGATCTTAAATACATACTAACAAATAACAATTCTGGTGAACTGTGCTTAGCAACACTAAAAAAAAATAACAAATTGGACAGCAGAAGCCGCAACCTTTTAGTAAAGTCTGTTGTGCAATATTACTTAAAAGAATATGGCTCAATGAACAAATCAGACTTTGAGCAAATTGCAATAACAATAGAATCACAAATTACAACTGAGCATAAGGTACACCAACCTCGATTAACTTAGTAGTAACCTACTAGAAGTTGAAATTACTTACATATTATTTTTTACTTTCAGTGGTTGTAGCTAGCAGTTTTATTCTTTTTCAATTAAATAAGAGGTCCACTACCCATCATAGCAATTTAAATCGATTTTCAATTTAAATTTCTTGTCAATAAAAACTTGTATGTATTACCGTTTTTGTGAATTGCCAAAATAATAAAAAAACTAGGTTAAAAGCATGTTTCTTGTAGTGGTAGTTGTAGTAGAAGTAGTAGTCATGGTAGTAGTTGTCAAAGTATTGTATATTTCTTTTACCTTTTTTTTCTGTAATTTTTATTATTATTTTTTGTAAGTAATACTAAGTCAGCTTTGTTTTTTCTTCTTCGACAATTGGGCATGTTTATTACGGCCGCAGCTCTCATTCTCAAATGCTGAATATTTTGAACGATAAAAAATTATTGCGCGCTTCAAAAAATATTATCTATTTATTATAGCTATTTGATACTGATGATTAGATATTCTCAACAAACTTTTATTAAGTTAACTAGTAATTTAGGACAAAAATATATACATCCCAAATTAAAACCTCTAAAAAACGTATATTTGGACAAACAATGAGTGACTAAAATTCATTCAAACTTTACTAACTTTTCATTTTAATTACAGGAAACATACTATATACCGAGCCAAAAATATGGACATGGCAAATATATTCCTGCAAGGGGAAAATTAGTTGACAAATACAACAACGAGAAGAGAAAATGGCGAAGCCTTGGGATCATAGAGCGACGTCAAGAACGTAAAGCAGACACGACAGAAATACTAAATAAGGGAATAGACGAAGATCAAGACAGTAAGTAGTTATTACATTAAGTACCTACTCACACAAATTTATACCTACTTGCACACTAAGGACATAATAATAATTTATATAATTTACAGTACCCCTTGAAGAATTTGAGGAACATAAAATTTGGTTGAAATTTAATAAAGAGCCACTAAATAAAATACTAGAAAAATGGAAAGAAACGTCTAGACGCCGGTTACAAGAATTAAACACGGACAAATATAAAACTGTACGAGAAGTTCTCGAGCAGTGGCCTTCATATAAGCTTAGCGTTGGCTTCAAATTGGTAAGTTTCGGTTTTTTTTTAACTAATACACGCTTAAAATCAGGCGATATGGTGATCTAACGCAAGCCCACAAAACCCTGAAAAAATGTACATTACGAGTATCAGTATTACCTCTGATATTACCAAGCCGGGATGGTCATTGAACTCACCATTGTTAGCAACTTTTTACTCGCACCTAGTTCTCTTTATTTATATTGATTGGTGTTATTTTATTGTGAAGTATCATTGCTTATACTCTTATGCATACGTTTTAAAAGCGATTTAAAATCTAGTCCATGCTATAAAGTGTTTTGTGAAAACGACACAAAGTGCGTATTAGCTATAACAGGCTTAAAAGATGTTTCAGTATGAGACTTACGGTCTCATACTGAAACGTCTACTGAAATCTAGTACTTATTTATCAAGTTTTTTGTTTGTCATTCTTCAATACCTGACGTCTTCGGCCACAGACTAGTGTGTCATCACATACGTCATGGTGCTTTAAGTGTCTATTTATTTATTGAACACCAACATAATATACTATTACAATCACAACAATAATTCATTTCAATTTACATGCTAAGTATCATTACAATTATAGTTGAAGACTACATTCAATCTATAATCTCAATGCTTCGAAATCGTGTTTTTTTTTTTTAGATTGAAGTGGATTTCAACCAAAAATTTCCAGATAACGAAATATCGTTATATAAAAAATGGCCCGAGTACATTGAAAAAGCATTGCCGGTATACAAGGAATTAAAAGGGGCAAAAGAATACATTGATATTTTGGATAATGATCCAAGTGAAGGTTTGTTTAATAATATATAGTAGATTGTATCACTAGGGAGTAAAAGAACGAAGCGAAGGGTTTCAAACTAATATATGAAAGGGATTCAATACTTCGCGTCATTGCCCGAAGAAAAATATTATTTAACGACCGAGTGTTAAGGGGGATGGGCCAACCCAAAGTTGCCTAAAGATGGCGCCAGAATCACTTTTATATAAAATGTTGTTTTACGACATGGATTGCAAATTAAATTTGAAGTAGATCATAAATCGACATAATGTACCGGTACCGGTGGTGTGGTGGTGTGGGCAGTGTTAATTGCCCATATTTTCTATTGTTTATCGAACATGTTAGGTGCTTAGATATCTAGGTTTATAATACTTATTATTTGCATACTATTAGTATTAAGCAATGTTAGCTAATGATGAACATATTTTTTTTCAGATGTAAGGGACTATTGTCTTGCCACTCTGATTGGCCACAAAATTATACCTACATTAAATGTGACAACGCCGAAGCGTGACGGAAAGATAACTAAATACAAACCGTCTATCACGGAATCTAAGAAAGCATTCATTCTACATGTAAAGGTATGTTGGATAATCTTGGGTGTTTTATTGTGTTTGATTCTACACAACTACATTAATAATAATTTATAGCACTGTGTGACCTAAACCCGCATTCGACGCACGCTTTTCCGTGACTTAAGTAGTCTATTATTGCACGGCGTTTAGCTCACTCGCTGCGCTCGGGTGCTAATTTCACGCCGTGCAATAATGTACTACTTTAGGCACACGTATAGTAATGTACTATTTTAACATTAATTTGAACATTAAATAAATAAAATTATTTTAATTTGAAGAATGACAGCGAAGTAATCACACAACTGGACAGCTGCAGAAAGGCACAATTGGAAAAAGGATTGCGATGCCAACCCCTAATCATCGTTGTTGGAGCATCCGAGGACAAACTACAAGGTTTTTATGTGTCATGTGATGAAGTGTTGTACAAGCTGGACAGTTTTTTGAAGTCTTTAGATGTATGCTTCAAAATGTTTCACTGCCTAAACGCTGAATACCCCCAAGAAGCTGTACAAATATGGACATTCATACAAAAATATTTTTATAGCATCGACTTAAAATCCGACAAAAAACTGTCTGGAGTTCTTTCATTTATGTCTGACTTACAATAATAGTATATCAACTTAACAAAAAATGTATCGGTGCTTTATATGTCACGATTTCGTAGAAAGTTACAAAATCCTATTAGCACACTTCGATTTTTATCATAATCTAGGCCCTAACGCTATTTATTGCTGCGCTCAGCTTAATTGCAGGCGTGAATTCCAAAACCAGAGGTCTTTTAGGCGCCATTTGATATCCCATCACACCAACACAGAAATTGCATCAAATTTTGCTGAACGTGATGCGATAAATAATAGTTTGGCCGAAAATATTCCTAGCAGTTGTCATAGTCCTGTTTCCAATAGTGGTAGTGAAGATTTGGTCAAACTGTCGAATAACTTACGCAAAGAATCTTTAGAAACTGCTAAAAGTATATTACATAAATCAGCTGCCACATTGGCACTCACACTCTATAGTGATGCAGAACTTAACCGCAAAACTGCTCAGAGGGTAATTGATAACATTGAAGTGCACGTTACTCAAGTGATAGGCGAGGTACTTAAAAACATATTACCTAAGACTATTGTTCTAGATCAAACTGAAGTAGAAAATATTTGCGAGCTAATTTCAAGTCCATTCACTGACGTCAGTAAATATCATCAAATTATCAAATATTTTTCAGACATCGATTGCTATATCCCTCCTGAAAAATTTACAATTCATGAAGGTCTTTCTACAGATATTAACTCTACACCATTACTGCAGCCAAAAGCGTGCACTGGTGCTAAAGTGTTACTGAGATCTGTCATAAAAAAGATTTTGGAATTGCCAAATTTTTATAAATTTATTACTGATCCAATAAATAACAATGATGGTCGTGATATTCCAAACTTTAGTCATAGCTCTATTTGGCGAAAGAAAATTGCGCACCACAATGGAAGACTCTGCTGTCCACTATTCTTATATTTTGATGAATTTGAATGCAATAATCCGCTGGGCAGTCACAGTGGTGAACACTCTATATCTGCTGTGTATTATCAATTTCCTACAATCCCACCTGAATACCTCTCATTACTAGATAACATTTTTGTTGCAAGTCTATTTAAATCCAATTATAAAATATATGGCAACTATTCAGCATTTTACGATCTCATAAATGAATTAAAACATTTAGAAAAAGAGGGTATTGAAATCAATACACCTGAAAATGGTAGCGTCAAAGTTTACTTTCTACTTGGTATGATTTTAGGTGATAACCTAGGTTTAAACACAATCCTTGGATATTCCAAATCGTTCAGCAGTAATTACTATTGTAGAATATGTAAAGCTCACAAATCTATTATGCATATACAATCAAAGCAAGATGATGCTTTACTAAGAACATATGAAAATTATTTAGAAGACGTTGCAAAAAATAACGTAACAGAAACCGGCATTAACGAAAACTGTTGTTTTAACAATATACCCAGTTTTCACGTTGTAGACAACTGCAGTGTAGATATAATGCACGATATTTATGAAGGGGTGTGCCATTATGATTTAGCTCATATACTTTTGTATTACACAGATACATTACGCATTTTTGATCTCCGTACTGTTAATAATCGATTGAAGTTATTTGACTACTCAGTTACTGAACAAAATAATATGTCAGTTTGCATAAAACGAGAACATTTGACGCAACGAAAATTTAAAATGTCAGCTACAGAAATGATGGCATTCGTTCACTTGTTTCCTTTATTAATAGGAGATTTAGTTCCCGGTGACGATTTAGTTTGGCAATTTTTAATAATTCTATTAAAAATAATTGATATTATCTTGCGTAACATTGTTGATTCTCCTACAGTAATAATGTTGGAGTCCTTGATATCCGAACACCATCAAAATTATGTAACTCTTTTCAATGATAACTTAAAACCAAAGCATCACTTCATGGTACATTACCCGCATATTATCAGACAAGTAGGTTCACTCAGGCAATTGTGGTGCATGCGATTTGAAGCCAAACACAAAGTTTTGAAAAATACTGCATCCAATACAACTTCTAGGGTAAATATAGCCCTGACATTGCTAATTAAAGAACAACTCGCATTTGCACGCAGACTTTTTGTTAGAGACGGCTTGGAGTTAAGGTTAGAATTCGGGACAGAGAATTCAAATGAATCCCCCATTGACATGTCACAAATTATCGATAGCTGCAACGACGTTGATTTAAGTTGCAGTTTTCAATGGATACGTTACAAAGGTACAAAATATGTTCCAGGAATGACAATCGTTACAACTAACGAAGATGATTTTCTGTTTTATAAGTTAAATTGTATTTTACGATCGAAATCATCATTGAATGTATATTTTATGTGTAAAAGGTTGAATTGCTCCGGCTTTAATGATCACTTTCAAGCCTACTGTATACATGGTGAAAACGATACCAGGATTTTATTAAAGCCAGATAATTTAATTATATGTCCTACTACAACCCATGTTATTGCCACAGGCGAATCATATTGTCGATTTAATTATTTTTAATTTCATTATTAAGTATAGGTTAATAGTAAGGCCAATTGAAGTGATTACTCAGATATAATTACGGGGTGTATCTCGTAGAATAGACGACTAACATATTCTAGGATATCCCTGTACTCATAATTACGAAAAACTTCACTATGGGGCCAACCCAGAAACACGAAAAATTCCATACATTTCGTCGACGGTGATTAATGTTTTTCTATGAAACAGCAGATTTATTTTTGGTTTTCAGGGTTGGCCCCATACTAAAAATTGTTCGTAATTATGAGTAAAGGGGTAGAATATGTCTGTGGTCAAGAGACATATTATACCCTGTATATTTAAGATAGACGCAGATTAGGCCGGGTCGCATCGCAAAAATCCGCCATCATCATTCGGCGCAAAAATCCGCCGCGATGCGACCCGGCCTAATCTCCGCCTACTTTTAATGTCAATTAAAATTGTAATTTACGTTCGAAATCACCTTTGTGTATAAATATTCAATTGCTACAGCTTAAATAATCACTTTCAAACCTACTGTATTCACGGTGTATAATTAATGTTGATACTAATTCTGATTAATAAATATGCATGTTCTAACTTCATAATGTTTCTTTTATTTCCTACTTAGGTTTGTATTCAGGTTTTTTTGAACTGCTAATCAAATTAGTTTTTTCGAAAGGTAACTTTTGTTAATTTTTCTGTACATTTCTGTATTAATTATTTTTTTGTATTATTACTTAATACTTTGTGTTATCTACCATAGTACTTTAGCTGCTTTTGTAGATTTTACCATAAACTTTTTTATTTAACTAATCAATCTACTCATATATAAGACTTTTATACCCCTTATGTTTGTGCGTTTCCTATTTTACTTGCGCATTTAAACATGTTTGAATATGTTTAAATGCGCAAGATAGGAAACGCGCGAATATAATATGGGTCTTACAAAAGTTTATAGTAAGATGTTATAAATTAAATTAAGTACTTTAGTAGTTAATACAAAACAAGTCTGGTAAATACTAAACAAGTTTATAGTAAAATTAACAAAAGTGGTCAAATTTCTCTGATAGATAATACAAAACTTGAGGGTAGATAATATAAAACAAGTCTAGTAGTAGTTACTAAAGTTTATGGTAAAATCTACAAAAGCAGTTACAGTTCTTTGGTAGATAACACAAAACTAGTCTTCTAAAAAATACAATAGTTCATAGTAGAAGTAACGAAAGTAATTTAATGACTTTGATAGATAGTACAAAACTTTTAGGTTCATTATACAATGCTTATCTAGTAAAAATCAATAAAGTTCATGGTAAAATCTACAAAAGCCATTTCAGATTTTGGTACATAATACAAAACTAGTCTTGTAAAAAATACAATAGTTAATAGTAAAATTAACAAAAGTAATTCAATTACTTTGATAGATAGTTCAAAACTTAGGTTCATTATACAATGATTGTCTAGTAAAAATCAATAAAGTTCATAGTAGAATCTACCAAAGCAATTTCAGATTTTTGGTAGAAAATACAAAACTAGTCTTGTAAAAAATACAGTAGTTCATAGTAAAATTAACGATAGTAATTCAATTACGTTGATAGATAGTACAAAACGTTTAGGTTCATTCTACAATGCTTGTCTAGTAAAAATCAATAAAGTTAATGGTAGAATCTACAAAAGCAATTTAAGTTTTTGGTAGATAGTACAAAACTTGTCTAGTATAAATTACCGAAGTTTATTGTAGAATTAACGTTAGCAATAAAAATACTTTGATAGATACTACACTGTCTAAAGGTTGATAAGACAAAACGTCTCTGGTATTGAATATCAAAGTTTGTTGTGGAATCTACAAGATCAATTGAAGTTCTTTTGCAGATAGTATAATGCCTTTTGGTAAAGAACACAAAGGCTTTCTGGTAAAAAGTACCAAAGTTCATAGTAGAAATGACTTGAGTAACAAAATTACTTTGATAGTTATTACAAAACCTAAAAGTAGATAAAACAAGACTTCTCTGGTATAAAATAGCAAAGTTTGTGACAATCTACAAAAGCTTTACGTTAAAAAATACCAAATTTCTTTGGTGTATATTACAAAACTAGTATAGTAAAAAAATTTTTGCAAATAGAGTACTTTGGTGAATATTACAAAACAAGTATATTAAAAAAATTTTTGCAAATAACTAAATTACTTTGGTAATATTTTATACCGAACTGCTTTGGTAATTAATAACCCACGCTGCTCGGTAACATTTACTAAACCACTTTCGTGACTAGCCTACCGTCGCCGTTTGGTTAAACCAACTTAAGTCAGCGGTAGGACCCCATTTAAACGTGAAATTTGGTAAGATTTACTCGGAATCTGGTAAATCCAACCAACTTATTTTTTCAGTGTATCTTGCATACAATTTATATCAGAATGTATAATAATATTAGAGATTACCTACTAAGTCTTAGTCTGTTGGTGTTTCTAAAATAAATAAATAAAACATCAAAATTTCGTGTAAAGCGATGTTTCCTTCAATATTCTAGAATGACATCACCGTCTAACATGTCGCGTCCTTGCTACGGAGACGTCTAAATCTCTAAATACATAATTGACACAACGTTGATCCCTTAACACCCAGATTGCCTCAATATGGGACACAATCGATCCCTGGGGAGGCTGGGGATCTCTCTTGCTCTGCATCGGATAGATTGGTTTAAGGCGAATACTGTCGGTATAGAAAACACAAATAACCGACTTCAGAATGCGCAATTTTGTTTTTAAAATCAAACTACTGAACAGATTTTGTATACTGGACAATTTCTGTGGGACCAATTAACAAGTACCAATATTCTTTCATAAAAAGAATCATTTCATATTACAAAAAAAAGAAATGTAACTGAATTGTTTACCTCCTTTTTACTCGACTGCGTAAGAAGGAAAGTTATGTTTTTCGACTGTATGTATGTTTATAAATGACCGCCTACAGCCTAACCGGCTTGACCGATTTTGATGTGCGTGGTATCATTATTTAATATCATAGGCTATATTTTTTTTAATATATCTCTCGCAAAAAATAAAAAATGTGTTTTTTTTTTATTCTAACTTCCGACGAACTTTTTCGTAATAAACAAGTAATTTTACTAGAAGTATTCGAAATAATGCGCATTAATAATCTTTTACAGCAAATTCACGCATACTTTCTCACAAAAACATACACTCAACAGCGTATCGAGCGCAACTAAATTATAAATTATAAGTACTACTACAACACAACGCAGCGCAACTAAATTATAAGTATAAGTAGGTATATACTACAAAAATAGCTTTTCTACAGTCGGGTATTTTGTTATTTTTTAATATAGTAACTTGTTGAGATAGGTAAAAAGAACAAGTGACTAGTAGGTGTGGTAATAGCAGATTGTTACAGAAGGGTCGAAAGTAACCTATTTAGACACTAAATGGTTAGAGAGGGCGCCAATATTTCGAGTGCCAAAATAGGTCTTTCACCCGAGGTATAAACACTCTGCTTTTCATTTCGAATATAAGGAAAGTAGACAAAATTCACGGCTCAAAAATCAAAACTAAAAACTCTAAATTACTCATTAAACTCATTAAAACACGGACCAGAAAAAGAAGGAAAAAAAATCGACATGGTTCAATATAAATGTAAAAAATGGAACGTGATTTTCAATAATTTGACATTACCTATCAATAGCGCATAGAACTGTACAATTCTCAGCATTTGATGGTATATTTTATGTGACATTGGCGGAGTCATGAAGTGAAACACCTTCGTAAAAGCCATAAAACCAAAAGTTGAAGTTGAACAATTTGACAGCACGGAAAAACCGATTCTCCCTAGGGACGAAAAGTAGTGTTTTCGGCCCCGTGTACACGCAAATTCAAGTATACTTTCCACGTATGAGAAATGAATAGTAGATCGTTATACAAGGGGCTAAAAAGACCCATTGTAACGAGGTAGATTTTTACTCCCGATCTTTAGCGAGGGAGTACAGAGAAACCGAGTTACAATGGGTTTTTAGCGCCGTGTGTTACACTCTACTTTACACTACGATTTCGAGAAAATAAAATAATCCAATACAATAATTCAAAGTTTATTTTATTAAAAATGAAATGTACAAATTTGTACAATTCTGGATATTTAACGAGATGTTTGCAAAGAGAATGTAAATATACTCCAAAGAGATTATTCTACTTTTGAATAAAGACTGTTTCGTTTATGTAGGCTCTTTGGTAACAGATAAAAATTAAAAAATATACTTTTTCCTCTAGAGCAAAATATGCTATTTTTCCTCGCTCTAGTACCTACGCTACAGTGACGGTTTTTGAGCAAGAGGAGTGATAAAATATTAATATCGTGTTTGATGTTTTATTAGTATTAGGCACTTGACCACCAAGCCACCACACAGCTGGCGGCCCATGATGACATTTTAGGGTTCCGTAGTCAACAAGGAACGCAAGTGTCGCAATGTCCGTCTTTCAATGGCTTACCTCGTTCATTACCAGAAAGTTGTTATTTGCCATTGGTATAAAATGACAATTATACCGAATAAGTGATGTAATTGAGATGCAATTTTTATTTTACCCCTTCGTGTAAATTGGAGGTCATTTATTTTCTCGTCTAGGTATCCCATAAGTGGGATGTGTAACTGGATAGTTAATTCAAATATTCATATAATCAGATTTGACAGAATATTGAAATAAGCGTTAGTAGTGAAAATACATTACTCATTGAAATGAAGAAAAATACTTACGTACATTTCACATAAAAATGGAGAGACAGACTTACAATACTTTAATATTTATAGCAACAAAATTCTACTGCTATCGTTGCCGATCTGAATATAACGTATTACATTCATCCGTACAAACAAACAACCCCGGCAATGTTGATTATTAATCATAGCGAGCGCAGCCGCGGGGCGCGCTAGTTTTCCCACAAGATGGCGCGCATTATAAACGACATCCGTTTCCGGCGCACATCTTATAGAGATATCTGAACACAGATTTATTATGTATATATTAGAAAATAATCGTGTAAAAATGTACTACCTAAGTATACATTTGTAATGGTAATCTATATATAATCCGAAATACGTTTGTTTGAATCTCACTTTCACAAAATATCACTAACGCTATCTTCATTTTTGAGCAGTGGGGTAAAAAATGGCGCCTAGTGCGTGTTTTTCATCTAAAACATAATGTATTGCTTCCATGGTACGCAATATGTGATAATCTTCCTTATCGATCTCCGAATGATATAGCGTATGTACTATACATATATATATAACACCAGCAGCCAACAGAAAACAATACTTGCTACGTAGAACTTATGATCTAATTTCGCACGTCACCCCTTGACCTAGAAAACAGAGGTCGTATTCATTTGAGACAGGGACGCACTCGGAGCGAACTGTTTTTGGGTGACGGACGTGACGCCATTTGTGAAGGCATGACGTGCAATTTAATATCATTACTTTTTTTCAAATTAATGTGTTATTTACTCGATTGCGTAATATGGAGGGTTTTTCGTGTATGTATGTATACATTATATTATAACGGTGTATCAGGTGTATGTGTATGTAAGTACATACGAGTAAGTCAGTCTTTCTAGTGTGTGTGTGTGTGTGTGTGTGTGTGTGTGTGTGAGAGAGAGAGAGAGTGTTAATGAGTATGTGTGTGTTGGACAACTAATTAAATCTTGCAATGTTAAAAATCACAGCTGCTATTGGTTACCAGTCCATTATTGGTGGATTTAATGGTTGTTTGGTTGTTTAAAGTCTACAATGATCGAGTGCGTTGTCCCGCTTACACATTTCCACATTTTAAGTTATGTATCTACATAATGTATTTACAACAAAACGAACGATATTATTATTGAGAATAATTATGATTCTTAGTCACTATTAAACTTATTCATAAATAAACGTGTTGTAATCGCATTTTAGTCCGAATATAATGTTTTGTTCCGTTTTCGCTCGTAAGAATTCTCAAGTGACAAAATGTGACAGAAGACTTTGTTGTATAAAATGAATATATAATTTTATTAGGCTATTATTGTACACGTGTTTATGAATAAGACAGTGAATAATAAATTCCAACCACATAATTTTAATAACCATTCATTTATTACTGGTAGTAGTTAAATAACATACAATTCTACTTATGTCGCTTTCCATATAAAAATAAAAGCCATCCATCTTAATTACCGTCTTCATGTACAACGGGCTATAGAAGCAATAAAACAAAAAGAGCAAATTAATTAATTACATCGTAAGGCCGCGTGCACACCGGCTGACTGTCACGTAATTTTGTTAGACGTGACGTACGAGCGTGACGCAACGTGTTACGGAGGACTGACATGTCCAGAACTCGTGGCATTTGAAATGTTCTAAGTCATACTTATAGAACATTTTTACACTATTTGTGAGTTATCATTATTTACTAGCTATTGTTTAGCAGTTTCACCCGCTTAGTGATGTAACGGTGATGCTGTTATATACTAAGTCCTTCTCCAGCTTCTAAACAATCCATGTGCCAAATGTTGTAACGATCAACGGTTTAGCTGTGAAAAGGTAACAAACAAACGAGTTATTTTATAATATTGACAAGGACAAGGAAGTAAACATACGCAATTGAATTCAATATTATTTGGAGAAAGTAATGGTCCATAATATAAATAAATTATTGTTTTTAGGGTTCCGTATAGGATCACTTTGTTGTCCGTCTATCCATCCGTCTGTCTGGGTCAAGACCTTTATCTCGGGAACGCGTGAAGGTATAGAGTTGAAATTAAAACCATATACGCAGATCCATAGTATCTTGCTGCAGAAAAAAAAAGTAAAATTTCTCAGTTTTCGTAAAAAAATAGTTACAGCCGAATATGTCGTAAAAAACGCACATTTCGACACTCACAGACGAATCAAAACCTATAGGGTACTTCCCGTTGACCTCGAACTCTGAAATTTGGCAAGAAGCATTGTGTTAGAGTACATATATAGGAAAAAACCGAAAACTGGTAACTTTTCATTTGATCACAAAAAAATTGTGTCTCTATGCAAGGAATGAGGGCTGCCTCAAACGTTCGCTCGCTCGGATCCGAGTGGTGAGCAAGGAATGTGTTAAATATTTTTACGATGTATATTTTTCGGTTTATGAAGGAAAATATAAAAAAATATGATAATAATATGATTTCCCCCTTTTATTTAGCTTGTCCGGAACCCTCGGTGGGCGAGTCTGACTAGCACTTGTCCGGTTTTTTTTTTAGGTTTGCTATTCATTGAAATTAAATAACTTTTAACGAACACTTCGCACATACTTACAGGTAAGACTGTCTTGTCTTGGGTACCCATGACTACGGGTAGTTCGAAACGTCGTCTTACATTTATTTAAATTATAGACGTTAAATACGTTTTAGGGATAAATGCAATTGTATTAAATTAATTTGTTAAACATTTGTATATACAATATTTTGTCTTACCTAATTATAGCAAAACCGATACGTTAAGCAGCTTAGAATTACCTAGAACTAGTTCTAGGTAATTAAATTTAGTACAGAGATAGCGGAAATCTAGAAAATACATATGCTACATTTCTACACCATTTTACCGCGAGACATAGTTAGTAATTTCTATTGTTCTTGCGATATATAAATATTTTGCAACAAACAATAATGAAAATAACTCGTTCGTTGTTTATTTTGCACAGTAATATTCAATCTCTGTTCGCCTCGGCATCCTCCCCCTTGCAGAGATTGTTTGGGTTTGCGCAAATTGACAGCTGATGCCACAGCTGTTTTTGTTATGAAATCTATTTCCTGAGACTAGTGAGAAGGGGAGAAATAATTGGTAAGACTTCATTTATTTTTTCTGCAGGCTATAAAAACTGCTTGTGATTTGTAGTAACTTTTTATTAATCTTACATAGAACATTATTTACATAGACATTCATTATATAAAAAAAGTTCTGATTTAAAAAAAAAAAACCTACGTGATACTTTTTTCTTAGTAATAACTAAATTTTACTGAATTTATAGAACATTTAAAATGAAAAACACAAAATTAAATATGTACAATATTACAGAAAAAAAACATACAAAAATCGTTTAATTGTTTATCTAATGTACATAATATTGTGTTAAATATTTATTTCATTCATCACAATATTATTTCAATTATTTAGATGAAGATCATACATAACATGTAAACAAATGTTATTAATGTTCATAAATCCTTTTTTTATTTCAATAAAGTTATACTTACAACAAAGTTACTTTATTATACATTCTTATTAATTGTTTCATAGTTTTACAAGAGCCTCAATTTTAGTTGTTTGGCTGTTCGCTCTAATTTGTCACATTGTGTCAAAAATCCACATTTAGCCATCTATTGTGCACTACTCGCAACACTCGTAAGGTGGGGGTACGCAAGGGGTGGTTTTTGTGTCAGGGGGAGGTGGCACCCAGCGGCACCCCTCGTTAGCAGGGGCGGACACCCACCACCCTTTGTGCGTACACGAATTGGCCGCCTTCCTTGATTCTCGATTTTTGTCGGATATTCTTAAAATTTGGTTTTTTGTAAGACGCTGTAACTTGTGTTAAAGTATTTTATTTACAAGTCTCGTTTCTAATTAAGCACGTTAATAAGAAGATTTGCCTGATCTCGGGTCGGTACGAGACTCTCCTTTGTGAAAAGAATTTATCAGGCATTAATTAAATAAGTACAAGCTTGTTCTCGTTCTTAAAAAATACTTCACAGAAACCTTTCTTCTTATTTTTACTTATTCTGACTATAAGATATTTTATTTTCAGAAAGAGCAGCTATTGTATTAATACAAAATATTTATTCAGTGTAACTATACTGAAAGCTTTAATCTGTATAAGTGACTGACTATACCTACAACTTCGTATGCACTACTACAATATGTAAACTACGTCGTACAAATCTGTTCGTATATTGTCAACTAGAAATCATAGGTAATTGTCAAACTTCACTTGTTTTGTTAGTTTGATTTTCAAATAAACGAAACTAATATTTTTAATACAAATTAATATAATAATTTGTATAGATATATCCATAATGTATGGAAATACCTATAGATTAAAATCCTTTTATGAGTCTCGTCTCGTATATTTTAAGCACCGAAGTGTGTGCCAAACGCAGGCGGTTAACGGCCTCTTCCCTCTGCCCGGTCCACTTAAACATCACATGTGTTTTTGATTACACGTGACGTACTCTCGAGCACGTCACTGACGTAATAAGTCTCACAGTGTGTGCGCTGGCTAATTTTAACTTTAATTGACGTTTATCTATTGACTTTTATGCCATATAGTTTATACACGTATTATTTTAAGTTAATTACTAGTATTTGATTTTAGAATTCATTTTATGTACGTAATTAACCTAAAAAAGAAAGGAGATACTTTTTAATGTGAAACATTTATTGGCACGCCTTGGCAGTAGAACCTATTTGTAGGCTGAGACGAAAAGTGGCATGACGCTCTTTCATGCTGTCATGCTCCCACTACGTCACCAGTCTTGACTCCCTTTTGTGTTTGTGAGCTTTATACATGTCGTTACTTCTATCTGTGAGTTGTATTCAACTATACATTGACCAGTTGACTGCTCGTACACGAACTTTGTATATCTGTCAATATTACCATTTGTTTCATATCAACCGGGCGTACCGACATTGACGACCAACTTTTTAACTGACTTTAAAAAAGAGGTTTTTATGTAAACTTACATCAAATTTCACAGAAAAAACTGAAATACAGGTCCAGCTTCATAGAACACAAGTTGCTTACTTATCGCTTGCTCGTTCTTTGAAAAGAAATTCTAATAAACTTTTCTACCCAATAAATTAAGAATATTACACAAAATATAAAAGAATCCACGTAACACTTTCTCATTCAACCTCCAGCGATCCAGTAAAGTATAATGTAGCTGGCAACCCCGCACACCCGGTCCGAAAAACAATTTTTGTAAGCCCGACCAAGAGAAAAATTTGTAGGCGACAATTTTTCCAGCACTTTTTGTAATTTGATGAATTTCGTGCAGGAAATTTTAGACGCTTTTTTGCAGAATTACTTCATCTGGCGTCCCACTTTTGTATGAATATCCTTTTTGTTGCGAATCATTTACGAAATTAAAAATATTTCTTTGAAGCCCGCGTCCTGTTTGCATATGGAAATAACTGAAAATAATCTAAAAAAGAAAATAAAATACATTATGTATCTAGACATGATGTTTTAAATAAAAGTGTATAAATTGCAAATTTCAATTCTAAAGGAAATTAGGTTATCACGCAACCTGCACAATTTCCTACGAAAAACAATAAGTAGCTTTCAAAACACATTTAAAATGTATATACTTATATATATATACCATTTTAAAATTGTATATATATATATATATATATATATATATATATATATATACCATTGCAACAATAAACAATTTACTGCATCTTATAATAGAAGTAGGTAGGAATTTCTAAGCCATGGTTGCAAGCCTTGTTTACTTGAAATTTCATTACGTCCTTATTACGTAATTTTTAACACGCTTTTATTAGGTCGACCTGTATGTCACTAACTATGTAATGAAATCTAAGGTAACTAATTTAACTATCTTCCAAGGATCGAAGCGTCATGAAAATTGGCAGCTGTATGTAGTTCTGATGACAATACAATAATATGGTACTGTCGAACTGATCTGATGATGGAGCCGGAAGATATGAACTAGAACTTCATGATGGAACATCGTATCATAGCTGTGTTTGGATTTTTTTAGAAAAGTCTTATAATGAACTTTGACCACAATAATTTGTAGCGTGTTTTTTAGTTTTTTAACCTGTAATTTATTATAGATTTGATCATCATAATCATCTCAGCGATAAAGAGACCACTGCTGGACATAGGCCGGTTTTTTCAGTTTTTTAAACTTAAGTTATTATTTTCGTTTATTTGTGGTACCCCTAGCCAGGGCCTGACCTAGGGTCGCCGGCAATTGATTCAATTAAGCTCAGTCCCGCGCGTCGCCGCTCGAGGCGGTTCGTTGCCCACGTCACAGATATACATAGATTGATGGAATAGTCACAGCCAGCAATCGAACATTATAATCGTACGAGTCACGACTACTTTGAGTCCATGTTTTATTATGACTATGAATTCAATAAGGGGTTTTTCAAAGAAATCCAATGAAGGAATGAAGATGGAAGATCCATGCTCATCACACAAATGTTTGCCCTGGGTGGGGATTGAACCCACGACCTTTCAGTTCAGCAGGTAGACGTAAACACACTACCAACTGAGCCACAAGGCCAGTCCATTGACTATTCCATTCCATAGAATATTCCATTGACAATGTCATAGATTGTTAAAAAAAACACGTCTGATGAGACTCAAATCACGCACGTCAACTAGTAGACAAAATTATATCACATGCGAACATAAACTTATGGACAAACTATTACAATATAGTGCTAAATTAACATTATACAGGACCCACAAAATCTTAATATTAACACATACCTACTTAATTAACGGATAAAAACAATTTAGTCAAATCATAATCTCTTTTTCAAAAATGTATCTGAGCGCCTGATAGATGCGACGCGTGACCAAAATGCTGGCGCGTATCTGGCCCAACGCATAAGCATTGCCATTCAACGCGGCAATGCGGGTAGCATGCTGGGTACGCTGCCAACTGGTAGTGGGTTTGAGCATTTGGATTATCTTTGGACGTTTATCGATCTGGGGTAATCGATATGCTTTTTGTCTAGTAGTTTAGTTAGTTGAGTCAAATCATTTTAATATAAATATCTTCTAGATCGACGAGATACATGCTACACCGTCGTCGGTAATATCAGAACAGAACAATAATACATGAGGCGAGTTGGTGGCTAAAATCGATTAACTTGGAATTTTCAAGGCTAGAGTGAATAAATATCTTCTAGATCGACGAGCTCCATCTTCGGCCACACCGACGCTTAACATCAGGCGAGTTAGTGGTCAATCGTAGATCTATCATGCACAAAAAAACTGGAATACTAACAAAAAGAAAACTCGTTCAATCAAAAACTAACACGTTGACACTTCAATTTGAGAGCCAAATTCAAAAAGCAATTAACAAATTATTTAATAACAAGTTGTTGGTAACAGGGTAACTCACGTTGTGTCCGTACAGTCCTAATTACGTCCCTGGCGTGATTGAATCAGCCGCTGCGCAAATTGAATTAACGTCGGTATTTCGTTTACCTAGGACTTGTCAGCTTTGTTGCAATTATTATTGAATCGTAAATATAGAGGAGAGTCCAAAAACATGTGTTTACAACATTATCAATAATACCTATTAATTTTAGGTTTTATTTAATTTAAACTGGCCCATGTCTGTAATCAAATCTTGTAAGTTAAATTTGACCCACTTCTGGTTGAAAACCCGGAAGTGGGTCAAATTCAACTTATAAGATTTAATTTGAACAAAAATTAATAGAGATGAAATTTTGTATATACATGTAAATTGGATGACCATACAATCCTATCCTAATCCTAACTAATATTATATAAAAACTTTTTACAAAAAAATTAAACCTCCGAAAAAATGAAAAGCATAAAATAAAAAACCTTTTTTATTTAACTTTAATAACTAAGTCCTTAAAGTAATGTAAGTGTATCTAAGTAATTTTGAGTCGGCGCCAGCGTGATACGTTTCGTTGCGAGTGGTCGTGCGGAGAGCGCATTTTTTGGAATGTCAATGTTTATTGCTGGAGATTTCATTGTTAATTTGATTTGGTTATTTCTTTAAATTTAAGGTAATTTTTGGCGCCGCCTCAAAATTACTTAGATATACTTACATTACTTAGGTAGTTATGGTAGTTATTAGTAAGGAGTTATTAAAGTTAAATAAAAAACGTTTATTATTTTATGCTTTTCAGTTTTTTCGAAGGTTTAATTTTTTTGTAAAAGGATTTATTTTATATTTTTTTGTAGCTTTAGTCTACTAATTACAACATGCTTAATTTTTGATTACTTTTAAAATAGCTACTACCTTATAATACACAACTCTGCATTAAAATCTGAGAGTGAACAACAAATGACCCCTATTTTCCCACCCTTAGGGTAAGATATTTTTTTAAAACTTATATGGAACCAACTTCGAGGAATACTCTATCTAATAAAAAAAGAATTATCAAAATCGGACTGCTCTGTAAAAAGTTATGCGTGCTCATACATTATAATCAGTGAGTGAACAATCAATCATCCCCTGTTTTCCTAACCTTAGGGTTGGTTTTTTTTTCCAAATTTATATGGTACCAATTTCGATGTATACCCTATCCAATAAAAAAAAACGTGTGGCACTCGGAGACTGCCGCGGTAAAGCTATTGCATAAAAAAAATTATCAACTTATGTAATTATAATTATTTATTTATTTTATTTATGCAGTATTCCTAACACCCCCCACTCCGACCGGCACAGCGGTGATACTTTTTAGGGTTCCGTACCCAAAGGGTAAAAACGGGACCCTATTACTAAGACTTCGCTGTCTGTCTGTCTGTCTGTCTGTCTGTCTGTCTCCAGGCTGTATCTCATAAACCGTGTTAGCTAGAAAGCTGAAATTTTCACAAATGATGTATTTCCGTTGCCGCTATAACAACAAATACTAAAAATAAAAAAAATAAAAATATTAAGGGGGGTCCCCATACAATAAACGTGTTTTTTTCGTATTTTTTTGCTCAATATTAAAAACGGTAACAGGTAGACGCTTCAAATTTTCACAGAATATTTACTTGTAAATTACCTTTCAAAATGAATAATTAAATAACAATAAAGTAAATATTAAAGGGGGGCTCCCATACAACAAACGTAATTTTTAAGCAATTTTTACTCGATTTTAATTAACAGGTAGAAACTTGAATATTTGTAAGTAAATATTTAGAAATATATTAACTATAAAAATAAATACCTAATCTAATACATAAAAACTCGCAAAATGAAAATAATCCGTGCATCTAAACGCGGTGCGAGCGCCGCGCCGCGGTGTGATGGTGGCGCGAGCGCGAGGCGGTTGCTAAGCAACGGCCGCGCGGGTAGCGGGGGAGGTAACATCACGGAGCGAACCATAACCGCGCGTATTCGCGCGAGCGTCGTCATGCTACCCGGATGTGTATCGAAAACCTACCTATAAGTTTGCAATTTACTACTTGGAATTTCGTTGATTTCTCGTTATTTTATAAACAGAACTAAACTTTGTAGTATTATAGATGATAGTACGGAACCCTTCGTGCGCGTGTCCGACTCGCACTTGGCCGATTTTTAGTTTTGCCATCTATCGATGAAAAGCAGAACTTTTAATGACTTTTTGAAATATCACGCTTGTCTGTTTAGTTCTGCAAATCGCCTCTAGGTGGCATTGGTTGTATCGGCGTTACTGCGTTAGGTCATTTTCGTTACGGAATTTCTGGATTCGGTCTCCACGCTCAAGGCCCGCGATAGAAGCTATGCAATAGCTTAAAAATTATCAAAATCGGACTACTCTGTAAAAAGTTATGCGTGATCATACATAAAAAAAATATACGCGGCGACTTGAGAACCTCCTCCATTTTTTCGTTGGTTAAAAAGCGAAAGTAACTCTGTCTGTCGTCTCTCTCTGTCTGTTTGTGACCTCTTCACGGCTAAATGACTGAACCAATCGGTATGAAATTCGGCAAATATTCTTTAGGACCTGGAGATGGACTTAGGCTATATTTTATAATCATCATCATCACCATGTTTCATTACTACCCGATATCCTGGGGTGGGCCACAGACCATTATGGGACGGGCCTAGCCCACCCGGCCAGACCTTATACAGACCCATGTTAAATACCTATTTCTCCATTCCGTATCTGATAATCTAGAAATGAAATATGTACACAATAAAATTACGAACAAAAATCAAATCTAGCGTTCAGTAAGCTCTAACGTTCACAAACCGATATTTACCACCAATAAATTTATCAAAATATACTGTAATACTGAAATACTCGTATTTTCAATATTCCCACAAAGGCACGCATAGGGCACGGTACAATAGGTATCTAGAATCTAGATTGATCGGCACGAAGCGGTATTTAGGTTCACTACTTAACCACTGATGCCACATTGAGGGAAACTCCCTCAAATTTGGCAGAATTTTAAAGTCCTGGGTAATTTATTTGTTTATTTATCATTGTGGGGAAGGAGTTTGGAGAGGAGAGAATATTGAAATTTAGCAACTTCTAACGGATTTTTCACGTATATATTACAATAATAATCGCGAAAATTTAAGAAATAATTTCGGAGGGAATAGTCTTGCAGGACAGACATTTTTAGAGGAAATATCTGATTTTTAAGGAATTCCTAGTTTTTGTTTTACTAAAACTGTAATCTTGGGGTGGTTGCTAGAGCGTATTTTTTTTAAAATAAACCATCTTTTTGTTTGGGGAGATCCTGACAAAAATTTGGGGGAAACGCGAGTCGTACATCTGGCAACACTGTACCTAACGTACCTACCCGTACCATTATTATGACATTCGCGTTAAATATCAGCGTAACTATTTAGGTTCTTCATATAGGTGCATAACTATGTTATTTTGACGTTATACACGAAATGCCAAGAGGTTAATTGCTCTAAACTCTGCCAAGTCTGAACTCTGCGATTTATATACGTGGGCGCCGTGTTTATTTACTATTTTGATATTTTTTGAACTACGAACATCACTTTTTTAATTAATAACCCTGTTCGGCAGTCGGGTAAAAATATGGCGAAAAGTTACGGTTGGACAGTGCCGGCGCAAAACCATCTCATTTTATGTGGGCAAGGGCAAGGCCGGGCGCGAGGCCCTCTAAAATTATATTAAATAAAAAAAGGTCAAAGGGGGGGGGGGGGGGGGGGAGGGGTCTAGGATCTTAAAGCTCACAGCAGCAGAGAGACAGATAAGTATGTGTATTTATATAGGCGAAATGTTTTAAAAAGAGTTTTTCTTCGTATATTTTCCTAATATTAGGTAAAATTTTAATGCCACAGTTTTTTTACAAAAGGGGTTATATTCATAGTTACTAATATTATAAAAGTAAGAGTAACTGTAGTCTGTACCTACATAATAATATTATGACGTCTGTCTCTCTGTCTTTTTGTAACCTCTTCACGGCTAAACCATTCGTTATGAAATTGGGCACAGAGATACTTTAAGACCTGGAGAAGTGCATAAGTGTCATAGGCAATATTTTATCACCATCATCGTTTTTTTTACTACTGCCGACACCGCGCAGCTAGATTATATAAATAAGTCTGTATGTCTGTAGATAGGAATATTCTTACGCCCGCACTTTACGTCGGTCAAGAATTACGCTTTTACGCTATCGTTTTATTTTACATCCTCACGAAGTCTCCACGGCTTTTCGAATGACTCATACTCCAAAAAAAACCCCTACCATTCGTTATCGGCTATAAAAATTTAATGATTCTTACGATAAAACGTGTTTTTTATTAAAAACATTAGGCTGGAGCTGCGCACTGCCGCACTCAACAACTCTTTGACGGGAACACATAACTCTTTAAGAGCTCGTTTAAGTACGTAAAATAACTAAACAGTTAACATTAGTACGGCCTAGGATGTTCAATAGCTTCTGACTTGACTGGCGTTAAAGTTTAGTAACCCTAGTACTAGTATCCATAAACAATATATATAGATAAGATTTGACCTAACAATGGTGCTTTTCAGCATCTTTCCTTGAGAGTTCGCCGGGTAAGCTGTGGTCTCATATCTAGTTTGCTGGTCATAAAACTAGTGTTTTGCAAATTATGAGTTTGCAAGCAAATACTCATCATGATATTAGCTACAAGAAGTCCACAGCTGGACATGGGGGACATATCCAAAAAATTGGCTGAAAGCAGCTGGCCCCTAAATATTAGGTATCGGTATTTTTAAGACTACATAATCTTTTGTCACAACTACATTATGACATAAGCCAGCACCTCGTCATTTTGACATCATAGCACTGACAGATGCCACCTTCCTCCTACGCACCACCCAAAAAATTGCCGACGATAAAGCATCTACAATCATGTTATCAATCATCAATATGCCTATAAGTTGAACAAGTATCTAATTTAAAATAAACTTGACCGAATAAAAGACCAATACACCCCTTCAAACATTCATCCGAAAAACAGTCTCCTTCTCGCGCAGTCCGGCAAGTGTCTCCGACATATAAGATAGGTCCGAAGGGCCACATTCCTGCAGCCCCATGGCAACCGCAAATGCGTGCGACACACGTGAACTTGACCCGCTTGTTGCCAGTACTGGCACACAATGACGTGTGCGCTGTCCACTCGCTCCACTCACTCGCACTAGTAGCGATGCATCGACACTTTTCGACACAAATATCACTTATGAAACCATTAAAATAAAACACATGAGCCTAAACTCGAGGATTTTATAAGTAGTAAGTTAAATAATAGTAGGTAATTGAAGAGTTTCATATCCATTTTCAGGATACGTCATCTCATCAAGCTCTTGTCTAGTCTGAAAGAGTTCCTAGCAACATAAACATATTTTGCGACAAAAACAACCACGACATACAAACACTCAAAAATAAACAAGTAGTTTTTGTTTGTAGTCGTTTTTGTCACAAACCAGTACCAACTCAGCATCAGCTGGTTAAGTTAACCAGCGCTGGTCTCACTATTTTTACCAACATGCATTAATAAAAGAAAATTCTACTAACATTAAAACATAATTTTGGCGAGGCAGCCGCATTCATCCCAATAAGGAAAAAAGCAAGATATTATAGTAAGTTGATATACTTAAGTTGCTTGAGCTTATCTCAACAATATGTTTTATTGTGCTATCATACAAATACAACCCAGCTAACCCTCCCTTCTCTTTTATTCCAGCCAAAAGAACTACACATCCCCATGGTCGTGGACGACGGTGACAGCGACGGGCGACTGACCGCGCGCACCGCGCGGGCCTGCGCCCGCGCAACCGCACTGAGCGCACGGGGGCTTCTGGAACGAGCGAGCTGGCTGGAGGTGAGACAAGACACTGGGAGACCGGAGGTTTCTGTCAACACTCACCACTTTACGAGGTTTCTATTTACTGTAATCGTTTTATGGACGATATTTCTAAGCGTTGTAGATACATCTATAGACTGTCAACTGTAAATATGTATATCTATAGACTGTGGATATATCTATGGACTGTAAACATATCTATAGACTGTGAATATATCTCTGGACTGTAGATATATCTGTGGATTGTAGAAATATAAACATTTCTAGAATCCATATAAGTACCTAGTTTCTACTATGATTTCTTACTTACTTACTTACTATGATTTCAAAAAATTGTAGATATTGAAATTTAACAAGTTTACATCGCATTCATCGCGTATATTTTACATGGTATTAAGATCTGACGTTTCAAACATTGAGCTTTTATGTACAAGCGATAAATCCGTAAAAAATTGTTTAATTCCAATGTATAACAATTGTGAAAAATGTATGCAAACATTAATATTGCATTATGTTACGAACGTTGTATTGTGTTTTCTATATATTGTAAATGTATCTATGGATTGTAGAAATGTCTATGGGTCACATAAATTTCTCAGAACTCGAGAGATTTTTAAAGGCTAGAGAGATTTCTCAAGATTTATTATTTTTAAAGACTATAGAGATATGTAAAGTGTGAGAAAATTTTTACGATCTTTCTACAAATTATTAATGTCTGTGGCCTATAAAAATATTTCTACGTTTGTAGAAGTTTCTATAGACTGTAGCTATTTCTATGGACTGTGCACTATCTTCTGGACTAAAAAGTTTAAAACGCTATAAAATAGCTTATGGAGGGTATGTTATTCTTTCAGGTTTACTGTCGAATGTTCTTGAACAATAATTTAGTAACGGGGGTTAGAATTAGTCATTCTCCAGTGACGGATTAAGGTTGCAGGAAAGTGTCCCCAAAAAGCTGTTTAGCTTAACGACTAGAAACAGGTGTGGATTATCGCGCTGGACTTTATGTGGGTTCACTTTAATATCCTTGACTTCGAGGCCAAACCACGTACCTGTTAAACTTTTAGTCCTTCAATAATAAAATTACTAACTTAGTACACTACCTACGGGTCCTAATGCTACACTAATATTAAACATTAAATAGTAAAATTTAAATATTTAAGCTATATTCATTTGGGTACATATCAATATCTATATTATTTACTCGCACTTGATCACCAACTTACTTGATTCGACGTTGCGGTGCACGAGTGCGATTACCTGGAAGAAACTGATTTATTCTTGATTTCAAAACATCCAGATTACACTTATCTAAAAAGATCCACAATTTATCAGCTATATTGTGTACTTACTCTTTACACTAGTGACTCTGCGAACAGTAGACCTGTTTACGCCATATAGTAAATATAGATGGATCGCGACGGGTTATAGTCTGGTCGACACCTGACTTTAAAAAAATGAATAGTTATTAGTCTGGAGCTTTTATCATTTCACAAAATTAATGAAAACATCAAAACTTTGAATTCATTGCGTCACAAGAAAATTCGACAGCAAACTTTAATTGAACCTAAATCTTAGAATGTTTATTCACAACCGTAATCATAATCACTTATTCATAATTATTCATATTACGTCGGTGAAGCTTTAATCTTTTTCTACTACCAATGTTAATTAATTAAGTCTTATAACGGTGTTTTAACAAGCGTAGCGGGATGAACACTCCTATATAAGTGAATTATGAACCAATGGTTGGAATTATTTTTATATTGAAATTGTTAATTGTTTCTCATGTCGATGCTTAGGTGCTAGGAGTGGTAAATTGTTTTAATTTATTCAATATGAAAACATGGAACAAATGCAAAGGGCACAATGAGTAGTGTCTCCGTGATGCCTTTTAACATAATTAAATATACAAAATAAGCCACCGCGTCTTGTATTCATATATTGTTTATATGGATATCTAGTACCTGTCATACACTACACAAGTACTATACAAATGTTATATCTTCAGAACCAGTAGTTTGGGCTCGTTGTCTGTTCGCCACTACGCTAGTCATTCCAGATAAAGCAAACTAAAACTAGAACAAGTCAGTTTAGAAAACTAAAAGACTTCCGATGTTAAATAGCTGTGGGTCAGCTTTCACAAAACAGCTAAGAATACTCTCGCCCTATTTCTGTTTAAAAGAAACTAATCAAAATCGCAGAAGAGAAGACGATGTCACAAAAAGGTGCACACGTCAAACTTATAACACTCCTCTTTTTGGGTCGGGGGTTAATTATAACTGTCAACAAAAATAATATTTTTGTACAATAGACGATTCAAGATACAAACAACATGAAGATATTTTCATTGTGTTGTTTATATATCTTAAAACTCTTGGCATGTGTAGGTAAGCGAGACAGAAAACATACTGCCTGCAGCGTTTTAACTTTTTATTCATGACATAACCTGTAATTGATTTATGGTTAACCTAACCTATCCCACTACGTTTGATAAATCAACACATGTGCACTTATAATCTGCATACTTCAGTATACCATACCTAAGTTTGTTTCCTCTATTTTAATAGTTTTGTAATAAGTCTACTGACAATATTTTGTTACCACCGTGATTGGGATGACGTCACATTTGACCTTTAGAACAATAACAACCTTCCCACGAATTTACTGAAAAACAAGAAGTGTTGTTACAAAACACACCAAAGCAAAGTTTAGTTTCTAACAACGTAAAACTGAATATTTTGTCTGCGAAGTGCATTGTGACGTATCCTGGTCACGGCGCCACCTTTGTTGACACTTGCCACGGTAACCTGTTGCCTACATGCAAACTGGCAAGTTACCACACGGTTAATGATAAATAAATTTTACGTAGGTAACGAATATTAGGGTGTGTCTTCACCGAAAGTACGGGAGATAAAAAATTGGATTATTGCGCTGAACGAAGTTAGAAAATTGATGAAGTCAGTAGCTTTGTTCAGTCCTAACACGAATTAGTCCACTTTGCATAGTATACATATAATTATAAAACAAACAGACCATGTGTGAGACTTGAATGGACTAGCAAACTACATATGTGATATATCACGCTTATAATTTATGCAAACCTTTTATGGCTCCACTACGCATATTTGTTTTGGTCGGATTCCCCGCACAGCTTTGATGAAAATACAACCCTTAGTATGCTTTTCCATCATTATCACAACACAGCTAAGCTATATGACAGAGATCAAGCGCTCCCTTGATTTTTACAGCTTAATTAAGGAAATGGTAAAAAACCGTTCCCATTGGTCGACTTATGGAATACCCTTAACTAAATTATGTAGCTTATAGCTTAGCTCTGGTTGAAAAGCAGCCTAATACTATCATACAAAGGACAAAGGTCTGTGAAGAAACATTGACAGTTTCATTATGTGAAATGAAATAGCGAATTTAAATAATCGGTCAATAAATAGCGCTTATTAAATAGACATTATTTCTAATGAACGTAACGGTTACCGAGTCAAGTGTCATAGGTTAACTTAATTGCCTTTTCGTGGCCAATTGTGTAAAACATTTTAAGATAACGCTATTTTTGTATGTAAAAACTTACGTAACCCCAAATCGTGAATGAAAGACCTTAGTAAAATGTGACCAACTTATTTTGTGGATTTGGTGTCAATAAGGAAACTAAAATTTTAAGCAATTTTATCCAATAAAATCAATCTTTGCTCCTTTACTAGAATTGACAAATAAGTTGGCACGTACTTTTGAAACGTTCCTTCGTAAAACAGAAACCTCGGCAGGCCCCAAAGGTGAACGAATTGATCCGTCCGAAGTTGTTTGCCCCCGCGTCGCGTCACTGCGGCCGTCCCTGTGGACGTCCAGGGCCAAATTTAGAGGTGCCAAATCCAGACTGATAGCGTGATGCTGTCAAATATCATTGGCACCTTGGTAATTTGTTAGCCTTTCGACATTATGTGAACCGGTCTGTGTAGAAGCTGTTTTGATACAAAATAGGACTTGAATGTAAAACAGAGGCGTGCTAAGCCTAAGGCCAAACATATTTGCCTTCTTGATGACCTTGCCTTACTTTTCTAACGCTGCATACACCTGTCGAGTTCCTGATGCTTGGTAAATTTTACCTTGTATATTTACCAGTGTTACAACTCTATCGGTTACTTAATAAAGCAAATTATAGCGCAGTCGAGATTGCAGTCGATATACAATATTTATCTTTTCACTGGCAGAGATTCTAGTGACTACTAAAACACTCTTATAGAACCTTTATCATCATCTCAGCCATAAGAAGTCCACTGCTGGACATAGGCCTCCCCCCATGGATTTCAAGAAAGACCGGTTGGAAGCGGCCTGGATTCAGCGTCTTCCTGCCACTTGTAAGATATCCTCTGTCCACCTTGTGGCTGGTCTTCCTACGCTGCGCTTGCCGGTTCGTGGTCTCCATTCGAGAACTTTTTGGCCCCATCGACCGTCAGTTCTACGTGCCCTGCCTACTGCCACTTCAACTTGCTTATCCGCTGTGCTATGTCGGTGACCTTTGTACATCTACGGATCTCTTCGTTTCTAATACGATCTCGTATAGAGACTCCGAGCATAGCCCTCTCCATAGCCCGCTGCGTGACTTTAAGGTTCCTTATAAGGCCCATAGTAAGTGACCACGTTTCAGTGCACCTTCTACATATTTTAAATTCTATATTACAACAACTATAGGTTTTATTATGGAAACTATAACATTTTTAAATAAAAGAATCAAAACTATTTTATGTAGAAATCTTCGACTAATGTTTCAAATTTTCAATCACATTCGGCGATCTTTTTTTCAACATCACAGATGATTCTTCAGGTTCTGATTCATGCTAATCAGAGATTTCAACTCATTGTATGAGTATAATACTTAAGTAATATAATTGACTGCCCGTACATTTGCTTAAAAATAGGTCTGTGAAATGTTGTTTATAGGTATAATTATTTTATGGCAAGTACCTAAATGATAGAGCACCCGCTCTACCATTTAGGTAGGTACCTATGAATATAAACGGATACTTCCCGAATTGCCCTACGACGTATTCGATCCATGGGTGGGGCAAATCGATGAACGTCTTATTTTATATAAACGATCGATGCCAATACTTGTAAAAGATAATGGTATCAATTCTGAACGCAATACAATTATACTAATAATAATTTTAAAATACATATATAATTCAAAAACGAACCAAATTCTTATGCAATTTTTAAACTTTTTTTAATTTAATGATTTTAATTTAAAAAAATTAGTTTTGTATGCCTTCAGAATTGCTCCCAGTGTTAAGTTAGATACCTAATGACGGATATAATCTCGAATACGCTATAATTCTTGTTGTATTTAGTTTGCACATTTCAATGACCAATTTTAGTACAGTCGTCAAGTGTTGTTTTGTAACAAGGCAAACCTTATTCTTATGATGCCGGTGGTGATTGCTGGAATACACAGAGCTTTAATGTGTAGCCTAAATATGGATAAGTTCACAGTACCTATGCGTGTGAATTGCTACCCACCGGAGCATCCGCTGTTTTCCTATTGGTGCGATGTCTTTTACCTATATTTTCAAGATGTAATATAGCGGCGTTAGGATATTAAATTTTTTAAATATTTTAAAGTCACAAACATAAAAAATAGACATTCAGTGAGATTCGACCCTGTAACCTTCTCCATCTAAATAGATAGTTTTTTTTAAATTGTGTCTAATTTTCTGTAAGTTGTATTTCTGAAACCAGTGAATCCTACGTTACTGTAGTGTAGACCGATATTATTTATTTTTATGGGAACATTAATTTTGCAACTTACGTATTGTCAGTTTCAAAATTAATCTTCCAAAATTTCTAAATTTGTTTTTTTTTTAAACCTTCAACAAAATTTCTTAAACTTAGTCTAAGGTTTTATACCATTTTTTTTATTTTGTCTGGACTCCGTACCAACCTGGATGCGGATGCTCTAAATACCATATCCTAAATTATAAGGCCGTGCGTATTATTCGGGTACACTTGCATGTTGGTTTGTATTGGTCCAGAAACTTTGACGATTTCTTGTAAATTTTTAATACTTGATGACTTGACAAAATGTTCGATGACGTTGGACAACTTGGTCTATGGACTGGTCCAATGGTACCACCTCAACTATGACGAAATAAAAAAAATATGTTCATCGTTAAGTTGACACCCATGGACATTATCTAAAAGAGAATGTAAACGTCAAATTTTTTAAAAACTCAGTGGTATCTTTTTAGCGTGTAAAAAATGCTTGTATACGATTTCAATTTTTGCCAAAGTTATTTGGACCAATGTAAGCTTGCAGCAGAGCGTAGAGCATAATTTCTATTTAGTTGTGATATGTAACGAAGAACGCAATGCGTGCGCGATCCCGCATGTGAGGATGAGGGCCTTCGCACACTACGATGTTTACACGCTAACAAGTCCTACTAGACGTTAACGTTAATTTGTATTTCACAAAAATAATCGAAAGGAATGTAGATGGCAGATGTAGGAATGTCTATTTTAAGTCTGAATACACAAAAATCAGCAGACTGAATTTAAAATGTGAATCTACTTATTACCTGACTAATATGTTTTTTTCGGATTATAAGGTTATTTTCATACTAAGTGCTTATATGTTATATTTATGTTTTAAACCGGCAGTGAATAGATAAAAATCCAATATTGATTTCAAGCGTTTTACAAACCAGCACTACCTAATATTATATTTTTTAAATAAAGTATTGATAATATAAAAACTTCAGTATTCACATCCTCAACATTCTCTCAATTATGAATGACACCAACTTGTGAGAACTTTCATTGCGTTTAGTTTCATGCCGCCGTTGAAATTATTAATTTACTAATAAAATCAATTAAATAATAATTTATTATTACTATTATATTTATTAGCAAGATTAATACTAAATTAAGTATTTTTATGGACTCGTCAATCAAGCAGGCAGTGATGCTGGCAGTGATTATGTGAAATACACTAAAAGTGTGAGTAACGAAGCTTCTAGATAAGGATCGCGCGTGTAAAGTATCGTTGTGTGCGAATGCCTTTACGTTGGACTTGTATATTATCGTAGTTAGATACGTTATGTGGAGATATGATGCATTTAATTTATGTATGTGGGCGACGCAGGCCGGATTTGAAATTTAAATCGCTTCCGCGTTGTTTTTTTTACACGTGCGTGCAATCTGACACTTTTCGCAGAGCATACTTTTGTTCAATTTACCGATTGATTTAGATTCCTTTACGCGTTCTGTGCACGTGAAATGCGGCTTGTAGTTAGATCGATTTTAGAAAAAATATTAGAATTTTAAGTAAATACGATTAACGATAGTCGCCGTATGTGCTGCTATACAGCTTATGGTTATTTAACTGTTGTATATCGGGGCCAATTCTGTTACATGCTCAATAAAACTTGAACTAAATTAATAATAATAATAACTGACGATCATTGTCCCGATAGTCGTTTCGGTGAATGGCGTCATAGCGAAGAGCCTCGACCAATATCTCCAGAGGCTCTCGCTCGATGGTTGGGTCAAGGGTCTGATACAGAAGGCAGTCATCCTGGACACGGCACGCATTATCAGGAGGTTCCTCTCTCTGTAGCCCTTACCACCGGCAGCTTGAGCCCCGCCCCGCTGCCGGCGGCACCCTAGGTTTAAGTTTTTTATAATATTTATATTTTTGTATTTCTATTGTAAAAAACTTAGATTTAAGATTGAAATTGAATAAAGTGTATAATAATAATAAATAATTTATTTGTTACAAAGTTAAAAAGAGAATACATGATAAAATTGAAGCCTCTTGATGCCTAGCCAAATTGATACCTAGGTCTAAAAGTCGTGCCAATTTTCTCTTAATAGTACATTTAGAAGATTGGTATTTGTTTTGATCATGCCGACTTAGTTTTATTTTAGTAAGAGTGTAACAGAATTGCATCCAAATTACATTTTATCACAAAACATTGCATAAGTTCTAGCAAAATGTAACAAACGACGATTCAGTTATGTAACTAAGCGATCACATTCTACAATGTGATCGCTTAGTTACATAACTGAATCGTTAGAACAGTATCAGGATATTTTTATTTCAAATCCTGTCTGCACAGCCATTATATTTATAGAAAATAGTCACAACGACAGCTCCTCGCCTATAGTTCAGTAGCTGTGGTTGCGACAATTCTGGTTAAAATGAGAGTAGTGACAAGGGTGATCTCTCTAACTCTTATTTATGACATGTAGTTTTATACTGAACTATATTATATTTACTTGTTTTAATATACATAAGTCATAGTTGTTAAAAGGTTGTATAAGCTAAATGTCGAAATTATCTTTCATATTACAAATTCGCGGTTAGCTGTCTGACATGTAGTATATTTTTTAATCTAGAACTATTATACAGCACTTTGGTTCTATAAATATGGTATAGTTGAGTTATATTCTCATTTTAGCCAGCATAAGTCTGTGTTAATTAATGTCTATCATAATAATTATTTCGAATAACGTCTTTATGACTTCAACAATATATTTATATAAGATTAATAATAAATCCGTCAACAATTGTTATATAGAAATACATTGCAATATTTTTCATATATTAAGTGTCCTATATATTATAAGTAAGTAATTTATGCATGTCATAAGGACGAGAATTCGGTGTTTAACATTTTTATTACGAAAAAAGGCTATTTATTTCGTTATTTTTTAAGTTTTCGATGATTTTAATTGTTCTCGTTAATTTTCTTAGGAATTTTTATCGATGTAGTTTTAGTGAGTACAATTATTATTATCTCAATGTATAAAACGGGGATCGAAAGCCGACACTTTTAAGAATTTAAAGATGTATAATTTATTTTATCGTTGTAATGTTAATTACACTTCTGTAATAATAGGGGATATGCATGATTTTCATGAATAAAATTATAACAAAAATTAAACGATCATTGAACTTTCGAGATATACTTAAATAGGTGCATATTAGTTTTTATTGAGGATGCGCCTCTTTCCCGGGAAAAGGCTGTTTGTATAAAATTCCTATGTAGTTTAATTTCGTTTTTTTTAGATCATATCTATTTATTTTTGCTTTTTTAAGAGATAAAAAAATCATACAGCCATGTTCCCTATCAAACTACTTATGCCTAAGATAAAACTCGATAAAAATATGTTTTTAGAATTGGTTGTTGTTAATCAATATTTTTAAAATATTTCATACATTATTGTCCTCAATATAATCATGTAGAAACCTATCTTATTGGTATCAAATATAAAGGCTCCATTAATAAAATTCTTAATATAACTGCATTCATAAAACGAACGAAATTCCCGTACAATTTTCATTCCTTTTTTGAAATCAGTGATTTAATATTTCTTATTAGTTTAGTGGTCCCTTCAGATTTGATACCATTGAGTACATATTCGGCCTTACCAAAAAATGTTACTTTAAGCAATGTTTAACATGTTTTGTCTACTTCTCGCTGATACGTAATAATACTTGCGGAAAGAAGACAGAGAATTTAAGACGTTGATCAAAGTTAAGTAACGTTTCTCGGTAAGGCTTTCTGAAAACAATTCTGAAAAATCAATATGACAGCAGTTTCTATGTTGTTAGGTACAGATAATAAACTCGACAAATGGCAAATGTGCAAGCATGATGCCAACGTCAAGCAAAAAAAGGTACAGCTGTCACATTGATTTTTCAGAAATCAGAATCACCTCTATTTTTCAGTGTGTAGGTAAGTATGTAGACTTTACTGTCGAGATATGTGCAATACGTCAGCCTTTTTCGATAATACCGAGTCTGTTATACAAAATTTCAAAATAATTGTAAATCTATTATGTTATTAGGGGTATCGGTAAGCATTCCATTTGACGTGTACAAAACGCTTCGATCCCCGTACGATCAGTGTTGTTCATTAATATTGTCACATTATTCAAAACGTTTCCTGAAGTAATTTATAAATGAAATTACGCTTCTAAAGTGTACTGTTACGTATGTAAATATAGAACGAACTAATACCTATTATAATAGTGAATGTTGTAATTTGTATATAAGTAATGAAAATTAAATTTTAAATACATAGATAATCATTGTGTGTATTCATTTCATTTACCCTAAAACATAAATTTATGTAATTAAATAAATATTTAGTCCACTAGTAAGAGATTCTGTTTTGCTTTTTTGAAAGGTTAAATAAAATTAAAATATAGAAGCCCAGCCATTTATAATCTCAAGTAGATACTTCAATGTGGGTAAATTTCAATCCGTGTCAAACATTGAACGTAGGTTTTTTCAAAGGTTCTTGATTGTTTTCCCAAAATATTAGTAATCAAAACGACTGTTAATTAATTAATGAAGTAATTTGATTTCTACTAATAATTTGGTAACAAAAAATCAAGAATCCCAAACCCTACGTTCAATGATTGATATGGATTGACAACGCGCGGCGGAAGAGATAATTATAAGACCTACACGAAGATCGAGATGCACTCTATGGCTATCGGTATAAGAATAACCTCTCAACGTCTGTGCAAGCTGACTTGCGCTTTATTACGTCATAGCTAGTATTTAATTAATTGTCTGCGGAGGGATACTTTCGTACATAACATCTAAGTCATCATTGATAATATTTATAATTACGGCTCCATATACAATTTTTTAGGGGTCTCATACCGAAAAGATAGAGGTTATAACGGTTAAGGGTATGACGTGGCTTTTTATTTTGATAAATGAAAATAAAGGAATAGGAATTTTACGGTCCCGATAAATAACGATATCATTATAAATTGCGCTACCGTAACCGAAAAATAAAGGTTTTGACCTTGACCGCCCGCGCATCGCCATCCCCCGTTCGTATGCAAACGCGTAAGAGCGAGAGGTCCTATGCAACGCAGTGATTTCGGTACCAAAATAACAAAATATCGGTAGAGTTATTATTATATGCCTTAACCGTTATTATCACCGTTTTCGGTCTACCTTTATAATTTATAACTCTACCGTTATTATACCGGTAGCGTAACCTTATACCTTAACCGCTTACGATCCCTGCTATTTTTTTCAAAATGACTGCTGGACTCTGGATAGGACAAAGGCAATCAGCGTCATCATCATCAACTAGATAGCATCTCCTGCCTGTATAAAGTCGTCTGTCCACCTTGTAGCTGGTCATCCTATGCTGTTCACGTTTACGTGGTCTCCACTTGAGAACAAAACAAAATAGCATAGCTATTCTTTGAGGTTGCCTGCTCTGTTCCTCTTACTATAGAGAATGGATAGTAACATTAATAAAACAACAGTTAAAAATAATTATACAGAAATATAATGACAATAATACAATATTATACACTTTCTAAGATTAATACATCAATTGTTAGAAACGACACAGCTATACAATATTATTCAATGGGACGTAAGTGATACACAATATATTGTATAATAATTTTTTCAAACATGCTCACTTCGAATTATCATTACTTTGGTAGTATTTTATTAATTGTATATGAAAAAATAAGATGCATGCCGTAACGGCGATGAAAGACACATTCAATAAAGGAAAAATAATGTCTCAGTTTCGCCTCCAACGGCTTTTGTCACGTTTGTACATCGAACGATCTTTTGTCAAAAGAATAATTAAAAAAATAGATCATGATCTTTTAAAAATATAAATAATTATACAAATAAAAACGCATATAATTATAATCTAACAGTAATTAATTTCGTTGCTCAGTCACTCCATTAAAACTAGATGGCGCCACTATAATTATAAGATCTCTAATAAGTACTAAAAGTGGCATCACCTGATAATAGTTTAGACGTATAAACGAGAAGTTGGTGTTAATAATTACCTAAAGCAAATAGGATACTTAGCTAAAAAATGCAAGTTAAGCATTGATTTTAAGTTAACCTTTGAGATCAAAAATTTAAAGATTAATTCATTTAATGAAAGAAGTTATCTCTATGTTTCCAAGTAAATACATTTTTAATAATTTATATAAGCCGGTCTTTCTAAACAAGAATATTTAAGCTCATATTAGATAAAATTAAACGAAACCAGAAGTATTCATTATAATTGGCCGTAATCATACGCCCTTAAAAAAGTGAATACAGAACTAACATTTTTAACTTTTCAATCATCACTAAGCATAAATAATATAAAAAGGTTTAATTTTATGTTTGGAATAATTTCTTCAGTCAATGAAATTTTATAGTCACGTTCTCTACCGCACTTTCATGATACTTGAAATAATTCTCATTCACTTTAGAGCTAGTAATAAGCGTCACCACTAGATGGCGTTAAATTTAATTTTACAAATAAAAGTAAAGACTCCTACAAAAATAGTATAATGCTTATAGGCGTACGAATGTTGTTAGCGATAATAACCAAAGAAATATCGAAGAGAGATATATATTTGTCTCTTTTTCTCTCGTTGATGTATCGTACATTATTCGTATAGTTCCCGTCACGTAAAAAGATCGCTGGTTTGTTAGCGTTTAGGAACAAACCAGCGTTCTTTTTACGTGACGGGAACTATACATTCGTAAGCCCTGTTAAATATACTATGGGCTCGATCCTGCTGTACCATTTGTTCACATTCCTTCTCTCTTTTCACCGCTACATTTGAGAAAAGGACGGCAACAACTTCTATTTAAAATTAAGTAAATGGTGCAACAGATTCTCCTCCAATATTATTATTAAGAATCACAGTAAGGGATCTAAGTATATTATACAAGTATGCACCATAGTGTAACTAGGATAGGCAATGTGATACATGGAAGAAAATGATTTAATGACTATCCAAAAGAAAAGAGTGCACCTTTTACCGAAAAAAAACAACATAATTAAATTAGAACTCAAAGACAAGTAACTCGACCAAAGAGACAAGATGTCATGAAGACGTATGTCATATTGAAAATATTAGCATAAGCATACAGTAAATGAAATATAGTGCATATTGATTCCTAAATAGAGTATAATTTTGCATGTCATCTCTCTAATATTTTACCGGGTTCCTATGGGCTCTTGATTTCATAGAAAAAATAACTTTGTGACTTTAAAAAAAACTATATATTTTATTTATTGCTGGTGTTTTCTCTCTTACAGAGTACTCATAATATTGGTTGAGACGTCTCATTCTCGTGCGTTATTGGTCTATTGGTTAATAAAAGAAAATGTCTGACCAAAGCAGCACCGATTATCTGATTTAAATCTTTGGAACCATAAATAGTTAGGCGTTTAGGTTTTGCTTTTTTAAAATTTAAATTATAACTACAAAGTTACAATGAAATTTGAAGAAAAAAAGCAAAACATACACGCAGCAAAAACCATCGAAAGCAAATAATGTTTGGTGGTAGAAAACCGTTTTATGCCTTCATATAAGTGTTCGGTAAACATTTCTCTTAAAACAATGAAATTTTAAGAAATCCAGATGTAAAATACAGACCGTAATAATTTTAACAAATTAATAATATAAAATTATAATTTAAAAAGTTTCTTGAATAAAACCTAAAAAAATATATACTTAGGAAATATTTAAAAAATTACATGAGGATTATTATTATAAAACATCTATATAACGTTTAATTTATGTAAATAATATTATTTTATAGTAATATTATAGCTCTCAGGAAACAGAGATGACGGCTAAAAATTCATTTTTATATTCGGTAGAAATTTCAAAATAAAAATGGTTTTAAAATATTTTTATAATACTTTTTTCATACCCTTTTATACTTTTTGTTTTATATCAGAATTTTAATTAATAAGAATCAATTGAAAGTAATTGAAGTCGAATTCTTATTGCACATGTTACTAAATCTAATTATGTGTATTGCTTGTAAAACTCCATAAATATTATTCTATTAGTAAGAACAGTCGCACAACAGTTCGACCATATCCAATATATAACACTAAGTAATTAAGATCATAGAGTTAGAATGTTAAGAACATTTAAAAATGTTACAAAAAACATCGTAACGCAATAAAGAAACTGCGTGTTTACATTGAGGGGTTGTTTACATTTTTAAACTTTATCAGATACCCTTGAGCCCAATATTGTATCGGAAACTATATCTCCATCTCTGTAATTTCCATACAGAATAACCATAAGTGGAGATACTAGTTTCCAATCCGATTCCCGATTATTGTAAATAGGGGCAGCCCCGGATCTAGGGGCCCCGGGCGGCATTTTCAGGGGGCGCATAAATCATAATTAATATGATTAAAAATAAAATAATTTGCTCCACAAAGCGCCTAGAATACGAAAGCTTGGTTGACTCACCGTTAACTTTTAAGAAAAAGGCGCCACATAGATAATTATATTAAGTTATTTTAAGCGCTGGAGAGAGGGGCGCCACCGTCAAGTTTCTGCCCCGGTTCGAAAAAATCGTAGATCCGGGGCTGAATAGGGGTACGAGTCTCAGCCTACTCGGTTTTACTTAGGCGATTCACCGAGCGACATCTGTTAGTAAAGAGAGTAAGCCAGTGCGATAACTCAGATATCCCGGTGCGGGTAAGTAAGGAAAAATTCAACCTGGCAATACGGCCAACCGGTAGTGGGTTTGAGCAATTGGATTCTCTTTAGACCTTTAAAGGTCTGAAAATCGGAACCTTAAGTTAAAATAAATCACAGCATGGATGTCAAACTGTTGTACGAAACCTTTTTGACTATAAATACACTACTTTTAACAAAAGCGTTTCATTGGAATATAAATACTTATTATACAGGATAATATACAAGGCAGTAACAGGTATTTTCAGGTCAGCATTAAAATATTTAATTCAAATGTGCAAATATCTGTGAAATTCTACGACAAGAGTATATTTCAATTTGCGGTACTAGTGTTATAAAATCTACTAAATATTTCGTAAATTTTTATTGTAGTTTTTTTTTTTTTTTTAAATTTTATGAACGAATTTCGAGGCAGAGTACATAGTTGGGGGCAAAACTTGAACATGGGTGTCAAAAGACATTTTCTAAATATTATACGAATAACATGGAAGTAAACAGTATCGGTAATAGTAGCCTTTGTTTCCTTTTCTAACCTTTTTATGTTTAGAAATATTTTTAAGGCTTTACAGGTCGTAAGTAGTCTGTCTCTCTCGCGCATACGAAAAAAAACGTTAAACAAAAAATACAATTCGATCCAAACATATTCCAACACATAAAAATTATATCCAAAAACATGCATTCGATTTTTTATAGTTTAAATCATTTATTTAGTATGTTTAATAAAGGGAACTAATATAAATATAGGAACATATCAGTCACATAAAATAAAAATCATTAATCGAATAACCCGCGTACATTTGCACCAGGTAACGGCCTAGCCGTTACTGGTGCAAATGTACCCATAACGCTGCCAGCATTGCTTCGCTGAATGGCAACGTCCACTCTCTGCGGCAGGAACGTGCCAGAGCGGGAGTCACCACCTCTTTCCCGTATTCGGCGCCCAATCTCGCCGACTAGTCTTAGCCTCAACGCCCCAACTTCCCATAGTCTCTACGGCAATAGGAACAAAAATAGACGTTCGAATTGATTTTTATGTACGAAAATGTATTTGGATCATAATGAAGTTTTGTTGAACTTTGGTAATGTTGCTTTCTAAGTAAATGCGGAGAGAATTTGTCGTATGTCTGTTCAGTCATTGTATATATTAAAAATGTTATCATGCGCGAGCGAGACAGACGATTTACGGCTAGGCGTTTAAAATGCGAAATTTACTTAACAAAATACTTTCTAGCGGTTTCAATAGAAGCTCACGTCATTTGTTTGTATAATTAAAACAATAAAACTATAAATAAACCCGGTCGCACAACACAACCGTTCCTCCTCCAGTTTACACATTACAAGTAAGTAATTAAACTAGATAAATATATTACCTAAACATTAGGCGAGTCTTGTTTTGGTTGGACGCTGTCGCTGTGCTAGTTTTTCTAATGAGATCTGAAAATTTAATAAATAAATAATTTAACACTGTTAACTTAAAATAATGATAATCGATAGGTGCAGGATCGAGGGAGACGGCATGATAAGAGAGAAGCCTATACCCGGCAGTGTGATAGAGAAGGTTGGTAATGATGATGGACCTAAAATAATTATTATACGCTCGTATAATGTGTAAAAACTAACACACATGAAAGTTAGCAGTGTAAAAGTTAACAGCTTTGGCGTTTACCACAGCTCACTTGATGTTAAGTGACGGTTTTCGTCTCGTCGAAGATGGTAAGAATATTTAGGCCTTGTTCAGCTATATGCAAGGCGAAGCGTAGCGCGACGCTCCGCGCGGCGGCGCGCGATCAAATCAAACATAGCCGCAAGAGCGTTATATACATAATAATGCCCAAATAATCACTTGGCCCATAATTTGTATTAGTTATGTATTAATTGGGCACTATACATAAACATCATCATCATCATCTCAGCCATAAGAAGTCCACTGCTGGACATAGGCCTCCTCGTGGAGTTCCAAAAAGACCGATTGGCGCGCGGCTTGCATCCAGCGTCTTCCCGCCACTTGTCATTATACATAATACCCGTATATTAACCACTTGATTCACACTGCACACATACATATAACAGCGTTCTCAGAAAAGCAAATTCACGCGCATGTTGTTTGATATATAGTGCCGATAGCTGCGACTGATCGCAATGCCGATATTGCTATTTGCATAGTTGTATTTGTGCGTCAATTCTTCACACCTTTAATTCATTACAGGACCTATATGTAGCCACAGAAGACATCAACAGTATTACATACAGATCAGACACTCTCCGCCTCCCGCCAATCTCTAGTTCCTCACCCGCTCCCCGCGTCCTTCCTGTCGTTTCCCAGACTTTGGCGGCACGGCGCTTTAATTTGTCATTCGAGACATTACATGCTTCAAGCAGTCGAATTCCAACTGTGACGAGCGAGCGGCAATCAGACGAAAACTATAACTTCATACGTGTGTGTAGGGCAACTTGCGTATATAGCGCGCTGTTGTTGTGTAAAGTCATATAAAGTGTTATATAGAGTCCGCCGTACGATGTAGCCTTACATGTAGAATAGAATAACTTTGTTGTACAATAACGTAATATGATGATGGAAGGTATTTACCGGCTACTTGTCGAGTAGCGAGAGCCGCAGCGCCTCGTCGAGCGCGCGCTGCTCGGCCTCCGCCTGCAGGTCGAGCGCGGCCTGCTCCCGCGCAGAGAGCGCGAGCGCGGCCGCCAGCTCGCCGTCCTGCAGCTCGCCCGGCGAAGGCTCGCCGGAGCGCGCGCCCCCAGCGCCTGCGCCGCCGCCCGCCAGAGACAGCGACGCGAGGGACGCCTCGATCGCCCTGCGACGACCACGCCCGGTCAGCTAGCGTACGTGCACTCACACTACTACAGCGTGCTTCCATATCAAGCCGGGTTCGATATTTACAGAATAAATAGCCAGAATGGACAGCTCAAGTATACATTAATATTTAGAATGAAGGGTTGTTTGTCTGCTTGTGGTAAACATGCAACATAGCAATTGTTCTTAGCGTAATAATTTGCAAAAATGACAAAAAATTACTATATAGCGGCAAATTTAATAATAAAAAATAGTGTTTCGGCTAGTTAATATAAAAAATGGGGCAAAAATCTGTACAGTGTCTCAAGCAAGGTGCGCCATCCAAGACAGGTCGCTTGTTGACAATTTGGCGAGAGGACTTTGAGAAGTCTCCAATGAATATAATGCTTTCCAGAAAGAGAACGAGTAGACTGAATGGAATTTTTTTCGCTAAAAATTGGGATTGAATATAAAGAGACAAACTAAATAAATATAGATAGATAGATAACACTTTATTAAAAACCACATGATAACAAAGATAACATTAAGTACTTAGGGCTAGGGTTTTAATTGGCGGCCTTATCGCTTAGAGCGATCTCTTCCAGGCAACCATGAAACATAATAATATGATAATAAATTAATATGATGAATATAAAATGATGGGGAGAAGCAATATGTTGTAATATGCTGTAATTTATGGTACATCATTGTCGTGATTAAAAGAAAGGCAAAATAAGATAGATGACGGATGCAATTTTTACATAGACATCAAAGACCACGAGTTCGACGACGCATTTGACCGTGGTTAGAGAGTCAGGTGGAAGGGAAGGGGCATTACAGATGTAAAGGGGATGGCGGGTAACGGGTAAGATGTAATGTTAGCTTGCAGTGACAAAGGGTCACCCTATCGCCTACATAAACAGCTTTTACAGTATACCCGGGAAGAGAAGCAACTGGTACATTCTATATTTTTCTCTTTCTCCTAGTCCAGCATGGAATTAATGAAAATTTTACCGAAGTACATTATAAATTATAATATGATATGGAATAACATATAAAATTCACTGGTGAAGTTTACAATTATGAGGTATATCGTTAATATTTATAAGAAAATGACATTCAAATATTTGTTTGTTTTTTTAATGTAAATCCTTTATTTCACTACCAAGTGAAGTATATGTCGAATTAAATCCATGTACGTAGGGCTGCCCCACACAAAGTCCATATGATGCGCCTTCTCGTAATTCAAATCACTCTCGTAAAAATCCACAACATTGGGCAAACGATGTTTGAGTATTCTAGCGACGCCAGGAGTAGACACTTTGTCATTTTTAGCAAATATCAAAGCAACTGACATGTTCACACCTCTTATGTCATACTCTGGGGGCGACTGAGAGTCGTATCTAATTAAATTCGTGTCATTACCGTAGTCAAATCGAGCAAATTTCTTACTTTCCAAGATCTGAACTATATGCATGGCGTTTTTTTTCGAAGTCCCATCAGGATAGTGGCCAACAAGTCGAGTTAGAAAGTCACTATCCATCCCAGAATACTCCCCGTCGCCAGATAAAGCTGATATGAAAGTACTGCACAGTTTATAAGTCATTTCTGTTTCGATCGCGCAAAAAGTCTTGAACATGATCATGAACGAAGTTTGTCTTCCGAATAATTCGTGTTGTTGCAAGCTGCTGAGCAGTAAACGTAAGATGGGCGCAGTTACGTGGTTGCTGTACACTCCTAAGTAAGTATCCTCAGTGGCTGCTATAGGAGCCATTGCAATCAATAACTTAACTTTCGCATTATATTCAGGACGTAGAGATCCCATCACAAGAAAACTGGTAGCTCCTTCGCCGTGTCCAATCGCTTGAACGCTCTCTTGTTTCGTTTGATTTAAAATATAATCGATGGTAGCTGGAAGGTCATAGTATCCAAATTCGTCTACACTGAAGTCCCAAAACTTGGCATCGTCAGGGTCGAGAGTTTTGTGGCGACGGGAGTAGAAACCTCCTCGTAAGTTCAAAATCCAAACATCACAACCTCGCGCTTTGGACAGGCCAAAGATAATAGAAGATGCGCCGCGAAGCAAAAACGACTCACCGCAATCTAAGAAACCAGGCACTAAGAGCACCGTACAATGCGTATTCCCTGGCACTTGGAATAACTTTAACATATATCCATCTTCTGTGACTACGTCGTGTTCCACGCATTCCAAGTCGTGGGCTCGCGCAAGCTCTGGAAACGTTATCTGACCTTCGATTGGGATTTGCGACAAATATTTAGCCGGTTCCCGGATTTCATCTGTATCCAGTATCGATAGAAGTTCGTTTCTCGCCGTCACCAACACTAAATTTAATAAAATAAGAACTGCGGATGTTTTTTTTAGTTCCATTCCGAGTTTCGTTAATGTACTAAGTGTGTAAGTAGCCCGTAGTCTAATTTATCATATTTTATTGTGAGGTGATATCAGCAACTACGCATGTCCTTGCATACACAAGTGGCGTTCTAGAAAATTTGCAAATGAATGGATTCGCAATTGTTAATTTGGGACAACGCAAGTGCGTCTTCCGTTATTAAATCATTTTCATATGATTCCTTAACATTTACCGATACTGCCGAATTTGTATTTCAGAAATTTCAACCCAGTGGTGAAATTTTCAAATTTCTGGAAGACAGAGGCAGAGCAAATTCGTACAAGGGGCAGAGAAGTAGTTTTGAAGTGAAAGATCTTTATGTAAGCTTGGAATAGTATTAGAATGTTGTGCTCGTCTTAACGAACATCACAAATTGGATCTATTCGGATTTAGTCTCAATCGTTTTCGCAACAATGTTTACAATTCATTATAAGCTATTTATTCTAACAGTGGCAACATGATAGTATGAATTTATCCTTTTTTCTCGTCTGAAATTCGTCTAAATTAAGTATATAAGCTATTATTTATTTACTTTTAAGTTAAATATGATTAAATAGACTGTTTAATACCATGCCGTGAGCTCAAAGAGTGGATCACGGGTTCGACCACATCAGCATGCTATTAAACGCAATATATAAAAAAAACATTCTAAATTTAATACATAAAATCTTATCAACCAAATAATTTACAACAATAAAAGACATTACAACATTTCAAATTTCCTACAAATTATTATACTTTTGAAGAATCTGAACTATTTGTGGATACAAGTATTTATGTACATTCTCTCCCCAAACGTAGTCAGTGTGGTTGAACTTTTTTCTGTGAACCACTCGATGCTCAGCAACGTTAGGCAGTTCTCTTCTTAACACTTCGGCATCCTTCCACGATGAGATATTGTCATTTCGAGCGACGAACATAGCGACCTTCATATCTACTTTAGACAAGTCGTACCGAGGCGGCAAAGGAGAACCATACACGAACAAATTCTGAAGAAACCCATAATCGTATTGCGAGAAACTTTTCCTCAGATACAGCTGTATCAAATGTCTCAAATTCCTCATGGACGTGCCCGTCGGATAGTGCGCGGAGAGTGTAGGAAGAAAATCCAACTTCACTTCGTCTGATTCTCCCTTTAACAAATAGCCGTGGCTGCATCTCTCGCCGCTAACCAAGCCGTACGCGCAAAAATTCTTCATGAAATATGCGAACTGGTTATAACTGCCGAAGATTTCTCCATTCCCCAAACCGCTTAAAACAATATCCAAGATGGTGTCGGCGAATATGATGGCGGGAAGCCGTATGTTATCTAGATGACAAATAGGGGCCATCAATACCAATAACTCGACTTTATAACTGTATTCTGGTTGCGAAGAGCTCATTGCGAAAACAGCAGTCGACCCTTGGGAATAGGTAACAACTTGTAATCTGTTCCTGCCTGTCGTTTCGAGAACAAAGTCTATAATAGAAGGCAGGTCGTATATCCCGTGTTCGTGAAAACTGAAACTCCAAAAACTGTTATCGGCGCCAGGATCTAAAGTGGCATGTTTGCGCGAGTACTTGTTGCCGCGAAAATTGACCACCCATATGTCTCGGCCGGCGGCATGCAAACTCCCTACTAAAGATTTGCGACCTCTCAGTAGGAACACATCTGCAGAGTCTAAGAATCCGTGCACTAGCAACACTGGTGACGCACCCGAAGGTCCTTTTACGTGGAACATTTTCAATATATACCCATCTCGGGTTATAACTTCATATTCGTAACATTCATATCCGAGGTATACTGCCATTTCTGTGAAGTTTTTCACTATAGACATTCTTGAAATGTTCTCATCTTTGACTGAAGAAATGTCTGCTACCGTTGGAGTAAAAATCTCTTCTTCTTCTGTCACAGGTTCATCATCAGAAGTGGTATAGTTGACAATCCATTCTTCGAAATCTTCTTGAATGTCTTCCACATGACCACGATCTATTGTTCGTACGTATAAATACAAAGCTGCAGCCGCTAAGATCACACCGACTAGAAGACTAGTACAAACGATGGCAGACGTCCTCACGGCTTTCATGGTCGCCGAACTTACTAAAACTCTAGGGACAGTATAAAACAACTGAACCAGTTGTGTTTGTTCAACGATGGTGACTTGTTAACCTAAAATTATGAATGGGAAAGTCTGTATGTAATTATTTTTCTTTCCTGAATTTGTGTCCTTGTTAAACATCCTTGGATGCGATCAAACGATGGGAATGTTTAAGAGTGTGTGTTTCTTTACTTTAGAATTATTGCGCTGATTTGAATAAATATCGGGATAGATATAAGTTTATACTTTGGATATAACATAGATAATTTTTTTATTTCAGAAATGTATGGTTTCTGACGAAGAGCGTGTGAAACCATGAGGCTTAATTAGTCTAGAAAACAAACCGCATTTTTTTTCTCACATTTAAATTCTATTATAGCAAAACGTTAAGGAAACGCGATCAAACCGAGAGGCACAGCTCAGTATATTGAATACAATAAACGTCAGTAAGATTTATTATGTTTGCTTACTCTTTTCAAAACATATTTAACAGAATTGGTTGCTTAAACTACCCATGTATTTAAAATGTATCACAACATGTGAGGAATCGTATTCTTTGCCGCCATCTCTGTTTCCTTAGAACTACAATCTTGTAATTGTTAAAATAAAATAATTTTGTTTGGTAGTTAATACCTCAGAGGTGGTCCCATATACATTTTATCAAAATCAGTTCAGTACCTACTTAGGTTTTTATAACAAAATAAATAAAATAATGTCATCCAATTAAAGGAATTGCGTATTTTGAAGTCGTTTTTTTTTTTAAAAACTTTATAAGCTATAATTATCTTTATCCAAAGAGATTTTAACACTACCATTTACTCTATTTTAAGTTTATATCACATGACATCAACTGTCAAGGAAGCGTTCACTTGTCATTTTTCGTTTCTGCAAGCGTTGTGTCGCACTTGACCAGCTTTTAGTATTTGTTGATTTACATCAAAGTTAACCCTACAATAATATCAATTTTGAGAATTGTAGCTATTATCGTTCAGAAGACAGCCGTTTAAGTGTAGGACACAGACCGACAGACATTCATAGTTATGAGTTACACTTGTACACATTTTACTTGTTGTCGGTCTATTTCTCTCTCGCAGACTATTCGTATCTCTTTCTAAAACCTTTTTTTTTGTCTTTCGCGTAACAGAAAATTTCTCTAAAGTTTTTTTTTAATTAAATTAGTTTACATACCCCATTAGTGTAACTCAAATGTGTACTAATAATAAACCAGCTGTTTAAGAATTTATGTTAAGTTATTAAAAAAAAACATTTTGTCGTCATTAAAATTAGTTTGAAAAACCTAACATTTAACATCTGTGTAAATAAATAGCACTGTTTACTCAAGCTTCATAAATGAGAAAACAATTATAAACGTGAAAAATAAATAATTAAAATGAAAGGAAACACACAACACTCAACTAAAATCTACCAGAGCGTCGCCAGAACGACCTGAAACCATGTCAAGTTACCAGTAGGGCTATTCACAACTAATCGGATTCGGAATCCGGCCGGAAACCATATTATTATCTCCATCTCTGTCATTTCGATAAAGAATGACAGAGATGGAGATTTAGTTTGCAGGGGTACGATTTAATCACTTGTATGAATTTCTCAATTCGCATGCGAAAAACATGTATATATGATTGTTTAAACATTAACAATATTCTAGGACATGTTAATTAGTGCTCATATGAAACATATAAAGAATTAAAGCCGAAACAAATTCTACAAAAAAAAACTAAGAAAACCTCGGTTAAAGTTTTTCCCGATATAATTATGATAAAATATAGCCTTGCATATAATGTCTTTCTCCAGGCTCTAAACAATCTATGTGTGTGTATTTTAAAGATCGGTTCAGGCGTTTAGCTGTGAAAAGATAACATACACACACACATACATTGACAGAAACATATAGACAGATGATAGATAAAGTTACTTTCGCTTTTCTAATATTAGTTAGGATTAGTATTGATTCCATTATATTTCGTACGCGTACAAAGTCCGGGTACCATGTAAAGTTTAACTAATGTGATATTCGTGTCGAGTGAGTTACGGTCTCCATATCTACGCACAAACCACCATACCATACCATTTAGTCTGACGTTCTTATTTTAAAAACATAATTAAAAGCTATGTACAATATTTAGATTAGTAAATAGGGTTTTTATAAGGATTAGTTTTTTTTTGTAATTGCTTTGGTTTGTTAATTGTTTTTGTACTTAAAATAAATACCTCTGCAGCTGTCTCTCCTCGTGTGCGAGTAGGTCGCGCGGCTCGCCGGTGGCGGGGCGCGGTGGGGTGGGGGTCAGGGGGCGCGCGCCGCGCAGCGCCTCCCACACGTCCACCTGTCATATACGTACACATTGTACACACACACACATAGAAACAACTCAGTCACCTAGAAACTGTGTGAATTTATCTCATGTTTTATACAAATAAATTATCTTATCTATATATATTTATATAAATACGTCACCTGATCGTCGTGTGTGCCTGCTTCCATCAGACTCTGTTGTATGGCGTACTGCAGCAGGCCTTCTTCCCCGTCCTCGCAGCTCATGCGGTCGTCGCTGCCTGCTTCCCGATACCCTCTGACAATACACATATATACGGCTAAGAACACTCTATTATATCTTTTTTTAAAATGTAGATTAAAATCGATCCATCGGGTTGAGAGCTAGGATGCCACAGACAGACACAAATACACACCTAAAACTTATAACACCCCTAGTTTTGCGTCAGGGGATTAAAAACTGTACAAACATACGTTGACGATATGTGAAATGCTTGCAACCAATTCATACAAATAAACGGTAAACCACCAAAAATGAGTCTAATAATGCGTACATTTGAAAGCATGAAGATATTCAAGACCTCTCATTCTTATATATATCGTGCAGGAATAATTTATTCTGGCAGAATCTGCAGAATCGATTTTATTTTCTAGGAATAATAGTTTTAATTGATACCATAGGTACTAAAATGTAACATATACTAAACAAAATATTTCGATAAGTCAATAAACTTCCGAGATACAAGCATTTAAATTTTTAGATGAGGGATACTCTGTCCCTCTCTCGCGATACAACAGTTTGTATTGAATTCGTACGGCGAACATGAACCATGACGTCATCATTCGCTATCTTGTGCTCTCTGTCTAACATTAAATTAAAATGCTTGCAACTTTTTTATTTTTGAAGGTATTTTAATTTTGTTCTTGCGGAATGGATCTATTTCTGGTTAGTTAGTTTTTATGACCAAATAAAAATAAATCATGCATATGTCTATAATAGTGTTACCTTCCGATGGCGAAGCACTGGTCGTCGACAACACAAGATAGCCTGTCGCCCTCTTGTATGTGTTCCACGTGAGGCACCGGACTCTCCATGCCGAATATATTTCCGAACGTTATCCGCGCGTTTAGCACGTGGAATAGGGGGATTTCTGGAAGTAGAAGGAAATCAAGCTTTATTGCAAATTTAAATTTAACGTTTTAAGCATCTTGGTTGAGAAACCACGTATTAAAGTTCACTTCAAAACTTTAGGAGAGAAAAGTTATACCCTACACTTCAATTTAACCCTTTAACCGCTTGTTTTTTTTTTATTAATTCGGAAATAGGCTTGCGCTTGACCGGTCAACTCACCTGGTGTTAAGCGAAAGTTACGATCTACGATGGTGCGCGCTTGCCTAGAAGAAACCTATTCACTCGTGATTTGAAGACACCTAGATTATATTATCTATTCGGGCTTGCCTAGAAGAAACCTATTCACTCGTGATTTGAAGACACCTAGATTATATTATCTATTCGGAAAGACCCATTCAGGAAGCGCATTCAACATTTGTGTCCATGCTTGACGGATATATTCGATAAAAGTTTATCGAGTCCATTCCGACAAACTACGACATATACCTACCACAAAAAATCTTGGTCGGACTCAATAAACTTTTGGCGAAAGTATCCACCACAGGTGCTTAAATTCCTCTAACCGACTGTTTCAGCTATTTCCGACAAAAAAAAACGGAAATATCCGACACGCGCTTGTAACTGCTCGATTTTTTTTTGTCGGAAATATCCGACCAGGCAGTTAAAGGGTTAATACATTTGGAAAAACTTGACTTTTTCTATCGAAAAAAAAAATCTAATCTTTTGTTACCTATTTTAACAGGGAAACCAGCAGGCAGTTGCATTTGCACGAAGTCTTTCAACTTGGCAAAGTGCGGAGACGATATCGCCGTCATCAGGTCGAGAATGGGCATTATCTGTTCTTGGAGCTGGAAATGTGAAACATTGGGCTATGTGAAATAAAAATCGATCAAATGTCAATAACATTATCTGGCCAGTGACAAAAGAATGCAAGCATCTGCCTTAACCTAACCCATCACTTGACTGGCCTTGTGGCTCAGTTGGTAGTGTGTTTGCGTCTACCTGCTGAACTGAAAGGTCGTGGCTTCGATCCCCACCCAGGGCAAACATTTGTGTGATGAGCAGGGATGTTTCTGTGTCTGGGTATATATCATATGTATATATTTACAACAAAAAAAGTATATATGTATTCTATCAGCCATCTAGTTATTCTATTCTATTCTAGTTCCATAGTACAAGCTTTGCTTAGTTTGGGCTAGATGGTTGTGTGAAATGTCCACAAATATTTATTTATTTATTTACTTTTGAGCCTATCTGCTAGACAAATTTCTTACCTCTAACGGATAATCCTCACAGAGCCACAGAGTGGCTCGGAACTTCTGCACCTTGGTGGTGATCTCTCTCGTCCGCCCGACGTCCTTCTCCAGGGGCTCTTCGGAGAAGTACTCCTGCCAGGTGACAGGAGGCGAGGGGACGAGGTTCTCTGTGGAACTGCTGCGAGAACGACTTTCCTGAAATGACGACGAGTTAAAAGCAGTGTCAGTAATAGGGAATATCCATGATTTATTTTTATTTGGCCGTAAAAAAGCTAAGTCAACAAATAGATTCATTCTACAAAAAAAAAAAAAAAAAAAAAAAAATACCCTTAAAAATAAGAAAGTAAATTTCATTTCATGTTAGACAGAGAGCACACGATAGCGAATGATGACGTCATGGTTCATGTTCGCTACACTAATTCAATACAAATATGGATGTACAATAAAGTTATATTCTATTCTACAAACTGTTGTTTCGCGAGAGAGCAAAGTTGTAATTTCGTATGGGTATACATTTATCACGCCAACAAAATGGTTGAATAACAATTTTTTAGGTACGTCTCCTACACGTAAAACGGGGATGAATATTTTTTTCTCATCTACCCCATCGCGTGGGGTATCGTTGAATAGGTAATCAAAAAACATTGGGGGTGTGCAAAAACCATTTTTCAATTTGGATCCCTAAATTAAAAAATGGTTTTCGCAAAAATTCCATTTAAATTGCAAGATCAATGAACATGTTCATAATATCAAACAAGTAGCTTTATTCTTAATCTGCATATAGTGAAGTGCAACTACGGAAACTTACCTTGTGCGTGACCCGACATGCACTTGTCTAATTATTTTTCTTTTAGGTATAACAGTGTCGTTTTTCGCGTACTTACCGTTTCTGGAGTTAAAAGCGGCGACGATGGAGTAGTGGGCTCACTATCCGCCAATGCTAACAGCCCGGCTAAAGGCGCCTTCTGCGTCACGTGTCTCTTCTCTTTAGGCAGGTGCTCTGTCCGAGTCTTCGACACCAGTTCCACGTTGTTAGCGCTGAACACTTTGCATTCGTAGCCATTCACGTTTTCAGTCTTGTCTTGACGCCAGCCCCAGATGCCGCTCTTGTTTCTGATGAAGATAGAGTATAGAGAATATATAACTAGCCAACCACACAGTTCCCTCAATTACATCGTCGCTCGCATGACTAACTATCCTATCTCATTTCAGTTACATATTTGTTCAGGACAAACGTTTTTCGGTTCTGAGATTAGATTATATTTGTCAAAAATATTAAAAATCAGATGTTTTGCATACGTTATGATATTGGCTTTCATAGAGGTTACTTACACTTTAATTTCACATTGATACTTTTAATGTATTTGTATTCTAAATACTTACTTATTTTTATTATTTGAAAAAATGAGAAAGCGTGTTAGGAACCCGAGACTGGTGTGAGGCGGAGAGTGTCCGTTCTGTATGTAACAGTAGGTGTGTGGTATCAGTAAGGTAGGTAGTTACCGCTCGAAGCTGATCTTGTCCGTGTCGAGGTAGTTGATGGCGAGCGGCGCGGCGAGCCGCTGATGCAGCGCATGCGCATGCGGCGCGCTTCCCGCGCGCTCGTCCGCTCCCTCCGCCGCCTGCACCTGCTCGCACCACGACGTGCCAGCCTCGTGGTCCAGCTCCAGCATGCTGGCGGTGCGACCTGACCAGGCGTACACATTATACATACATTATAACATTAAGAAATAAATACAGTATAAATAAGTACCTATATGAAAAGAAAACCAAATACCCGGCTGCAGAAAAGCAGTTTTTGCAGTCAAACTTACGATTTCGTTACGCTGATACGTATACGTAAAATCGCTAGTCGAATTGAGAACCTCCTCCTTTTTGGAAGTTGGTTAATAAATATTGGTGGACATTTCACACAATACCATCTAGCCCAAACTAAGCAACTCGTACTATGGGAACTTGATAGCTGACATATATTCTTTTTTTTATCCGACTGCGTTAAGAGGGTTATGTTTTTCGAGTGTTTGTATATATATTTCTCTATGACCGCCTACAGCCTAAGCGGCTTGACCGATTTTGATGTGCGAGTATCTAGCAAGGAAAATAAAATAGTAGTAGTTAAAATAGTTTAAAGTCTGAGGGCAAATAAAAGTATAAAATAAAATACCTAAAACATACTTTGCGTGCCCCATTTGTCATTTCTATCCCACTTCTGATACTTGGTCCTTCGAACAAACATTACACAATCAATAACAACCATCGCAATAAATATAAAAGCTAGTTACCGTGTCCTCTGAAGATGTACGTCCGGTCTCCCCGCTGCCACTTGTTGTTCTCAAAGCCGACTAGAGTGGTATCCACCCGCACGTTACCGCCGCGTTTGTACACTTTGTACGTGTCGAATGGACACATCCGCGACACTAGGGGCACTGGATATTAAAAAAACACTTTATGATATTAAATTAGTAGTTAGAATATACCCCGAGAAATCACCTGCATGATGATTAAAAAGGGTGATAATAATTAAAAAAAATAGCCTATGTACGTCTCCAGGTACTTGGCAATACCTGTACCAAAGAAGAGGAAAAAAAATGTGTGGAAGCTGTTACTAAAATAACTGAAAAATATACGCAATTCTTTGACGTGAAGAAATAGCATATAATATCCTTTCCATCTAACCTTTTAACTTCAATCAAATGTGGTGTCAAACCGCCTCATAGTCTTTCATGCTCTGCCTACCCCGTAAGGGAAAATAGGTGTGATTTTATGTATATGCTATATAATGATTCCAATCCCCGAAGTTGCATAATGCAATTTGCTCCATACAAACGTATTTTGTACAAGACTATAAAAGTATTTTCTAATGCTGACCCCAGCTGGTGAACTGCCACCTCATCTCGACGTAGAAGTCCGGCGCGAGACTCAGCCGGTTCAACAGGTCCGGTATGCCGCCTGCACGCACCGCGTGACGCTGGTAGTCGCGCCGGGACAGCACCAGCGAGAGTAGCTCGATGTCGCCCGTCGCTGTCGCCTCTTGCACGGCTGACGAACATAAATGTTATATTACTGTAAAATTTGGATGTATTAATAAACAGATCCGTAGACGTAGCCACCGACATAGCACAGCGGATAAGCAAGTTGAAATGGCAATGGGCAGAGCACATAACGTCGCTCGCGTGGCGTGATATGTATATCATTTTAGTCATTTGTTCAGGACAAACGTTATTCGGTTCTGAGATTAGATTTTTTTATACAAGATATATCTACGATTGACCACCAACTCGCCTGATGTTAAGCGACGGTGTGGAGGATGGATGGATGTAAAAATGATGCTTTAACTAAATTGTTAGTCATTGTATAGTACATTTCGGCGAGGTAATAAAAACAACCAACCAGTCCATCCGTCCTTCTCGCAGTTGACGTCAGCGCCGGCCTCCAGTAGCGCCCTCACACACTCGGTGTGCCCGAGGGTGACGGCCAGCAGGAGCGGCGTCCTGCCTCGGTTGTCCTTACGCTCCACATCCTCACTAGTGAACTGGAAAACATTGCATGGAATAATACAGTAGTAGTAATGTAGTCGGTATGTAAGTTAAATAAACTTACATACCGACGGTGGCGTAGCGTGATTGATTGTCACCCGGGGCCGCACTCTCTGTCTAACATGAAATTAAAACGCTAGTAACTTTCTTATTTGTGAAGATATTTAAATTTAATTTTGTGGAATGGATCTATTTGTGGCTAGACTTTTTATGATCAAATAAAAATAAATCATGCATATTCCCTATTGCGCAATTTTGTATTAAGAGCAATGTTGTTGCACGTTATCCCATACAAATAGGAGAAAACCCCTAAACATTAACAGATTTCGATGATACATACTATCTTATGAAATCTGTCTATGGTTGTAGTAGTGTGATTGGCTTTACCTTTACGGTTTGTTTCGTTTTTTTAATTTTCGTTAAAGCTCCGAAGTTCCGAACACAGAATTAATGACCCTATTTACATAGGTTCGGAAGATAGATGGTTTTAATTACACTACACTAGATATTATTTACATAAGAAGACTTGCAGATTAGCAAGTTGAAGTGGCAGTGGGCAGGGCACATAGCACGTAGAACTGATGGCCAATGGGGCCGAAAGGTTCTCGAGTGGAGACCACGTACCTGCAAACGCAGCGTAGGAAGACCAGCGACGAGATGGACAGATGACTTCATACAAGTGGCGGGAAGACGCTGGATGCAAGCCGCTTCCAATCGGTCTTTTTGGAAATCCATGGGGGAGGCCTATGTCCAGCAGTGGACTTCTTATGGCTGAGATGAATAAGACTAAATATAATATTTTTAACTACCTACTGAATAAACTACAAAATCGAATTAATCATAATGAAAAATCGGGCAGAACTTGCATTATTTTGAAGCTATTAAAATCCATCCCTATTTTATTAGAAACAATATATTTCGATTTCAACAACAAAAACAGGTGACAACTACATAATCTGATCAAAGTTATTTGGTGAACTTAACCTAAGCCTTAGATTGCTTGTATGGTATCTCTGCAAATGGGATTATTTTTCACTTTATTGTCTGGCTTCGGGCTTCCCTGATTAAAGCCTGACTTTTAACTGTAAATGAATATTGAATATTTTATGAGGAAGGGAAGACAAACCAAACAAAATCAAACAAACCCCACTGTGTTTTTAAGCATCAAAATGATTTGCAAGTAGTTGACACTGTGGTGCAGTTTCAATGTACAATAATGCATTCTTTAAATGTTAACATTTTAGATAGCTGGTGCGCTCCACCTGCATAGGGATGAAAGAGAGTGATGATAAAATATAGCCTGTGTCCATTTCCAGGTCATCATTTATCTCTGTACCAAATTTCATAATGATCATATCAAATGTTTGTATGAAAAACATAACCCTTCTTCTTGCACAGTCAGGTAAACATGTTATCCTTCTTTCAGGGCAAACAAGGCGAAAAAGAGTTAATTATATTTGTATTGTCTCAGCTTAAACTTATTTGATTCAAGACATGCAATGACCCAATATTTTCAAACACAAAAATCTAATAACACATGAAATTAAAAATCCAAGGCCTCAAGGCTGCTAAGTGAAAATTGATAGATTGTTAGTCTATTTGTATAGTAATAGACTAGCAATTCGTCAAAATTGTCTTTGAATCGTATCAGCGAGCAGCGAACGAGTGATGTTCACTTAGCAGCCTTGAGGCCCAGACTAATCAATGATGACTCACTGAGATCCTGCCCTTATTTCTCCTATCTAAATAAACAAATTCATTTCTCACTTTACTAATATCCCTAACCAATGATTTTATATGTTTAAAATGTTGTGATGTGTGAGAGAGATAGAAGTGCGCGTTGAAACCATTCTTAAGATGCAGTGAGAGCAAAAACATAGTTCTGAGAAAAATATGCATGAAAACTTTTTGCAAAGAATAGTGTATTATTTTTATAAGTATGTACCAAATATTTAAATTGAAAATTGATGTTGCCAATTGGGCTATATACTGACTACAAAATGTCACCATGATGTTAATATAGATCAATATATATATATAAGCACCTCAAATTCATCAAAATGTGGGTTACTGCGTTTTAGTAGCGAGATGGTAGTTCAGACAGAACAATTTTCTCCTAGAGTTTGAAAAAAATATGCAATGTATGGGTGGCAAAATTCCCCTTAAACTAATTTAAACTAATTAAATTGTACAAAGCCTAACAGAAAATTATATATTTATTTGATGATAGGTAAGTAACAGAAGCTGATGAGCATATATCCTGCAGTGTTGAAATTTAATGGTTGTATATTAGGATGTTTTCTTTCTTAATCCATTTGTCCAGTTATATTTATAATAGCAGTGCAGCTAGTCAGAGTAGTTAGTAGAATATTTTTACATGTAGGTATCATAACATACTGTTATATTGCAGATTAGTTTTTGTTTTATAATGATGAGAACACATTTATGAAAGCTTGTAATATCCTATTGTTTTATATGAGAATTAAGCATGCAACAATGCATCTTATAAGTCATTTTAATCTTATTGTATTCCATTACTTGTGATTAAATAATCTATTTGAAAGATGAACATTAATTATTTAGTATCTATATTGAATGTAAATGTACACAACTATTTTAATTTCTATTCAAAACTAGATCTTGTTTTGGAAACTATTAATTTACTATCATTTGAACATATAGTCAATGAATTAAAAATTAACAGCCTTATCAAAAAACTTTACTTAACTTTAACCATTGTTTTAAATTCTCTGCCTTCTTTCCGCAAGTGTTATTACGTGTCAGTAAGGTGACAAAATATGTTAAGCATTGCTTAAACTTAAGTAATGTTTTTCATTAAGGCCGTACATTTATTAACTACCAAAGTACATATTTCACAGATACAGAGGCATCCATACTCCCATACAACATGAACACTGACACCAGGGTTAGTTACTTAGCAAAAGGTGTTTCATATCTTCATATCTATGTGTATGATTGTAACTTCTCATATTTTCTATACAGTAGGAATGGCCTGAAATGCTAGGTATTCACAAAAAGTATATATAAATATTAAAATAAATATTTGTGGACATTTCACACAACACCATCTAGCCCAAACTAAGCAAAGCTTGTACTATGGAACTAGATGGCTGATAGAATACATATATACTTTTTTATGTTGTAAATATATACATATGATACATTGAAACACCCAGACACAGAACAAACATCCATGCTCGTCACACAAATGTTTGCCCTAGGTGGGGATCGAACCCACAAGCTTTTAGTTCAGCAGGTAGACGTAGACACACTACCAACTGAGCCACAAGGCCAGTCTAGTAAGTTAGTGCAGTAGTTAGGATAAATTTATTCATTCAACACTTAAAAACTTGGCTCTTGTCTGTGTAGTAATTTCCATGTCTGTCAATCCTCTGCTAAGACTTTCACCTCCTTCTATGCTATGAATTTTGCTTTTTCCTTTATTTGATCCAAAAACATTCTTCTTGACCTTCCTGGTCCTCTTCTCTTCTCAATCTTGCCCTCTATGATGGTTTTTATGAATTTGTCATGTTGAACAAGATAAACCAAAGATCTTGGCTCTTCTAATTTCTATACTCTATACTGTAGTATATGAGTTACGAGTATATGAGTTAGGATAAATAAATGGCAAACAAATAATAATAATTTCAAGAAAGAATATGCATCCACACCCTTAATACAGAAACCTAAAAAATCATAATTTACTAAAAAGTAGAAGTCAAATTACTATTATATTTTTTAATATTACTTAGCTGGTTATGTTTTTAAAGAAGAGTAAAAAACAACCAAAGTTAAATTATACTAAAAGACAACCAGTAAATTTCTGCACTGCAGGATATAGGCTCATCAGCTTCTGCTTGCCTATCATCAAATAAATTAATTTTTGGGATGTTTATTTTAATATTCATTTTCATTATTCAGTTACTCTGCTTCAGGGGGGCAATTCAGTTATTCAAAACTGACCTGTAACTGAACCTTTTGGGAAGCATTTCCTGTCGGCTGCTATCATTTTTTGATTTAGTAACGAGCGAAGGACGTGTTACGTTTCATCAACTGTGTCAAATGTAAGACATAAAAGTGACTAAATCAAAAAACTATGGCGGCCGTCGGGAAAACCTCCACATATGGTTTGGCTATGGAGCGGTCTTGAATAACTGAATTGGGCCCCAGGTATCTGTAACTATGTTGAAGTTACATGAGATACCTGAAGCTGAGTAAGAATACTCAAAGTAGCCAGATGTAATAAGTTTTTATAATGTAAAAAAATGAGATAGGGAATCTTATTTTACCTGTTTTTTTTTTTTGGTATGGTGTATTTTTAAATTTTCTCAAGAATTATTTTGCAAAAAATATTAAACATTAAAGGTTTATTTGGGCATAAAATGGAAAATTAAAAACAGATTTTAAAAGGAAAACAGCTTGGCTATGCACTTGATCCGATAACTAACCATGAGTCAATAATGTACAGTAATTGGAATCAAGGAACAATTGGATTACATTTGTTAATAGTTGTTTTTTTTTTCAATGTCATGAGTGATATGGTAACGCAGGTAGGTATATAAATACGAATGTAATCGCAATAATAATTATAGATCGCTTGATTACTCGCACATAACCTTTATGGTGTTTTCTCGATGCTTATAAATACAAATAAATTAATATACTGTCTTGGTCTTACCTTGTTGGCTTCGAAGCCCGACTTCAGAGCTTCGTGTTCATTATGCCACACCAACCAATGGATAGGATAGCGGCGACTCACTTCGTCAGCTTCTAACGCCATATCTCTAAATATACTGCGTAATTTAACTGTCCAGCTAGCTTGGTTTATGCTAAATACATAGCACTGCTTAATTAACAGTAGTTAAACTTTACACATGAATTAATTCCAAATAAAATTATGAAACAAAAAGTTCGCCTCACCCCAACAATATTGTACGTAAAATGACAAATTATGATTTTGTCAAATGCATTCAAATTAATGTTAATGTCTGTTTCGTGTGGCAGTAACTTTGACAAAAGTAATAAAAACTTTTTTCTCATTTTAGGACTCGCATTTGATAATAGCATTTAGCATAGTTGTCTGTGTCGGCAACTTACGCCAGTAAATTACGTCTGTTTCATACAACAGGAGAAAACTTTTTATGTCCTAAAATATTATCCAATTTTGTTAATAAAAATATGACTGAAACCATTAATTACCTTTAAGTTATTTTTTTAATATTGACTTTTTATTTTTTCGCTTTAGTGTTTTACCGCAAGAAAATACTCAAACTCAGTTTAGTACTGACTATATAGTTTCAGTTTTACGACACAGTCGGGTTAGTAGAGAAGTTCCTGTCGATTTATCTCATATTTGTATATGTTTGTGTTTTACCCGACAAATAAACACAATATGGAGAGCACATTTTAGATAAATAAAGACTAGTTAATATCACTGTACACTGACATTATCCATAAGAGAAATGCATTTACCAAAGCGGCCGTTACTTAATTAAAAAAAAAACTAAATGTCAAGTACTATCAATGTCAAATGCCAAAACATAAATTAAACAAACCTCAAAAGTTGAGGTTTGGCGGGAACGTCTTGTTGCTTTGTTTTATTTTCCTAAACTTGTATGTGTAATTTTGAACATTAATGCTATAAAAATGGTGGTGTTTTATTCATTAAGTGTTCGATAAAGTGCGTGAGTGTGGGCAAGTGAAATAAAGCAGTAAAACGTGTGATTTTACGTTGTCGGCAAAACTCCATAGAGGCTTCTAGTAAAGTCGCCACTACTTTACTGAAGCAGGACTCGACTTATAAACTCACTGTATACGTGACTTAGATTGTGACTATAACATTTACAACTTGTTTTATTCAAGAAACTTGAAAAAATCCTAATACTTGACACTGCTTTGCAAATGCTTTAATGCGGGTCCAACCCATACAAAAAAGAAGAAGATAAAATCTCAAAAGTTCCCTTAAAGTAGCATAAGAAAGTTCCTTTCAGTGACGTTCCTGATACGGCTATTGCCGTAATATACGGCTTTTAGCCATGCTAAGTATCTAAAATACGGCATACGGCAGCTATCCTAAGGCCGTATAACATTTGTATGAAAGTATACGGCTGATATCGTAAGTATCGACAAATTATAATTGCTTCGTATAACGGAACGCATCAATGTGGAAATGGTTTCAGGTTTGGGAGTTCCCCTGCACTTAGCGTATGAATAATACGGAAAAATTAAGATGTTACGAAAATAGAGCAAAAACAATATATTATATCTTTGTTCTCCGAGTGACTTTAGAATTTTGTTGCTAAACCAAAAATAACATCTTAATTCTTTGGATTGTTTTGAATAACATAAAAACAAAAAAAAACTAAATAAACTAATAACCTCCACTATCAATGGAGCTTTGAGGGAAGCAAGCTGTGCGAAAAAAGGCAATAAAACGCAATTTGAAGTACCAGAAGAAATTATTAAAAAAATGAAGGAGAAGAAAACAAGAGACCTCGCACCAACTGAATCCGAAGTATTAAATATCATTCAAAACTATACGGAGATTAGTTATAAGTAAATAATTAGTGTAATTAAGTCAAATAGTACCCATAATTTGTAAAACTAAATTAAATTTTAGTATACGGCCGTTTTTCCGGTTTTCCCCGAAAATACGGCAATTATAAGGCGGAGATACGGCAACATCAAAATTAACTTGGAACATCACTGGTTCATTTACATTTGGTACATTTTACATTCTCTTTTGGTTCCATGTTCCTTCCCAAAACCAAAACAAAAATAAGAACGGAAGCCATAAAATCTTATATAAAAATGTTTACGTAACAATATTGAAATTGCAAGCGAATTTATTAATCATATTCTTTATTACAATATCACTGATCACAATGAAGAAAACTGTACTTATACTGAATAAATGGAATCGTGTTACCAAATCGAATACACACTCGTATGCCAGAAATGTATCTTCAAAGTTGATCAATAAAAATATTGAAGTAAGTTATACCTATATCTGATCTGAACCTACTATTCCTAATATCGAACTAAATAACTGAGTAAATAATCTTCCAGGAATGTTACAATATTCTCGACATACCAATTGATTCAAAACAAGAGGTCGTCCGCAGAGCTTTCCTGGATCTTGCTAAGAAATATCATCCTGACTCAGGCTCCCCTGATGCTGACATGGACAAATTTGTTACAATAGAAGGTGCTTTTAGAACTATTAGCACATATAATACTGGGAAGAGTAGCAAGGAAGAGGTGGAAGGAATAATTTATGACATAAAGGTAATTTTTTTTTGCATAGGTGATACACAACAAAAAGATCTGCCTGGTATTAAAAGGGCCTTGACTGTAGATTGGGACCAATCGAGTTGTTAATCTCACAACTCACAAGTTATGACAAAAAAACTGGACAAGTGCGTATGTATTACATTTTACTCGTAGTATGCAATTAAAATTGTTATTCCTATGAAATAAAATGCATGCATATTCCTTGTTGCAATACTTGTTCTTGTTTATAAAAAAACCGGACAAGTGCGAGTCAGACTTGCCCACCGAGGGTTCCTTACAAACTCTTAGATAAAAGGGGGAAATCATATATTTTTTTATATTTTCCTTCATAAACTGAAAAATATACATAGTATAAAATTTCGTAAAAATATTTAAAAACCTGTTTTAGCTTATGCTAATAAAGCTCTTTCATATGATACCCCACATGATACGGTTAATTCACTGTAAAATTTGGACCTTCATTCCTTGCATAAAGACACATTTTTTTGTGATTTAATTTAAAATGTCCAGTTTTCGGATTTTTTCCTATATGTGTACTCTAACACAATGCGTCTTGCCAAATTTCATTGTTCTAGGTCAACTGGAAGTTCCCCATAGGTTTTGATTCCCTTGTGAATGTCGAAATGTGAGTTTTTTCCAATATATTCGGCTGTAACTTTTTTTTACTTAAGAAACTTTATTTTTCTTTCTGCAGCAAGATACTATGGATCTGCGTATATGGTTTTAATTTCAACTCAATACCTTCACGCGTTCCCGAGATAAAAGTCTTGACACCCAACGGACGGACAGACAGACAACAAAGTGATCCTTAGATAAGGGTTCTGTTTTATCCTATTGAGGTACGGAACCCTAAAAACCATGTTTCTGGAGGAGGGGAAGTTTCACCACAGTTTCAAACACTACAAGTTCCTTCCTTCACAGCCGGGGTTCACCCCCTCTACCTTCATACTTCCCCTAAATCCATTGGTCTTAAATTAATCTTACCAAGAATTGCCTGATAGATTTTTAACTGGACATCTCCAATGCAAAAAAGAGTAATGTTACTCAGTATATCTACATATATGTCATTTGCATTATAGCCCTGTAGACTTACCAAAACCTGTCTACTCAAATAGTTCAAGTGAAGTGCAATTCCAAAATAAACTATTTATTTTAGCATACAGCACCTCAACACCGTCAATACCTCAGTTTCGAAGGTGTAGGTCATGGCACTCCATTCCAAAGGCAGAAACAGTGGGCTCAAGTAAGAGCCCAACAAGCTGCTACCAATGTCTTAGAACACCGGATATCCAAAGCAGTTGCTTCAGACAAAGCACTTATGAAAAAGGGTCAATATGGAAAAAAACATGATATCAAAACTAAACATGGTTTTGATAGACTGGTGGAAGATCTAATACAGGAATCTATGTCTAAAGGCGAGTTTGATAACCTAAGTGGAAAAGGGAAGCCATTGAAAGACCAAAATGCAAATCCTTATGTTGACTTTACAACACACAAGCTAAATGAGGTAAAGTACATATATATATATTTCTTTTGAAAACTGATATATATACATAAATAATCTATGTCCAAAATGTAATTACATCACATGATATCTAAAAATTCCTTAACTTGAATGAGAACTGTGACGTATCGCGCGCGACAGAGTGCCGCCATTTTGAAACTGTTTCAATGCACATTCAGTACACAGACATCTCTTCATTCATTTACTCTAATCATGTAAGATAGATGCTAAAATTGGTTATAAAACTAACTTTTTATTAGGCTGGCCCTAATACATCCCCTCAAGTAACTCCAGTGTTTGTTTTTTTATTTACACAAATTTATTTATATTTGTTTCAAATGTTATGAGGTTTTGTACTTAATTTACTTCTATTTCAGGTTTTGATAAACAATGGTTTCACACCAGAATGGATAACAATGAACAAAGAAATAGATCAAGACATACAATTTCTAAATAATGATATAAAAACTGAAAGAAGCTACTTAGGCCCTTACCCTTTGAATGAATTAGATGTACAAAAGTGGAATAAAATATATGATGAAAACAAATATTGTGCAGGTACTATAAACAAGAAGATTAATAAATATAACTTAATAGTACCTCTAATGAATAAACAAAGAGTTCATGTACCATTTGATCAAATATGTGAAGATATTTTGAAAAATGGCAATCACTCTGTAGTCAAAAAAGTAATGGAGCCAAAGGTGAAAGAACAAGAAATGTATGTAGATCCTACTGGAGATTTGTTTAGTGTGTTATTTAAAGGCTTAGAAGATTTATTTAGTTTGAGTAAAAAAAAAACATAAAAACTAAATTGTTTGGCCTGCTAAATCTTGAATCTTAGTTTAGAGATTGTCCATTAATCACAGGATGTTTTTTAACAATTTTTTAACCCCTCCCTTCCTCCTGGTGATACATGGCGAGGTTTTAGACAAACCTCAACAGTTCGGAGAGTAAGCTCTTGTAGCAAAGAATTTATTTATTTAATTCACGCACTGTCCTTAAGGACAGAGGCGGATTACCCTAAAGGCCGAAAAGGCCCGGGCCTGGATAAAATCGCGAAAAAAAAAAGATCATCGATGCTGAAAGGAGGCGCTTGATTTTACTCGGCTTAGGGCGGCTAAGACTGCTAGTCCGCCTCTGCTTACAGATATGCTATTGTGATAGGATGGGAACTGTCTTGACTCTGTTACTAGTCAAACGAAATAAGGATAGCACACATTAAATCCCACATTGTTCTCTTTCTGGACAGACTATATATTTAGTTCATATTTCTTGCTCATCCTGGCTTTAAGGGTCATCCACCTCATGTTTTTCAACTTTTTAGGGGCTAAAAGACCCTCCCTCCCTCCCCTCCCTCCTGGTGAAATGTGGTGAGGTTTTATAGTAAACCCCCGGGCCCCCCATCTCCAAAACCATGTCTATTTTTTGGTACACATTATCTTTAAAAAAACATCGCGGCGAAGGGGCAAATTGTTGCAACGGCGAGTTAAGGTCACGCGCCACTTTTTAGGTTTACAAATTGTGTTTCAGCGAAAAAACATATCTGATATCATTCCATGATGGTATTTCATATGATTTTCTCCGAATCTCGCCCCCCTCTTCAGCCTCACTTGATTAATGGATGATCGCTCAGCCCTTGTTTGATTTTTTATTCTTGTTATTATATCACTTGGTGATATAATTATTTATTTATTTAAAAATATTATATAAAAAATAAAAACTTTATTGTTACTAATATCTTAGAGTACAACTCTTATTTTAGAAAACGTCTGTGATAAATAACTAGTGTAATTGTGTGGGCTTTTACAACCATCAGTAAATAAAACATTTCATAACATACAAACACTTTTATTCATATAAAAACTTGTAAAATCACGATATAACAATGTTTTATAATTTTTTAGACATATAGAATCTTGTAAAATGCTTTATAGCTTTAAAAAAACTGACTTAGGGAATGTTCATTTTAACAGATTTCATTTCTAATATTGGTAAACATATACCTTATAATTAAATGTGAGAGTAAATCTAATAATATTAAGTATTTACAAGGGATATTCAAGAAAATTCATTATATTCGAGTTGTGAATGGCACTTTTTTTTGTGGCATTTGGAAAAAAAAGGCCCACAGAGTAATTAAAAAAATCTTCAAAATTTACTGTATAACTTATATTGCACTCTGAGATGGTGAAAAAGAAGACAAATGTATACAATTCATAAGTTGGTCCCCATTTTAAAATTGACATAAATTTATTTTCTACCTAATGAATCCATATTTGATTAAATTTCATAAACTACCTACTACACTATCCGTAAGATTATAAAATAAATGGCAGTACATTCTGCCTTTCGTAAACTTGTATAAATCAACATCAACAACTTTTTTCTTCATAATTTCTGTGTGATAATGTACAATTGCATCATTGTTCAAAAATAAATTAGAGGGTAATAATGTACAACGTTATAGAATACGTAATGATAATTGTCGACACGCCGATTTGACGTTTTGTATAACAAGCATAGCAGGTATCAGGGTGAGTAACGTAGATTTAAATTACTTCTATAAGTCAACTAATATTTTTTTCCGGGAGACAGTACTATCAGCTCAAGCTGAAGCTCACACCAACTAACAATAGCCAAAGAATTCCCAGCCAATAAAGGTGAGCTACCAATTATTGTGTTGTGCATTATAGACCCCTGATATAATTTATTAGAACATTGTGCATAATGTAGATTTTGTACAAAATTTCTTCTCATATTTTTTTTACATATTGTGATGACAAGTGGCAATGATAAATCTAAATCTTGGCAGATTAGAGAGTGATATATATAAGTCTTGTAAATTTTATTTAACATAAGTTTTGAGTAGAGATTCAGGTTATTTCCTAAGCAGCTTGATGGCCATTCACCTTGGCGCGGCCGGTGGCGAGCAGGCGTAGCGCGCGAGGGTAAGCGCGATGCTCGGCTTGTAGGATGCGTGCCGCGAGGGTCTCTGCCGTGTCTCCGGGAACGACCGGGACTCGCTCTTGCACGATTATAGGGCCAGTGTCCATTCCCTCCTGACAATATAAAAACAATTTTAAGACAGTCTAGAGTGTATTTTTTCCCACTTCAAAGTAGTTTGTTACCGCAATCTCCGTCATTTTATCTATAAACCCAATACAAAAAATATTATTTGTTTGAAGGGTATACTTTGAGATTGGTGCCGTAGAAATTTCATCAGAATCGGTTTAGTAGTTTGGGTTTTAAAACAAAATTACGCATTTTGAAGTTGTTTAAGTTATTTCAAACTCTGCAATTTTTCTTAAGCTCAAACTACGGAACCGATTTTGATGAAATGGAAATAATCTGAAAGATACGCATTTTGAAGTTGTTTAAGTTATTTCAAAATCTGCAATTTTTCTTAAGCTCAAACTACGGAACCGATTTTGATGAAATGGAAATAATCTGAAAGTTTATCCTTTTAAATAAAAAAATAAAATTTTCAACTCTGTTTATAAATGACGGAGTTTAATTGGCTATGGGCTGACCCCCTGTCACTGCAAGCCAATATTACATCTTACCCTCTGATCCCTTCTAATACCTTCTTCCTTCCAACTGACCATCTAGCTATGGTCAAATGTGGCGACAAACGGCCCCATGGTCCTTGATGCTCTGCCTACCCCAGTATGATAGATAGATAAATAAACTTTGTTGTACACACCTTAGAAACTTACAATCAAGATAAGATATTTAAGTGTAACAACTGGCGGCCTTATCGCTAATAGCGATCTCTTCCAGGCAACCTTAGGATGGAGAGGAGTGAAACGAAAGTAATATGACGAGAAGTATGTTATTTTCTGTACATTTTTTTATTATATATAGAGTAGCTCTACGTTTGACCACCAGCACGCCTAATGGAAAGCGATACTGTGGCCGAAGATGAAGCACGTAGACCTAGAAGATACTTATTCACTCTAGATTTGAAGACACCCGGGTTATAGCTTTCAGGAAACAAGGACAGCGGCAAAGCATTCAAATCCCGAGCGGTTCGCATTAGGAAAGTGGCAGCAAAACGCTTTGTTCGAGCTGATGTAATATACATAGATACTTAATTATGTAATATGTATGTTTTATTTTTCTGCTATATATATTTTGTCTCAATAAAACATGTCTAAAATAATGATAGCGTGGCAGACTATGGCCTAACCCTTCTCACAATGAGAAGATTGCCCGTTCCCAGCAGTGGGACAGTTTGTACAAACAGGGCTGTTAAAAAAAAATTATAAGTCGTACAATGAGTCAATGGTTCTTACATCTACGAAATGTATCGTACAGCCGCTCTCTTGGTCGCCCGCGTCGAGACACTGTTGCTGCGCCTTGAGGCCGGGGTGGCGCGGGAGGAGGGACGGGTGGATGTTGATCATGCGTCCGAACCATCTGGAGTACAGAAACACACGTGGATTTTGAAGCCAGGCTTCATCGGGTTCGAGTATATATAAAATAATGTTATTTATAAATTGTATAAACTTTATTTTAGATATATAAATATTTTAAATATATATAATAATTTCTATATAATATGTATTATAATAAATAATGTTACATTTATTATTTAACCATATTATATATTTCTAAAACTTATAATTAAATATTTTTTTAATTAATCTATAATTTAATTAAATAATAAATTTAACATTATGGAATACGCATGAATTTTTATTTCTCTTATGAATAATAGTTTCAATTTATAACTTGTATAATACATATACAAAAAAATAATTTTGATCGATCAATAAACTGTACGAAAATTTCCGTGAGTATTCATTTATATGATTTGATTATCCGGAAAAAACTCACGATATTAATCGGTCAAAAGAGCGATGTCTTCCAACCGGTTTCGGGAGTGTGAGAGTGTGTATTTTTCCGGTTAATCAAATAATATAGATCAATAAACTTCCGAGATACAAACATTTAAAAGTTTTAGGGGAGGAATGCTCTGTTCCTCTCTCGCGAAACAACTTTGTATTGAATTAGTATCGCGAACATGAACCATGACGTCATCGTTTGCGAACGTGTGCTCTCTATCTAACATGAAATCAAAACTCCTCTAACTTACTTTTGAAGAAATTCCAACTTTGTTTTTGTGCAATGGATCTGTTAATGGTTAGCCTTTTCATGAACAAATAAGTCATGCATATTCCCTATACTGAATCTACATATTAGGCCTGTCATGACACCGTTCCGAGTTTATCCTGGAGTCTAAAAAGTTTGGATACTGCCCCCTGGGCTACGGAGCTTAGATGCAATGCAATTTTTTTTAACTTAGCAATTTCAACAACTTCTCGCCTTTGAACTTGCAATTTTAACTAACTAAAAAATACACGGTACGAATTGATAGCCTCCTCCTTTTTTGAAGTCGGTTAAAAATGCGGTAGAATTAGCTATTCTTTCACCTTACATCTATTCGTTGGGAACAGTACTGTCAACATGGGTATCTTTAAATTCGTATCAAACATTGTACATGGGGACTTTTCCGAAGGTTCTTAATATTTTTTCAAAAGATTTGAATTAATTAATTATTAGCAGTAATTTTGACTACATATATTTTGAAAAACAAGTATCTATATGAGTCAAAGTGACGTTGACATTAAACGTGATATTGCTCACTTTTTGACGAACTCCGTGGACAGTATCCGCATGTATCCGGCGAGACACACGATGTCCACCTTGTGCTCGACGAGCGCGGCCGAGATGGCGCGGTCGAACTCCTCGCGGGACTGGTACTCCTTGTGGTTGAACACCTGCGGGGAAATTCGAAGTGGGGGCGATAAGTCCTGCTCCTGCACTGACGTCCCGCTTGGGGTGTATTGTGCATCCTCCCCGCCAGAATACTCAAATCAACCGAACTACTTAAAGTAACGGAGCATGGCTTTGTGTCGCTGGCATAGTTGTTCCAGGTTCATTGCGTCAGAGCGTTAGATGTTCTGTTGTTGTTAAAAAACTGAAAAAATCGACTTCAAAATTTATAATTCGTTTACTTGAATGATATTTTTTCAGTTATTTTGTTATAAAAACCCAAGTACTGAACCGATTTTGATAACAACTATACGGGACTACCTCTGTGGTATTACGTACCAAAAAAAAAGAATCACCAAAAGTAGGCGAAGTAATCGCTGAACAAACATACAAAAAAACTATAATACAGTCGAATTGAGAAGTCCTTTTTGGAAGTCTGTTAAAAATAGCAACACTAAACTGGTTTCACATTTTATTACTGTGTCTGTATAAATGTGTCATGATTGTAGTAACCTCGACGTGTCGAGTAGTGGTATAATGAACGCCGTGGCTGATGATGATGATGTGTTACCTTGGTGGGCACGCTTGCCGCCTCGGCCCGTCTGAGCGCGTACGCATCCTTCTTGTTGGAGACGACAAGCACGATCTCCGCGCACATGCACTGCGTCGCGTCGCGCGTCGCGTCCATCAACGCCTGCAGGTTCGAACCGTTGCCGGAAACCAACACTGCCACCTGCCAACGACATTCTATCAACTTTCGCTTTTTAAGTTTCCGTACTAAGGGTGCGGGAGTCTATTCGTTAAGACTACGGTGTCTCTCTGTCTGTCCTACACTTAAATTGATGAATCCTTTGAACGGTAATAGATACAAGGCTCAAAATCGGTAAGATTGTAGGATTTATATAATTTATACGAGCAGAGGTGGTCTAGTTATTACTTTAGATATCACTTACTAGTGGTATTACTTACCAAACAAAAGAAGAATCATCAAAAACAATGCATAATTGACGGAGTAATGCTGAACAAACATACAAAAAAAAACATACAGTCGAATTGAGAATATCCTATTTGGAAGTCGGTTAAAAACTGGTAAAGAGCAAGATAACCTTGAGATTCAAGATTTATACACATACAGAGCACACAAGGTACAAGGTAAAGAGATCTTAACATAATACTTGGAACACATGTTCTTGCCCACTTATGACGTACATTTTTGTTCAAATTTATAGACAGTTCAAATATTACACACATACGACGGGACTTGAACCCGCATATCCCGATCTGTACCTGGGAGCCTTTACCATTTTGACCACAGAAGTGTCACGTGGGATGGTCAAAACTTTCGAATAGTCTTTTTTACTTACCAAGCAAGCGTTGGTGGCGCCATCTGTAACCCTGCCCCGTCGACCTGTAGTCCCGTTAGATGTGTGATTTTTTTTACACATTTTTACATAAAAACTACGTGTCACGTCTGTTTTGAGTCGAAATATCCGACTATTGTGTAACTATATATACACCAATGAGTTTGAAACTATAATCGGATATTTCGATAAAACTGTGCGAAATCCACGTTAGGCCCAGTTCACACGGCATTGTACCGCACGTTTTTTTGCAGTATACGTCTTACCGAATAAATAGTGGCGCACACAATGTACATAGAACCATTCACACTTCGTTTGTACTGCAAAAAAATGTACAACGTTCATACGTTTAAACGAATACTCAACGGACTCGTCAAGCAAACCGAATGAACTGTAACGTATTCAGTGCTTGCAGCTTGCAGTGGCGCATAGTACAGCTCTGGCTCGTTCACACGACACGATATTCATACGTTTTTAATCGAATACAATATATAGGTGACAACTGTGTGAAGACTGCGGTTATTCGTTTTTTACACGAATGTAAACATACTGTGTGAACACCCGGGTCATTGTACGTTAAAAAAACGAATACAAAGAAAACGTGCAGTACAATGCCGTGTGAACTGGGCCTTAGTTTCCATGTTACAATTTTGAACTGTCTATAAATTTGTAGTTACTTCAGCGTGTAAAACATTTGATCCCCCGTGTACGGTACCTTCTTGCTGGGCATCATGGGCATGCGCCGCGTGAAGTCGACGGCGGAGGCAAAGTTGTCGACGAGAACGCGCGCGCCGCCCGGCGGACGCGCCTGCACGCTGCCGATCACCATCGCGCCGAACGAACGGCTCAGGTTCATCACCTGACAACACACATTTTTTATTACGAATAATTATAGTTTAAAAAAAAACTGACTTCAAAATACGCAATTTGTTTACTATAAAAACCAAAGTACCAAACAAAAAGAAAAAGAATCAAAATCAATTTACAATTGGCAGAGTAATGTGAACAAACATACAAGATTTTCGGGATTATTACTCATTGAAATGAAACAAATTTTAACGGATTTATCGCGTATATTTTACATAATTTTATGAGCTGATGTTTCGAACACTTTGCAGGTGCCGTGGTCACAGGTGAGACTAGATGACAGTTGTCTTTTTTGTTATGAAAATATTAATTACTACCGCCTACTAATTTTATGCAGAACGTTCCCTATGAACATAAAATTTTATTTATTAGCCGTTCGCTGCAGTGTTCGAAACGGCAGGTCATAAAATTATGTAAAATATACGCAATAAATCCGTTGAAATGTGTTTCATTTCAAAGAGAAGTTTAAATAAAAGTCAATAATAAGCACGTGTGTACGTACGTCCGCCTGGTGTTCCGGCGCCACGACGAGCACCATGCCGATGCCGCAGTTGAAGGTGCGCAGCATCTCCTCGTCCGTCACGGAGCCCGCGTCCGCGATCCACGCGAACACCTGCACCAGACAACGGCATCTCAACACGACGGAATCTCAGCATGACGTCATCTCAACACAACGTCATTTCAACACGACGGCATCTCGACACGACGTCATCTCAACACAACGTCATCTCAACACGACGGTATCTCGACACGACACGGCTGGACACGACGGTATCTCGACACGACACGGCTGGACACGACGGCATCTCGACACGACACCATCTCAACTCAAAACAACGTCATCTCAACACGACGTCATCTCAACACAACGTCATCTCGACACGACGTCATTTCAACACAACACCATCTCAATACGACAACATCTCACTTAACACTTTATAACTTTACGAAGGAGGGAAGTGCAAGATTTCAACGATGGTGCTATCAACATCTCACTTAACACTATACCTTAAGAAGGAAGTAAGTGAAAGATTTCAACTATGGTGCCATTTGCGGCACATCGCAGCGAAGCCGTAATTCGTAATAACAATCCGACTTGGGGGTCGTCCATTAATAATGTTATTTTTTTTTAGTAACTGTTAACTATGACTATGACTAGTCGATAGATAGTCCATTTAACACCACAGACCGTATCTCTACTCTACACTGTGGGAACAAGGCGAACTCATTTCTGTAACGTGCTAGTGATAACTTCAGTAAACAGCTGCCATTCGTGTAAAGTTTTTTTTTTACAAAATTATGTTTTTTTTTTTAATAATGATAAGTTATCTATATTCATTATTAACAGCGACCACCTCTCATTGCAAAAGCAGCTCGAGTTGAGATTCCACCTCATGTTCAAACCTATTTAAAAATAGAAAAAAAAACATCGTCATACCGGGTGCACATTCCACCAGTGCGCGTTAAGGCGCACGCGCACCCAGTCCGGCACGACGCGCGGTATGTTCTCGAGCAGCCCCCCTCCTGTGATGTGCGCCACCGCCTTAACTTGTCCGCTCTGCAGCGCGGGGAGCACACTGCCCACGTAGATACGGGTCGGCTTTATTAACTCCTCGCCTGGAACATCATATTATTATATTATGTTTATTTATTTATTTATTTGGCACTCATTACAGATTACAGGAAATATTGCGTTTAATAACATGCTATTGATGTGGTCGATCCCGTAATCCACTCTTAGAGCGCACAGCATGGTATTAAACAGTGTATTTACATATTTAACTTAACATAACATAACATAACATAACATACCACCTACATTTTCGTAACGTTACCTTCAACATTGGCAAGAGAAAACAATATAACTAAGAGGCTACTCCGTACTCCCATGCAACATATGAACGCAGAAAACAGTACAATAACTAATTAGTCATTAGCAAAATGTGCTATAAATCTACGAATATTTGTAAGTTCACATATTTTCTATACAGGAGAAATATTCTGAAACGGTAGGCACATGTAAAGAAAATATTGATAAAAGCGCCATCAAGCGAAAAAGACCGATTGGAAGCGGCTTGCCTCGAGCGTCTTCCCACCACTTGTATGAGGTCATCTGTACATGCATACAATGCTGCGCTTGCCGATGCGTGGTCTCCGCTCGAGAACTTTTCGGCCTCAACGGCCATCAGTTCTACGTGCTATGTGCCCTGACCACTGCCACGTCAACTTGCTAATCCGGTGTGCTATGTCGGTGACTTTCTTTGGAGGTTAACAAAAATCACATTTTTTCATTTTTCGAGAGTCTTATTATTATTATTACAAAAAATATATAGCCTATGACATTCGGTGAAGACGAATCTAAAAACACCTCGCACACCGAAATCGGTCAAGCCGTTTATTAGTATTAGCCGTTTTTTGTATGTACACATATACATACAAAATAACACATATAAACAATACAATACACATAAATAATTAATATAAATAATACAATACATATATGTATACATACACTACTTCTCTTTTTCGCTTTCAAATGAACATTGGTACGTCTTACCCAGAGTATGTCCTTCCTTGCTGAAAGGTGCTTTGTCTGAGAGCGTGAGTCCCGCTTTCTTCATCAGCTTATGGATCAAGCTGAAGCCGTTACTGTGCACGCCGTTGGAGGGGAGCCCTATTATGATGTCACCCACCTGCAACAATATACGTAACGATCAGAGGCCGTACCACAAGTATTCAAGTAGTCTACTTATTTCCTTCATTATTACATTCACCTTTTTCTCGCTCTTTCTACAGTTGAGAGAGCAAGACAGAGGTCTACTATTATAGTTAATCATGAATTTCTAGGTCCAATAGTTTAGAAATGCAGACACACACACATTTTTTCACCTTTGGTGGGCTATATCTCACACACATCTCATCTGAGAAAAAATGTTATATTTACTTTGACTTTTTAAGAGACCTATCCAACGATACACCACACGATGGTGTGAGGGTTGAAAAAAAAATCCTTCTTTATTTGTATGGAATGCCATCCCTATTTTTATTTTTTATTTGGTTACGGCATTTTGTAGCGGTTCACAGAACACATCTACATGCCAAATTTCGTTTATGTAGGGCTGATAGCCTCTAAGTAAAATGACTGACATACGGACAGACAGACAGAGAGATTGACAGGACATGGCGAAATTATAAGGGTTCCTCGTAATTACTACGGAACCCTAAATATTAAGAGGTGCAAGTGCAAGATAGATAGATAAACTTTATTGTACACATCATAAAATTTACAATGAAGAGAAATTAATTAAAATCTAGTGTAACAAGTGGTGGCCTTATCGCTAATAGCGTTCTCTTCCAGGCAACCTTCAAGATTCAAGGGGGATGGGGGTATACTAACGTTGATGTCGTTGATTTTGGGCAGGATATGGCTCCGCTCGACGACGCCGAGCGCGAACCCGGCGATGTCATACACTCCCGGCTCGTACATACCGGGCATCTCGGCTGTTTCACCACCTACACACACACACACACACATACATACATACATTTACATGTGTAATCGGTATTCGTGATTCAGATAATTTTATTGCTATTCCATAGTATCTGTTACATTGGTGGTAAAACAAACAAACTATTCAAGTATCATATGGACCCCGTTGGACACAGCAATATTACAAGAGAGGAGGACCTCTATTTACAACAGATTCGGCAATTCAGCCCTGTTTGTACAAACTGTCCCACTGCTGGGCGCGGGCCATCTTCTCATTGTGAGAAAGGTAAGGCCAGTACAGCCCAGGAAATTTATACGTTAAAATTTGTTTCATTTCAATAAGTAAGACCTTATGACATATACACATTAACAAGCAAAAATAAAGAATTAGAATTAGAATTTTAAAACAGAAAGTTACCTATCAAAGCTGCCGACGCCTGTCTGCAGCCCTCGGCCACTCCGGCGACGACGTTCCTCGCCACGTTCACGTCTAGCGAGCCGCACGCGAAGTAGTCCAAGAACGTGAGCGGCGCGGCCCCGTTGCACAGGATGTCGTTGACGCACATCGCGACCAGGTCCACTCCGATGGTGTTGTGGTGGTTGATCTTCTGGGCGATCTTCAATTTGGTCCCGACGCCGTCTGCGGCCAGCACCAACACTGGGTCCTGTAGGTTAGGTAGGTCATATGTTATTTGGTTCTTGTATTTTTTTTTTAATATTAGATACATCTACGATTGACCACAGACTAGCCTGTTGTTAAGCGACGGTATGGCCGAGGATGGAGCTCGTCGATCTACAAGATTCTATTCACTCTAGCATTGAAGATTCCAAAATTGTGGCTCTCAGGGAACAGAGATGGCAGTAAAAAAAACCATTCCTGTGCGCTTCAAGAACTTTGACCAATATCGCCAAGTACGGATTTTTGGCATTTCAATGAGAAATGAGAGGTAAGGCACCGACTTTCTGCTAGTCCTGAATGAGTCAAATTAGGTGATTTGTAGATGTAGATTTATTTATGGTAAAGTATATATGTGCATATAAAGTATTTTTGTATTATTAACTTTGAACTATTTCAAGAAACAAAATAATGTTTTTAAATAAAATCTACGAATCACTCACGTCTGTTTTTAGTAGAAATATTCGACTATAGTATGAACCGCATTCGGCGGTCTCCTTCAAATGAGCAGCATCACTCTTGGTCGGCGATGCGCCACGCACTGCGAACCGAGAGTGACATTTGCGCTGCTACTTTAAATCGGACCGCTGAATGTGTTTGAAACTATAGTCGGATATTTCGTCTCAAAACAGACGTGATTGTCCCGTAGTTTTTATCTAAAAATGTGTTAAAACCACGTTAGTTTTCATAACCAATAACGTATTTTATTTTTTTCGAATATCGCAGTTTAATTTTTTTTTATCATTCAAAATGTTATAGTGGAACGATAACAAGTTAAAAGATGTAGTCTAATCTATCTAATCTAGTCGTTTTGAGGACAGCAACATACCTTATACTCTTGTTCGACAGCCTTCAGTTGGAAACAGCCACCGAAGCCTCCGAGACCTCCCAGGACTCCAGACCGTGTCGTGGATCTATTTAACAAAATAATATACATAATATTATTAATACACCCAACCAGGCCGTCAGTCAAATTAAGTTAGTCGTCCCCAACTCCAACTAGAATTCGAAGGGTTCCTAATGAGACTCATGCACCCAAGATATAATTGAATTCTATAACAATTATATTGGCGTGTGAACTAGTTTTTTTAGACTATTTTATTGTTTTGAATGACTATAATCCGTTAAGGAATAATTTATAATAATTTATTTATAATGATCGTTATAAGTTAATATACTTATATATATTACTTATAATTAATCATCCAAATACTTTTAAATACATTCTATTCATTGAGTACAGAATCATCTAATTTATGTATAAACTTACATAATATAATTAAAAAACAAAATGTCAAATTCAATTAAAATTAATAACAAGTATCTATAAGTATAAGAAAAAAAAAACCGGACAAGTGCGAGTCAAACTCACCCGCCGAGGGTTCCGTACAAACTAGTAGATAAAAGGGGGAAATCATACATGTAGTTTATTATATTTTCCTTCATAAACCGAAAAATATACATCGTAAAAATATTTACAAATTATTGCTTATGCTACTGAAGCTCTTTCATATGATACTCCACATGATACGGTTAATTCACTTTATAATTTGGACCTTCATTCCTTGCATAAAGACACATTTTTTTGTGATTAAATTAAAAATTACCAGTTTTCGGATTTTCCCCTATATGTGTACTCTAACACAATGCTTCTTGCCAAATTTCATTGTTCTAGGTCAACGGGAAGTACCCCTTAGGTTTTGATTCCCTTGTGTGTTATACGATATATTCGGCTGTTTTTTTTACGAAAACTTACTACTTACTTACTTTTTAGACTTTATTTTTCTTTCTGCAGCAAGATACTATGGATCTGCGTATATGGTATTAATTTCAACTCGATACCTTCCCGCGCTCCCGAGATAAAGGTCTTGACACCCGACTGACGGACAGACGGACAACAAAGTGATCCTATAAGGGTTCCGTTTTTTCCTATTGAGGTACGGAACCCTAACAATGTACCGACTGCAAAATAGCAATTTTCTAGTCTAACTTACGATTTCGTTACGCTTGATACGCTGTTGAGTGTACGTTTTTTGTGAGAAAGTATACGTAATTTTTTTTTTATCCGACGATAGGCTTTCGCTTGACCGTCAACTCATCTGGTGTTAAGCAACAGTTACGGTCTACGATGGAGCGCGCTTGCCTAGAAGAAACCTATTCACTCGCGGTTTGAAGACACTTAGATTATATCTATTCGGAAAGACCCATTCAGGAAGCGTTTTCCATATTTTGGCGGTACGCACAATAAAAGTGGAGCCAAAGCGTTTCGTACGTGTTTTCGGAATATCGACCATGTAACCAAGTCGCTTTTTTTGAAAATCGCTGTAAAAAATTATAAATGCGCATTCTTTAGAATAATTCTAGTAAAATCACTTGTTTATTACGAAAAATTTCGTTGGAGGTTACGAAAAAACGCATTTTTTTTATTTTGCGAGAGATGTATTATTTTTATTACAAAAAAATATATTACCTATGAGACACAGGGAGTGAAAACGAATCTAACAACAACTCGCACATCAAAATCGATCAAGCCGTTTAGGCTGTAGGCGATCATATAGAATCATACACACAAATACATACTCGTACATACATACACTTGAAAAACATAACCCTCCTTATTACGCAGTCGGATCAAAATAAAAATTGCATAATAAATAAAAAAATATGCAAGAACTCTATTGATTGTATCATCATCATATGGATATGAATCATAGACATCCCTAGCTACCCAGCGTAGCACATCTCTAGAGAAGCAGCCTGAGGTACTCGGTGGCCCCATCTCACCTCGCTAAGGGTTTGATCATGCTGACGAGCGAATCCCCCGCCTCGATGTCTACTCCGCTGTCCTTGTACGAGAGAGACCTGACCATAGCTCCCTCGCAAGCCTTGTACGGCGCAGTCAGCGGCTGCATCGCTTCCTTGAAATTGTCCACCACAACTTGGTGACCGCCTGGGGAGGAACAATTAGAATAAGGTTTAAATGCTTTAAGCAAATGTTGATTGCACGTTTAAAGCGTGTGTTACTAGTGACGTCACCAACGATCGATTGGTTTAAGCAAAAAAAAACTGTTCCAAAGTTTCGACCGTCCCACGTGACACCTCCGTGGCCAAAATGGTAACGCCTCTCAGGTACAGATCGGGGTGTTGAGGGTTCAGGCCCCGTCGGATGTGTGTAATTTTTGAACTGTTTACAATCTGAGATCACAACATTTCCAAATATAACGATATTTATGTAAAACACTCAAGTCATTATACTCAGGTCATGAGGTCATTGACCTTTTTGCAAAGTAGTTTGAACAAACAATACTTGCCAAGTAGTTCTCTTTTAGATTACACGGTCTTGGCAACGATTGCCCACCAACTCGTCCGATGTTAAGCGACGGTGTGACCGAGGATGGAGCTCGTCGATCTTATAATCTATCTATTATATCTATTATATATATATATATATATATCTATTAAATATCAATTCACTCTAGCCTTGAAAATTCCAAGATCAGTGAATCCGGAAATCAGATCTAAAGACATATCCAGTCATGGTCCAACCGTTATGAAAAGATGCGCTTACGGAAAAAATATATCATTTATTTTCAGGTTCTCAATTAGTCGATTTTTTTTTATTTGGAAAAATATGTCATTCAACTAAACGAATTGCGTATTATGAAGTCTTTTTTTTTAGTATTTCAAACTTTTACTTGTTATTTATATAACCCACCTTCTTTGCTCATATCCTCGACCGTCCCCACCACGGCAACCCCCTCCACAATCTCCAGCAGCTCGGGCACGTTGCCAGCATCGGCTATGATCACCATACCGACGCCGCAGTTGAACGTACGGAGCATCTCGAAATCCGATACCAGGCCTGCAGGAAAAGAAGGGTCCACCACAGGGAAGGGTTTACCACAGTCACAGAAAAACAAAATACAACGCTATACAAGGTTTCACGTTAGTAAGATATGTATAAGCTACGCAAAAATATTTATTTTTACAAAAACAACTCACCCTTAGCTTGTAGCCAACCGAAAATCGGCTTTATATTAAACTTTGTAGCGTCCATAATAACTTTGACGTTGTTAGGCAGAATTCTAGGTATGTTTTCCAGCAGGCCGCCTCCAGTGATGTGCGCCAAGCCTTTGACGAGTCCCTTTTTGATGGCTGGCAGCAATTCCTTCACGTAAATACCGGTCGGTACCAGGAACTCCTCGCCAAATGACTTGTTGGTAGTGCTAAATGGAGCTTTATCTGTATACCTGCAATGGAATAATTCAAATTAGAATGAGTATTATCAATTTAAAATACAAAGTACCAAAATATCGGCCACACCGTCGCTTAGCATAAGGCGAGTTGGTGGTCAATCCGGTTACTCGCACACCGAGGCTTCCGTATTCCTATGTAACATAACACAATACATGAACATGAACACTGACACAAGGACTAGTTACTCAACAAAATGTGCTTCATATGATATATTATAAGGATATTTGTGACTTAACATATTTTCTACAGTCAGTAATAACCTGAAATGCGGTCACATACAATATCAAGTTCAAATAAGTAAATATTACAGACCTATTTTCTTTATCCAGAGATTTTAACACTCTATTTTACTCTATTTTATGTCACATGACACCAACTGTCATCGAAACCTTCACTTGTAATTTTTCGTTTCTTTTTTCTGTAACTCTCGACTGTATATTTTTTTTTGTGGAATCAACAAGGAGTTTAATTTATCTCACACAATAATTTTCGATAAATTGTCGGTCGATAATTCCCAAACCCTAGTAATTTGTTTACTTGGATGATATTTTACCAGATAAAAATCAAAGTACTAAACCAATTTTGATAAAATGTATATGGGACCATCTCTGTAGCATGACCTACCAAACAAAAAAGAATCATCAAAATTGATGCACAACTGACGGAGTAATCGGTGAACAAACATACAAAAAAAAAACAGTCGAATAGATGACCTCCTTCTTTTTGGAAGTCGGTTAAAAACATAACCTTCCTTACGCAGTCGTGTAAAAAGGCCCTCGACTAGGTCCGCATACCTGTGCCCCACCTCGGCCATGATCTTCTGCACGAGGCTGTATCCGTTGCTATGCACGCCGGTGCTGGCGAGCGCGAGCACGACGTCGCCCGCTCGGATGGCGGCCGACCGCGGCAGCTGCTTCGAGTTGTCCACCACGCCGACCGCGAACCCGGCGAGGTCGTACTTGCCGATCTCATACATCGACGGCATTTCCGCCGTTTCGCCACCTGCAAACGAACACTCGTATTAAATATAGTAGAATTTCAGACATATACATTTTATTGTAACAAAAAACATACAATTACAAAACATACAATTACATAATATAAATAAAATCATCTACACAAATAGAAAACTAAATAATGTTTCTGTCACAATCTGGCCCCGGGTTGTAAACAAGCGCTGGTCTTCCGCTGGGACCGGTAGGTGAGATCACGCACGAGCGAACACTTAACACAAATAAATAAAATATACTTTTTTAAACTCATGTTTGAATCACGAGTGATTTTTTTTTTGTAAGTGGACCGCAGCGTAGTAGATTTTTACATCAGTGGAGTTGGCAATCCAAGGCAATCAATGATGTAAGAAAATACATAATTATTTTTCACACATACCGAGCAATGCACAGCCAGAAAGCAAGCACGCGTCAGCGATACCCTTCACGATGGTACAGGCGACGTCAACTTCCAGCCTCCCGCACGCCATGTAGTCCAAGAATGCAAAGGGTTCGGCGCCCGCGCATAAAATGTCGTTCACGCACATAGCCACCAGGTCCTGGCCTATCGTGTCGTATTTTGTCATTATTTCGGCTATCTGTAGAAGAAAAACCCGTTTCAGACAGTTTTTAGTTATTGCGATGAAAAGTGCTCACGATGTCTAATGATAATTGTTTAAAAACTGAAACAACTGACTTCAAATTGACAATTTCATTTACTTGGATGACATATTTTTAACTGATTTCCAAAAGGAGTAGATTTTCGATTTGACTGTATGTTTTTACGCGATGTATTCATAATGTTTTTTTTTTGTTTGGTAGGCCATACTTCAGAGGTGGTCCCGTATAAATTTTATCAAAATCGGTTCAATACTTTAGTTTTTATAACATAATAACTGGAAAAATATGTCATCCAATTGAACGAAATTGGTTTTTATTTTATTTTTTATTATTATTTCCAGTTATTTTGTTTTAAAAACCAATATACCAAACCGACTTTGTTAAAATTTATATAGGACCACCTCTGATATGTGACCTATAAAACAAAAAAGAATCATCAAAATTAATCGCATAACAAACATGCAAAAAAACTTAGTAGAGTTAAGTATTTACCTTCTTTTTGAAGTCGGTTAAAAATGGACTCAAATTCGACGACTAAAAATAAAAAAATGTTAACATACTAAAATGTAATACATATATTTAAAAAAATATTTCAATCGGTCAATCAACTTTCGAGATATAAACATTTAAAGTTTTAGGGCGCTCTTTCCCTCTCTCGCAAATCGAGTTTGTATTGAATTTGTACGACGAACATGAACCATGACGTCATCATTCGCTATCTTGTGCTCTCTGTCTAACATGAAATTAAAACGCTTGTAACTTTATTATTTTTTAAGGTATTCAAATCTTTTTTTTTTTGGAAAGGGTCTATGTGTGGTTAGGTTTTTTATGAGCAAATAAAAATAAGTCATGCATATTCCCTATTCAGTCTGTAATAACCTTGAGTTTAGTCCCAACGCCATCCGTTCCCTGCACGAGAACTGGGTCCTTAAGGCTGGGGTCCATTGCAGACAGTTGGAAGAGGCCACTGAAGCAGCCCAGCCTGCCCAGAACACCTCGCCGGTGCGTTGCGGTGGCTATGGGCTCGATTTGACGTACTAATGTGGCGGCTGCGTCGATGTCGACGCCACTTTGTAGGTATGATAAACCGTTGATTCTGAAAGAATTCTCGATTATACAGTTCTTCCATAGATGCAAGTAAGTTGTTTTTGAGTGGTCAATGTAAATTCTAACAGGAAAAAATTGTTTGTGCTTAAGACCAAACGACGAGTGAAAACTTAACAGTAACGCGTTGACTATATTTCTCTCGCTCTCTTATTCGATTTGAGGCGACGTTAACCGAGCGTGACGGCTATCTCATACCCACCAATACCCACAAAATAAAGTGCTCAGCGCGCCTAAAAGTTTTCACTTTTTGGATCCATGCTATGAAAAACAATTTACTGACTGTAAAATAGAACCAAAACTGGATAGGTTTTTCAATTACTAATTTGGGAGTTCTAATATTAATTTCTCGGCTTCCTACCTTGTTATTGTCAAAGAAAAATATTTATAACTACCTAAACGAACTGGACCTAATAATAGACTTTGGCACTAGAACTTCTTGATGCAAGATACGGTTCCACCATCAGATCAGCTTCATGATCAACTATTATTTAATAATCCGGGGTTAAGAAAAAAAGTAATAGGTGTCGCCTAGGCAGGCTACACCTTCGACCTCATCATCGCTTCCTGTCTGCGCTTATATCCTGACTGAGCTTGAGCCTAAGTCTATAATCAACAGTATTTATTATAACTCGCCAACGTAGTAGGCGTAAGTACCTCTCCTCTATGATAAGTATAATCATAAAAATGACTCGAATTATTGGTTCAGATATATATATGGAATAGGTTTTAACCTATCAGATAGACAATAATTTTCGCATTCATATAATTAGTGACAATTGTTATCACTATGTTGGCAGCTGTCCAAACCACATTTAAAACGTGACCGTTTTGCGGTTATGGAAAATGTCGCCAGAATGTGACAGCACACTCACACTAAGTATGCGTGTGTGAGCATGGAATACATTAATAGTAGCGAGTAGATGACTACCAGGAAGGCATGATTGCCGTCTATTTTCACGTCTTTCGGGACCGTTTTCACGTGAGCACCCAAAAATGGTTGTATCTTCATAATTTTTCATCGGCTTTTAATATTTTTTTCACACAAATTATTGGTCTTTCAGTTACTATAAATCTGCTTTTAAGAAAACATGTGCAATAACCTAAATGCCCAGTCATCTTCCGTCAGATTTGTATATATCAGTCAGATTTATATATATACATAGTCTACTTTTACCCCGGAAACGTAGCAGTTGCTTTAGGATATTAAAATACATGTAACCATAAATACATACATGTATATAAATATTATAAAGAATTCAAAAGTAATAAAACGGTTAGCTACTGTCAGTCAAAGATAAACACTACCGGCCTTAACGAAAAAAACTACTTAACTTTAAGCAATGCTTAACATATTATGTCAACTTCTCGCTGAAACGTAATGACACTTGCGGAAAGAAGACAGAGAATTTAAGACGATGGTTAAAGTTAAGTAACGTTTTTCGGTATGGCCGTACGTTTGGTTGTCATTATATGATCATAACAACGATAAATAAAACACTATAAAAAGTATATTTATATAATTTTTTTACAACTTAATAAATAAGGATATATGAGTGAAACCCAAATTAACTTACAGCGATATTTATTCCAAAAGATATAGTTTTTAACAATGATAATGGATCTTACCGGACTAATTTTCCAACAAAGCAAACTAAAAATGCAAAATATATCATTAGTGGATATAATTCCTCAAAAGTATATAATGTTAAATTTATGAATATATGGAATGTGTATGGAAACCAAATTATATGCCCATAGGATCACATGCTGAAACAAACGTGGATACAGTTATGAGATACACAACGATAAATACAAAAGGTAACAATATCACAAACTATATAACATACGAAGGTCTACACAAACTGAATGCTTAGCAACAGCAAACGGGTTACTCACATCTATTTTTGACCCGAATTCTCTGACTATAGTTTCAACCTAATACGTGCGACGGTTTTTTCAAAAGGAGCAGTGCAGACATCACTCCCGCAGGACGTCTCGCCTGGTACACAAGGAAACCATAGTCAGAGAATTCGGCTCAGAATTAGACGTGAGTAAACCGTTTATTCAAATAATTAAACCGGACAAGTGCGAGTCTGACTCGCCCACCGAGGGTTCCGTAAAAACTATATAAAAGGGGGAAATAATATTTTTTTTTTATATTTCCTTCATAAACCGAAAAATATACATCGTAAACATATTTAAAAACCTGTTTTAGCTTATGTTCATGAGGCTCTTTCATATGATACCCCACATGATACAGTTAATTCACTTTAAAATTTGGGCCCTCATTCCTTGCATAAGAGACACTGTTTTTTTGTGATTAAATTAAAAATGTCCAGTTTTCGGTTTTTTTCCTATATGTGTACTCTAACACAATGCTTCTTGCTAAATTTCATAGTTCTAGGTCAACGGGAAGTACCCCATAGGTTTTGATTCCCTTGTGAGTGTCGAAATGTGCGTTTTTACGACATATTCGGCTATAACTTTTTTTTACGAAAACTGAGATATTTATTTTTCTTTCTGCAGCAAGATACTATGGTTTTAATTTCAACTCGATACCTTCACGCATTCCCGAGATAAACGTCTTGACACCCGGACAGACGGACAACAAAGTGATCCTATAAGGGTTCCGTTTTTTCCTTTTGAGGTACGGAACCCTAAAAATGAGCAGCATAGCGCGGTAGCAGGTTTCGGTACTGTTGTCGAACTTTCGGATTGGAATAACAGTTTTTTTTTTAAATTTATTTAAGAGACAACTCGGATTTGCGCTTATTTTTAACAATATGGTTAAGAGAATGGTATAATAGTAAATAAAATGGTTTCTAATTGTAGAATGACCTCTCTTTTTACTACACACAACACCACATGGCAGCCAATGAAATACAACAACTCAAACTGATGCACGCTTTCAATATGTAATGACCATAAAACTAAGAATCTACATGCAAACGCTATATACATAAAAATGTAATGACGTTGAACAACTCACTCAAAACAAACAGACAAAACAACAGTAATCGTTAGTAGTAGCATAACCCACTTTGTAAGTGTATCCATTTCGGTGTTTCAAAAACTGGCAAAAATAGTCTTACGTAATAAATGAATGGCCCCTAACAATGGTAACATTATAAAGTTACTTACTTGGAGAAGGCTCTATGCGCTATATCCTTTCTGTACTGCGCGCCGGGGAAGTCTATCACGGAGGCCGCCGCAGTGGCAGCCGCAGCAGCACCGCGCAGTGAGGCTGCGCGCGCGCACACGAGCAGTACTCGCCCGCCCCACGTCACAAGAGTGCCGTTCGCGCCGCGAGCGACACCGCTGTGGAACACTACTAGACCGGGATTGGACTGCACTTGGGATAGACCTGTCAAAATAAATTTATCTTTAGTCATATGTGGTACATTACAAGGCAACTTTTTTCTTTTATCCATTACAAACAGTCAAGCGCTCTTTTTAACTTTCAACTTCTTATTATATCGAACTGTCTGATCAGCTTACACATATGATATTGAACGTGGTCTTCGTGACTATTGCCAGATAACACACAGTCAATGTGCATTAGTGAACTTCATCTAATGAACCAATCACAAAACGGTTACGTACTGAAGCCCATACAGACACATGGTTATGGTTATGAAGCATGTCCAGTGGCATACAAGTTATCCGATCAACCATTCAGAGTAAGTCGTAAAAGTGTTGTTTGTCGATTGACTCAAGTCTTACTTTCATGTAGTTCACCAACAAACCTTAATTTTATTACATATATTATATATATCCGTTTTAATATCGTATCATATATAAGAGTATATCAAAAAATATAGTTATATAACTGTTTACAGAATTAACCTATATAGTCTAGTAAAAATAAATCCGTTTGTATGGAGCACATCACAGTATTTGCAACTGGCCCCCCGGTTCTTTGAAATTATAATAGGAAAATAGGTAAAAATCATAGATCAACAATAATCCCCGATTTATAGACTAGCTGCGTTCAGCGGTTTCACTTGCGTAGTTATGAAATGAAAAACTGTGATGATTACTATGATGATAAGTAGCTTATGTCCGTCTCCAGATCCAAAACTATCTCTATACTAATTTTCATAACATCCGGTTCAGCTGTTTGAGCGTGTAAAGGTAACAAAATCAGATTTTATAATATCATTATGAAATTGTGTCAAATGTATTTCAAAACACCAGTACATTCATTTAAATAACAATATACTTAGTTGTTTTTGATGTTGTTACAAATCTTATTTTTACTAGACTAATATTATCTAAGAGAAAAACTATAGACCATAGTTTACATGTACATAAAAGTTTACTTGGACGACTTATAAATAATTACCGCTAATAACGCATCCCTTAGTGGATGTTTCAGGGTATCCTTTAGATGCGATGATGACACCGACTGAAGACAGCTTGGTGTTCCACGTCACTTGGAGTGATTTCAGATTACCATCCACACAAGCCTGGAACAACAACAAACAACATTGAGAACCACTAAAGTGGGAATGTACAATGTTACAGTTTTTATCGTGTTAGAGTATTCTGTTCCTGGCTACCAAGCTACAAGTTGAAAATCTGTCGCTAAGTAACTACGAATTTCTGTAAATTGTATGTATTTTAACAGGCTTAGGACCCGTCCCATCTAGTATATAACCCCGAAAGAGGAATGTTCTGGTTGTAATGAATCTGTTTTGAACTTCCTATATTTTTAGCACCATCTTTGTTGCAAGGCGGTTGATTTTCTTATGTGGCCGCGTTATTTTCGAGAATACTTGGCGAAATTTATTCCAAACTAACCTAATGGCATAACTTGACGAAAACCCTCTACGCGGGCTCTTTAAAGAATGAGAAAGAGCCAATAAAACACATCTTGTGTGGCTGCGACTCATAGCTAAAAAGCGATTGAACCACTTCAGATGCGTAGCTTGAACTAGATGACATTTCGAACCTGGTGATATTTTGAAGTTAATTTCGCCATTTAGAAATTTCGATGCGGTTGAGTAAGGCATAGATAGAGTAAGTATATAAGAGCCCGAAGCGCATTCCGCCCCCTTACTTATTGGACCCCTGTAAAGATAAGATAACCTAATAGTATCTAGTTCAAAGATTACTAGTTAAATTATTTGAAAATATAGCCTAATTAATGAAACTACGATCGTCTATCAGGCCTCATGGCTCAGTGATAGTACGACTGCATCCTGAGCTGTAAGGTCGTGGGTTCGATCCCCACCCAGGGCAAACATTTGTGCAATGAGCATGGATATTTGTTCTGTGTCTGGTTGTTTCTATGTATAATAAGTATTGTATTTACAAAAAACAGTCTATTTGTATTCTATCAACCATCTAGCTTCCATAGTACAAACTTTGCTTAGTTTGGGCTAGATGGTGTTGTGTGAAATGTCCACCTATATTTATTTATTTATATTATTTCTTAAATCTAGTTAATCGACGATATTGTATAAAATAGTAACACATGTGTTAATAAAAGTTAACTTTGGGAAAATGGCTAGCAACAGACAGCGTAAAAATGTAAAGTTTGACCTTTGCGATAATATCTTATGCAGGTTATTATCACACAATGACAGATTCAAAGCATGTTACTATGCGGACGACGCGCGTAAGGCCCAAACAAGAAAGATATAGCGTAAAATTATTGATAACAGGTCAACAGCATCGTCTAATCGGTTCCAAAATGAGTCATCCAAGACGAAAAATAAAATGTTTAGTCCATATGTTTAAAATGAACTTTGTCACTAGGGCGATAAAGCGCATAACGAAATTAAGGCCGTAAGAATCACTGTACATTTCTTACAAAGGCAGACCGCAATATGGTTATTGACCCGAAGTATTATATTATCACCGATATAAAACGTCAATAGAGCTCTTCACGGTGTGTTAAAGACTCATTTCGTATTTCAAAACGTGGCAAAAAACTAAATGACAACCAATATTATAATGTATTATGGAGAGCGACTATCATATAAGGTGATAATTTAATTCTACAAAGGGAGAGAACTATGTACAGGAATGAACTAAATTGGGTTGATGAAGAATACAATTCTTTAATATTTTTTTAATTAAACAGGGTAACATGCTAGGTTTAATTTTTTTACATTAGGTGTTTGGGAAAGCTTTTTAACTGGAGGATGATAGCTATTAACCAGCGGCCATTAGAAAACAACCTACAACGTCGGTAGACAAAGTTCGTATAGACAGTGATCTACATGTATTGTGGTTATTCTTAGATCAGTCATCATTGCTTGGATTACCTTAATAAAAATAAGGTAGCAGGTCTATCATTAGAAAATACTCTACCATCACGCAAAGTTCGTACAAGTTCGCCTTGCTTGCCGTACAGCCTTGCTGCTTGTTCTTATGTCAACAGCCATTACGGTATAGCCTGGTAATATTAAGATAGCAGATCTAGCTATAAAACCTGATGGTAGTAGGGTCAGCCTTTCTGCTTTTTTGCTCCATTACGTTCCATGCTGGATTAGAAGAATCAAGAAAAAGAAAAACATAAAATGTGCCAGTTGCTTCTTTTCCCGGGAATACAGTATCAGTATTGGGACTTGAGGGAAATTGTTGTTTATGTGGGCGATAGGCTGATCCCCTGTCACGCATTCATCTTACCCTCCAATACCTTCTAACCCTTTAACCCTTCTATGTAACCCCTAACCACGGTCAAATGTGGCATCATACGGCCTCTTGGTATTTGATGATCTGCCTACTCCATAAGGGATAATTATAGTTTCAAAATCTGAAAAAAAACGATTTCAAAATACGCAATTCGTTTACTTGGATATTTTTTCAGGTATTTTGTTATAAAACCAAAGTACTGAACCGATTTTTATAAAATTTATATTGAATCACCTGAGTTAACCTAGCAAACAAAAAATAATCATCAAAAACCGCTGAACAAACATACAATCGAATTGAGAACTTCCTTCTTTATGGAAGTCGATTAAAATAAGCGTGTTTGTATGTATGTATGTATGTATGACGTTCTATCATCCACATCGTGTTATATCTCACACCGCTCTAAGCATTCGATTTAGACTATGATAGAAACATACTTGCATGACATTGTAGAGGTCAGATTCCAGCAGGGTCATCAGAACTTGCGTCTCAGGGTCACCGAACCGGCAGTTGAACTCGAGGGTCATGGGGCCGGCTTTCGTCACCATCATGCCGGCGTACAGCACACCTAGAAGAGTAAGTAACCACTTGTTAGGGCGCAGAGTTGGTTGGCGCTGCTGTCTTGTTCAAACGCGACACTTCTTTATTACAAAAAAAAAGTTTTTTCATAATGGAGGAGTATGTAAAGTAAATTTTTAACACACGACAATAAAGTATGGTGTCAATAAAATGTTCTTGCTTGATTGATTGACCCAATAAGACAACGACACTTACCGGTCCCAGCGAAAGACCAGCGCTGGTTGTTTACAACTAGCATTATGCTGAGCTGGGGCCGGATTGTGACAAAAACATTATTTGGTTATCTATTTTGTGTACGATTTTGATTCTCTGTTGTATTTTTCTTGTTACAATAAATTTCTATCTATGTCTATGTCAATAAGAGGGATGTTATAAGTTTGAAGAGTGTATTTGTCGTTGACGAAGACGCTAGCACTCGAGACACAGAATAGTTCGGGTGCTAACACACTTTTTATTATAAAATTGTAATTATCAATAAACTATTTTGTATTTGTATATCTGTGTCTGTGGCTCTCAAACGGATGGACCGATTTTAATCTAGTTTTTTTTTGTTGAAAGAGGATTTTATCGAGGGTGTTTTTAGCTATATTTCATCAAAATCGGTTCAGTCGTTTTTCTGTCGAGGTTTTTGAGTTTTCTAAACTTATATTTGTTAGGAACTAATTTCAAAATTTTTGTGATTGATTTTGTTTCTATTTTTTAATTTTGGAGTGGAGAGCGCTGTATTGTCATAAATAATTTTGATTAAACGAATCGAAAAATTGTTTTTTTTATATCATATCATCTCTGTATAAAAATTAAGGGAACACAATCTCTGAATAGACCACTGCAGTCCGATGGCGAAATTTTGCAACTAAATTTGACAGACCCACCATTGTCTGCCGGAACACAGAATACCATAATAGTACGTGAGCCAGAATGCGATTAAAGTGCCACATCTATAGGACATGAGTGGCGGCGCGGACTGTGGTGAAAAGATTGGTTAAGCCTTAGAAAGAAAATTGTCATGTCTGTAAGTACTAGCACAAGCCAGATAGAAGTCTCATTGTGCAACCAGATTACAAAGTCAAATCATAACCTATGTATTTAACATTTACCACCTTCCTTATCTCACTAGTTTTAAACGCAATTTACGAAGAATCCATGTGTGATAAACGTATATTACTAAACTTAACTTTAAAAAAAGTAAGTAGTTAAAAATGCATATATTAGTTTATAAATCACATGGACTCCGAAGTCTGTCGAGATTAATGTTGTTTAAAAACAACCGTATATTTTTATAGTACAAGTCCCTGAGGTCTCGTACTGGGATTATCAGTTTATCTTTGACTCTTGGTTTATAGAGCAGGGTCGTGTGGAAGGCAAGGTAACTAGAATTGACATCCCGAAAACACGACTCAGCGAACACACAAAGAATAAATACAGTTTAAAAAAATAAATAAAAAAACGCTTCAAATTATTGTATTGTCCTCGATAAGTCTACAAAGTTTGAACGAAATCTGACCTTTTGAAGTGGTCCAAAATCTAGTCCAAAGGAGTCGGTTACCAACAAACAAACATGCATACGGGTGAAGCTAATAAAAGCGTAACAAGGTCAACATAATTGGAATTGGTTAAACATTTTTGGACTAAAGTTGATAATTCACACCACCCGTATTGACAATCATTCGGAATCGGGTCGGGAACTATATCTCTATCATTTGCCTACAGTATGACAGAGATGGAGACATAGTTTCCGATCGGGAATCTGTACCGAATGGAATTAGAATACCCATGCTGGCGGTGAATCTCTTTTAAGGTTCCGTACTGCAATCCTAATCATGGAATCCTAATAAATTCGTTATCATTACTCTGGACATGGACGTTTACATTATAAATCTAGTACAAATATGTGTTTGATGAACATAAATGTTTGTTCGGTGCCTGGGCGTTTCTATATATGTTAAGTATGTAGGTATTTACAATATAAAAGTATATAACTATCAGCTATGTGAAAATGTCCTCCTATATTTATTTCATTATCATAATCTTAGCCATACGAAGTCCACTGCTGGACCCAGGGCTCCCCCATGGATTTCCAATAAGACCGATTGGAAGCGGCTTGCTTCCATCGTATTCCCGCCAATTAAATGAAATCATCTGTCCATCTCGTGGCTGTCTTCCTACGTTGCGCTTGCAGGTGCGTAGTCTCCACTTCTCCACTCGAGAACTTTTCGGCCCTATCAGACTTCAGTTCTATTTGCCATGTGCCCTGCCCACATATACATACGTATTTATTTATATATAAAAAAATCACACAACACTAGCTAGCCCCAAATTTGATGATACTTTGTGGCATCACGAAATGGACATGACAATTTCGAAAACATTACTTGTTACTGCGGAATCTCAACAACATTTAGATGCTCCTATGAGAATGGGTGCCAAAATAATCCTATTAATAAAGATAAAAGACCTACTGTAAAAATAAAAACAACATTAAGCAAATCGTCGATTGAAGTTAATCATCTATATTTATCTGCTCAGTGCGAAAGAAACACGCAATGTGACAAAACAATTGCTTCTTATTTATTCACGCGGGTCAAGTGATGATCGGAATTTTTAGCATTACGTATGTTTATAGGAGTTTTACAGACTATATACAGACTTTTTGGTGAGACTTCATCAGCACTCATTCGAAAAATATAATCATCATCATCATCATCAATCACTGCTGAGTTTAGGTTTCCTCTTTAGCGCGCCACACTTTCCAGTCCTGTGCTAGTCTCATCCACTGTCTTCTCAATGTATTGTTGATATCATCAAATTTGGATGAATAAAAAAATCACTTGCGCCTGCATTTATAAAAAAAAAAATGGATAACCCACGACGGTTATCCAGCGCAAGCACTTTAAATAAAAAAGAAAAAAACAGATAACTCATATATTAAGGACCACAAAAAACTCAATTGCATTATCCCACGTCATTACAGCATTTGACACTCTATCATCTTGACGACAAAGTCGATTTTCCATCAAAGTTTCGAGTAGGCATGTTTGTTCCCCCATTATCACGGCTAATATAGATTATAGTAAATAAGTAAACAAGAGTTGGGTCAGGGAGCAATGACATACGTAATAGTGGCGAACTGAGTGACGTAAAGTTGGTAAGAAGTTAGCTTATGAAACAACCGATGTATTAGAGATAAACTTGTTTACTACTTGTATTAGTGAAATAAGCGCTTGTAGGATATTACTCAGTTTACAGACATGACAGTTTCAAATAGAGGAAGACGTGAGTCGTTTTGTATTTAGTAGGTCTTACTTCAGAGGTGGTCCCATATAAATTTTATCAAAATCGGTTCAGTACTTTGGTTTTTATAACAAAATAACTGATAAAATATAATCCAATTGCCTGTAGAAAAGTGAACAGCAAGTCGCGTAGGCGCGCTTTAAATTATACATATAAATTCAACACTTGCGACCTAACCGTGTTATCGAACACATAAATGTAATATTTTATAATTTTTATCAATACAACCAATTACTAGAGTTTGGAGTTTGATTGACACCAGTACATTCTCTAAAAATTTAACACAAAGTTAAAAAATTGCTTATTTTGAAGTAGTTTTTTTCAGTTTTTTAAACTATAATAAAATAATTAGGAAAATTTACAGTCAAAATACTTAAAAAAAAAAAAAAACTATAAATTTCGAGGCTAATTAAAAGTTTTCGCCTATAGATTGAAAACATATACATTCATGTATGTATAGTTACTCGTAATACTGTAGATTGAGCTGGAAGAAAAAGGAAGCAGACGTGTGGACTCTAGCCTCCATTTGTCATATTTTATCTACAATAATTTACAGATATAACTAGACAGGCAATAAAGACGGTTATATCGATCAATTTGCGTGAAATACAACCCAAGACATTGTTGTAAATGAAATGTGTGTCTGCCCGCAATTTATTGTGATTAAAGTCAGCGGCAGTGCGACTGGTGTTGAACATAGCCAGAAATAAAACTGCATCACGATATTTTTTCGAATACTATGTACTGTAAGCTACTCATCGTGGTCCCAACATTATTGAATCTAATATTTGAACGTAACGGACATCACTATCGCTGCGCGCGCAATGTCGTTAGATAATCAAATTTTCTTTAGTTTTTTTGTTTTAATAACCAAATTGAGAATCTTCTCCTTTTTTGGAGTCCGTCGAAAAACAACCATATAAAAATATATCTACGTATATATTACAATATGCAGTATGCTGCCGATATTCAGTTATCGGTAATTTAAACGTTTAAAGCTCCCTAGTTCCGTAAAGTACAAAACTCGACCTTACGACCTTGCAATAGATATGCGGACCTGTGGCTTGATAAAGTTTGACAGATAGCGTACACGCGTCGAATATCGCTTTCGTTGAACTATGAAAGGTTATAACAAGATGGCGGATAAAAATTGCAATAATGCAGTTTGAGGCGGTTTCATCGCCTCTCAAGGGACATTGGATAGATATTGCAGCTAATATCGAGTATATTGAGTTGAAATTGCAGTAGCTAATCTGTGTAATGCAGTACTGATTTCATCCATCTCGGAAACTAGATCTAGAGTATACTAGCAGTAAAACTAGATGGCGCTAGTAATGTTATTTCAACTTACTGAGTGTTTATACCCAATATGTTAGAATATGGTGCGTCTTAACATAACATATAGTGTTGAGTAAAAACTTTTCAATACGTGATCATATTGCAATCGTTAAAATATGAAAAGACCCAAGAGGACGGCACTAGCTTTTCGTAGATTGTAGTCCCTTGCAGCTGTGAAAAAGTTATTGTACAAAACACAGCCGTATATGTCGCAAGAAACCGCATATTTCGTCACTCACAAAGGAATCAAAACTTAAAAGGTACTTTCCGTTAACCTTGAACTATGAAATTTGGCATGATAGTACACATAAAGGTAAAAAATCTATTAATTTTGAATATAATCACAAAAAATAGGGTCTTTATGCAAAGAATGAGGGCCCAAATTTTAAAGTGAATTAACCATATCATGTGGGGTATTATATGAAAGAGCTTCATTAACACAAACTAAAACTGGTTTTTAATTATATTTACGATGTGTAATTTTCGGATTATGACCAAAAATGTAAAAAATATATATAATTTACCCCTTTTATCAATGTTTTTAGTTTTAAAAAAATCTAATTATTACGTTTATCTAGTTTGTACTGTACCCTCGGTAGGCGAGTCTGACTCGCACTTGTCCAACTTCTTTTTAATGTTAGATAGATCTCAGAATGACCACCAACTCGCCTGATGTTAAACGATGGTGTGGCCGAATATAAGATATTCACTCTAGCCTTAAAAAAATCCAAGGTTGTAGTTCGCAGGAATCAGAGATGGCGGCAAAAAAAAACCTGTCTTGGTCCTGTACAATTTTGCCGCCACTTTTCCCTTTCACAGCAACAAAACAAGAGTGTTAGAGTTTTCTTTCCGAGTTGCCAAGGTGCTCTATCCTGAATAAAATAATGGATTCTGAAGGATAAGGGTGGCGGCTTGTAAGCTACATTTTGTTACATTAAGCTCAGCTACATTAAGCTACATAAGTGTATTGTTTCAATACATAAGTGAAATAAATGAAATTGTAATCAATTGTTTTGTTTTTTGTCTGAAATTAAAATTGTTTTTCTCATGATAATTTGCAACAGTCACATGTTTAACAATTGGGCACCACCTCTGACCCTTCAAGGAAATTTCCTAAATACAATATATTCGATAATGCGAACCGACGATCGTGTTCGGCACAATAACATGATAACTCCAATGTCAATGTCGAAATAACAACGAAAGTTTGGCCATATCTTGCGCACTAATACATAGCTGACAATGAGATTTTATCTATATAATTATAGTTAATAGTTATACTCATTGAATATGAAGTAAAAGCGTGGCAAATCTCAGTTCCCAGCACTTTCCAGGATAAGATACATCCTTAAGAGTGCGTAGTTCGACCATAATCAGTCTCGCTCGCGCACGAACTTTAAAAAATACGCAAAAATGATTTTTATCTATGAAAATTAATTTCAATTTGATTGAAATTTTTGTCGAATATTAGTTCTAGTTTTACATACGGCGAAAACGACGCCAACAAAACGGTAATACATAATACACAACATAAATAAAATCTTGAAATATTTTTTTTTGGAGTACCTCCCCTATACGTAAAGGGATGGATATTTTTTTCTTATCTACCTCATTGTGTATGGTATCACTGGGTAGGCATTCAAAAAAACTTTAGGGGTGTGGGGAAAAAACCATCTTACAATTTAGGGATTTCTTTTTTTGAGCTTAACAAAAGTCAGGGCGAGCGGGGGGAGCGGGGGGAGCGGGCGAGGAACCCGAGATTGGCGGGAGGCGGAGAGTCTCTATTTTATGTGTCTTCTGTGTTCAAGATGGCGTTCGATGATATCGTTTCGTAGCGAGACAAGGCCAAAGCGAGAGCCTCTTGAGATATTGGTAGAGGTTACTCTACCTCTCGCTTTGGCCTCATCACTATAAAGCCGTTCTCCGATATAACTATCTGAACAATAATCATTTAGTACATACCAACATATTTGATCCCTTCCGCCCTCAATCCGTCCACCGCCCTCTGCAGCACTTGATCCTTCACGTCGGCAAGCTGGTCGGGCGTGATGAGGGGGCAGGGGCAGTACGCCCCCATGCCACCCGTATTCGGCCCTGTATCGCCGTCGCCTATGCGCTTGTGGTCCTGAGCTGGAGGCATCATTGACACCGTGTTGCCGTCTGTGAATGCTAGCACCTGCAAATTAAAAAAAAAACGTAATCCCCATCATCACATCGGTCACAAATAACTAAACTTCTGGACATAGACCTTGGAAGCAGCTTGCATCGACGATTTCCTGCAACTTTTATGAGGTCGTTTCGTCTGTCCATCTTGTCGCTGGTTTTTCTAAGCTACGTTTGCACAGTGCGTGATCTCCACTCGAGAAATTCATCGATGATAAACTAAATTGTTGCCAAGAAGCTACCTAGTATCAATCACCCCAGTTTCAATGGCAAATATTTGAATTCTTTATTCATACTTTGGACCCTTTTAGACACTTGTATTATTTTTTGGCCCCGCAGTAGTCTCGATAAGTGCCCACTGCGCCCTGACACCCCGACCCGTGTTATCACACATCCAAAGATACTTTTCGACGAGATAAATACATCATAATTAACTTATTTACTTGTTTTTCTACCAGTAATGAAGCTAGGTAAGTTATAATGAAAAAAATCATAAGATAAAATATATGGAACGCAATTAACTGTTTATTCAAGGGGGGCGGATGATTATTCTTAAGGCGATTCTGCGTCGCTCCTTTAGTCATCATCATCATCAGCTCAGCCGCAAGAAGTCCACTATTGGACATAGGCCTCCCCATGGATTTCCAAAAAGACCGCTTGGAAGCGGCCTGCATCCAGCGACTGCCTGCCACTTGTATGATAGTCTAGAGGCATGTGTTTACGTCTCTTACAGACATGCCATTCTAGTTGTTGACATTGATATCCCAATCAGATCTTTGAATTTCACATGAATATTCCAACTATTAAATAGATAACCATTAGGATTGATGTGTTCTAGAGATGAGACCACGAATCGGCAAATGTCGACACGGACAATGGAGACACCCTGACACGTGATGGAGAGACATGAGATATGTCTTACTATTATTGCAAAAAATATAGCCTATGGCACGTACGCCCATATACGTACAAAACTCGAAAAATATAATCCTCTTCTTGAGCAGTCGGATAAAAAGTAAAGAACTTGTACTCACGGAGATTTCGTCTCCCTCCAAGAGCTCCTCTATAACGACAGTCTGCCCCGCGGCTCCATATTTGGCCTCGGTGAGGATCTCGTCGACGGCCTGGCAAGCCTCCTCCTTGGTAGAGGCCACCACCACTCCCTTCCCGGCCGCCAGCCCTGCTGCCTTCACTACTAGCGCGGGGAACGGGGCACTGTCGGGGACACAACTGTTTTAGTCTAGTAAAAATAAGATTTGTGACAACATAAAAGACAACTAAATATATTGTTATTTAAATGAATGTACGGGTGTTTTGAAATACATTTGACACAATTTCATAATGATATTATAAAAGCTAATTTTGTTACCTTTACACGCTCAAACAGCTGAAGCGATCGTTATGAAAATTAGTATTGAGATAGCTTTGTATCTGGAGACAGACATAAGCTACTTATCATCATCATAATCATCACCATTTTTCACAACTACGCGAGTAAAACCGCGTAACGCAGCTAGTCTATAAATCGGGGATTATTGTTGATTTATGATTTTTAGTTATTTTCCTATCATAATTTCAAAGAATCCCCCCAGTTGCAAATACTGTGATCTGCTCCATACAAACGGATTTATTTTTATTAGACTATTTAGGGTGGAACTCAACACGCGCAGCTATCTCTCACGCGCGTCACAACATTTTTAAACATATAAAATCATTCGTTAGTGATAATAGAAAAGTGAGAGATGAATGTGTTTATTTAGATAGGAGAAATATTAATATATATATATTCATGTATCACTTGTACTGGCGACGGATTAGTGAAAAAACCGATGGGAAAAACATATATTTTCCTCCTCCTAATATATTTTCCTTTATTTATATATTATTATTTTTTAAGTCAATTTAAAAGATATCAAAGAAACACTTAAAAGATTTCTCTTATCCATACGGACATATTCATTTCTCACTTTTCCAATATCCCTAACCAATGATTTTATATGTTTAACAAGTAGATAAAGAAAAACCAAATACCCGAGTACAGATAAGCAGTTTTTGCAGTCTAACTTACGATTTTGGTACGCTTGATACGCTATTGAGTGTACGTTTTTGTGAGAAAGTATGCGCAAAATCACTGTAAAACATTAAAAGTGCTCATTCTTTAGAATAATTCTAGTAAAAAAATCACTTGTTTATTAAGAAAAAGGTTGTTGGAAGTTATTTTTTTATTTCTGCAAGAGATTTATTGTTATTCATGTATTTATTTATTTTCTTAAGTATACATTTTTACAATATTTTTATAAAATCACATTAAAACATTATAAAAACCTACACCTAGATTGCCACCGGCAACGGGGCAGGGCCCAAGCTGCTGGCGGTGGAGGCTACAGAGTGAGGAACCTCCTGACAATGCGTGCCGTGCCCAAGATAACTGCCTTCTGCATTCGACCCTTGACCCAACCATCAAGCGAGAGCCTCTTGAGATGTTGATCGAGGCTCTTTGCTATAAGACCGTTAACCGAAACGACTATCGGGACAATGATCGTCGAGTCAACATTCCACATGGCGGTTATCTTGTGAGCCAAGTCAAGGTACTTGCTGAGTTTGTCCTTCTCGGCCTTCACAAGATTCTCATCATGTGGGATGGTGACGTCGACGAGCACTGCCCGTCGCTGAGACCGATCTACGACCACGATATCAGGCTTATTGGCAACAATAGTCCTATGTTGAATGTTAGTGACTTAAATAAACAAGGCTATAGGCTGGTGCTCTCACACAGCAGGTAAGATGAAGTACCTCTGTGTGAGAGCACTAGGATGAGAAAACGGCACCTGCCAATTCCGTCTCACCGTACAAAAATACCTAGACAGGTGATGACTCGCCACCCACTAGATGGGCCCCCCATAATGGCGCCGCATATTGGCGCCGGAAAAGCAACATCAGTGTGGGTGGCTATGGGTGTCGAGAGGTGTGCTGCGCGTTCACTAAACGCTACTAGCGGCGTTATGCCCTTTAACACTGCCACCCTGGAGCTTAGGTTCTTAGCTCTTGCAGTTTCCACCACACAGCCGGCCGGTTAAGGCAAGCTGGAGGTTAGGGGTCTCATTTAGCCCCAGGGAAACATCGGGGTACGCGGTGTCGCCACTCACCGACGGCTCGCCAAAAAGCCGCCCCTGCGGTATTTATTGTTATTATTATTACACTGAGGAAGTGAAAAAGAATCTAACAACACTTCGCACATCAAAATCGCTCAAGCCGTTCAGGCTGTAGGCGATCATATAGAAACATACATACATACGTATATACCCACATACATACATATATATCATGAAGTAAATCTTATTCATCATTCTTGATGATATCAAGTCTGGAAAGATCTCAAGGATGCTCCCAATAGTCCCAATTATAAAAATAGCAAGAGCTGACATTGCCCTACATAGTAAGAATGTTAATTGCATATAATAATTGATAACACTGCATCACTCAATAGTATGTATTCTTGAGAAAGAATTAATTGGTCATAAATATTACGAGTAAATATAGATTATGTAAGTCAGGCAGAGGGACTTCACTACTCTAAAATCACACTGCATCACAAACACTATAAAATTCATTCTGCGAGGAAGTCGACCCCAAACAAGGGCACTAACAGATGCCCTACCCGAAGCACATTATAACAAGGAAGTGGCTTCAAAAAGGGGCTGTAAAACACATGCAGAATTTGTGGTTATCTCTCTTTCTCTCTTCCTATAGCTATTCATCCTATATGGTGGTGGGGTCAGCTTTTCTGCTTTCGTTTCTCTACTTCGCTCGATCTTTGGCGTCGTCATTGGTCATGTCTTTTAGCACTACAGCTTTCCAAGTAGTTTTGGGCCTGTCTGTGGATCTTTGACCAGGCTAAGAAAGTTGTAGCGCCAAATTCCCTACGTATTCGGATGGTCTTCTCTTTACGTGACCATCTTTACCATCGCCGCGCCCTACTAAAATAACCAAGATTCCTCTTAAAATTTGTATGAAACATATATAAAAAAAAAACTTATATCATTGGAATTATACTGAATAAATTGTGTGATGCATTGGAGTACGGAAGCCTCGGTGTGCAAGTCAAACTCTTACTTTGCCGGACTTATTATTATGAACGTGATAGCCCGCATATATTTATGATCTTGGCCCACAACTCGTCTTTAATGCAGTACACATCTTACCTGTTAATGAACTCCTTAGCAGCATCCGCATCTTTAAATGACTTATGCCTCGCCGTGGGTATCTGATACTTGTTCATAAACGTCTTTGCAAAGTCCTTGTTGGCTTCGATCTGCGCGCCTGCTTTGTTGGGACCGAAGCAGCGGACGCCGTGAGGAGTGAGGCCGTCGACTATGCCGTCGGCCAGTGGGTCTTCTGGCCCGATGACGACGAGGTCTATGTCGTGGTCTTGGCACCATTTTGCTGTGCCCTGTGGGAGAAAGTTATTAGAGTGTATGTGAAAATTTAATATGTAATAATTATGTGTGTAGTAGTATTGTGAAAATGTGCATATATACTTGGAACAGTTTGATACAGGTGAACAAACATAGAACTATTTTTAACCAGTTTTTGACGGGTTTACCGCGTATATCCTAACAGTTATGAGGTAACAAACCAAAGTACATATAGATCGCTGTAATAAACGTAAAATAATTAAACAAGGCGCTCAAGCGTTGAAGTAACTGTATTTTCCCCTTATACACATTGGATGAGGAGTAAGTAGGTTTTACTTTTCAAGCGCAATAAATCTTTCACGATTGTAAACTTTTTAAAAGACCTCTATTCACCTGCTCGTTTTTTTTCAAGAATGACATTTGTCACTGAATGTCAAATGCTTCGTCGTCGCAGATTAGAAAATGTGCAGATGTTTATACGAAAATCTCAACATTTGACACTTTTGCAAAGAAAAACGTGTCAGTGGAACTCTGCGATTCTATAATGAGTGCGTCAGATTATATCAGATTCAGATATATTTATTGTTCAACTGTGTAACATTCATTTAGATCTTACTTAATAATACATAACTAAAGTATCAACAGTCAAAGTTCATTGAGAACATACAATAATTTTATACAATATACATGTCACGTGAGTTTAAAATTAGGAAATGAGAAAAAAGAAAAGAAAATAAAATCTCATGTCACAAACAAAAAATACTAGCGTCAAATAATCACGTTAAAATGTCACAAATGCAATGCATTATGCAATGTCAATTTTATAAAAATAACTACAACAAAATAAGTATGAGTGATTCAATTATAGAGCAAATCAACAAATTCATACTATTACAGTTTATCTTTTATAAATTCTTGTAATGTATAATATGCCTTAGATATCAGCAAATTGAATAAATTTCTCTTAAATGCAGACACACTTTCTGATTCCAGTATAGCTTTCGGTAAATGATTGTATATTTCCGGTCCCATGCCACAAACACCCTTAGCAAAACACGCAGTCCTATTATTTATATTATATTATCAGGAATACAATGAAAATATTTTTACTTTTAGAGATTATTCAAAAAGCAATAAAGCAATGTTTCTAAAATAATTATGGGACCAACTTGGGAGCTTTCTCTATACATCAATTTAAGAAACTTAAAAAATGGTTCACGAATGACGGAGTAATTCGTGAAATATACGGTACGTATTGATAACCTCCTCCTTTTTCGAAGTCGGTTAAAAATGAAAAAATAGACTTCAAAATACGCAATCCAATACGTATGTAACGCGACTTGCTGACCACTTTTCTACAGGCGCTTGCATGCGAGTTTTCCAATAAAGTGATCCTATAAGGGTTCCGTTTTTTTCCTTTTGAGGTACGGAATCCTAAAATTGGAAAAAAATTAAAGTGACAATAAATTGCTATCCTAATCATTTGTATCAGAACAACACTCAAAATACACACGGAATGGAACTATCATTGTGTAGTACTACTAAATCTTAATGTGTCTTTAATCCATATCCAATAGCTTAAGAATTATAAACTCATTATTTTACAATAATGTAGACAAATGAAGTCTACTATAGTTTTAGGTAAACTGGCTGGATATTTACCACCACCACTGCACACCTGGTTAATTTCATACTCACTTGTTTAATTGTACAAGTACATAATCATTTAGAAAACTAAAAAATCAGACTTCAAAATATGCAATTCTACTTTTATGGATCCACTTGGATGACATATTTTTTCAGTTATTTTGTTATAAAAATCAAAATACTGAACCAATAGTGATAAAATTTCTATATGACCATCTGGGAAGTATACCCCTTCAAACAAAATAAGATTTTCTCAAATTGACCCAGTTGTCTTTGAGCCAGTCTGACTCGCCCACTGAGGGTTCCGTACAAACTAGTAGATAAAAGGGGGAAATTATATATTTTTTATATTTTCATTCATAAACTGAAAAATATACATTGTAAAAAAAAATAAAAACCTGTTTTAGCTTCTGCTAATGAAGCTCTTTCATATGACACTCCACATGATACAGTTAAAGCACTTTAAAATTTGGGCCCGCTTTCCTTGCATCCTATTTTTTGTGATTAAATTAAAAATGTAAAGATTTCGGATTTTTTGCTTTATGTGTACTTTATGACAATACTTCTTGCCAAATTTCAGTTATAGGTCAATGGGAAGTACCCCATAGGTTTGATTACCTTGCAATTATCGAAATATGCGTTTTTTGTATGAATACTGAGAAGTTTGATTTTTCTCTGTGCAACAAGAGACTATGGATTTACATAAAAGATTTTAATTTCAACTCAATACCTTCACGCGTTCCCGAGATATGGGTCTTGACAGACGGATAACAAAATGATCCTATAAGGGTTCCATTTTCTTTTTGAGGTGCGGAACCCTAAAAAATAATAAATAAAGATTCCAACGAATTGAAAACAGTAATGGAACAGCACACCACTGCAGCATGCTCTATATTTTCTTCATTTGAACTTTTATGTTACTAATAAAATTATTTATTTAGTTTAATGGTACACTAAACAGAATAGTCTACAATTATTTTACAATGAATAACTCATAATTTTGACCTAAACTATACTCCTTAAATGTATACACAACAGTGTGCAGTTGATATATATATATAGGTACCTAGGTATTGACTACAAATAGCATTTACAGCTGTAACATTTGCCTGCAGATTGGGGCTTTACTTGGTATTCTACTGTTATAATCTAAAATAAATAATTATCAGAACTAATATTGTTGGAGCTCTGATATGAAATGTGAAAATTATTAAGTATCAATTTTACTTGATTACTTAGTAAGTTATGATGACAAAGATAAAACAAGTATCTATATATATATTTTTTGTGTTTTAATCTTGCAATCAGTCATTTCAGACTATAAACAGATGAGATGTGTGCTGTTTGGCATGTAAGGTGCAATTCCCAGCGGAGCTAGCCCTTCTTTAATAATTTATGATTAATGTATTAATCTTGGTTGAATATATCCCATCGCTTCTTAAGTATTTAAATTGAAAGAAAAATAAAATAACCAACTGCAAGTTATGGAAAATATGTCAGATTACTTCAATAGTGTAATTGTTATTTTTGATGTGATGTTGAGTCTGCATTTCTGTGAAAATGTATGCACATAGCTATTGAATAATTTCTTTAAATGAGTGTTATGTAAAAAAATATGTAAATCAAGTAAATACATGAATTAATTGTGCTAGCCACGCGAGTCCACACCCCGTGAGGGGCAAAAAGAAGAAGATTAACATGTTTTTATTCGAAATAGACTTACATTTGACCACATCTTACCCAACGAAGATAGAATTATATACCTACCTAGGACGAAGCAGGGCTACCTAGAAGAAACCTGTTTAAAAACAATCTTATTGATGCGTAATTAAAATCCTTGTTTAAATATTAATAAATCTAATTAGTTACTTACAGGATAGTCCTTGATATCAATATCAACACATTCCACTTTGTTTGTGGTCGCGATCCCGACGCTACCGGGCGCGCAGTAGATTTTCTTCACGAACGGCGAGTCCGCTAGCTTCCAACATAAAGCGTGTTCTCGACCGCCACTTCCGATCACCAAAACTTTGCCTTCTTGCATTTTATTACTTCAAAAACACTAAATATTTCTTAAATTCACGTGTTACGTCCACAGCATAACCTTCCTTGATTAATTAAAATAGCGCTATACTTTATTTATAATTCAATCTTGCAATAGCATAAAACTATTACAAGCAATAATAAATAATACTATCAAAAATGTAATTTATTTTTATTATATGTTTTTTGTAACGCGACTGCATAGCACACGCGTAACTTTGAAATGAAATGACATTTCTTCAAATCAATTATCAAATCAAATCAAAGTGTTGTTTGTTGTTTTAAATTTTTCTTGACCATGGAAACAAAGTCGTTCAGTCGAAATAATAAAGAGTTCCTTTAAAATCCAAATAAAACCTCGTAAAGTGATAGCGTCTTTACTTGAAGCTTCTATGGAGTTTGAAGACAACGTAAAATAACAAGTTTCACTGCTTTATTTCACTTGCCCATGCACTTGATCTAACACTTAATGAATAAAATTCCACCATTTTAATCGCATTAATGTTCAAATAACACAAGTTTAGGAAAATAAAACAAAGCAACAACATGTTACTATGACGTTCCCGCCAAAACTCCTTCAAAGTGCTGCCAACCCAACTGGCCAACTACCAGCCGCTAAAATAAAGCGCCATCGATGAATCGATTATCTTACATTTCGAATAAAACTGTCAATAAAGCTTAAACTCGAGCGAGAGTCAAAAATCCATTGTAGGTAGTTTATATGTGTTCTGTGACATTGTTCACCAAGAACAAAAGGTGATATTTTCTAATCATCGTAAATACGTATTACAGTTAAGAAAATAATAAAACATCTGCTTTTTTAAATCTCTGAAACAAATATGGGATGATTATAAATAATTAAAATAAATCTGGGGGCACGGCAATGGCCCCGGCCAAGTCGAGCAGCAAGGCCACGCCGTACCATCCTTTTCTCGAAGTCATTCAGGGCACTTTCGACACTCCTGTATCTTTGTTATGGATAAAGCTAGAAGTCTGAAACAAAGAGAATATAATGATACTAAGTATATTTCCAAATTTTATTCAATTTGCACGCAAGTCAAATTTCCTTGATTTTGTCACTGACACACTCATCTACTCATCTATAACTCACCGATCATCAAAATTCTAAGGTACTTCTGCAGACATACGAGCTTGAAATTTTTAACACAATTAGTATTTAGCCTACAAAGCATGGATGATGGAATGAGACATACAACAATTTCAGTCTCACTTTCGAGATATGTTAGTTAGCATAAGTAACATTGTAATTTCATACATTTGTACAGGATTACAAAGTTAATTTTGCGGTTTATTAGTTTTCGTCAATTAAACCGCAAAATTGCAGTTGATAGATATTTATTTAGGTAAATATACAGTAAAGAATAGCTTTGGTCAGTTGTTTCGCACATTCATCTATTTACATTTATCATGCACAACAAGTCCGGTCATGTGTAATAAGAGTGCTGCTGCTACTTTTTCTACGATGCAGGCAAGATTTGAAATGGAGTCCGTTTATCGGCGACCTAAGATGTTATATAGGTAATAATAAACTAGTTGCCAAGAAGCTACTTAGTCTCGAGCGAAGAATCTATCGAGAATATTCTATGAAGAAAAATATATTCTCGATAGATTCTTCTCGATAGTTTATTTTCGATAGATACAATCTTCTCGATAGACTCTTCTTGATAGATTCTTCTTGATAGATTCTTCTGGATAGATTCTTCTCGATAGATTATTTTCGATAGATACAATCTTCTTGATAAATTCTTATCGATAGAATCTTCACGATAGGTTAGATAGATACGAACTTCTCAATAGACTCTTCTCGATAGATTTTTCTCGATAAATTCTTCACGATAGATTATTTACGATAGATACAACCTTCTCGATATACTCATCTTGATAGATTCTTCTCGATAGATTCTTCACGATAGATTATTATCTATAGATACAATGTTCTCGATAGCCTCTTCTTTTTAGATTCTTCTTGATAGATTCTTCTCGATGGACTCTTCTTTAAAGATTCTTCTAGATAGATTATTCTCGATAGATACAATCTTCTGGATAGATTCTCCTTGATAGATTATTTTCGATAAATACAATCTTCTCGATAGACTCTTCTTGATAGATTCTTCTCGATAGACTTTGCTTTATAGATTCATCTCGATAGATTATTCTCGATAGATTCATCTCGATAGATCCTTCGCGATAGATTATATACGATAGATACAATCTTCTCGATAGACTCTTCTTGATAGATTCTTCTTTGTAGATTCTTCTGGATAGATTCTTCTCGATAGATTATTTTCGATAGATACAATCTTCTTGATAAATTCTTATCGATAGAATCTTCACGATAGGTTAGATAGATACGAACTTCTCAATAGACTCTTCTCGATAGATTTTTCTCGATAAATTCTTCACGATAGATTATTTACGATAGATACAACCTTCTCGATATACTCATCTTGATAGATTCTTCTCGATAGATTCTTCACGATAGATTATTATCTATAGATACAATGTTCTCGATAGCCTCTTCTTTTTAGATTCTTCTTGATAGATTCTTCTCGATGGACTCTTCTTTAAAGATTCTTCTAGATAGATTATTCTCGATAGATACAATCTTCTGGATAGATTCTCCTTGATAGATTATTTTCGATAAATACAATCTTCTCGATAGACTCTTCTTGATAGATTCTTCTCGATAGACTTTGCTTTATAGATTCATCTCGATAGATTATTCTCGATAGATTCATCTCGATAGATCCTTCGCGATAGATTATATACGATAGATACAATCTTCTCGATAGACTCTTCTTGATAGATTATTCTCGATATATTCTTCTTGATAAATACAATCTTCTCGAAAGATACAATTTTATCGATAAACTCTTTTCGATAGATTCTTCACGATAGATTATTTCCAATAGTTACAATCTTCTCGATAGACTCTTCTTGATAGATTCTTTTCGATAGATACAATCTTCTCGATAGATTATTTTCGATAGTTACAATCTTCTCGATAGACTCTTCTTTATAGATTCATCTCGATAGATACAATCTTCTTGATAATCCTTCACGATAGATTATTTTCTACCGATTGGATAAATTATGGATAATTTTGTACGTGCCGACTCTGCTAACTTACCTAAGGTTGAGAATCTTATGATTCTGGAGTTCATCTCATTCTCAACTAGCGACAAGAAAAACTTATGAACAATGCCAGTATATGAAATAAAAGTGATTGACAGTACATAACTTCTTTTTTGAAATGATTTTATTGTGTTTAATTATATACCAATTTTATTGTAATTATATAAAAGAGATTATTTTATTTACATTTATACATTATTTATTTTATTCTGGTTCATTGTACTGCAGCATCAATGCTTCGCCCAGGAACATGTTCTACGTTAACTTGTTCACAGCAGTCTTTTTAAGGTTTCCATTACTTGAAAAAATAGTTTATTAGGATTTTTGACACGAAACATTTGACAGTTGTAATTTCTGAATAATTCATTGTGAATTTGTTTCATTTCAATGCGCAAACACAATCGCGAAAACCTAAGAAAACATTAATTAATTATGATTTTTTTTTTCGTTCTCTAATCCTTCTTTTGCAACGCAATCGGGTAATTACACTGTCAATACTGTCATGATTCTTATTCGATTTTGTTACCCTTTTTTTAAAATGCAACGTTCCAACTCACCTAATTTTTGTGTGGTTTGTTAAAGTATTAAACTTTATCAGTTAACTGTTAACGTAATGAGAAATTTCCAAGTACCATATCTACGTTTTAATCACTTTTAAATCTTGACAGTAGAAATGTTATTTTGGGTTTTGGCTATAAGTTTTACTAAATTTTCAATTTTGAACGATATCGAAAAGTCGTAACCCGAACGTAATTTAATGGAAAATGGCGAAATTTCGTTCGTTCTCGTTCATTTATGTCATTCTGCTGTGATGTTTGCTCGTTGTTAAAAAACTTGAATTTTATTAAAATAAAATGGCTGACACTGGTTCACGTATGAATTTCGCTGCTTTAAAGAGGGCAGATCCATACGCAAAAGAAATAATCGACAGTGCTACTCATGTTGCACTATATACGTTCGAAGAAAGCGAATGGGAGAAAACCAACATCGAGGGTGCTTTGTTTGTGTACAGTAGAAACGGGGAACCGTACCATAGTTTAGTGATTATGAACAGATTGAGTACGAATAATCTTATTGAGCCAGTTTCGAAAGGAATTGAGTTGCAATTGAAGGAACCCTTCCTGTTGTACCGAAACGCTCGGTGTCGCATTTACGGCATATGGTTCTACGATAAAGACGAGTGTGTCAGAGTAGCAGCTAAACTGAGTGGTTTGATAAAGGATTGCAACAAGCCGAGTGGAGAGACTATGTCGCAGCCCCCAGGTTTTGGCGCGACGCCAGCCGCAAGTGCGCCCGTCGACATCTTCAGCATGCTCAGTAAAGCTCAAGACGATTTTAACTCAAATAAGGGCGTCATACCAGGCAAGAACGATGCTACTGCGGCCCGCGCACCCGATATGACTTCTCAGAGTGTTATGGATTTCTTCGCGAAGGCTGGAGGTGGTGCAGCAGTGCAGATGCCAGCTGTATCCTCACTTCCCTCTCCAGGCATCTTCGGCCCGCGGCCGACAGACGCACGAGAGGTCCCGCAGCTACTGCAGAGGCTCATGAGTAACCCTGCACACTCAGTTGAGCATATAGAAAAGCAACAACGCTCTGTCACACCACAAGAGGTGCAGAATTCCAATGGGAATATCTCATTAGATAACGTTATGAGACAAACTTGCGGTTTTCAATTGAAGTCTACACCTATTGAGAAGCAAAATCCTCATAGGGTACCGGGCTTGAAAATGAATAATTTAGATCATTGTGAACCAAATGGCCTATCTCATATGGAAAGTGAATTGAATATGATGCATATATCATCTCCAAAGCCTACTTCACCATTGGCTACATATTTGAATCAATCGCAGGATATGAACCATACAGTATGTATCATATAATCTGATTCATCAAATTGCATAACAAAGGAAATAGTTGTCTATACAAGTGCTAAATGTAACTTGTATATTGTTTTACAGAAACCTGCATTGATGCCGCCAACAATGTTTACGACCACATCAGGCAATGACCTACAACAAAATCCGGAGCACCTCACTAGGAACCAGCTGCTTCAAGCCTTTAATTACTTACTTAAGCATGATGCTGAGTTTGTAAACAAACTGCATGAGGCATATGTTAAATCATTTTCAGAAAAAGCTTTTTCGGTGTCATAAAAATTCATTCTCCTGACCTGCACCTTATCTTTGCAGAAGCTTGTACAGTTATAATTTGAAGTATAAAAATCCCATAATGTTGTGTAGACTAGACCCTATAGTTTTTTAGTGACTCATGATTTGGACAGTGTTTTAAAATAAGTTTTAAACTTTTGACTGTATACTTTAAACCTGTAGAGAATGAATTTTTAAGATTTTCTTGTATGATTTGAAAGTACTGTGTCCTTAAGCAGCAATTTGTGATATTTGTATGTATTGGCTTCAGCTGATGGTATAACTGTGGATATACCTATAAAATGTATCTTTAAAGATTAATAATTATTTCTATTGTTAAGTTCATTGCAAATGTAAAAGAATGTTAAAGACAATACAGTTTTCTAAACATATTTTTATCTCACAGAGATGTATATTTCAGAGATGTGTACTCATTTGTTGCAATGAACTTTTGAAATAAGTTAATTAAAAAATAGACATTTGTTTGTAATATTTTAAGGACTGCAAAATTTTGCTATTTCTTTACACGTAGTTTCTTACCTTACAGTGTAGGCATCAGTTTTTTTTAGTTATATTGTAAATGTTTGTAGGAACTTTAATTTTTTCCAGTCTGACTTTGAAATTAAGATTTTCCAATGAAATTCCTAGTGTACTTGAATAAGATACAACCCTCGAAAGACTAAATGCTAAATGTGTACAGGGGAATCAAATGACAACTGGTTGTAAACCTGTTCCTATGGGAATACAATAATCATTTGTGTATTGAAAACATATTTTCTTAAGTTTTACATACATTTCTCATAAGAATCAACTTTTTATCTATGTGTGCGAGTGTCACTTCTATTTCACAATGAATACTCTAAAATGGGAATATAACATCTAACCTAGGCCCATGTTTTCTCATTGTTAATGTTAAAATGGTCAAAGTAAGACCACTGTAATGAAAAATTGTAGTGCTAGGAGAATTATTTACCCAGTTTAATTTTCTGTTGAAAAACATTACATATTTCTGAACTTTGATGCATGTACTGTAAAATAAATGTATTGTAAAAAATATGGGAACCAGTTACTTTGGTATAATGACTCCAAGATCTTGTAATATGAAAATTTTATAACTGCAGGGTTCCCATTATGGAACTAATTATAGTTTCGGCGATCACCGATTTGACACTCTATTAGAAATTATCATCAAAATAGTCTCAAATTAAAAGGTTCATTGAAAATTTTCTGTATTTTATTTACACTTCAGTTAATAGTACACAGTTCTTCCTTCTTAATGAATACTGAATAAGTTTAGCTTAATATTTTTTGCAGGGCTGGTAAAATTCATGGTTACTTTCGAAACGTCAAAAAGTCGGGGATTTTTTAAATATAAATCTGATCAATTTGAATTTTTAATACTTTATACCATACATTTATGATTGTCGTTGATTGTTAAAAAACTTAATTTCACAAATTTTATTAAAGATCAACATAATTTCAGAATCAGTCTTAAGAGTATTTTATCAATCTAAACAGATGCAAATGTCGCGATAATGCTTTTTGTAGAATTCCCATACTGCCTAGTGTAAATTAATAGTTTAACCTTTTGAACGCCACGCGGATTTCCGTGCACAGACCAGTTAGAAGATACTACATATTTTCCGTGCCCTCAGCGCTTTAGGGTGTCATTTGATATATCTGAAAACAGTGCAATGTACCTTGTTATACTTCCGAAAACTATTCTAAACAAGTATCTATATTAAAACAAAATACCCGACTGTAGAAAAGCAGTTTTTGTAGTGAAACTCATTTCGTTACGCTTGTTAAGGTTATGTGTGTTTTTTTGTGAGAAAGTATGCGTAAAATCACTGTAAAAGGATATGCGCATTCTTTACAATAATTCTTGTGAAATCTCATTTCTTAGTTTGTCAGAGAGTGAAATCTATTATTTAATACGAGAAAGTTACGAAATGGCGCATGTATTTTATTTTTGCGAAAGGCGTATTATTATTACAAAATATAGCCTATGAAACTTAGGAAGTGAAGACGAATCTTTGCACATCAAAATCGGTCAAGCCATTTAGGCTGTAGGAAATCATAATAGTGACATACATACCCACATACACTCGAAAAACAACCCTCCTTCTGACGCTGTCGGGTAAATAGGCAAAAAAATGTCTTCTATAGAAAACCGTGGCAGGTAGTTCAATTAGCAATCTTATTTCTATATTATTTTGAGCTTTGTCTTGCTCTCTCATCTCATCTCAGAAAGAGCAAGTCAAGTCCGTTATATTGAAATAAGACTACTTGTACGCTTGTGGCACCCCCGGACTGAGTAAGTGTTAGCATCAAATCCAGTCATCTGTACTGTAGTCAAATGCCTGGTTTACCTGCTGGAAAAGCATTCTAAATACAAACCACACAATCGCTTAGCCCCGGATCTAAGATTTTTCCGAAGGAGGCAGATATTTGACAATGGCACCCCCAGTCCTGCAGCGTTTGAAACAAGTTTTATGGTTCGGTACCACAAAAGAAAAAAAAACGTCCAAGCGGCGATCATACAGTAACTTATATATGGCAGCGATCTGATCTAGTGAACTATTTAATTCTTTGCGACCAAGTATGAATATGTTTCGTACACCAACGAATATGAAATTTACGTCGCATGGGTCAAGCGAGCCCGATGCCCCCTCTTCCTTAGCATCAGGCGAGTTGGTGATTAATCGTAGATAATTTAATGTAAAAAAAGTTCAGCTTCGTAGCCTTCGAGTAATCAACAAGAAAATCAATAAAACACAAAAATTATCTCAACTATTTGGTTTAAAAAAGATTTATTTCTTTCCTTTAGAAACAATTCAATAAACTAATATAATACACACGATTTCAATGGGTATAAACTAGTTAAGACTGAGATAGTCTTCGCATCAAAATGTAACAAGTTTCATTATAACTCTAACATTTTGTGTTTTGTTTACTAAAGACGCTTCTATGGCAAAATCACTTGGAACTATCAAAATTTGAAAACTTTGTAACTATATTTAACATTGCATTTATTTATTTAATATTGAACAGATTTAGATAACATGTGGTAAAACTAAATCTATAACGAACATCATTGAGTTGTTTTCATTTCGTTATGTATTGTCGATTTCATTTTTTGGTAATACTAGTCTTTAATAAAACCGTTATAGATCCATACAAAAAAAGGAAACCTTTTTCTAGCCCTAAATAATATCAGATTATGAAGATTAAAATATTTTGATTGAAGTTTTTTTTATACAGCTGGAACCATATAACTTGGCCTAGGATCGTGAGGGCACTTGTGGCTCAACCAGTCTTTTTTCAATATATTACTTTGACTTTTGTCTCGCTCTTTAAGTTTACAGTTAAGAGAGCAAGATAAAGGTCTAACTGATACTGAAATAAGATTGCTAATGGAATTATAGTAAGCCCCTGTACCGTTTGCTTTTATATTCACAACTTATCGGATTCAGAATCGAGTCGGAAACTATATCACCATCTCTGTTATTTCCATATAGAATGACAGGGATAGAGATATAGTTTCAGACCCGTTTCCGAATCCGATAAATTATGAATAGGGGTGCAGGTTTAGCCATTTATGGTTCCAACTGCATTAAAAATAATCTTTAAAATTTAATCATGTTCAGGGATAGAAAACAGTTTTCTCTAGTTAAATTTATAAATGTCATAAGTTAGACTTAAGGAATTTTGTTTATGTCACTACTGCCTTTTACTGAAAACGCAGTAGTGACATAAACAAGCTTTCAAATGTATAAGCCGGTGTACACACTGCAGTGTTACACGGTACTGGTATCATTATAATATAACTAAAGGTTATTTACCTTGTCGCTAGAATGCGTGTTTTAGTAAACAAAATAGTTAACTGCTTTCGGTATACATTTTGTACATGATATTTATGTAACGTACGTCATCATTACCCTATTGTCATTAAGAAATTTTCACAGCACGTGTGACTTCGGCGCATTCCGTCGCATGCTCATTGGCGCGGCGATTGCGCACAAAAGTGATTTGCCGATTTTTAAATAGAAAAAAAATATCTTGACATTTTTACAGTTTTTGACATTAACAGTTTAAGTCTTACAACTATTGTAATAATAATATTGCGCTTGTAACTGCTTCCATGAAGCGATAGAGAATTAAACTAAAGAGATCAAAAAATGAAGAGCGTTCAAAAATAGGCAAACCACTTGAGACTATCAATAAAAAAATAATATAATCATAGTATTTACAGAAAATTGTTCATTTAGAAAATCAGGTAGCTGGGATGCACCACTATTAAATGTGTACATACATACATATCGGGTGACTATTTTGATGAAAACAAATTTAAAAATTAGTTCGAGTCAGACAGATATACAGAGCAGAAACATAACATCACTTAAGTATTTCATAGTTAATTTTGAAAACCGTTAATTTTATGGAGGTTAGATGATTTTTTTGGTCATATTTCTATAGAGAAAAAAAAGAGCTTCTATTTTGTGTGACATATACTATGTATTAACAAATCATTTTTAGGAAACAAAATAGATAAAAGAACAGTTTTAAAAGTGCCACTTATCTTATGATTTTGAATGTTACCTTAAAGGTCTATTCAGATATAAGCGATATCGGTTTAAACATGTGAAAGATACATTATATGGCCAAATCAGTCAAAGTATCACACGCCCAAAGGTTTATTCAAAGATTTGAATAAATCTAAGGATTTAGAACAGACTAAATTTTTATCAGATTTTCTCAAGTAATTCTTATACATCAAGATAATATAATATTAGTAGCTGCAAAAATGTATTTTTTTATATACATATTTAAGGCCAACACAAAGTTTATCACCACATTTTTTTCACACTTTATATAAATTCAGATAAATAATTGTATCAAGTCGACTAGGAATCCCGTAAGATATTCGACGGGTAAAAGAATTTTGCAATCCAACCTGTGGAATGCGCTTCCTGAATGGGTCTTTCCGACTGGACATAATCTAGGTGTCTTCAAATCGCGAGTGAATAGGTTTCTTCTAGGCAAGCGCGCTCCATCGTAGACCGTAACTGTCTTAACACCAGGTGAGTCAAGCGTAAGCCTATTACGAATAATAAAAAAAACTGACAACGAATACCACGTTAATGTGAATAGACCTTTATTTAAGTTTAGGGTACAAGTTATACCCTTAAACCGCTTTCAAGGCGATACTGACATTTTTCGGGTACATTCACATTTAGGGCAGATGGAACATTATTCATATAATCATAACATTACTAGTCATTAACAATTCAGTTTAATTCAGACAACCAATCAAAATCCAATAAATTCTGTTCATATTGTGTTCTGCGCCTAAGTTTTGCGATCCAGCTCCATGTTTTCATATAATTTATACAAAAACAACCATGTGGTCAGTTCTTGAATTTGTCTACAAAATTATTATTTTTCTGATACAATTACAATTTATTTTCTGTACAAAATCGAAAAATTCCATCTTTTTTTGTCCAATGTATCTGCAAAAACTTGTTCGTATATTAACACTTTCTCGAATCTAACATTTAAATGGAGTTATCCAATTCAATATAGATTTCACACACTATAGCGCACATGATTTTCAATAGTGTATTTTCCTTTTCAACTTGTGAACAAGATTGGATTCAATAATACTTATAGCTCATTTCATTCAGAGACATGGAATCTGCCTCTACTCTTCATTAAACGCATACTAAAATCTTATTTACTGAATAAGGACTTGTCACTTTCTGTCAGACGGGAATTGTCACGCGTCAAAACGGAACAAAACACTGTTTAACTAAACTAGACTGTTCATTTCTAGAGATAAAAGTAAATGTTAGCTTATGCGATAATTTTTTTGTTGGTGTATCAACAAAAAAATTATCGTATATGACGGTACTACGGACGGTACAGACGGGAATTGTCACGCGTCAAAACGGAACAAAACACTGTTTAACTAAACTAGACTGTTCATTTCTAGAGATAAAAGTAAATGTTAGCTTATGCGATAATTTTTTTGTTGGTGTATCAACAAAAAAAATATCGTATATTGAATTGTGTATGTATATTGAAAATCATTTGCAATATATTTTCAGCCACTTGGCAAAGCAAGATAGAAGTAAATAGCAGTACAAGAAATGCACCTGGAAGTATGATCTTTTAGTAAATGCTGCCATCTATTCTATATATTGAAAATAAGTAAAAATTGTATTGAAATAAGTGAATTTTAAATATTGGTGGGTCCATGTGTTAGTTACAGTACTTATTGTAGCTTTTTGTTATTTTAATAGTAAAGTCAGTTCATATAGATTGGCCAATTTGTGCAAAAAAAATATATAGCCTTTTATTTTATTAAAAACTGACTTGATGACGTCACTTGTGTTCACATGTAATCTATTTTACAGTATAGTGAGTTATGTTTGACAGGATTATTATTATAGCCTAAACAGGCTGCCCACAATAGAAAAAAACCCAATTCAAAAATTCTACTTCATATACTGCAAAAAATATAAATATATACATGAAAAATGAGGCAGCCTTTTAAATAAGCGTACATTTGACAGCCCTTCGTTGCGTGTAATATAACATAAAAGGTACGCATTGGTTAGGAATTGGCCACACTGGAAGCGATAATACGAAACAAATTAGTCAAAATACGATACAATTTCTTGACAAAATAAGCAACAATGTCAATATATTATTTCTAACGAATAATTTTCAATTTATTGTCATGGAAATACTTAATTGTTCAAATCAGAGAATACGAATTTAACAGCATTGTGTAATACAACAACAACTATTATAGATAAAAGTTTATTTTTCATACATGTCCAACAATGCAAACAAAAATGGCGGTCAATGTGAAATTACCAAGTAGTTTTATTTGCATGCCATATTTGTTTCCAGGTCCCGATAAGACGGTAAAATATGCTTCAGAAACCCAAAGAATCACAATAAAGATTATTATCTATCGGCATTGTAGATCCTAATCCATTCTGGCTAGAAATCTGTCACACTCAATTTTAATTGTGCCACAAATAATTGTATATATCAATAAGTCTTATCAGACGATATTTTAGTATTTTTATTAGGATATGTGAAAAAACTAAAACATTTTTTTTCAATCCTTTCATTTTGTAAGCAATTACGAATTTGCGTTTACGTAATAAAGGTCACGCTGCTCAGAACTTTAATTAGCGTTAATTTAACTTTGGGCGGCCCATTAATTAGAATAAAGAAATCGCTCACAGTGGGGCCACACCTTTACATCATTGTACACAATTCTGCACTTATTCATTTCACAAGATATGAGGGGCGTTTCAAAAACGCTCCGACTTCCTACTGACTGTAGGTAAATTACACATATACACATAGTCTATGTAAATAGGGTGATTCAGAATATATACCGAACACACTGTTTAATATTACACCATTATTTTTATAAAATTCAAGAGGACCCCGTTCGCGCGCCATACCCTCAGAATAAAAAAAATGAAGAAGAATGATGCGTATTTTGTCTATCTAATAGGGGAAAATTGTTTCTTGCACCTAAACATTCGGTTTCGGTGTTTTTTTACCTGACTGCGTATGAACGTGGGTTATATTTTTCCAGTGTATGTATGTTTCTATATGACAGCCTACAGTCTAAACGGCTTGACCGATTTTGATGTACGAGGTGTCATTAGATTCGTCTTCGCTTCCAGAGTGTCATAGGTTATATTTTTATGTTATAATAAAAATACACTTTTTACAAAAAAAATACGTTTTTTTGTAACCTCCAAGGAACTATTTCGAAATAAGTAAGTGATTTTACTAGATTTATTCTAAAGAATGCGCATTTATAATCTTTTATAGCGTTATTATGCATACTTTCTCACAAAAAACGTACACTCAACAGCGTATCAACCAATATAACATAAATAAATTGTTCTGATTGGGTAATGTTCAAGGATAAAAGGACACTTCACGATTCTCTTACATATGTCTAAATAAAGCAGAACTAGAAGTAAAATTACGACTTCGAACTTACTAAAGGGGTTGGATATATTTACATAGATTTTGAAACAAAAAATAGGCAATTCCAACAAAAAACAATGTTAAGAGGGTAGTTTTCTAAAAGTGATTTATTTCTATTTACTGTTAATTAGACGGCTAATGCTACGGTCCACGATGGAACACATTTGGCTAGAAAAAAAAATGCTAATTTTTAAACACTCTAAAATATGATTTTTATTTATTCACATTTTTTATTAGCTTTTGGTTGTACAAAATATTTTACATATTTTTATGACCAAAATTGTCATAAGTACTATTTTTTTAAATAAAAAAGTACCTTTGTATTTTTTCTGAACAGTGAAAATTCGGCAATATATAAAGGAATCACCCATACAATTATTCTTTACAATTACGTAAAAACAAAACTTAAAAAAAAATACTCAACTATAATTAAACTATATGTATATTTAGAATACAAGCGCTGAACGGCTTAACGAGTGAAAAAAATTATAATAAATAAGTTCAGGAGGACTGCGGCGTCCCATATTTGTACAAAAGCCACTTTGTTCACCTGGAAACATAAAAAATATAATTATTTACATTGTGTGACGTCACTCACGCTCACTCCTCGAAAAAGTACTTCACGCGATCGAAACTATAGTTCAGTACTTTCTCTGGAATGGGACGATATCATCACTAATCAGTAGGTCAGACGGAATGTGTTTTATAACATCAGCCCAGCAACGGAAAGATTAGTAAGAAATTGCGATATCAAACTCCCCAGATTTGTTATCACATATATCCTTCAATAATAAATACAGCGCACGTAGAGCCAAGGTTACTAGTTTCTTTGCACTTCAAATTAGTAAAAATAATAGATCTTACTTTTACTCAATAGTGAGAATGGCTCGTCAGTTTAACGAGTTATCAAAAAATAAACTAGACATTTGTGATACCAAGTTAAAACCATAAAAGGTGTATCCTCCACATTGAACAGACAGATTCGGACGCAAACAATACATTGCGTCTGAATGAATCATCCCGTTAATTTTATTATTAGTTATCATCTAAGCTATAAAAAGACCACTGCTGGACATAGACCTTCCCCCATGGACTTTCAGAAAGACCGATCGGAAGCGGCTTGCATCCAGCGCCTTCACGCCACTTGTAAGACGTCATCAGTCCCTCTCGTGGCTGGTTAGGAAGACCTAATAAGTACCGGCAAGCGCAGTGTTCCTATATAATTAAATAAAATTATATAGTAGCATGTTGTGTCGTGCGTGAACCGCAGGCTCAGTACGGAGTACTCACGTGCGGCTACCAGTGGCGGTGCAGGTGCAGGTCGCGCGAGAGCACGGAGCGCACGTCGCGCGTGAACCGCAGGCTCAGTACGGAGTACTCACGTGCGGCTACCAGAGGCGGTGCAGGTGCAGGTTGCGCGAGAGCACGGAGCGCACGTCGTGCGTGAACCGCAGGCTCAGTACGGAGTACTCACGTGCGGCTACCAGAGGCGGTGCAGGTGCAGGTTGCGCGAGAGCACGGAGCGCACGTCGTGCGTGAACCGCAGGCTCAGTACGGAGTACTCACGTGCGGCTACCAGAGGCGGTGCAGGTGCAGGTTGCGCGAGAGCACGGAGCGCACGTCGTGCGTGAACCGCAGGCTCAGTACGGAGTACTCACGTGCGGCTACCAGAGGCGGTGCAGGTGCAGGTTGCGCGAGAGCACGGAGCGCACGTCGTGCGTGAACCGCAGGCTCAGTACGGAGTACTCACGTGCGGCTACCAGAGGCGGTGCAGGTGCAGGTTGCGCGAGAGCACGGAGCGCACGTCGTGCGTGAACCGCAGCGCATCCAGCACCGGCAGCAGGTTCAGCAGCGCCACGTCCAGCGGGTCCGAGAACCACGACTTTATGGGGATCGCGTTATCTGCCGGACCAACAAAACTGTTCACAAAAATCGAGGAAATCAAGATTCTTATTGAATAGTCTCATTATCTATTTTACTAGCTTTTATTTAACTCGCAATGTTTGTATGTATGCACGTATGTACGTCATTTTTTTTTTATCAGCCCTGTTTGTACAAACTGTCCCACTGCTGGGAACGGGCCATCTTCTCATTGTGAGAAGGGTTAGGCCATAGTCTGCCACGCTGGCCAAGTGCTGTACGTCATTGACATGAAACAATTTTTAACGGATATATCGCGTATATGTTACATAGTCGTATGATCTGACGTTTTGAGCACTTTGCAACAGTAAATCCGTTAAAATTTGTTTCATTTCAATGAGTAACCATCGCGAAAACCTTAGAAAATATTATGTATGTATGTATGTGTGTTTGGTACCAATCTTGGAAGCTAAATTAGAACCACTTCCCGATAACCGATTGGGCTCAAGTTTGATGTGTGTACATATGTATCTTCGGTGACAATACAATAATATGTTACCATGGGTACTGTTCTGATGATGGAACCGGAAGATGACGATAGGAGCTTCTTAACTAAACAAGATAAACCCATCAAGTTGAGGTTTATTTGTTTTGTCTTGGTGAGTATTTTGGTGCTACATGACATCCGGAGTCTGATGATGGAGTCGGAAGGTGGCCATAGAAACTTATGAACTATACAAGATAAGCCCATTGAGTTCGGGCTCGATTGATTTTCTTCTTTTGAGAGCATTTAAAAAAAGCTTGTTTTAGTTTTTTCATAATTTCCACATTTCTCGTTGAAATGCCAACAATTCGTACTCAGCGATATCGGTTCACGTTTTTTATGCGTACTGCACAGGAATGGATTCTTTGCCACCATATCTGTTTCCTGAGAACTACAATCTTGTAAATTTCAAGGCTAAAGTAAATAGATATCTTCTAGATCGACGAGCTCCATCCTCGGCCACACCGTGGCTTAACATCAGGCGAGTTGGTGGTCAATCGTAGATGTATCTTGTGTGAAAAAAATATGTAATAACAGGTTGGGCCACGTATCGTTCCTCACAGCCGGTCCGACTGCGGCCGCGTTATACGTTTCACATCGATAGGCAAGCGTGTACCTGGGAAGTCCCGGTAGGCGCCGGGCGAGTTGTCCAATATGAACACCCTGTTTAGATCGTCGCATATCGACGACAGGTTTTTGGTGTACGAGCCGTGCTCCGCCGTGCAGTGCTGTCTGGAATAACATACACACGTAGCTTTACACTCATTGCAGTGACGTTATAATAGGGTTACAGAGCGGGTAAAATGCCACGGGCCCCCGGCCTGAGGCCGCTGCGCGACGACGGAACGTCACGACTGCGTTGTAGTGACGCTGCGATGGCGCAGCACCCGTGTGGCCATCTATACGTTAAAATATTTGCGTTGCGACGACGCGACGCCGACGCAACGCGCCGTGTGGACTGACTCTGACGGTCAAATGTGGCGTCAAAAATCCTCATGGCCTATAACACTCTGCCTATCCTGTAAGGGTAAATAAGCGTGATTGTATGTATCAAACAGGGGGTCAGCCCATCGCCTACATATACTACAATTTCCCTCAAGCTTATTAGAAAAATATTATCAAATTAGAGGGAAGAGAGGCCTTTGCTCAGCAATGGGAAGATGTGGGCTAATATAATAATTATCAAATATCCTTGAAATAGCCGTGCTATAAGCATTTGTATTCTAGTAGCTTCACATATTTCAACAAGGTGGTAAGTTTCCCACGGAAGCCAATAAAACGTTACATCAGCTATATTTCCTCACAATCGAAGGTTGTTTCAAACGCGACCCTGAAACTTTTCTTTAGAAAGAAGCAACGAGCGAGCAGACTTGTTTGATCGATAGACGAACAATATGTAATTCAAATAACATTAGAAATCATCATCATCTCAGCCATAAGAAGTCCACTGCTGGACATAAGCCAGCCATGGATTTCCAAAAAGACCGATTAGAAGCGGCTTGCATCCAGCGCCACTTGTACGAGGTCATCTGTCCATCTCGTGGCTGGTTTTCCTACGCTGCGTTTGCCAGTGAGTGGTCTCCACTTGAGAACCTTTCGGCCCCATCGGCCATCAGTTCTACGTGCTATGTGCCCTGCCTACTACTGCCACTTCAACTTGCTAATCCTCTGCGCTATATCGGTGACTTTTGTACATCTACATTAGAATTATAAACGCCAAATTAACTTGTAAATACAATCATTTTATTGACACTTAACATCAGGCGAGTTAGCGGTCAAGCGCAAACTTATTATCGTATAAAAAAACCTTCGATTCAGAGTGACGTACCTGTAGAACCGGCGGCGCAGGATGCCGCGTCCATTGTCTAGCTTGTCGGCCACCGCCGCGCCGTAGATCTCCATGGATGCCGTGAACACCACCAGCTCGTACCATTGTGACACCTGACGACACAAACAGGAGGACATTTATAACAAAATAACTGAAAAAAAAATATCATCCAAGTAAACGAATTGCGTATTTTGAATTCGGTTGTTTCAGTTTTTTCAAACTATAATAATTATTTTCGTATACCGTGACGTGATCGAGGCGATGTTTTTGGCGTCGGTCGCGGTCAAACATGGAAAATTGTTGACGTTTTTGAAGTCGTGAGACGTCGCGACATTAGAAAATTAACATATTCATAAACTGATATAAAATAAAACATCCTGTTTACTTAAGACATAATGTAGATATAACTAACTACAACACTTGCATTTCCTTCCTTTCAGACACTCTAACAAATAAATCTAATGACCTACAAATAAGTAATATCTTGAAATCTGACTCAACAAGGAAACAAGTACCTATATATATATATATTTTTTTTTTTAAACCCGACTTCAGAAAACCAGTATTTTCATACTAACTTACGATTTCGTTACGCTTGATACGCCATTGTGTACGTTTTTTGTGAGAAAGTATGCGTAAAATCACTTTCAAAGATTATAATTGCTCATTTTTTAGAATAATTCTAATAAAATCACTTGTTAATTACGAAGAAGCTCGTTGGTAGTTACGAAAAATTGATTTTTTTTTATGTTTGCGGGAGATTTATTACTATTATTAGAAAAAAAAATTGCCTATGACACCCAGGAGGTGAAGACGAATCTAACCACACCTCGCACATCAAAATCTGTCAAGCTGTTTAGGCTGCAGGTGGTCATATAGAAAAACATACATACATTCGAAAAACATAACCCTCTTTCTTACGCAGTCGGGTAAAAACTAAGCTAATATACCATTCGAATGTCGTAGCTGCATATGTCACGTTTTATCAAGTTTACCATGCCGCTAATGAAAGGAACTGATAACAATTCGAGAAAATCAAAACAAAGATAAGATTTACTAGACATGTTTGCTCATTTACTACATTAAATAAGCAAATATTTACCTAATCACTTATAGATATGTATATTTACTGCAGAGAAATAAGATATTGAGCTCCTATTTTTTGTGGTATCAATTTTAGCTAAATTATATATGTATACTAGTCAGTTTTTTTACTCTGGTACAAAAAATGAAAGGTATCGTTTTTCGGAGTGTAATTTTTTTAAATACTTTATAGGTTTGAAATGGACTGCAAACTCGCCTAATGATAGGCGATGTTGCGATATTATATACGGTCACTCTCCGCCTCCCGCCATTCCTCACCCGCTCCCCGCGCTCGCCCGTCTAGACATTACATACAGAACGGACACTCAGCCTCCCGCCAGTTTCGGGTTCCTCACCCGCTCCCCGGACTCGTCATATCGTTTGTAAATAGTATTACATCCAGAACGGATATTCTCCGCCTCCCGCCAATCATAATTTTGTGTGTGTTATACAGACATGAAATTTGCATAAGCATGTCACTGATTAGGGCGCCGTTGCCGTTAAAGTAAAAAAAAAATCTAAGCCAAAAAGGGCCGATGGAGTGTAGGATTGAAAAGTTCAATTAGAAGTCGCATCAGGCGGGCGGAACAGAGATAGCGATTAAGACAAAAATGAAACATTATATTTGTCATATTAAAATCTTTTTTTAATCTGAAATATCTGAAATATCAAACACAACATGTTTATACTTAGATATATCATATTATGTCGTTACCAAATGCAAAGCCTAATAGGACCTTGAATTCTGTGCCCAAATGTAGAAATCCAGGAAATTTTGTATAAATTGTAATAGATATATGTTTGATCACCAACTCGCCTGATGGCCCAGCCTCACTGGTGGGGTTGTATGTCTTTTACATGTCTTTAGTTCATAGCAGTGTATTTTGAAATTATTTTTAATATGACATTATGTGTACTAGAGCTAAACAGAATAAAGCATATTATTTGATTATATATTTATTATTGCAGTGTGTACAGAGCAAACTTAAATAAGCTAGATACATACCCTGTTATAGGGTGTTGCAAACATACATTTTACAAGTAAATAAAATATATAGATTGAAACAAGACTTAAAAACTACAAAAACTAGGGCTAAATGTTTCTTAAAATTTATTTTTGGTTTCCTAGAGCATAATAGCATTTATGTACCATAAGATTGCGCAATTTGGTTTGAAAACATTTATAGGACATAGCACACATATTATTAGTAAAATTTACCTATAAATACAAGTGAACTACAATTACTATGCTTATCATTCTTACTTCAGCTGTTTAAGCAATATTTTCCTTGTACATGGTTTATTTTAAAGGTGTAAACAAACATTTATATGACCTTATTAAAGTGTAATAAAAAACCAAATTGATTTACACAAAAACTGCTAGCAAAAAACTGTACAAAAATATGGAATTTTTAATTTGATAAATAGGCAAAATATTGCTGATTCATTCTGATTGTGATATAAAGTTATTTATGAAGATAGCAGGATTTAAATTGGTGATTTGTGAAATACTTTGAAGCAATATTTAATTTTACATATTAGGTTAAGAGATAACTTTACTAAAGGACACATGGATAGCATGCTTTATCAAAAACTAGCGCCTTGAGATTACTCTACCCGCTATCTTGCAGGAACTGCATATTTTTTAAGATAGCTATATAGTCTTTGTGTTCTACCAGGGAATAAGCTACTTTCATACCAAATTATTTCTAATCCATGCAGTTGTTCTAGCATGAATGAGTAATAAACACACACACACACAAACAAACAAACTTTCATAGTTATAATACTGGTGAGATAAATTATTGTTCATTTGTCTCTAGTGAGAGTAATCTAAACTTCCTCAAGACAAGGTCAATTATCTTGCTCTGGGTGGAATTAATAAATAGAATAAATGACATACACTAAGCAATAAGTCCATAAAGGAGAAGTGAAAAAATTTATGGAAGCTGGTACTAAAATAATTGAAAAATATATGCAAAATAATAATTTTGATGAAGAAACAGCATATTATTGTAAACATACAGGCATATATAAAAGCACTGAACATGCCTCCATTTTTAATAAACTTGCAATCAATAATTCCACTCTAAGCAGATGAGTTGTGTGCTTTTTGGCATATAGGATTCAGTTCTCAGCAGAATTGGCCCATTCTTTTTAGAAAAAAATACATAATAGATTACTTAAAATCTCTAGTACTCACTATGTCCAAAAAGTAATCCACATGTGGCCTCTTGTGTACAAAGAACCTGACAGGATGCTTGTCTATAGTGACCTTCAGTACGAAGTCAGGTGGAGTCCCAGGTTTCACTGTCGGCCGCAGCATCGCATCGTGATGCGAGTGGATTAATGTCTCATCTAGATCTAGTACCAGCATTTTTCTTTTTACTAAACCTGAAATTCAAAATATTTGACAAATTTTGTTTCATCAATGTCATTATCATCTCAGCCACAAGGAGTCTACTGCTGGATGTAGGCCTCCCCCAGGGATTTCCAATCCAAATTCCATCCAGCACTGTCCTGCCACATGATTAATGTTCTTAAATTTTTACTCGACTACGTGAGGAGAGTTATGTTTTTTGAGTGTATGTATGTATGTTTCTAAACGATTGCCTACAGCCTAAACGGCTTGACCGATTTTGATGTGCAAGGTGTCATTAGATTGCTCTTCACTCCTTGAATAATAATAACAAATCTCTCAAAATATTAAAAAATGGGTTTTTTCATAACCTCCACAAATATAAAAAATCCTTGTTGTAAAATTAGTTGTCCTCTTAAGGTAATATTCTTTTTTAAATACATATAACTTTTAATTAAAGAGTTGAAATATAGATATTAGCAATGTTGACAGTTTTGTGCAAACAAAATACGAAAGTGTTTGCTTAGGAGGATCATTGTTTTTATTTTCCAGTTTAATCTGTAATAATGCTTGATTATTGGTTCAATTAATACTATCTATTTGATATATGTTTAACTTTTATACACACTACTACTTCTATGGTTTTTTTTTTTTTAATCAGCCCTGTTTGTACAAACTGTCCCACTGCTGGGAACGGGCCATCTTCTCATTGTGAGAAGGGTTAGGCCATAGTCTGCCATGCTGGCCAAGTGCGGGTTGGCAGACTTCACACATCTTCAAGATCATTGAGAACTCTCAGACATGTAGGTTTCCTCACGATGTTTTCCTTCACCGTTTGAAGTTGGCGGCAATCAACAATACGCACATAACTTCGAAAAGACAGAGGTGCGTGCCGTGGGATTAGAACTCAAGACCTGCGGATCGCAAGTCAGACGGTCTCACCACTAAGCTGCTGGGAACTTTTTTTACATAGTATTAAATAAAGCATTCTGGTTGCTCAACATATATTTAATATGTTAATTATGACAAACTTAAGAAACTAGCAGAAAAATCATTCCACATACAAATAGACTTCAGTCATGATGATGACTGCAGTAGTTTTAGCAACTTTTCATATAAATTTATATGCTTACAAAACTCTTTGAGGAGGAGGAATAGACTTAGTAAGGCTCAGGACATGACACAAATGTTATTCAATGATAACATACAATCTAGCTCACGCAGATAAATACGGTAGTCGGAATCAATCCCCGATAAACAAAACAGATAAATACTCACTCAGCCTGTGTCTAGATACTGGGGAAAGTGGGTACAACTCATACTTGACAGATTGATATTGAGCCAACTGAAAATTAAACACCACGTGAGATAAAAATATACCTGGGTAATACGTATAAATGAACACCATTAAACACGAAGTTTATTATATTTACCGCTCGATATTGCTTCTTAAACATATAACAAAAACAACTCCATACTTTTGATGCGATTAGCATGAACGTGCGAAGTCCCATTTGCAAACGTTTCAGCATTTGAATAGATTAAGAAAAGATCCCCGACACACAAATAAGCTTAGTATTAAACAAGACTGTTTGAAACGAGATCATTTACGGCGTAATTCAATAAAAATTCTTGGAAACTAACTGCCGAAAACATCTAACCCGCCATGACATAATCGACCCAATTCATCAATCAAAGACAAAACATTTTTTTTAAACTCGTTACCTGAAATAGAGTTGCTCTTTAAAATCGGTACTTTCCAAATAATTCAGGATAATGTAGAATGCTAGATAGGTAGGACACGCGTTATCGTTTTACATGTATGTGTTAGTGGTTACTGTGTCCAAAAAAAATTATAAAGGTTAGGTAAGCCTCGAGAAGGGAGAATCGGGAGAAATATTTATTTTATTCAAGAAACTTGAAAAAAATCTTAATACTTGACTTTGGCAAATGCTTTAAGCAGGTCCAATACAAAAAAGAAGAAGAAGGGAGACAGAGTTTTGGCGGGAACGTCTTAGTAACGTGTTGTTGCTTTGTTTTATTTTTTAAACTTGTGTTATTTTGAACAATAATGCTATAAAAATGGTGGTGTTTTATTCATTAAGTGTTCGATAAAGTGCGTGAGTGTGGGCAAGTGAAATAAAGCAGTAAATTGTGTGATGTTACGTTGTCGGCAAAACTCCAAAGAAGCTTCTAGTAAAGTCGCCACCACTTTACTGAAGTAGGAATCGACTTATAAATTGACTGTATACGTGACTTAGATTGTGACTTGAACATTTACAAATTGTTTTATTCAAGAAACTTGAAAAAATCCTAATACTTGACACTGGAAAATGCTTTAATGCGGGTCCAATACAAAAAAGAAGAAGAAGAAACACATGGACTTTTTTTTATTTTACTGTCAAGTGTTTTTTAATGATCAATGTCATTTTTAATGGTTCAGTGCTACCAGTATCATCATTTTTTGCTGTTAATAACCTGACAAGCTAATAGAGCTGGGTCGTTTTTAGTTTTATGTAAAACGAAACGAAACGTTTTTTTCTTAGAAAAAAGCGTTTCTAGAAACGGTTGTAAGTAAAACGGGTTTTTCTTATTTCAGTCAATATTAGTCTTTATGTATTTACGTTAAAGAATATTTTGCCTTGTATAATTATGTGGTTAGAAAAAACTGGTTTCTAATTTCAATCAATAATAGACTTTATGAGCTGAGATAGAGAACTTTCTAACTTGGGCCAAAATGTAGTTACAAAAAACGGGTTTACTATTCAATCAAAAATAGACCGTATCCAATAGAGATAGAACATTATACTAAATTGGCTCATAAAGATGATACGCTTTCGTTTTTTCATACTGCTGCATGCTGCACACAGCAGTCGCGCGACGCGAGTTCATTTCGTTCGTTTTTTTTTTGTAACTGGTTGTGTCATATCAGCATAAGCGTTTGTCCGTTTTTCATATAGTAACTAGTTTTTAAAACCATTATAGGAAAAAAACGCCCAGCACTAAGTACTAACTAATAAAATACATTGTAAAATTCCTCAGATTAGTAACCGACCATTCCGATCAACTACAAAATAGGAGGAGGTTCTTTGTTTGACTGTGTATGTTCATCAATTTCTTCGTCAATAGTATAGCAATTTTCAGAGTTTTTGTCATATAAAAATTGTATTACCTAATTTTGCTTTAGTAGTCTAGAAACCATATCCAATTTATATAAGATTATGTTGTTCAGGAGTGAGCTGATTGAAATCAGTTGTTTCAGTATTACATGTATCATAGGTATATATTTACAAAAAAAGTATATATGTATTCTATCAGCCGTCTGGTTTTCATCGTACAAGCTTTGCTTAGTTTGGAGCGGGATGGTGCTGTGTGAAACTGTTCTGTCCTCCAATATTTATTTACTGCCTAATGCAAATTAAAAAAAATATTTTTATATCTAAGATAGTGATAGAAGTATTTACTTTTCATACCAAGCGATACGCCGTAGTTTACTTATGGTATCACTTTTACTTTTATTGACGTTTCTGCACTTTCCGCTAAATCCAAGTTTTCGACTGACGTTTCATTTTCCTTCATCTTTGGGGGCGGTTGCGGATTCCCATTTTTCTTTTTGGTGTAAAGAAAATGCAATTATTACACATTAAGGCGCTAGATTAATCAATGGTGAACTTTCCGCCTTCAGGTTTGAACGAGTAACGCGATAGGTAAGCTTAAATGGTGATTTATAAATCGGACAATGGTGAATTGTCTGTTCTACCGTCGGTTCTCGTATCCCATGTTCCTGTCTTATTGATTTGTAGTCCAACTTAATCATATATGAGATGTTTGAGCACCCGTCACTAGCTTTGGATCCGACTTAAATTCTGCTTATGATAAAATCAGTGAGTCAGCGATGTTTGCATTGTTAATTTCTAGGGGGTAGACTTCATACCTATTTTAATTTTTTTTGCTATTTGTTACTTCACAAGAATAGACGTAGGTATAATACTTTATGTGATCTGAAACTTTCACAGTTTGCTATTGATATCACAGTATACTTGGATACCAGACTTGAATTTGACTAACTCAAGGGTGTGTCTATTCTGCCTGCTTTTAAAATCTCTGCATTCATATTCATAACTCCGTATGCTAAAAACAGCAGCATAGACAAAGTTTCGTAGTTCCAAAGTGTAGTTTATAGGACTTTCTCTGGATCATTTCTATAGCTGTCATCTATTATTTACTGCATTTTTACTACAAGATTGGATAAGTATAATTTTTTTTTTGTATTATTTGCAGGCCTAATTTAAAATGATTGGAGGCCTGTTTGTGTACAACCACAAGGGGGAAGTACTTATCTCCCGAGTGTACAGAGATGACATTGGTCGGAATGCTGTGGACGCATTCCGTGTCAATGTTATCCATGCACGGCAGCAAGTCCGTTCACCTGTCACCAACATAGCAAGGACCTCATTTTTCCATATCAAGGTAACTGCGACAAAGTCTGTTATAATTATTTAAAATTAAATATCTACATATAATCTATTGATGAACACAGGCCTCTCTCATGGTCTGACTTTTTAGTTTTTTTAACTTAAAAGGAGGTTCTCAATTAGGTTATATTTTTTGGTTATGATTACTGCAAACTCTGTTATTTATAAACGGAATTGACGAATTTATATTATTATAATTAGGTGGTTCAGAAAAAATCACGAAATATCACAATTTATAGTCGAACTGCTTAACTGAGTCTGTTCCTGAGGTATGGGAGCGGCACGGGAGAGTTCGCATGTAATAGCAATGCTGACGTCACGCGTCATTTGATGTACCGTAATATAACCCCTCCCGTACCGCTCCCATACCCCAGGAACAGACTCAGTTAAGCGGTTCAGCTATAGGTACTTAGTGAGATTTCACCATGTATATTTTTTTCATTGAATGCACAATTTCTAAATCAAAACGTGGCATGTGACCTTGATTCCCCCGTGCTGCAATGTACAACATTTTTGCATATATTATTAATTAAAATTATGTAATGAGCAAAGCAATAATATAACCAAATTTAAATCTGGCTGGTCTAACTTGTGTCTACTCCTTCTCCAGCGAGCCAATATATGGCTAGCAGCGGTGACAAAACAGAATGTGAATGCAGCCATGGTGTTTGAATTTTTGCTGAAAATCATTGATGTAATGCAGTCATACTTTGGCAAGATATCAGAAGAAAACATCAAGAACAACTTTGTCCTCATCTATGAGCTGCTTGATGGTAAGTACAAAAATAGTTATAGAACTTCATTTCAAATTATATGCTTGATTCATGTGCTTTAAGCAGTATGATCAAATTTTCATTCCCGCTAAATTTAAATTAAATTAAATTCCCGCAGGTTGCAAATTCTATCTCAATAAAGGCATAGTTAAAAGATGACGTTTATAAAACATAAACATTTAAAACAGTAATTTACAAAGTGACTTGCTCCAAGTTTGTATAGAGCTAGCTATACAGGAGGTAATTTACATCTTTAATTTTAGTTCATCTTCATTTTATATCAATATAACATTCTTACCTTCTATGCTGGACTTGGAGAAAAATAATATGTCAGTTGCTTTTCTTTCCGGGTATAACTGGTATAAGTCAGTTAAGGGACTTGAGGGAAATTGGCGTTTATGTAGGAGATGGGCTGACCCCCTAGCAGTGATAGGGGGCAATATTACATCTTACAGTCTTACTAAATGTGGATTCAAACGGCCTTATGGTCTGTGATGCTCCACCTACCAAAACAGGCATGATTATATATATGTACGTATAACTGTTCACAAGATTGATGTTAAAATCTTTGTTATAATAACTTCTCTGACATAATATATGTCGAAGGAGATTCAGCATACAAAAAATATTGTTATATGTTACAGAGATCCTTGACTTTGGCTACCCTCAGAACTCTGACACAGGTGTTCTGAAGACATTCATCACTCAGCAAGGCATCAAATCTGCCTCCAAGGAGGAACAGGCCCAAATCACTTCTCAGGTAAAATCTCGGCTCAGAACTGGATATCCCTTGATAAATGCCTATGTTATTCCAGCCATACCAAATTTCACCCATTCTTGAGTTATAAAAGGTGTAAGTATATATTAGTACTAGTTGCTCCCTGTGATTTCACCCATGAAACGGTGATGATGATGATGTTGATAAAATATAGTCTATGTCCTATTCTATAGTGTTGAGGCAGGAGTGACATGACAGTAAGGCCATGAGCTAGCCATTGCTGCAACCTATGGGGATCTATTGTAACTTAGTCTTCGTCCTAGTCTATGTCCTAAAAAGTCTCTGTCCAATTATAATTAATATGTATATAATGATTATTTGTGCTCAGGTGACGGGTCAGATTGGCTGGCGTCGCGAAGGCATCAAGTACCGACGCAATGAGCTCTTCCTGGACGTATTGGAATATGTCAACTTGCTGATGTCACCACAAGGTAATATACTAGACAAGTAAGATGATGTTATAGGGCTGGACTGGATACTTCATCATCATCATCATCATCATCATCTCCTCAGCCATAAGAATTGATGAAACGATTTTGTTACGCTCGATACGCTGTTGATTGTACGTTTTTTGTGAGAAAGTATGCGTAAAATCGCTGTAAAAGATTACAAATGCGCATTATTCAGATTAATTCTAGTAAAATTACTTGTTTATTACGAAATAGATTTAGAGGTTTCGAAAAAACGCATTATTTTAATTTTTGCAAGAAATGTATTATTATTATTACAAAAAAATATTGCCTATGTCAAACATTACGAAAACCATTACCCTCCTTTTAAAAAAGAAAAAAAAGCAGTTGGGTAAAAAGATAATAATTATCTATTCATGGAATACATAGAGATAGAAAGACGAGAGAAAGAGATAGATGGAGGGAGATAGAGATAGATAATATAAATAAATTAAATAGATGGAGAAATACAGAGGGAGACAAAAAGATAGATAAGCAGAAATAGGTGGAAAGAGAGAGAAATAAAAGTTTTACCTTCAGGCCAAAAGAAGTGCTTTGCAGATTAGATTAGGGGTGCTGAGATTTTCTAGCATACCATAATTATTTTATGCTCAACAAGTGCCGCAGATCCTGGGTTCGAATCCCTCTGTGTTTTTGAAGTTATGTGCGTATTGTTGATTGCCGGCAACTTCAAATGGCGAAGGAAAACATCGTGAGGAAACCTACATGTCTGAGAGTTCTCAATGATCTTGAAGATGTGTGAAGTCTGCCAACCCGCACTTGGCCAGCGTGACAAACTATCGCCTTACCCTTCTCACAATGAGAAGATGGCCCGCGCCCAGCAGTGGGATAGTTTGTACAAACAGGGCTGATAAAAAAAAACAAGTGCCTACGGCCTTATCTGCTATCTCTGACAATGAACTTTGTCATCACCCAAAAATGTTACTTTGGGTTTCGAATGCCCATTTATAACCCCCGATCCAATAAGAAGTGTGTTGTAAGTTTGACTTGTGCATCTGTCTGTGGCATCGTAGCTCTCAAAAGGATGCACCGATGTTGAACTACTTTTTTTTGTTTGAAAGAATGTTTTAAGTTGTGTTTCATCAAAATCGGTACAGCCGTTTTATCTGGTCGGGGGGTTTGGAATTTTTTAAATTTATACTTGTGATAGATTGATTTCACAAAACCGTGCTAAAGTTTGCCAATGATCAATACCTCTCTGCAGTCTGGCGATGAGGTTCATAGTTGAGTCAGTTAGTCAATGAAAGCTTGCTAGTGCATGAAATTGATTGAATAGGGAATATGCAAGAATTTTATTTCATAGGAATAATAGTTTTTTTTTTTTTAATAGTTGTACTTTACATATAACTACCGGCACGTAAGTTTAGCGCTGACCGTCATTAAACTTGCCAGATATTAAATATAGATAAAGATAATTAAAGTTTTGAGGTAGGCATGCCTTGTCCCTCTTTCGTGAAACAACAGATTGTCTGAATTTGTACGGCGAACACGAACCATGACGTTATCATTCGCTATCGTGTGCTCTCTGTTAATTTCTAAATTAAAATGCTTATAACTTTCTTATATTTGAAGACATTTTTATTTTGTTTTTGTGGAATGGATCTTTAGGTGGTTAAGTTTTTTAATTATATATTTTTTTTAAAGATATATTACGATATTCTTAATATTTAATAAATAATATTATAAATATTATTTATACCCATTTAATTTTCAGGACAAGTGCTATCAGCGCACGTGGCTGGCAAGGTGGTCATGAAGTCATACCTGTCCGGGATGCCTGAATGCAAGTTTGGTATCAACGATAAGATCGTCATGGAGGCCAAGGGGAAAGGGAATTGTGAGCTATCTCTGTTATGTTTCTGTTCATTTTTATTCTAGCCTAGCTGCGCCCCGCGATTCCATCCGCGTGGTAATCGATTACGTTGTTATTGTTTACTGTATCCCATAGGAATTGTAAAAATTTTCGGGATTTAAAGTATGCCAGATCCTTCTACATAGTATAAGTAGTAATCCTGCCCAATTTCAAATCCGTCCAGTAGTTTCGGTGTCCATCGGACACACCGTACAGACAGACGGACAAATATTTTGAAAATTGCTGTTTTGGCTTCTATGTCGGTAGTAATGGAGCCTCCAATAATTTTTTTTTCAATTATATTAAAATTTTATGTACAGATTTTGACCCGTTACACTCTTATTATATGTATATTTTGCAGCTATTAAGTACACCTTTACTTTATATTACACGGCATTCGCTTTGTCTGGCAAGCACATTTTGGTTATTGTGTCTGTGTCGTTTAAGGATGACCATTGCTTTTGCGTTAATTCGATCAAATGCAAACAAATAAACGATGCGTGAAGCAACTAATATGAAATAATGTAAATTTTTGTTGTGAACGATTTATACTTTCGCAGTACCAGTGATCTATCTAAAGCGCGTATGTCTAAAAAAGGTTACAGTGTTCTCAGGTGGCATATCCGGTAACACGGACAGCGACCCGGCGCGCGCCGGCAAGCCGGTGGTCGTCATCGACGACTGCCAGTTCCACCAGTGCGTCAAGCTGAGCAAGTTCGAGACGGAGCACTCCATCTCGTTCATACCGCCCGACGGCGAGTTCGAACTCATGCGGTGAGTGACAGAGACGGCTATATATCAACACTACAATAAAAAAAATATTGTTAGGTATCTTTTTTTAAATGTTAGATCTACGATTGATCACAAACTCGTCTGATGTTATGCGACGGTGTGGCCGAGGATGGACCTCGTCGATCTAGAAGGTTTTTGCGATTGTCTCACAGATTTGCGATACCTGTGGACACCTTGAGCGACTTCTGCGTGCATAGGGAACGGAGCGCATAAAAATAGTAGCCGGTAGTAATTAATATTTTCATAACAAAAAAGTACAATTAAAAAGTAAGTTCGTATAGACTGAGTGGCCAGTCACACAAGGTCGATAGAAGATATCATACAAGTGTAAGGAAGACGCTGGATGCAGGCCGCTTCCAATCGGTCTTTTTGAAAATCCATCGGGGAGGCCTATGTCCAGCTGTGGACTTCTTGTGGCTGAGATGATGATGATGATGAGTAGTGTCAGAGTTATTAAGCCGCCCAAAGGCTTTTTAACACGCTTTTATTAGGTCGACCTGTATGTAACTAACTATGTAATGAAATCTAATGTAACTAATTTAACCATCTTCCAAGGATCGTAGCGTCATGAAAATTGGCAGCTGTATGTAGTTCTGATGACAATACAATAATATGGTACTGTCGAACTGATCTGATGATGGAGCCGGAAGATATAAACTAGAACTTCATGATGGAACATCGTATCATAGCTGTGTTTGGATTTGTTAGAAAAGTCTTGTAATGAACTTTGACCACAATAATTTGTAGCGTGTTTTTTAGTATTTAAAACTGTAATTTATTTTTTGTCTGTTCTTAAAAGACAACTGTCATCTAGTCTCACTTGTGATCAGGGATGATGTAGTGTTAAAAAAATCAGGTTATAAAATTATGTGAAATATACGCGATAAATCCGTTAAACATTGTTTCATTTCAATTAGTCTAGTAAAAATAAATCCGTTTGTATGGAGCAAATCGCATTATTTGCAACTGGGGGGATTCTTTGAAATTATGATAGGAAAATAACTAAAAATCATAGATCAACTATAATCCCCGATTTATAGACTAGCCGCGTTCCGCGGATTCACTCGCGTAGTTAGGAAAAACGGTGATGATAAGTAGCTTATGTCCGTCTCCAGGTCCAAATCTATCTCTTTACAAATTTTCATAACGATCGGTTTAGCCGTTGGAGCGTGTAAAGGTAACAAAATTAGCTTTTTTAATATCATTATGAAATTGTGTCAAATGTATTTCAAAACACCAGTACATTCATTTAAATAACAATATACTTGGGTGTCTTTTATGTTGTCACAAATCTTATTTTTACTAGTCTAAATGACATACGAGTATAATTGCAGGTACCGCACAACGAAAGACATCTCCCTGCCGTTCCGCGTGATCCCGCTAGTGCGCGAGGTGGGCCGCACCAAGATGGAGGTGAAGGTAGTGCTGAAGAGCAACTTCAAGCCGTCGCTGCTCGGACAGAAGATCGAGGTGAAGATACCCACCCCCCTCAACACGAGCGGGGTGCAGCTCATCTGCCTCAAGGGGAAGGCCAAGTATAAGGCCTCAGAGAACGCTATCGTCTGGAAGTAAGTCGATTGTGTGTTATACCAGTGTTATTGTCCAATATGTAAACTGTAAATCGAATAATTGACTTTTCCGGACATTTTTTTTTACAAGATAGATCTGCGATTTAACCACCAACTCGCCTGATGTTAAGCGACGGTGTGGCCGAGGATGGAGCTCGTCGATTTAGAAGATATCTATTCACTCTAACCTTGAAAATTCCAAGATTGTAGGTTTCAGGAAACAGAGATGGCGGCAAAGAATTCCATTCTTGTGTAGTACGCAACAGGAATGGAAACTTTCCACTATTTTATCCACCTCTCAGAGGAAATAAAGTTTTGACTGACATTGACAACTGACATAACAACGTGGATAAATACGGTTTATCTACCTTCCATGATAGGCCAGCAGGAAAGGAAAGGGACCACATCAATAAATGGGGCCAATCATTATCACACAGTAAAAGTGGGTTGTGATTTATATAATAGATACTAAAGGTATATTATTATTTATGATCGTAGGATCAAACGCATGGCGGGCATGAAAGAGACGCAGCTATCGGCCGAGATCGAGCTCCTCGAGACCGACACCAAGAAGAAGTGGACTCGCCCGCCTATCTCCATGGGATTCGAGGTGCCCTTCGCTCCTTCCGGGTTCAAGGTAACATGCCTTTTTGAGTTTACCTAAAAATATAAATAATTTATGCTAACATTTTGTCTCTTCCTATGTTTTGCTCGATATCCTTTAGCCGGCCGTGTGTTGCAGGTCCGTTACCTGAAAGTGTTCGAGCCCAAGCTGAACTATTCGGACCACGACGTGATCAAATGGGTGCGCTACATCGGCCGCTCCGGACTGTACGAAACGAGGTGCTAGGTGCACTCTACTGGAACACTGGGTCAGTATATACATACACACACACATACATACATACACACATGAGTGCGCTACATCGACCGCTCTGGACTATTTATTTACTCCAGTAATTTTATGTTTGTTATAGTATAGCTCAGTCATTTATAAACCGATTTGAAGAAATAATTAAAATTGTTTAGATTTTAACGGATAAGTTTCTATTAGTTAAACCACTGACAGAGAATATTTGACATAGCGAGCGAAGAGTCTCTGCATCAACTGGCAAAATTTTCTTTTGTCTGCCAGTTTGTTTGTGAGTTAGAAGAAGACAAGAGACTGGATCGATTAGCGAACATAGATAAATAAAGAATAGCATAATTAAAAAGAACGTATACAACGAATATATTATTTATATAATCCAACTACTTAGTCTGGCCATAAATATTAACATACATTTGAATTTGGAATCTGTCATTTTTATACGATTGTTCATTGAGTTTTCTAATTTTGGCGCCAATACATTGTACAATATTTTGCGATATTAAAATGGAGTGGGGTGATAAAGAGAACCGAATCGCTGTGATTGCATTACACAAAGTTGGTATGGAGCCAAATGCAATTTTTAAAACTCTCCATACGCTTGGTATTAGTCAAATGTTTGTGTACCGGGCTATTAATAGGTACAATGAGACCTCCTCTGTTTGTGACAGAAAAAGATCTGGCCGTCCACGTAGTGTTCGTACGAAAAAAGCAGTAAGGGAAAGAATTCGAAGAAATCCTGTCCGAAAGCAAAAGATTTTATCTCGGGAGATGAAGATAGCACCCAGAACCATGTCGCGTATTTTAAAAGATGACTTAGGACTTGCAGCCTATAAGAGACGCACTGGTCATTTTTTAACTGATAATTTAAAAAAGAATAGGGTGGTAAAATCGAAACAACTACTGAAGCGGTACGCAAAGGGAGGTCACAGAAAAATGTTGTTTACGGATGAGAAGATCTTTACAATTGAGCAACATTTTAACAAACAAAATGACCGTATTAATGCTCAAAGCTCTAAGGAAGCTTCCCAATTAGTCGACAGAGTGCAACGTGGGCATTATCCGACTTCAGTGATGGTTTGGTGGGGTGTTAGCTATGAAGGAGTGACTGAGCCATATTTTTGTGAAAAAGGTATCAAAACATCGGCACAAGTGTATCAAAATACCATTCTTGAGAAGGTAGTTAAGCCCCTTAACAACACCATGTTCAATAACCAAGTATGGTCCTTCCAACAAGACTCGGCGCCAGGTCATAAAGCTCTGTCCACGCAGTCTTGGTTGGAAGTGAACGTTTCGGACTTCATCAGAGCTGAAGACTGGCCGTCGTCTAGTCCTGATCTTAATCCGCTGGATTATGATTTATGGTCAGTTTTAGAGAGTATGGCTTGCTCTAAACGCCATGATAATTTGGAGTCCCTAAAACAATCCATACGATTGGCAGTGAAGAATTTTCTTATGGAAAGAGTGCGTGCTTCTATTGATAACTGGCCTCAACGTTTAAAGGACTGTATTGCAGCCAATGGAGACCACTTCGAATAAGCTTTTATATTTTAAATTGTTTTATATTTATGTATTAAACTAACACACTGTAAAAGTAATAAATATTATTTGCAATAAAAAAATATTTTTTTTCTTCGTGACAATATTTATGGCAAGACTAGGTATATATACTATATCACTCCCAGAAACGTCCAGTATTATTATGTATTAAAATTAAATTAATCTTTCAAAGTGCATGGAAAAAATGTTTTTTGACCATGAAATAACGTCTGTAAAATCACTTGAAATTGCGAAATCGGCCAAAATTTTATATACGGCCTCCTAAGTCAACTTTATGTAGGTATTATGTACAGATGACCCAAGGTGAGCTGCAAATAAGCCCTCTCGCGAGGTGTACTGTTCGTAGAACTACTAGTAAAATGTATAGTTGGTACGGGTATGTAATATTTTTTAATTTATTTCAGATTTGCTCGACGATTCGGTTATCGCAATAAAAGAAGACATTGCAGGACACCACATCTCGTAATTATATTATTTTTGTATATAATTTCGTAATACTTTATCATCTACTTATGAGATACTTTTATTACTGTTGAATATGCCGAGTACATTTCATAACATGTGTATAACAACATATATTTATATTTAGTTGGATACGTATTGAAAAAATGTGTGCTTGTTGATATGTCGATTCTGTTGTTATGTTAAACTAAACTTACAGGGGCTAAAATTATCTGAGTCTCCTTCTATTTAAGTTAAGGATGGAAGAAAGTCAACAGCTGTCAAAATTAGTTTAAAATATGAACAGAATGGACGTCAGTGTATTTTTTAAAATATTTCTAATTTTGTTTTTCGAATCTCATTACAGTCATTGTAACCAATAAGGCTTAGCAAATTTTTTTCTTTTAGTTTTGACATGGAATGGCCAAAGAAATCATAGATTTTGTATACTGGTTGATGGGAAAAATATCATGATTGTAGCAAGTTATGAAAGTTTCCGAAGTGGGTTGGCTTGTAATGAATTATAGAAGAGTGTATTAAGTCAATTGGAGCTCTTTATTGGTTGATTTGCACCCTGAAAATCAACCAATAAAGACGCGGGTGCAGGACTGATAGCCATTTCTCATTGAAATGCCAAAGATCCGTACTCAGCGATATCGGTCCACGTTCTCGATGCGTATTGCACAGGAATGGAATTATTTGCCGCCATCTTTGTTTCCTGGGAACTACCATCTTGGAATCTTCAAGGCTAGGGTGAATAGATATCTTCTAGATCGACGAGCTCCATCCTCGGCCACACCGTCGCTTAACATCAGGCGAGTTGGTGGTCAATCGTAGATCTATCTTGCGAAAAAAACTTTACTAGTGCAAATTCCATTTATTGCGAGAACATAGGTAAGTATGCATTTATGAACCTGAGCGCAATATCGAGCAAACAACTTTTCAAAACTAGTATTGAATCCAAGAGTGACGTCACAATATTAATTTTCGCCACTGTGATCCCAAACAGATGTCCATGACAATGATATTCATTGCCAGAGGGTAACTTCCACATATATTTACTACTTACACAGAGTTTGTATAAGTAGTTATTATTAATAACTAGATGAGAAAGAAGATGACGGCTGATGTTGTTAAGCTTCAAGGTCACACATTAGTCCAATGCCATTTCAAATCCTGTCTAGCAATGCACTGTGCTCATCACTCTGTTACTATCGAGTACGCTGGTTTATAGTTATATCCGAGTGATATAAACTATAACGATGTTACTCCTTTCGACTTAGTATACCCTTCCTGTGTAACCGTATAAAGGCCGTACCGAAAAACGTTACTTAACTTTAAACAATGCTTAATATATTTTGTCAACTTCTCGTTGACACGTAATTACGCTCGCGGAAAGAAGACAGAGAATTTAAGACGCTGGTTTAAGTTAAGTAACGTTTTTCGGTAAGGTCGTATTATAATAAAGATTATACTATTCGATTTCTGATTAAAATTATAATTCATTTTTTTTATCATATAAATGTTAATATATAATAGCGTCTTAGTACATAAGAATGTTTTCCTAATGTCCCTAATGTTAGAGCTAACCATTCCTTTAGAGTTTTATAGAATTCTGTCTTTGAGTATACATAACTGGAGATACTAATCCTAGACGTAGGTACTCTGAAGATTGTGCTGAGAGCGTGTAGCTATCCCTCTCGCATTACAATATTTTTAAACATATTAAATCACTGAGTTTTGTTTATTTAGATAGGATAAGAAATGTTTAAAAAAATATTTATAAATCTTTGATATTGGTAATGAAGTAATGAAAAAACTTATATTTTGGAGTGTTGGAGTGGAGCAATTTAGCCGATGACAGTGACCATTATGATTTTGTGCGTTCATAAACAATAATTTTATTTTACGTGTGTGCTCTTATGAATGTGCAATTTTTGCTCGTTGCCCTTAAATACCAGCAAATAAATCGTATGCGAACTGTCGTATAGACGTCTCCAGTTCTTTATATTCAAAGCATTATACACTTGTTCCACAAATGTATGTATATGAGATAATATATCACTGTATGTATGTATTTATGTTTGAATATAAATATAGTTACAACGTTACGTAATGTTTAGATTATATTAAAAAAAATAAGTATTAAAATTAGTGAGGGTCCATAATATACGAAAATATGCAATAAATTAAACACTTACAAATAATTTTCGGGATTCAGAAAATTTCAGGGTCGCGTCACATTGAATACGGCAACGCACTTTGTGGTGCGTTTTTGCTGCTACTTAAATTGCACCTTGTTTCTTTTCTACCATTCGTTGAATTAAATAGACGTAATTAAAAATTTTCATTTCAATATGAGATGAGATATGATTTTTGAGCAGCAAAATTTACTATTAGTCTATGAAGTGGGTTAACTGGATCGTCAACATCGTTTTTATCCGAGAACTGTTTCTATGTGCGATTATCGTGTATAGTGTGACCAGGCCTTTATCGGTTGGACCCTGTAGGTAAAATTAAAATATGGTATCGATGGAAAAATATCTTTGCGTGCACAAAAACTGTTTTAACTAACCAGTGAAAGAATAAGTTTCATGTTTTGTGGGGAAAATAATTTTATTCCGAGTATTTTTTGCATAAAATTACGAAGTTTTTTTGCATGTAAATGATATGAGTGCGTTTGCGCTGTTTTTAGGGAATGCTTATTTGTATCGTCTTACGAAAACAATGTACAATAAATACTTATCTAGTTAAAATGGTGTTTTTTTGACTTATCGATTGTTCTTATATTTGAAATACTAGAAGGTGGAAATGGGAATCAGCGATACCTTCATGACTTTATTCTTCCTTCTACATTCCGCTCATGACAAGCAGATAGACGGCTGGCCTTGTGGCTCAGTTGGTAGTATGTCTACCTACTAAGCTGCAGGTTGTGGGTTCGATCCCCACCCAGGGCAAACATTTGTGTGATGAGCATGGATGTTTGTTCTGTGTCTGGGTGTTTCTATGTATCTTACGTATATATTTACAAAAAAAAAGTATATAAGTATTTTATCAGCCATCTAGTTCCACAGTACAAGCTTTGCTTAGTTTGGGCTAGATGGTGTTGTGAATATTTATTATATGGAACTAGATGGCTGATGGAATACATATATACTTTTTTTTGTTGTAAATACATATGATACATAGAAACATCCAGACACAGAACAAACATCCATGCCCATCCAAGAAATGTTTGCCCTGGGCGGGGATTGAACCCACGACCTTTATATCTGCCTGCTAAGCCGTAGGTCGTGGGTTTGATCCCCACTCGAGGCTAATTTGTGTGATGAGCATGAATGTTTGTCTGGGTGTTTCTATGTATTATAAATATATCATCATCATCTCAGCCATAAGAAATCCACTGCTGGATATGTCCAGCATAGGCCTATTCCCATGGATTTCAAAAAAGACCGATTGGAAGCGGCTTGCATCCAGCGTCTTCCCGCCATTTATATGAGGCCGTCTGTTTATTTCGTGGCTGGTCTACATAAGTATATATTTAAAAAAAAAGTATACATATTGTATTCTATCAGCCATCGTTTTCATAGTAAAAGCTTTTCTTTGCTTAGTTTGAGCTAGGAGGTGTGTGAATTGTCCAACACTATTTACCTATTACCTTTAAACGATCAGTTCTTGTATATACATATGTATATAACCTGACTCTCGGAAACGGCTCCAACGATTTTAATGAAATTTGGTTTATAGGTAGATTAGGGGACGATAAATCGATATTGCTAGGTTTCATTTTTAGTAAATCCTGGTTTGCTCGTATTTTCAGTCATAAAAAATCCGAGTGGAGCTCGGTTGCCCAGGTACTATTTATGTATTTCATGGGCCAAGAAACAAAATGCACGCAAGTACCTACCTACCGTGCAACTGGGTATGATATAGCAATATTGAGATACCATTTTATATTCCCATTAAGGAAATACCTTCTTAAATCTTTTCTCCTGTTAAACTTTTTTCCTTGCCTACTATTGAATTTCCATGAAAAAGGTTGGGAGTTATTACAGCCAGAATATATTACAAACTTTGATAATCGTCAACAGATGACTAATGTGATGTAGTCTTAGTTCTCAGAAGCGTCCGAGCTCAATGAGGTCTAATTAGACCCTTCACGATTATAATAATTTTGATTTTCAAAATAATTCGAAGCGGCAAAATAGACGTCTGTAGACTTTTCAATCTAAATTAGGCTTTAGCGGGGTTACATAGATTTTATATTTTATATAAAGGTATATCAAAATCTTTAAGTTCGTCATTGTTGGTATATAAGTATCGGTTAACCCAGGACATTATACTCGTGAATTTTGTTTTAGACTTTACGTCCACGTGATGAAAAGTCATTACAAATGAAAAGTTTTCCAAAAATATGAGAATGATGTAGTATAAAACTTGGTTACACCGAGAAAGACAATAAATGCGTACTTTATCTTTCACGCTTGTTTATTCACATCAGGCTGTTTCACTGAGAGTTGAAAGAGATGGAATCATGATGTTGTTAGAGAGAGAAAGCAATTGAGTACGTCACATTTTTTTCTCTTTCACTCCCCAGTGATTTAGTGTCAAGTGAATATAGCAAGCGTGAAAGAGAAAGATGTACGCATTTTTTGTTTTTATCGGTGCTGTGTCTAAGTACTAGTAAGCAATGGAATCGCGCCGTAACTATTTTACATAGTTAATACCTACTATAGAATAGCGCTAAGGCAACTGTTTATAACGGATTCGTAGCCTCATTACCTACTTAATGGAAGTACATGCGAACTTCCGGCGGCGTTGTTAATTGTGCTTCATACACAGACGTAGCTTCTTGCCACTGAATTACACAAGAAAGTTCAGGAACTCGAAAGATTAATTAATGAAGAGCCTAGCGACTATCGTTACTTAAATGTGGGTAGCTACTTAGTATATTATAACATTATTCTCGTACTTTATTCTGTATTCTCATTTTTTTGAAGTGATAACTTCTTATGGGAGGGTAAATCTCTTCGTTACGTAACCCAGAGTCTGCCTGGCTTCCCTTTCTCTCACGCATACGACGTTAAAGTTATCACTTCTGTCGGGCGTTCCGAGACGCACACGTTTTTTTAATTCACTTAGGTAAAAATACAATATATAAATAAAACCAGCCAAGTGCGAGTCAGACTCGCTTACCGAGGGCTCCGTACAAACTAGATAATAGAACTATCGGGCGAAGCTAGTCACGGATAAAAGGGGGAAATTAAAGTTTTTTTTTTACATTTTTGGTCGTAATCCAAAGATTACATATCGTAAAAATAATTAAAAACCAGTTTTAGCTTGTGCTAATGAAGCTCTTTCATGTGATTTCCCACATAATACGGTAAGTCGGTAACTCACTTTAAAATTTGGACTCTCATTCCTTGCAAAAAGACCCTATTTTTTTTATTAAATAAAAAATGTACAACCTTTGGATTTTTTCCTTTATGTGTATTAAAGGACAATGCGTCTTGCCAAATTTTATAGTTCTAGGTTAACGGGAATTACCCTATAGGTTTTGATTCCTTTGTGAGTGTCGAAATATGCGGTTGTTGCCACATATACGGCTGTAACTTTTTTTACGATAACCGAGTAGTTTAATTTTTTTACAGCTGGAAGGAACTACAGATCTGCATATTATATGGTTTTAATTTCATCTCTATACTTCCACGCGTTCCCGAGATAGAAGGTCTTGACAGATAGATAACAAAGGGTTCCGTTTTTTCCTTTTAAGGTACGGAACCCTAAAAAAAGGTGCCGTTCTGACAGCGGACCAATGCTCAAGCTACTTAGATGATGCCAAGGGGCTACCTACAGACTGGAACCTCCTGTGAATCTCCAGGAGCATGCGCCGTGCTTAGGATGCCTTCTTGAACCAATTATCAAGCGAGATTCTCGACAAATTTTTGAAAAAAATGACCGAATGAGTGATGTCCAAAGTCTCTGCTCAAATGACTCTTTTTTACATGAAATAGATCTAAAGACGATTGACCACCAACACGCCAGATGGCAAGTGATGGTGTGGAAGGACGTACCCTACGTCGAACATATTATGCTACCTATTCACTTTAGCTTTGAAAATTCTAAAATTGTAGTTCTCAGGAAACAAAAGAAAAGAAACAGTTCCACGCCTTTGAAGCATGCATCAAGAATGTGAACCGAAATCATCATGTAATACACCTACACCTTGCTTGCTTCGCGATCTCTTAATGAAGTAGGGAGATAAGGAGGAAGTCGATGGGAGGCGGGAGTTGCATGATGGTATTTTTACGGTCTACAAAAAGAAGGAGGTTAACAATTCGGTTGCACTTTTTAAAAGTTTGTTTCCGCATAACTTCGTTATTTATAAACCAATTTGAAAAAAAATAGTTTTTGAAAGTATACTTTGAGATTGGTACCCAATGACGTTATATCACATGGACACAACATCGAAAATAAAATTCAGGAAAAAGTGTCCCGAGGTGCGTTGAGTTGAGATACCAACAATGACGAAATAAAGATTTTGATTTAAATCGTAGACCGCAATGTCGCTTAACATCAGGCGAGTTGGCGGTCAAGTGCAAACATATACACTCCACAAAAAAATAAAAGACCAAATTATAGTTTCACTCACCTAACTGAATTATAGGGTATGCGCTTATTGAACGAATTAGTTCCTAACTTAGGTAATCCTATGCTACATATGTAACGAAAGGTCGGGGTGATGACTGTCACTCCGACCTTTCGGCACACGAGTGTTTTGATAAAAACACTGATTGAGATGGCCTTTAGTTATTTCGATCAGTTCTATTGGTGGTTCCGTAGTTAGACTCTTTGTCCTAGTAGTCCCATAACTTTATATTCATGAAGAGAGGAACTAACAAGACTAATATTTCGTACAATTAGTTCTATTGAATTTATAAATCTAGAAGACGTACCTGGCTGGTATACATATCATATAGCTGGTATCTACATAATTATATTTATCTCGGTAATTGTAATAATAGAATTAAGAAAAAACTACAAATGTAAAAACATTCAGCAAATTCATTTAATTCCAAATAAAGTTCGTTGAAAGCGCGAACGGGAAGCGTCGGGAAGTGCAAATAAGTCGAGTTACTGAGACCGAAAGCACTTAACAGGTGTTCGATCATCGATTTCGGTTGTCGGTATCGACTCGTAGGGATGGGGTAAAACTATCGATACTTTCTTTATATTTACCTAACGTTTAGTTCTAAATGTATGCTAATTTAATATTTGTATTATGTATGTTAGACAAACTATAAACGTGGAATAAAAGCGTGTTTGTGTTTTTGGAATGTCCACCACGAATCAATGGTGCTTTTTTGTGATTCTACCTGTCAGAAAAACAGGAAAAAGGGGAATAAAATTATGCAGTAGCAGATAAAACCTATAAACTGTTGACATTGCGGCGATGTTTCAAATTTATTGATGTTTGAATAAATAATTCGTTAATGTTAAAATTTTGGCACGTTTTTGAATGGATTCCAGAGCCTGAAGCTGATACTTGGCCTATCTATCCCAAGAGTGCGAATAGTATATTTACCCCACCTACGACGGAACTTGTGCTTGGTATGTGAGCAACTGTTGCGACATTACCTATGTACCGACGCACCTTTGAGAGGAGAAAGTTTCTCGCTGCTTTTTTTGCTGAGCTTTTACTATACCTATATTATCGATATTTTGATAAATGTTAGGTAAGTGGCGTACTTCACTAGCTGCCGGCAGAAGACGCCGACAGCGGCGGGCGCTCGCAGCTCGCCGGTCGCCGTCCCAGACCGAAGATTAAAACGGATCCATTATTGTGGAGATTGCAACGTGATGGAATGCCGAATTGCATATTATTTTCAGGGTTCCTGATAATAAAATAATAAATAATTAAACTAATTTTCGTAATTTTATTTAACTCTAACAATTCATACGATTATGTAAAATTCAGCCGTCGCGGAACGTCTGGTACATTGTAAATTTTTAAATTTTTGATCTGTCTGAATCGTATATTTGTAAATCCTTGCGTGTAGTAACACTTCAAAATTATCGAGTATTTTGAGTAGTGCAACACCTCTCTTCAGTCTTTGAAACCTGTAAAGGATCCGGCTGAGTAATTACACGTTTCAAGCGTATGTTACAGGTGGCATCACTAACGCTTGGTTGGCTTATACAAAATTTCAGTTCCTTTCAAAGATTTTCCACATCCCACGTGAAAACTCTGTGGCTGAATTGGTAGAGGCTCCCAGGTAATAGATTGGGATATTGCGGGTTCAAGTCCTGTCGGATGTTAAACATTTTGAACTGTACAAGTATTTGTAAATCTATGTGTTCAATTTAAACCTATAAATGTAGTAATTTCTCTGTTTTAACAATGCTGACTTCATGGTCACGCAATAGGCAGTTAGACCTGCTTCACTAGATGTTTCATAGCAATGGTAATCAGTGTAAGCTTTGGATTACGCATCAATACCTATTTTATGAATTTCTAATTTATATATATGTATAATATACATATATTTTAAATATTACACACCGTCCTCGGAGCATGCCGTCTACACACACATAGACAGACAGAGAGAGAGAGAGATAGAGAGAGAGAGAAAGAATTTAGATGAGCTTAGGGGTTGTATATCTACTTACGATTGATCACGATCTCGCCTGATGATAATTTACGTTGTGGCCAAGGATGGAGCTCGTCGATATAGAAGTCCATCTAGCCTTGAAAATTCCATGATCTGTTCTCAAGAAATAGACAAGGGGACAAAAAATTGAATTCAAAATGCAATGAATTTGGTGATGTTTTTTTCGCTATTTCAAAAGGGATTCCTTCTAACCCGAAGGAGTCCCTTAGCAAAAATAGTTCGTAATGATAATTACATTGACCCCTTCGAGTATATCCGTCCTTAACTATTGCACCTCATAAATCTAAGCTACAGAACCCATCCTTTTCTTAATGCTCGCCATTTTATATCAAGATTTCTTTTTAGTTTTTTGTCTTTATTCATTTGGAATCCTCCCCGGTCGGATCAGCGAAGAGCCAGGTTTTTTGGTTGATTGCAAAGCTAAGTTTTATATGTATTTCCATCTTGTTACATCATTATTTTAAATTGATATTTTCGGTTCAGTTCAACGGATTGTTCTTCCATTTCCTGCATTTGCTTTTCTCTTTGATAAGCTTTCAAATCTTAACTCTTAGCTTTTTAACCTTCGATCCAAAAAATGGGGTGTTATAAGTTTGACGTGTGTATCGGCATATCTGTGTGTGTGCTGCATCATAGCTCTCAAATTGATAGTCTGTTTTTGATCTAGGTTTTTTGTTTGAAAGAGAAACTTTATCGAGATTGTTTTTAGTTAAGTTTCATCAAAATCGGTTCAGCCGTTTTTTTTTGTCAGTTTTTTTTTGTTATTAATTGAAATGAAATACATTTGACGCGTATATTAACAAAAAAAAAGACCAAAAAAGACAACTGCCATCTAGTCTCACCACTAGTGTGACCACGGACGCTGCAAAGTGCTCGAAACGTCAGGTCATACAATTATTTTTCACTCCTCTTGCTTAAAAAGTCCGTCATTGTAGCGTACTAGAGCGAGGAAAAAATAACATATTTTGCTCTAGGGGAAAAGTTTTTTTTTATCTGTTACCAAAGAGCCTACATAAACGAAACAGTTTTCATTCAAAAGTAGAATAATCATAAATAAAGACTCGACTTATTACTGTTTATTAAATATACGCGATATATTCGTTAAAACTTGTTTCATTTCAATGAATAACAATCGCGTGAACCTTAAAAAACATTAAACTGTGCTATTTTACAATATAAGTGAGCCGCTAGAGAGAAGTCAAGAAAGTTTGTAAAGCAGTTGGAATCAATATAACATCGTAACTGTATCTTTGTTGACGTCTAGTTCTCGACGGAAACCAACCCGGCAACTTCGAGGGCCCGACGTTCCGCTTTCGAAACTTGTGCCTGGCAACGCTACCATGTTTTGTAACAACTTTTACATTGAATGTTTTGAAATTATTTTATAAGTTCTGTAAAGCGGTTTCACCCGCGTAGTGATGAAAAACGATGGTGATGGTGAACGATGATGACGATAGATGCTAATTGCTGAACAAACATACAAAAAAACACATACAGTCAAATTGAGAACCTTCTTTTTGGAAGTTTGTTAAAAATAAATGAAATGAAATGAATTTAATCCACAAAAAATAATAGGGTACAAATGATCTTAAAGACAATTCAGTCCGGCCTATTTTGACATTTGTTGGCATGTGGAATTAACTTTTTTCAAAGTCAGAATAAGTCAAAAACAATCAAAATAAACAATCAAGTCAAATCTTAATAACTAGTTGGTAGGATAATTTATATTGTGCTTATTCAATAATTCATCTATATTGTAAAAACATTTTTCCACTATCCTATTTTTTTGCTTTTTTCGAAAGATTCCAAATGGCAGTTCTTTAATTCATGCCGGTAACCAACACATGCGTGTTATTGTATATAACAGGTTAACGGCATAGCAGTTGTTCTGACCTCGCGCCAATCTAAAGGGCTGTTTAAAAATTAATCTTTTTAAGGTTCCGTACCTCAATAGGAAAAAACGGAACCCTTATAGGATCACTTTGTTATCAGTCTGTCCGTCTAGACCTTTATCTCGGGAACGCGTGAAGGTATCGAGTTGAAATTAATACTATATACGCAGATCCATAGTATATTGCTGCAGAAAGAAAAATAAAGTTTCTAGGTTTTCGTAAAAAAAAGTTACAGCCGAATATATCGTAAAAAACGCACATTTCGACACTCACAAGGGAATCAAACCTATGGGGTACTTCCCGTTGACCTAGAACAATGAAATTTGGCAAGAAGCATTGTGTTAGAATACACATATAGAAAAAAATCCAAAAACTGGACATTTTTAATTTATTCACAAAAAATAGTGTCTTTATGCAAGGAATGAAGGTCCAAATTTTAAAGTGAATTAACCGTATCATGTGGGGTATCATATGAAAGAGCTTCATAAGCCTAAGCTAAAACAGGGTTTTTTTTTATATTTTTAAGATGTATATTTTTCGGTTTATGAAGGAAAATATATGATTTCCCCCTTTTATCTATTAGTTTGTACGGAACCCTCGGTGGGCGAGTCTGACTCGCACTTGTCCGTTTTTTTCATATCTTGTAGCTCTTACATACTCAATACATACATTATCATTAGCTGTTTGAAAGAAATAAAAACTACACATACCAATAAAATACAAAAAACAAATAGATTACCTCAGAAATTCAGATTATTTAAATTAAAATTAACAAGTAATCCCATAAACCTTCATTCGCAGTTCAATACCAGTATCAAACAGTCAGACTTGTCAGGTATAAGCTGCGTCGTACGGGTTTGATCACTTATTCACAAAGCTTGCTCAGATGGATTTTGAATAACATTAATGAATCCGAACCGGGATCGAGAGGTTCCGTCACACTGCTCCAGTAACTGGAATATTTACTGGAGAAAGAAATTAAACAACTATCTATAACTTGTAGTTCTACGAACAGTAGACCTCGCGAGAGAGATTATTTGCTAATTCTTACCTCGCTATTTAAAAACAATGTATATTCGTATAAAACAAATAATAAATTTATAAACGGAGAAAACCTAAAATCAAGAAAACTATTCAGCGCTAAATTGCATCAAGCACATCCACGCTCCCTCACTGTTACACGCAATCTCAAGTTGATCTATACATATCTCAACAAACACTTGACCAATTCTGTTCATTTTTACCACAAGTTGTAATAATTGTGTATTTTATCTACCTACTAAATATCATTAAAATCGGTTGGTAATTAGCCCTCATTAAACTTCCCCCCTTTTTATGGGAACAACCCTTCCTATCAAAAATCGCGGATGACAAATTAAAAATAAACCATAGAACCTATACGCCTAGTTTCATCAAAATTGGTTCGAAATTACACCTAGTGCGCGGGTACGAACATACAAACTCACAGACGAAAAAGATTTGACCAGTTGATGCAGAGACGCTTTGCTCGCTCGGTCGGCCTGGCATGTGACTCGAGACTTAATTTGAATTGAGTCATAAAGTAATAAAAAAATATATAATTAAATAATAATTGCAACTTTGTTTTTTATGTAGTTACAATAATTATTTTATTATATATTCTTTCAGACGTTGCGGTCTACGATGGAGCGCGCTTACCTAGAAGAAACCAATTCACTCTTGATTTAAAGACACTCAGATTATATCTATCTTGAAAGACCCACTCAGCTTATTCAACAATCTAGCAGTCCGCACGGTGAAAGTGGAATTAAAGCGTACTAGCAACTGTACTAGTTTCTAGTTAGAGCATAGAGAATTGGTGAGCTGACTGGAGTACTTCTATTACATGATATTGGAGGCTAGATAACATCAGTGATTAGAAGTTATCACAGCGAGCGCTTCGTTCTGTTGTTTTTGTGCAACGCTGGTGCAGGGAAAGTAAACTCGTTGGTTATTCAGCAAGGTTTCGCTGAAATAGCTCGTTTTCATTCGGGATCAAAGGCGTGTTGAATATTAAAAAATTTTAATAGAGTTTACTTTCGTGGTTGAACCCTAAAACTCTTAAACGAAGTGTGTTCTAAAACCAGTTTTTACAAAAACGAAACCATGTGTTCAACCAACAAATGTGTTCTAAAACCAATGACTGTTTCAAAAATAGGAAGATGAGTGGCGCTCTAACGTTTCAGTATAAAAACTAGGGCTTAACAAAGTTTTTTTAAATGCAAGATAGATCTACGATTGACCACCAACTCGCCTGATGTTATTATAATTTTCTTTTGTGATGGTGATGTCCAGCAACGCGTAGACGAAGATAACAATAGCGATAACAAATTAAGAAAATGAAAGTATTTTTAATTTTATTATTTAATTATGATCGTTATAAAATTAAAAATACTTATACTCGAATTTTGAACATTACCGACCATTAATACTATAATAGTGTACCATCGGACTCAGTATGTTAGCTCCAACTATAAAACAGCGTCACACGGGTTCCAACTTGATACTGTCACTGCATAAAATTTTTTTTTTTTCAAAAACGTTTGTTTGTCTAGAGAGGATAATTTGTCGATGGCTGCTGACTTCCTGTATGCTTCTTCAATTCTAGTTGCATAGATATAGCATTTATTCGCAACAAAATACAATCCACCTTTTACAGAAAATGTTAAAATCACATAATATTGCGGATATTCAAGTTTTACCAACTTCTAAGTAAGGCGATAAATGACAAGTGTCTTTATTTAATACAACAAAACAATTTAAGTACGAACTACATATATTTGCCTACCAAAACTACTACACAAAAAAACCATCAGATTACCACAGACTGATGGCTTAAATAGTAATTTATGTACTTACATGGGTAGCATAATCAACGTGTTGCAGCATTGCCACGTCGAATGGCAATGTTACAAGTTGCAACATGCAACTTTGTGCCAGATACTTACCAACATTTTGCTCACCGTCATATCGTCGTAATCGCAAAGATAAATTTGAGAAAGAGTTCCCAGCCCTCACAATCCCAATGTCTCGACACCAAACGATTCAAAGCACAAGTTAGGTAAAGACAACAACAAGAAATAAGAAAGGCACATACTGTTATTTTTACTTTCAGAATATCTGTGAAGACCGCTCATTTACCGCTAAACTTCAGTAAAAGAAAAAGTTTACTGGCAAAAATAATTAAGCGACCCGCTTTATCGGTCTAAAATATTCTTTTGATCTTTTCTCTCATAAATTATATACTTCCACAAAGGCAGAAAAAGCGAAAAACTTCCTCACTTGCTAAACAGTCTCACATTTCACGCAGAGCTCAAAGTTTTTCCTCCATTTAGAGGGAGGTTACAAACCCTATTAGTTTTTGAATGGGGCTCAAGTACCGGTAATTTTAATATTTCAGTTCAGGTTTTTATTCTGGCTCCAGAATAGAAAGTGTTGAGTCAGGATCGTGCCTCGTATAAGCTAAGCGGCTTTCATTGATCTGCAAGGAGCGTTTGCTAATAGGAGGAGCAAATCTGGTATTCAGAGCTCTAGGAAGTCTTTGATCTTTGTGCACTTTAAATTATGTTTTCCTTGTAGATTCCAGGACGTGTCCAATAGTAGGAAATAGAAAGGAGTAAGACTGAATTTCAGAAAAATATAATGGGGAATTTTTTAAGAGAATTGCAGCTTTGCATGGTTTCTTAAAAATACTGCATTTTTAAAATTCAGCTGAAGTTTAGTTATGGTTGCTCTAGGTAATAGGTCTAGATATTTTGTAGAGTCGGCCTGGGAAACTAATTTTCTTGCCATTTAGTAACCCGCGAAATAGTAGTGTGCAAAGATTACTATATTCTGGTACGATGGGCGATGTTTCCAACAATATTTCTGGGCGAGATTTAACGTTTAATATTCAAAGTGAACATTCAGTGATCAAATGCGTTGCATTGCCACCGGGGATCACTTTGAATGTTCACTTGATCACTATTTGAACTGATTAGGTCCAAAGTTCCAGGTAACGACTGTTATGTGTAAGCTTGCAGCTTAACATCAGTCAAGTGACTTGCTCGTCACGTCTCCTCATTTACATTAAAAGACGTCATTTAAGATTTGTTTTAGCTTGAAAATTCTGCAAGCTTAGGTAAGCTCGCATAAGAATTTTCAATCCCAACGAGAATTGAAATTGTCTTCTGTGATTAAAATGTAAATTTGTCCCTAAACACTGATTACGCGTTTTGTTTCAAACGTGTTTAGCAGTTAGTAGTAACAAAACAAAATTAAATAAGGATCCATAGGCAAGCAGCCTATACAAGCAGCAGTATATACATAATTTATTTCTTTATAGCATTATTCAGTCTTCCTTCTACCTTAAATATAGACCCTCTTTCTTATCATGTTATTTGGCTAAGTCTGTAATTTCTTCAAGTAAAACGTATTCCAACGTACTAAAAGACCAACACTCAGATCAGCCTTGAACTATATTTCGCTGGAGTTTAATAACGCGTGACAGGGAGGGCATCTGTTTCTTCAATTAGATTAAAGGCGACTTCATCAGGGTAATGCCTACCAACTAGAATTGTCTGTTAACACTTGGCCAGCGTTCGGCATAGTAATGCATTTAATTATAGAGCTGAGATGGGTGATTAAATCTACAGGTGTTAAAGAGGAGTTAACGGATACGTGAGGCGCCTTGCCGTCTGGGTAGACAAAGGTTTGTTTTCGCGGGATCTTCGGCCCAGTGACCGAGTGGGCGCGATCGACTGCCCTACGCCTGCGCCGAGCTGCCCGCCCTCAGTGTCTGTCCGCGTCGCGCCCCAGACGCGCGCCTCACCAACATCCGACAAAATTATTTGTTTACAACGACTCAACATCACGTGTAGTGATCTGTGTAATGGCCGACGCGAAAATCACGTGATTCCATCGACTGGCAACACACCGACCGTAAGTAACACCTATTCCGATGTTAACATGAGCGATCGAAGCCATGTCAGTCCACGTGTCAAATAGACGTCGTGAATGTACGGGGATATCCGAGCTAACTTTCAGCTAATTCCATAATAATAAGCTAGAATTTGCTAGTCAAAGTTAGATAGGAAACAGTTTTTAGGTCGGAATTTAGCCGTGCAAATGATCTCTACTTTGTTAATTCATTGTTCATTCTGTACGCAATTTGAGTGGATGAAATTGTGTGGAAAACGGGGCTTATCCTTGAGATAGAGTCATGTTGTGGCAACACTTGTTTTATTTAATTTACTTGCGTAGATAATAATAAGTTATCATTACATTTCCAGCTATATTATCTTTCTTGGTTTGATAAAAATCGACCAAGTTTAACAACTACAAAAAAGTAAAACTACATCATAAATAGGGGTTTTCGTAATTTTAAATTCAAAACACAATATTATAAGCTACTTTTACAGTAAAATAAACAAAATCAAAATGAGCTATTTGGACCATAAGAAAGTTAACTATGGTGACTATAAGTCCAAACAGATTTTTTAAAAAGATCTTCTAAAACCTTTTTCTATTTGTGTCGTATTATTTACTTAAATAAACTAAATCAGTAAAATTTAATAAAGTGCATCTCAACGATTACCAAAAATAATTTAAAAATAAAATAAGAAAAAACCTGTAGACCGCAGTAACATTTCGCCCCAAGTTTGTCGTAAAGTTCGTCGTCCTCTGGCTGGATTAACATTCTTCAGACGCCTCATCGCAACTTCAATGTACATAATTTAATATAAGTCTAGCTTTGTTCTATGGTTATGCTTATTATCTCACAGGAACCATGTATTATTCTGCTCTTTGCCAGGATTATTTTCTTTTTTTATTATTTTGGACTTGTAAGTTTTCTCTTTGATATATTTTTGGGGATTAAACGCAGGTATTTCGCTATTGTATCATCAAATGACCATATTTGAGGTAAGGTTTCTGTTATGAAATGCGTACGACCCGTGCTTTCAAAGAACAACATTATCAAATTTCAAATTCAAATGTCAAAATCTAATCGATTTTTAAATTCAAATGTCAAAAGTCCCTCCTCATCTCTTCCTCTTTGTCACATTACTTACAAGTGGCAGAAAGGAGCTAGATGCAAGCCGTTTCCAATCGATCTTCTTAGAAATCCATGGGGGAGGGATTTGTCCAGCTGTGGACTTCTTGTGCCTGAGCAGATGACAATAACATCCTACTTAATTATCCCGTTTATACATCCACCATAAGAACCTTGGTGTGGTGATGGAATTGGGAAATTGACACTGGAGCTTTCAGGTGGTAGAATGCCATGAGTTATAGTTTATTTGTTTAGTTAGCAGAATTAGTCTTTAGGCATACGCGACAACGATGGTCTGCTATGAAAACTAAAAAATAGATATATAAACTTAGTAACTAAGTTTTTTTTGAACTAATTAAACCTTTTAATTTATAGTATTACTTAAAAAACGTTATACCTTGGATTTTGTTGAATTAACTGTTTCCTACATGAATTATTATTCAATCTAAAGAAAGATAGATAGATAAACTCTTTATTGTAGACACCGTTAAAGTAATAACAAAGTACTTAAATAGACTAGAGCAACAACAGGCGGCCTTGTCGATAAAAGCGATCTCTTTCAGACAACCATGAAAAAAAAGAAGTATTTTCTGTCGGATTTTTTTGTGTAACTATAAAAAGTTCAAAGGATTAGATATACATGACAATACCAGTATTACTAGTTTTTTATCAGGCATGATTTCGTCGTGAACAGAAATCCACTGAGATATACCTATTAATCGTCTGTCTTATCACTATTTGTTGAACCATGTGATGATAACACTTTGCGTCAATTGCTGTACAGTCAGCGAGATAAAGCAAGCGCAAAAATGCCTGTTTACAAATACTATAATCTTAATTAGTAAACCATTTGCGCAAATACAAATACTATGAATCTCACACTAGGAAACCAGTATCGCGGTTTTTCGAGTGTTTTTTCAATCTGTCTCTTTACTAATTGTTAACTTCTTTTTAATCACCTCAAAACCAAATTCCTATGTAATTTGGTACTTTTTTTTGGTTGAATTTGATGGCTACAGTTACTGTATAATCAATTTTTAAAAGTACTTAACTTATAAATGTTGTTTATGTAGTTTCAAAAATTATTGTAATCCGACATTATATTCAAAAGATATTGCGAATTTAAAAATACTCATAGAAAAATAAACGCCGTCGCACCGCGCGCTACCGCGCCGTGGCTGGTGTGAAAGTAATGTTGTAGTTTCATAAAATAGAAATGTATGTAGTTGACATCATTTTAATTTTATTCGACAGCAAAATGTAGTTTTTTTTCTAAATCTAAAAGGAAAATGACTGTTTTTATATTGAACATTTTTGCTGTTGCTAGTACTTTCTATTTTCAGCATGTTACTTGTTTTGTAGGTTTGTATACCGTCAGAAAAAAATGTTTGCTCAACTAAAAGACTGAAGTAAAGTTGTTTGTTGCAATACATTAGTCTGAATGTATGTTGTTGATTTTAGTCTTGAGTTCTGTATAATAAAGTATTTTAACTGGATTGTGAGTAAAACTATATTGTAATACTATTTCAAATTCAGTATTTATCGGAATTATTGGGAATTTGGAATTTCAAAACATTTTGATGTGGTCTTTTACATAGAATAGATTTTAATTTGAACATGATGGAAACCGACACTGCGAGTACGTCATATTTTTTTAACCTTTTAATTCTTTAAAATTAAAAAACTTTAACAAAATAATAAGCCACCTTCTAATCAAATACGATCAATCATTTGTGACAAAATAATATTAGACAATATTTAGAGGTTATGATTAGGATTACAAAGGCTTACAAATTACAATATTCTTAAAATATAAGTTAACTATATACTTCACAAAGAAATAAAAAAGTAAATATACGTTTCTATTCATATAGAGTCGGAGAGACGTGATGAGTCCACTTCCCTAGCACCCACATCAAAGATACTCGTAGCAGTACAATAGGACGGTTTTCTTTGTCGCTACGTACTCGTAGAGCTACGACGTAGCACCGCTACACAGCCGCAAGTTACGAATTGTAGAACTATGGATTAGTGTTTTGAAGTTGATTACTAAAACACCAAATGTAGTTAGCAAAAATTCAAAAGTCTAATGAAATATATTCCTTCAAAGTCAAAAAAAAATGTGATTGAAGCGTTTATGTTTCTCTGTAGAACAACTTAAATCCAACAGTCTACAAACCCAAAAACACAATAAAATACACAAATGAAAAGGCAAAACAGATAACCTAACATAGTAAGTACGTGATAGCTAGGTACTGATGGGTCAATCGCATGTCAGCAAGCCGTCAGCCTTCTAGGAAGTCTAGAGTTCTGGATTTAAATAAACCGTTTTGACGCCGCCGGGCGCGAAAGAAGGTTTTTGTAGAAAAAAGTTGGAATAAGTTTCCGCGTTTGCGGCTCTGATGTGTAGATGATTGCGTTTATTTGAGTTTTAGTTTTTAGTAGCGGCGCCACGTGTTAACGGTACACAATTTTTGTTACACTGTGTTAACATGCGGATTCAGTAATACGCAATAATACGGTGGTGTAGTAATATTATCCACTCCATTTTTTAATTTTAGCTAATTTGGTTTTGGGCAACATTGTTGTAGTAGGACTTTTTTTAGATTATGCCTGGACAAACCTACTTATAATATTTGCCAAATATTCAAGCATATAAGCGGTAGTGTGCATACTTTGTTTGCTCAATAAGGGCTGTTTCCAGCGAACTTCTGGGTATAAAAAAAATACAGTTTGGTAGAGATATAATACATATTTAGAGCTTAGATTCCTTGGAGTGTTGAGAGAAATACCGATAACAGAACTTCATCAATGCGAGAATGTTCGAAATTTGAGTTCCAAGACAATTTTTGTTTACATAGTTTTAGGTAACGCTAACAATATCGGCTAGTAAAATTTGCCAGTGTATATTCTAGTAAATTTATACCCTTAAGTGATGCAGCAGATTTTACAAATCAACAATTAAATCCTTAATATTTGTATAACAATAAATATTTTTTCATAAATATACCAGAACAATCTTTATAACTACTTTTTTATTATTACTTAAAATATAACTCTAGGTAAGAGAGGAAGTTCGACAAACATAAAATTAATTAACAATAACAGCTGACAGGCGCCTCCGGCCACAATACACCATACATAATACTTAAATAATACGAGAAAAATACGATATGCATCCTTAATAACCGAGTCATTAAACACATTTTCCTTTATCCCCATTGAAAATTGAAGTCAGTGATACTTCAACATGTCCAGTATAAATTAAATTAATATACTTGAATATGGTAAGCGCCTTTTCAAAAAGGTCTCGATGAGACGGTTATGTTTTGACCTAGCCCTGACCAGCCGAAATGGGTAGTTGCGTGATAAATTTAATAGCTCTAGAGAGTTTGGTTTGTGGTGAAAAAACAGTAAGTTTAGTCGGAAGAAGGAAAGGAAACCGAAATCGTAATTGTTAGGTAACAAGTAACAAATAATTTTTGGCCACTACTCAATAATTATACATACCTATATACTTAAATATAAAGATGTTTATACTCGAAAACAATTTAAGGTGGTTCGAATTTCATGCAATGTCTTTATGGTCGAAGAGAGTAGTATAGTTTTGCAATTAAGTAATTGTTTTTTTTCTTTTGTTTATAAAAAGATGCAGCAAAAAGGCAGAAGTTAGCTTTATTATCGGTCTTTATTGGCGGTAAGAAAGTTGAAATAATAGCAAAAAATTCAGTTAAATATTTATACATCATTTTCGTTAAACAACTTTGAATAAAATTTGCTCTTTAATTCTCCCGTTTTGTTCAAAAAATTTTTTTTACCACTAATAAAGAGCTATATTACAGCTAACCACAATTAGGTGTTTCATTGTATAAATATACTCTTTTTGACCATAATAGGTAAGCGACATTTCGAATAAGTTGTTATTGTTTAATTAGTTGCCAAGAAATGTATCATATCTGTTTACATTCTACAGGATAATACATATGTTTCAAGTTTTTTTTTTGTAAATACATACTTATGATACATAGAAACACCCAGACACAGAAAAACATCAAACTTTATATTAAAATCTTTAAGTTCGTTATTGTTGATATATGAGTATCAGTCAACCCAGGACACTATATTCGTAAATTTTGTTTTAGACTTTACGGCCACGTGATGGAAAGGCATTGCTCATCAATCAAATGTTTATCCTGGTGGGGACCGAACCCACGACCTTACTGTTTAACAGGTAGACATAATTAAAGCCTCCTCCTTTTTGGATCGGTTAAAAATGTGTTTTCTGCCAAATACTGTGACATAGTTTCCCGAGATGGTAGCGTTCACATAATAATGAAAGAGTTTTAAGAGTTGTATGAGAACCGGCGCCATATCGCGTGTTCGCCCAAATTAAAATTATGAATTGTTATTATACATTATGCAATATAAGTTTTGAACGCGAGTGCGAGCGACTTAATAGAATTAAGTAGGTTCCTTAATTTCAGGAAATGAAATACGATTAAATATGGTAGCTGGTGAGTGTTGGTAGTGATTTTATGACAAGCGACAAAAAAAACCGGACATGAAAGCGGAGATCAATGCGCGCAACTATCTCTTTCGCAATTTTGATGCGCGAAAGAGATACCTTTTTAACCGACTTCGAAAAAGGAGGAGGTTATCAATTCGTACCGTATTTCTTTTTTATGTATGCACACGAATTACTCCGTCATTCGAGAACCAATTTTTGTGTTTCGTGAATTCTCTATAGAGAAAGTTCCCAAGTTGGTCCCATAATTATCTTAAAACATTGCTTTATTAGTTTTTGAATAATCTCTAAAAGTAAAAATTTTTTCATTGGATTCCTGAGTGAGTGCGTCAGATTATAGAATCGCAGAGTTCCACTGAGACGTTTTTCTTTACAAAAGTGTCAAATGTTGAGGTTTTTCATATAAAACATCTGCACATTTTCTAATCTGCGACGACGAAGCATTTGACATTCAATGACAAATTTCATTCTTGAAAAAGAAACGAGTGGGTGAAGAGAGGTCTCTTTAAAAAGTTTACAATCGTAAGGGATTTATTGCGCTTAAAAAGTAAAACCCACTTACTCCTCATCCAATGTGTATAAGGAGAAAATACAGTTACTTCAACGCGCTTCAAGCGCCTTGTTTAATTATTATCCTTACTAATATTACAAGTAAACAAAATATCGTTCTTAGAAGTCAGTTGTTTCAGTTTTTTAAACTTTAAAATTATTAAACATATAAAATCATGGGTTTGGGATATTAGAAAAGTGAGAAATGAAAATGTTTATTATATGGGGGAAATATTTAAAAAAGTTTTATTCAGATATCGGTTATACTGGCGACAGTGTAGTGAAAAAATCTATATTTTCCTACTCCTTAGTCAATTTAAAAGTTATCAAAGAAAAACTTTTTTTTTTAAATATTTATCCTATCTATTAAATAAACATTGGCTTAACCTTTCTCATTTTTCTAAAATCCCTAACCAATAATTTTATATATTTAAAAAAATAAAAATGTTGTCATGCGTGAGAGAGCTACGCGCGTTGAGTCCATTTTCACCAGACTATGGCGAAGCACAAGGGAGGGTTATGTTTTTGTCCGGTATATGTGTATGTATGTATGTTTCACCTTGGGCCCGTTTGGGTACTAGGTCAGGGCCCCACTCCAGACTAACCCCCAGGCCCAGACCCTTTTAGTAGACTCTTACGCAGGGGATATCGATGCCGTATTCTAGTGCCCCGGCACCAGGGCGTGAAGCGCGCATGCTAGAAACTATTACTAAAGTGGCGAGAGCCTACGAAACCTAACGAACTTAACCTAATAATTGTTTGGGCAAACGAAATTACCTATGTCTAACAAACTAATAATCAGAAACGAGTGTCAATTAATAGGGATTCAAACTCAGACTTTATTTATTGTTAACTGTGAATCAAACAAAGGTATTTCGGATCATAGGTTGGTTACCGTAATCCAGGACAAACTTTTTATAGGTATACATTTGAAAAACTAAATTTGCAAGTGGAACAGCTCTCTTGTCTAATATTTCATGAAATTAGCGGTGGTGGGCTTTGAACATTAAGTATGGCTTAATTACGTAAATTGGCTTAACTTGTCTGATACGTACATAATACACATTGCGTAGGTCAGAGGTTATTGACTGTAGGTAAGGGAAATTAATATAGTACGGGCTAATAGGGTCTAAAATATAGTAGTCGATAGAAAACTCATAGATTTTGTAACTTACTAGCTAGGCGAGGCAATCACCGAAGTTAAGCAACGGATGGACCGATCAGTCTTTGGGTGGGTGACCACCATGTTTGTTTAATACAGAGATCGTTTAACCATGCTACAGACTTTTCACACGGCTTAAAAACTCTGATATTACAGAACTTAGCCATTCAGTCTACACGGAGAAGAGATATCGATTTTGTTTCACATTTGTGATGCGTAACGCGCTAGAATGAAACTCTCTGCAGTCCATCTTGTGTTTGTGCTGGGAACTGTCTAAAAACTACATGGCTACAATTACCAGTCTTCTTTTGCATAAGGTAAATTATCGGTCAAAATAAAAACTGCCCAATAAATTAAAAGTTCAACACTTTGATAAATTATTTTCCGAGATTTTGAACGTTCCATGATTACCCATGAATACCGACTGTCTCAAAAATAGCATTTAGTAAAATCTAAAACCCGTTTCGGAGAAAGAAACATTATAATATACAGTCACATTCACCTTCAAATACGTTTGAGAAATGTATTCAATTTAAATTATTCTAGAAATATTTAACAGTTCAATGCTAAACGTAATTAAATAGTACCGAAAAATTGCAAAATAACAGAATAACGTTAGAATAACACAAATAACGGTCGGACTGCGCGCCATTCAGCTATACTCGATGCTAGGACGCCGAGGACTAGAAGACTTACAAATATAGCGGTACTATGTCTAGTGTTTTTCCGCTTGGATGGACATATTGGTGATAGAAAGGGGATCATTTCTTCTCTTATATATGTATATTAATTGTAATCTAAATAAAGTTATCAGCCATTAATGGACTTAATGGGGTAGCTGTTGCAAGGCCTTCTTAATGAGTCATTTGATGGCTGAATACTTTATGGAAGATTAGAAGTGCAGGCATGTAGAACATAGAAGCGAAAATACAGCAGATATTCAAGTTTTAAAGCTGAACTTCATCAAAGTAATTGATTCAATAAATATAGCGTTACTAAATTTAATATTCGAAAATATTTACCTATCCTACAATTCATGCTTCATAAAATAGTTTTTTTTATACATTATAGATCTACGATTGACCACCATCTCGCCTGATGTTAAGTGACAGTGTGGCTGAGGATGGAGCTCGACAATCTAGAAGATATCTATTCACTCTAGCCTTGAAAATTCCAAGATTGTAGGTCTCAGGAAACAGAGATGGTGGCAACGAATTCTATTCTTGTGCAGTACGCAACAGGAATGTAGTTATAATGGATACTCTGCAACTTACTACAATACAATGCTTAACTTCTCTTTTGCCATCTGAATTCTTCATTCTTATGGATAGTAATACGGTTATAAGGATGATTCTGCTTTTAGAGATAAGACCTCCTGTTATATTATTTTTTGTTTTTGTTAGATCTGGTTTGCAATACAGAATGCATATATCTGATATTCATGATATGCATATTACTGTAGGTATGTATTGAGTGTAAGGGTGTACATGTATGCCACTGTGTCCGTTTGTTAAATCTGTGTAATACTCGTATATATAGGTATGTATGAGTATGAGCGCATACATACTACACTCAATGGGTTCAGCACAAGCTTATTATTTTATATATTTTAAATTAGCTATCAGAGAGCAAAAACCATCACTAAGTGTAACATCAAAATGGTTTCCGGTTTATTCGGGTTACGTAGGCCTCCCTACGTCTCTATCCCCATTTTATGTAATAGGAACGGCCATGCTAATGTAATTGACTTTTTTTAGTTTTTCCTCTTTTAAAATGAGAGAAACTGTACTCTATTGAGGTTGGTGGTAGCCGCGAGGTTTTTATGCTGCAAAATATATTTGAATTAGATTTTTCAAATGTTGCAACACAAATGCTACGGTGAATACTGGCTGAAACCTTGAAAGAACTCAGTCTAACCAAGTCTATTTGCTTTGAATAAAATATTTACATATTATGTTCTAGTCTTTAAATAGATGTATATTTTTTAAGTATCAAAGACGATGGAATACGCTTCCTGAGTAGGTCTTTCCCAATAGATATAATCTGGGCGTCTTTAAAGCGCGGGTGAATTGGTTTCTTCTAGGTTTGCGAGCTATTATTATCGTAGACAGCAACGTCACTTAACATCAGGCGAGTTGGCGGTCAAGCGCAAACCCATGGGCGTACCCAGCTTCTGGTCTAGGGGGGGCAAGTCAGATTTTTTAGGTCAGATCGTCCGCGGCTGTTTTGTCATACACACTACACAAAAACACCTACATGAAACATAGCGGGGAGGGGGGAGGGAGGGGTAGTGTAACAATTTTGTTGGTTAGTAATAAGACACAGGTAATACATAGCGCGAGCGAAGCGAGCGCGAAATTTTTTGTAATGTTTTATAGTAATATGCTTTATTTCTCGTATTAGTGAGCCCACAGTACTTCTATATTAAATTAGAAAAATGTTAAACGCGAAAATTGAAAATGTTATTTAAATTAAATCTTGGAAGTAATTTGATTCATTGATCTTGTAAGCGTGTCCTAGATTTTTGTAGATGATGATGATGATGATGAATTAAAAAAACATGACTTATAGAAAATTACAAACATACGTTTTTATGACAAAGTGCCGCTGTAAAAGACTATAAGGCGCATTATTTAGAATAATTCTAGTGAAATCACTTATTTATTACGAAAAAGCTCGTTCGTTACGACACCTCGCACATCAGAATCGGTCAAGCCGTTTAGGCTTGTAGGCGATCATATAGAAACATACCCATATACATACATACATACACTTGAAAATCATAACCTTCCTTCTTACTCAGTCGGCTAAAAATAATATTAAAAAAAATATATTAATAATAATATTAAATTTTAGGTATTCTTAATAATATCAAATAAAATAAATGCTAGTCGCTCGCAACTCCCTACCGCCAAGAATACGAACGCTCAACTAGATTCGGTGATCTTCGTCCGCCATCGTCGCGACCAAACTGGCGACTGTAACGCTTGCTCACTGCGCGGTTTTTTTTTATGGCAATAATAATTGCACCGTGCATTTTGCCAGTGTCTACTGCGCGGTTTATTCAAAAGTTAGCACATAAGGCCCCGTTTAAACTTTGATTAGTAGGTAATTAGGCGAGTTCATACATTTTCTGCGAGTTTCCAGGGGGGGGGGGGGGGCAGCTGCCCCTCCCTGCCCCCCCTCTGGGTACGCCCATGCGCAAACCTATTACTATATACATAAAAACATGGACACAAAGTCTAAAACAAAATTCACGAATTGTCCTAAACTGACCGATACCACCAGCAAAGACGAACAAAAGATTTTCGCCGCGCTAAAGCCTAATTTAGATTGAGATGTTTGGAGATAACTATTTAACCGCTTCCAATTATTTTAATATTTGATATTATTTCATTGTTTAAGTGGTCTAAAGGTAGGTTTTACACCTCATTTAGTACCAACGTTTTGAGCACTGACGCAAAATCCTTGTCGAGAATATAACGTTGTTAATGGACATTTAATTTAACGAGAATATAACGTTATTTATGGACATTTAATTTTGCTGTATGACTTTCAATTGAATCCTAAGTCGTATTTATCTAAGTGTAAGGACCCTTTAGAAGAGTTTGTTTGGAGTCTACCACGCATTTGTCAGTTGTTCAAGCGCCAAGCAGAGTGAACTGTGTCCCGGATTGAAGCGATGTCTCCAACGCAATTTCTGGGCGAAACAAAATTTAACATTTGAGTATCGAGTGACGAGCGCATTGTGTTGCCACACAAAGATTTAATCTGTTGAAGTTATAGGTAGCCTTGGTCTGTTACGGATAAGTGTGTAATAAGAATAGCAACTATGTGTTTGGCCTCATGGCTCAGTTGTCTGTGTCTGTCTTCTGAGCTGTAGGTGGGTTCGATCTCCACCCAGGCAAATATTTCTGTTAAGCATGGATGCTTATTCTGTGTTTGGGTGTCTATACCTATGTATCATATGTATGTATTTACAAAAAAACGTAATTATGTATTCTATCAGCCATCTGATTTCCATAGTACAAGCTTTGCTTAGTTTAGACTTCTAGACTATTATTTATTTATACTTAATCATAGTTATTTCTTTTTCATTTCATTTTTAATTTAGTCAGGATGTATTTAATCTGTCATATTACTGAGCCTTTAAATTAAATCGCAGAATACCTACTTCTCAATAATGAAGTAAAACTAAGGAGATAACTTATAATGCATTTAAATTTACAGGAGCCGTCCTAATAACCCTAAATACGCACCATCTTATATGTGTACGTTTCTAATCCGGACAACTGGAGCGGATTCTTTGTTCTCTAAGAGTTGCAACTCTGTTATAACCAGAGTGGTTATAACCTTATAACAGGGGCTTTTCAAGGTCAGGCTAAATGAGTGTCTTCAAGACCTGCGTGATTCATTTTTGACGACATTTTTGTTATTTCGTTGCCTAAACGGATTTAAATAGTAGTGTGAGATTCTCGATCTCTATTTATGACGGACATCAAAGTTCCGTCAAGTCCGATTTGTCCCTAGCATTTCTTGCATCTTTGGAAAGCGATCTAGGACATGTCAATATTATTAAGTAAATGGCCAGTGACATGGAATGTGTGAATCCAAATTTCCCTCAAATTTGGATTAGATATTGGTACCCGATGTTTGGGAGTTTTGGCGGGAACGTCACGAAAACATGTCGTTTTATTTTATTTCCCCAAACTTGTGTTATTTTGAATATTAATGCAATAAAAATGGCGGTGTTTTATTCATTATGTATTTGATCAAGTACGTAAGTGTGGGCAAGTGAAATAAAGCAGCGAAACATGTCTTTTCACGTCGGAAAAACTCCATAGAAGCTTCTAGTAAAGTCGCCACCACTTTACTGAAGTATGACACAAATTTAAAAATGTATGACTGTGAACGTGACTTAGATAATGACTAGAACATTTAGAACTTGTTTTATTCAAGCAACTTGAAGAAATAAATACTTGACACTGGCAAATGCTATAAGCGGGCCCAATAAAAAAAAAAAAAAACCGATGTTCGAAATTCAAAAGTAATTTGACATTGATAACGCATGTCTATTGGACTTATTTTATTGCGGTGTATGCATAATGTACATTATTTTGCATTCCTGTGCACTGGACATCTATATTCCAACATGCCGTGCATTTTTGTGAATGAAAATGGGGTTAATGCCTGTTTGTTATTGTGTTAATTGCTTTGTATTTAGTTTTATGGGATTGTTCAGAAAATATAAATTATTAATGCAGTCAGATTTTGAGAATAGAATTGTGACTTTATCAGCTTGACATGAGTTTTCGGATAGGTACATAAAAAAATTACCACGCTGTATAGATCAGTAGAATTTTTGCAATCAACTTTATCAAGGAAGTTCTATAAATTTTGAACTTTATTTAGTTTCCTATATTTAGTTTCAACTGGTCACAATGCCTATTATCGTGAGATTTTAAAAAGTGGGCTAATGATAGTAAATATTCTCGACAAAATTAATCTTGAATTTCAGCCAATAAACATTTTCGTTCATAACATGAGGTTTTTGAACGTTGAATATAAGGAACCGGCAGCGAAAAAGTGAAATTTACGATTATAGGCGACTTAACTCTTGAGCGAATACAAACTTCTACAAGAATATTAGGAGTTTTATGGCGCTAGCGGTAAATCTTCGGATTTGCCGGCTAATGTAGCCTTTTCCGGATATTATCTGGGGTAACTCAAAACGTACCTACTCAGAAATAACCAAAGCTATGTCTGCTAAGGTTTTATAGTATATAAATATAATCTTTAGATGTTTTAATACGCGACGTCGTTGAGAATGTGACGAATTTAAATTTTTTATATAAAGACTCTATGTTGTCGCGCTATAATGTCATTTAGATAGAGAAGTCTAGAGACGATTATTTTATCGAATTATTTTGAAAATCGAAATAATTTAATCGTGTAATCGTCCAATTAGACCTCATTGAGGTCGGACGTTTTTGTGGACTGACGTTACATCCCGTTGAAACTTTATCAAAGACTTTTCATTACTATGCGCGTGACGCGGCACAGCTGGTTCAATTACCATTACTGGTACAATTTACATCACATAAGAGAGATGTCTATGTAATAGCTACAGCATGTACAATATGTAATTAAAATGAAAGCCATCAAACTCCCCAGTCACGATTGGCCACGTCTCCGCTTCCCCCGCGCGCGGCGCGCCGCACCCCGCCGCCCCGCAAACTGTTACACTAACTTAGATTACTTACGCATAACTTACACTCGATATTGTACAGTACTTAAGCTCTATACATCATTCATTCTAGAAAAAACATTCATTCTTTTTGGTGAATGTACGCAAGAATTTCACGACCTTATTCCAGCCATTGAATTACAGGACTTTTCAGAAAGTCGACGCAAATCTACCCATTACTTATTGAATTGCCAAAAAGCCCTAACCATTTCGATCCACATTCTTGATGCTAATTGAACAGAAATACAGAACAGAAATTCTTTGTTTTCTACGAGCTTCATCTTACAATTTTTAAGGCTAGAGTGAATAGTTATTTTCTAGATCGACGAGCTTCATCCTCGGCCACACCGTCGCTTAACATCAGGCGAGTTGGTAGTCAATCGTAGATTTATTTAGTGTAAAAAAAGTTTTGCAAAAAAGTTGTGTTATTTTTACCCGACTATGTTAGGAGGAGGGATATGTTTTTCGCAGTGCGTATGTTTGTATGTATGTATGTCTTATTACAAAAAAAATATAGCCTATGATACTCAGAGAGTAAAAACAAATCTAGCGACACCTCGCACGTCAAGCAAGCCATTTAAGCTGTCGGAGGTAAACTACACATGTCTCTACACTGTAGGAGGTAGACACATTCATGATGATGATGTCCTCCTTGACGTATCCGTCAACGGCGAACCCTGCTATATTCGGTTGTGCGCCCGTATGTGGCTGGCAAAACCAAATTTTGTCTTGAAAATTCTATTGCATGGCGCGCAGTGCAATAGTCCTTCAGCATTGTATGTATAAACATTCATACATACCCACAAATATACATACATAAATTCACTTGAAAAACAACCCTTGTGCAGTATTCTGAAGCTATGTAACTGCATGTTCGCTCCACGACGTCTTAGACGGGTTGTAATATAATGTATGTGGCGAGCGAATCCAAAAATACCCTCACATTAGCACGTGATAAATGATCATCGGATGTTAGAGATCACACCTCATTTGTTACCTGATGAAAAACTGCTCTACTATTGGTTCGCGTATGTGCGGTTATCGATGGGTGATCAGAGCTTTGCAAGTTGTAAACGCTGAGTCAAGGGCGTCGCCAGCCCATGGCCCAGGGGGGGCAAGTTAATATTATGGAGGATGAGATATGAATTGAAAAATATGAATTCAATAAATAAATAATAAATAAATATTTGTGGACATTTCACACAACACCATCTAGCCCAAACTAAGCAAAGCTTGTACTATGGAACTAGATGGCTGATAAAATACATATATACTTTTTTTTTGTAAATATATACATAAGATACATAGAAACACCCAGACACAGAACAAACATCCATGCTCATCACACAAATGTTTGACCTGCGTGGGGATCGAACCCACGACCTGCAGCTTAGTAGGTAGACATACTAACTAACATACTAACTTTTTGAATATTGTGAGATAATTGTAATTGGTCTTTTTCCGTTTTTATCTCAATAAACGAATTTATCATTTATCATTTTACTACCAACTGAGCCACGAGGCCAGCCAATTGTAGGTACAGGTACAATTGCACGGCCTTAGGACTTTGGTTGCTTTGCAGTTTGTTACATTTTTAAATCTCTTCAGCTGCCCCCTCTGCCCCCCCTTGGCAACGCCCTTGCGCTGAGTAGTAGTATAATAGAATTAATAGTCAATAACATCAAATTACCATTAAGCATAATAAAATTGAAAAACGATTACTATTTAATAGACACAAATCTTGTTAAAAGTGAGCTTAAAAACCAGAAGGAGTACCGTATTCTTTCTGACGAAAATCTCACGACAATACTAAAAACCACTTTTAAATTTCAAACTGCTTTAAAGAAGATTTTCGCTTTCCTGATTAGCTTTTGTTGGAACTTAGCTTTCAAGTTAGAACTTAGTTTAATTGTAACCCAAATAAGTTTCGCCAGATGTAACATTTAATAGGGATAAGCCTATTATTTCATTCAAAAGGAAATTTAACGATGTTGAAAATGTTCGTTAGATGAGTTCGTTTATAACAAATAATGATTGGAGGAAGATATTTAGTATAATTCCAGAAGTCTATTGTGCTTACAATAAGATTAGTAGACGTTATGGACGTTACTTACTATGAATGTAAAATAAGTGTTGAGTCAATGTCGATTCAGTGTAGTATGGGTGTTTGTATCTATCATATTATTATGTATGTACCTATTTATAAAAAGTATATATGTATTCTCTAGTTTCCATAGTTTGTACTATGGAAACTAGAAGGCTGATAGAATAGCAAAGCTTGTGCTTTGCTTGTACTTGCTTGGCTACATGGTATGTGAATTGGCCACCAATAATTATTTATTTATTTATAAATAAAAATCTCATTGAAATTAATCATATTTTAACGGATTTATTGCGTATATTTTACATAATTTTTAACCGACTTTTAACAAGAAGGAGGTTATCAATTCGGTCTGTATGTTTTTTTTGTATGTTTGTTTACCGATTAGTCAGCCAATTGTGCATTGATATTGATAATTATTTTTGTATTTGGTAGGCCATACTTCAGAGGTGGCCCCATATAAATTTTATCAAAATCGATGTAGTACTTTGGTTTTTAAACAAAATAACTGGTAAAATATTATCCAAGCGCCTGTAGAAAAGTGAACAGCAAGTCGCGTACATATGTATTGTGTTGCGTATTTTGAAGTTGGGGTTTTCAGTATTTTAAACTATAATTTTGTGACCTGAGATTTATGATCCGTTAAAATTTGTTTAATTTCAATGAATAACAATCGTGAAAACCTTTCGACTAGCATCCTTCTAGCTTGAGGCTGTTTTACATCTAGTTAGTCAGCAATCTATGATACTACCGCAATAGCAATAGCAATATGATAATACCGACTATGTATTCTGGCACAACCATCGGGAAACCTCTTTTTGATCTTGAAACTACGGAAATGCTGGAAATTCTTTCGACCATGCAGTCGATCAAGAAGGAATTCACTAAATGCAATACTTTCATGGAAAAAGTAATACTTATCCTAACCCACCTAGGACATTATGCCTAGCAGTCATGAACTACGTATTCTTTATTGGAATGCCGATGGTGTTCACAGGAAACAGCAGGAACTCGCTGAGGTCGCGGTGAGTAAACTAAATGTCGACATCATAGCACTCTCTGAGACCAAGTTGACAAACCGACTTACCTTGAATATTCCTGGCTATATTTGCTACCGTAGAGACAAGCATCGCGATGGTGTTGGCCAGGGTGTAGCTTTAATTGTTCGTTCTGATTTATCACATAGCCTTATCCCGTCCATAAATACGAAATACCTTGAAACTATTGGAGTCTCCTTAACAGGAACTGATAACAGCGTCTTAGTCTTTTCTATCTATCAATCGCCTAATCTTCCACTGCTACCTAGTGACATTGACAGCGTCATGTCAGCTGGGTTGAAAGTATTGGCAATGGGCGATTTAAATTCTAAGCATCCCTTATGGTCGCCAGGTCCCAGCAATACACGTGGCAAAATACTTTATGACCACATGCTCAACAATGAGTATGTGATCCATGCACCTCACGATAACACTTTAGTTCATTATAATGCTGACTACACCCCTTCCATACCCGACATTCTCTTATCAAAAAATATCTATCCCCCTAGTGATATAGTTACCATTTCAGCATTATCATCCAATCATTTCCCCGTGTTTGTTAAGATTATTACTAAGTTTGATCGTAAGCCGATTCAAAAATTAAATTATTCAAAAGCCAACTGGGCTACATTCCGTAACCTCCTCAATAACAACGTCATATTATCTACAAATGTATATAAAACTCCCAGTGACATAGACAACGCTATTATTGATTTCCAGCGTCTAATTTTAGAGAGTAGAAATTTAGCTGTGCCAGTATCAATACTGAGACCATGGAACTTAAATACGTTACCTCGTTGTATCAAGCGGTTGATAAACTACAAAAACCAACTGCGCAGAATTGCTGCGAAAGAACCTAGCCCCATTGCACGTAAATCAATACACCATAGAGTCAATCAACTAAAACAGCAAATCTTTCATGCTCTACAACTGCACAATGATAGAGCTTGGCATAGTAAACTTAAAAAAATAGATAACCCTAGCAACGATCTTTGGCGCTTGGTCAAAAGCCTAAGCCCTAGAAATGTAGCTACCTTCCCTGCACTTAAACTAGAAGATGGTTCCTTTACTTCTGACCAGCAAGCGCAATGTAACGCCCTAGCTAATGCTTTTTTGAGTAACATGTTACTGACCCACAATTGGACGAGCGATGAGATTTCGGCAGTTGAATCCTCGATTTCCAAACTTGAGCAAGATTCCAGTAATGACAAAGTATTGTTGGTTAGACCGTTTGAAATAACCAAATGCATATCAAGCTTAAAGTTGCGCAAGGCCCCTGGTCCTGATCAGATCACAAACATCTTACTAAAGAACTTGCCTCAAAAGTCTATTGTCTTACTAACCAAAATTTTCAATGCTTGTTTACTGCTGAATTATTTCCCAGTACCATGGAAAACCGCGAAAGTTATAGCCATCCATAAGCCAGGCAAGGATCCTTCAGATCCGTTCTCCTACCGTCCAATCAGCTTATTACCATGTCTTGGTAAACTTTTTGAAAAAATCATCTATAGACGCTTGCTTCGTGCTTCTGAAAACCTCATTATTAATGAACAATTTGGCTTCCGCGAGGGACATTCAACGATACAACAGTTAGCTAGAGTTGCCGAAACCGTGTCGCACAACCTGAACCTTAGGAATTCTACAGGAATGTTTCTTCTAGATATCGAAAAGGCGTTCGACACGGTCTGGCATAAAGCTCTCCTGCACAAGTTAATTATGTTGAATTTTCCTATGTCTCAAGTTAAGATGATAAATTCGTACCTATCAAATCGTACCTTCTGTGTTTATGTTCAAAATTTCTCTTCTCCTCCTATTTCTGTGCCCGCAGGGGTCCCTCAAGGCTCTATAGTCGGTCCACGACTGTTTCTGTACTACCTAAATGATATTCCAGTCCAACCGCGAACCAACATTGCCTGTTTTGCTGACGATACAGCTTCATTCACTTCGTCATTGGATACCGACATAGTAATTAGTCGCCTCCAACTATCTATAGATCATCTTCTAGATTATTTTAAAAAATGGAAACTTAAAATTAACGCATCTAAAACTGAAGCTATTCTCTTCACAAGAAAACGAAATTTTCCTTGTAGAACACTTAAAATTGATGGACATTGCATACCCTGGAGCCGATCTGTCAATTATCTAGGTTTAACTCTAGATTCTAAATTGAATTGGACGGAAAACACGTCCAAGTTTCGCCTAAAAGGTGTTAAAGCGCTAAACGCCTTAAGTCCAATTTTAAACAAGCGGTCCTGTCTTAGCAGCATCTCTAAATTACGCACATACTGCACCCTGGTCCGACCATCTATTACATATGCATGCCCTGTCTGGAGCAGTACTTGCCAAACTAACTTCAAAAAACTTCAGGTAATTCAAAACAAAGCTCTAAAATATGCGTTCAATGTCCCGTTACGCACTAATTTACATCAACTGCACCTCAATATAGGCCTACCTAAAATTGACGTGTATGTTTATAAATTATCTGAAAAATTTTATCTAAGTAAATTGCCACGTAATAAAAACATACTCATTAGGAACACTTGCAAATCTCGTAGAAATAACCTACCATATATCGATAGTTACTATCGATATAAACTACCCCATCACTTGTTCTTAGAGCGCTATGAATAGACCGCACGCGCATGTGAGCGTGCATGACTTGCTAGTAGTGTCGCGCGAGGCAGATCCGCCCGTATTACCATCTGGTATGAAGGCGGAGTTGGCGCGCGCGATGCGCGGCATGCCCTGCGCGCTCATTTGGGTGGCAATACACGACGATGCGACAGCGAGTTGCTGTTGTTTCCTGCGAACCGGTTTCAACGAGCGGAGTGAGCGATCACCCTGCCGCGTATTATGTACCCAGCCTACCCTCACTTTTAGGCACATATTTTTTAAACAAATAATATTTTATATATGTAACGCTCGTTCTTAAGCTTACATGACTTTACCTTGAATTTTAATTTTCTCATCGAACATTATTATTATATTTATTATAATTATTATATATTTGTCATGAATTAAGTTTATATAAGCATTTGTGCTTGGAAAACAATTTTGTTAATATATCAGTATTTTTGTACCACTAGGATATAACAAACACTGGTGCTTGTACACATTGTAATTTTTATGCTTAATAAAGAAATTTTAAAATTGAATTGAGTCAGCAATCAAACACCAACTTATCATAATTTTTTTTTTCTTTTTTTTATCAGCCCTGTTTGTACAAACTGTCCCACTGCTGGGAACGGGCCATCTTCTCACTGTGAGAAGGGTTAGGCCATAGTCTGCTACGCTGGCCAAGTGCGGGTTGGCAGACTTCACACGTCTTCAATATCATTGAGAACTCTCAGACATGTAGGTTTCCTCACGATGTTTTCCTTCACCGTTTGAAGTTGGCGGCAATCAACAATACGCACATAACTTCGAAAAGACAGAGGTGCATGCCGTGGGATTCGAACCCATGACCTGCGGATCGCAAGTCAGACGGTCTCCCGACTAGGCTGCCGGAAACTTAATATTTAATACTTAATAAAAAAAATAATTATATCACACTTAATATATAGGTTTCTCATAATTTTCTCGTACATTTCAAGATTTTTAAATAACCCTCGTATTTAAAATTATTTTTACTTCAAAATCTACTTTTCGTATTTATAAGCCCTTCAAAACGTTTTCAAGGCTGAATCGCTCCCAAAAGGTAAAATAACTGGCAACTCTACAAAGCATTCGACCATGAACGTGCAAAATTAAAAAAAAGGCTAGACAGTGTAACGTACGACGGCCAGACGGGAAAATAATTCAGTTTCACCCCAAATTAAATTCACCACTTTTTGAAAGTTTAACATAATTTTATCATCGCTCAAACATGACCGAATTTCCTTTATAAATAAAGGTGAAAATATGCTGTTCCCCTTACGTCCGCCCGAATCCACCCTCTTTTACGGGCCCAGTCGTAAACCGGGTTGCGACGGCGAAATTCTATTTTTGAAGTTTATATAACTCCGAGGAGCTGCCCGGCCACGCATTCAAATCCGGATTCTCTTTGTTTAGAAATACGTTATGCCAAATTAAGTGTTGTTCTTTTCTTGCGGACGCCTTGAGGGTCAAATATTTGGCCGCGAGGCGTAAACGGAAGACCTTTTTCGGCCTGATAGCGCTGTAGAGTCATCGTTTGAGTAATAAATTACGCTAAATTGACAGCAGAAAATGCGTGTTTCAAAGCCCTATTCGGCGGGGACGTGCTTTATCTATTATACCGTAAAAAGCTACGGCCTTTGATGTATTACAGCTAAGCTCTTTTATTAAAATTTGAAAAGGGAGACGAAGTTGTCACTCTTTGGCATCTTCTCGGTGGAGAATTCTTGTTGTCATAGTAATGTTCATAAAAATTAGTTACAGGATCACTACTCGTAGCAGAGATTTGATTCTTTATCTATAGATTTTTTCGCAGTTAAGGGTATAATAAAAGTAAATAACGGGTTTATAGCCGATTACAGGCGAAGGTTAGGTTAGAAAAACTTTCAAGTAAAGTCAAAGGGAAAAAAATCGAAAGGATACAAATGTATTTAGCCCAGATTAAGCCAAAATCTGGGAGAATGAAACAATAAAAAGTACTTTCAAAAAATTGGTTGTCTGTAAAGTCGGTTTACGGACAATAGTTTAACGTGACAACATACGTCCGTGCGCGAGCTCTTAGGAATGATAATTGAAGCGACGGTTGGGCGCGGCGCACGGTTGTAACGGGACAAGGAGCGTAACGTAACGGGACAATGAGTCATACTTTTTTATGCATGCAGCCGGCGTTTATCGATTTATTAGACGCTGTCACGTCAAAATCCAATTGTTATCAGGATACTGTCGAAAAGATATGATGATTATAGTTAAAAAACGGAAAAAAACCTATTTCCAAATACGCAATACAATACATACGCAACTTGAAACGATCATCATCGTTTTTCATCACTATGCAGGTACGTGGATGAAACTTCGGGGCACAGTTCAATAACAAGTTGGTATATATTAAAAATAAATAAATCAACAAGTATATATTTAAAAAAAAAACAGAATGTAACAAAATAGCGTATTTTGAACCCGATTTTTCAGTTTTTTTAAACAATTACAGGTATCATTAATTATTCATTGAGCCTTGTGAGTGTCTGCCAACTCGCCTGATGTAGTAGAAGAATCCTATTCACTCGCGACTTGGAGACACTCAAGTTATATCTATAAATCTATTGTAACCAGTATAGCAAAACTTATCGTAGGTATGAGTGTGAATTCTCATACGAAGATACGAAGTAGGTATGATGTAAGTACATTTATGTTCTTGTCACGGATGACGTACACATGGAGTGATAACTTTCCTTCCGAGAGAGGAACTCTATAAATTGTGCTTTTATTCTGAGAGCTTCATATTTTCCGAGTTTTCTGGTTCTATAATACCTAAGTAAGTAGGTATATCAACTCCGTGAGATTTCAAAATTGGAATTTCCAGGTTTAAATAAAAATGCTTTGTAACGCGGGCTAAGTACCGCGTTTGAATTTGTCACTAGAGGCGGCTAATGTGGCGTGAGGTCACCGAAATGATTTATTATTTACAATTTTCTGTAGTTGGTTCTTTAGATAACACATGTGGTGCAATGGTCTTTCCGAATAGATATAATCTAGGTGTCATCAAATTGATACGATTGAATAGGTTTCTTCTAGGCAAGCGCGCTCCATCGTAGACCGTAACTGTCGCTTAACTTGCGCTTGGCCGTTAAATCACCTGGAGTTGACGGCAAAGCGCAAGCCAATTTATAGTATAGGGGTATAGTTGTCCCTGTGAATTGGTACTAACCAGAGAGTTTTTTGCCGTGGGGTACCGGCTTAGAATAGTACCTCCCCCTCTCTTCCCGTGGGTGCCGTAAGAACCGGCTAAGGGAAATATTACCAGAGATGGGCAGCAGCATCCTCTGCGGAAAACGCTACCCACTGCGCTCGCCAACCCGCATGCCAAGCGTGGCGAGTAATGGCAAAACCCCCCCAATGATAAGCAACGAAAAAACCAGGCCCCCAGTCCCCGGCAGCTCCGCTATTCCGGGCTACGGTAGCGGTCCCGGTCACGGCGGAGCAAGGGGTGCTAAGAATCTCCGGAAGAGATCCGGCTACCACCCCCTGCATAAACGACGACTGGCCCTGGTAACACACAATATTCGCACGATGAGGACAGACGAGAAGCTAGCTGAGCTGGAAGAAGAAATGAGTAGGTTACATTGGGATATCCTGGGGTTATCAGAAGTCCGACGAGAGGGTGAGGACACGATAACCCTGAAATCCGGTAACCTACTATACTACCGGGAGGGCGACCAACAGTCCCAAGGTGGTGTCGGGTTTCTCGTCCACAAGTCCCTTGTTAACAACATTCTTGCCATCGACAGTGTATCGAGCAGGGTTGCGTACCTGATACTCAGAGTATCCAAGAGATATTCGTTGAAGGTCATCCAGGTATACGCACCGACCTCCGCACACTCGGATGATGAGGTGGAGGTGATGTATGAGGACATTAGTAGGGCCATACACACTTCTGAGACCTATTTTAATGTTGTTATGGGGGACTTCAATGCGAAGCTGGGCAGGAAATGCGAAAGTGAGTTGAGAGTGGGGCAATTTGGATATGGACAACGGAACCCCAGGGGACAGAGGTTGGCCGACTTTCTGGAGAAAGAGGGACTCTTCATGATGAACTCTTTCTTCCAGAAGCCACCTCATAGGAAATGGACCTGGCTGAGTCCCGATGGTTCTACGAGAAATGAGATAGACTTCATCCTGACCACCAAGAAACAAATATTCAATGATGTCTCTGTGATCAACATGGTTAAAACCGGAAGTGATCACCGAATGGTACGAGGCACTTTGAATATTAATGTTAAACTTGAGAGGTCCCGTATGATGAAGTCCACACTCCGACCCACTCGCGCCCATATCCAAAACCCCGAGAGCTTTCAGCTCGAACTATCAAATCGCTTCGAGTGCCTGGAGAGCTACGCATCGGTGGATGAGATCAATAACAGGTTTGTGGAAACTGTCCGTATGGTGGGCGCGAAGTTTTATAAGCCCCACCGTACAAACAGACCGCAAAAGCTCTCGAGCCATACCCTCGACCTCATGGCTGAACGACGCTCATTGCAACTGCAGTCTTCCGGTGACGCCGAGTCATATAGGCGGCTCAATAGACTCATATCAAAGTCTATGCGACACGACATCCGTACCTTTAATACTAATCGTATTAAAGAGACGATAGAGCGGAATAAAGGCTCCAAAGTGTTCGCAAAAGACATGTCTATTGGGCAGAGCCAGTTGACGAAGCTGAAGATGGAAGATGGCAGTATAGCGTCGACTAAAGCAGAAGTCTTGAGGGAAATCGAGAGGTTCTATGGACAGTTATACACATCGGTCGCAAAACCTGTTAGCAGTTTGGGCAAAGATCCAAGAGCCAAACTGACTCGACATTATACCGAAGATATCCCGGACATCAGCCTGTACGAGATTAGGATGGCCTTGAAACAGCTCAAGAACAACAAGGCACCGGGCGACGACGGAATTACATCAGAGCTACTGAAAGCGGGTGGAACACCGGTACTGAAAGTCCTTCAGAGGCTCTTCAATTCCGTCGTGCTTGAAGGTACAACGCCAGAAGCATGGAACAGAAGCGTGGTGGCGCTGTTCTTCAAAAAAGGAGACAACACTTTGCTGAAGAACTACAGACCCATCTCGCTTCTGAGCCATGTCTATAAGCTGTTTTCAAGGGTCATCACGAATCGTCTTGAACGCAGGTTTGATGACTTCCAGCCTCCCGAACAAGCCGGTTTCCGAAAAGGCTATAGTACCATAGACCACATCCATACGCTGCGGCAAGTGATACAGAAGACCGAAGAGTATAACTTGCCCCTTTGCTTAGCGTTTGTGGACTATGAGAAAGCCTTTGATTCGATCGAGACCTGGGCGGTGCTTGAGGCTCTCCAGCGATGCCGTATTGACTATCGGTATGTCGAAGTGCTGAAGTGTTTGTACAACAACGCCACCATGTCAGTCCGAGTACAAGACCAGAACTCAGAGGCAATTCCATTGAAGAGAGGCGTGAGGCAGGGAGACGTTGTCTCTCCGAAACTGTTTACCGCCGGTTTGGAAGATGCCTATAAGCTTCTGGAATGGAAAGGGCTCGGCATTAATATTAACGGCGAGTACGTCACTCACCTTCGGTTTGCCGACGATATAGTAGTCATGGCAAAGTCGATGGAAGAGCTCAGTACGATGCTCGAAGACCTCAATAGAGTTTCCCAACGGGTGGGCCTCAAAATGAACATGGACAAAACGAAGGTTATGTCGAACGCCCATGTAGTGCCCACCCCAATATCTGTGGGGAACTTCACTCTTGAAGTTGTTGACGAATACGTCTACCTAGGACAGACGGTCCGATTAGGCAGGTCCAACTTTACGAGGGAGGTCAATCGTCGTATCCAACTCGGCTGGGCAGCGTTCGGGAAACTTAAAAGCGTCTTCTCGTCCAATATTCCCCAGTCCCTCAAGTCGAAAGTTTACAACCAGTGTGTGTTACCAGTGATGACATACGGCACTGAAACGTGGTCCCTAACTATGGGCCTTATAAGGAAGCTCAAGGTCACGCAACGAGCTATGGAGAGGGCTATGCTCGGAGTCTCTCTACGAGATCGAATCAGAAATGAAGAGATACGTAGACGTACAAAAGTCACCGATATAGCACAGCGGATTAGCAAGTTGAAGTGGCAGTGGGCAGGGCACATAGCACGTAGAACTGATGGCCGATGGGGCCGAAAGGTTCTCGAGTGGAGACCACGTACCGGCAAGCGCAGCGTAGGAAGACCAGCCACGAGATGGACAGACGACCTCATACAAGTGGCGGGAAAACGCTGGATGCAAGCCGCTTCCAATCGGTCTTTTTGGAAATCCATGGGGGAGGCCTATGTCCAACAGTGGACTTCTTATGGCTGAGATGAGATGATGTGATGAGAGAGTTTTATCTTTCGGAAACTTATGTCCTTTTTTTTTTAAAACAAAACGGAACTGCACAACATTATGACTTGCTCTATATTTTTTTCAATTGCATGTTTACGTTACTAGGAAATGATTTATAATTAAACTCTGTTTCCACGCGCGCAATAACTGGCTAGACCTCACTCGCCGGTGGCGCCAACTGGAGAGCGTAAAAACGGTGGTAACTGCCTGTCGATTCTCTTAACTAAGTAACCGCGCTAGTGAAGTGAGGCCGAAAACTGCAGAGAAATATCTAAATATTGGGTGACCACGTGTAGGTAGCTGCCAATTCCACTTTCGATTAGAAATTTTGTTATTATCTGCAGTAATAAATAAGAAAAATACAAGTTCAATTTAATAATATTAATAATTAATTTAATAATATTAATAAAGTTTCCGGCAGCCTAGTGGTGAGACCGTCTGACTTGCGATCCGCAGGTCCTGGGTTCGAATCCCACGGCACGCACCTCTTTCTTTTCGAAGTTATGTGCGTATTGTTGATTGCCGCCAACTTCAAACGGTGAAGGAAAACATCGTGAGGAAACCTACATCTCTGAGAGTTCTCAATGATCTTGAAGATGTGTGAAGTCTGCTAACCCGCACTTGGCCAGCGTGGCAGACTATGGCCTAACCCTTCTCACATTGAGAAGATGGCCCGTTCCCAGCAGTGGGACAGTTTGTAAAAAACAGGGCTGATAAAAAAAAAAAAAAAGTTAAATTAGGGTGTTCACTTTACACGCGGTTACTTGGTTTAAAGAATCGACAGGCTGATTAATTTTTTTTTGTTTTTACGCTATTGCACAAGGAGAAGGTATATATTTTTCGGGTGTATATAGGCTGTAAATTATAACACTCCTCTTTTTGATAAATCATCCATCATTTTACTGAAAAGATGACTTGGGCTAGTCAGAAAATTCGTCTCGTCCCTTTGAAGATAATAAATAAATAAATATTTGTGGACATTTCACACAACACCATCTAGCCCAAACTAAGCAAAGCTTGTACTATGGAACTAGATGGCTAATAGAATACATATATACTTTTTTTTTGTAAATATATACATATGATACATAGAAACACTCAGACACAGAACAAACATCCATGCTCACCACACAAATGTTTGCCCTGGGTGGGGATCGAACCCACGACCTTTCAGTTCAACAGGTAGACGTAGACACACTACCAACTGAGCCACAAGGCCAGTCAGAGATACTGGGTATGTAAAGTTTTTTTTTGGTATTTTTTTTATATTTTTATATGATAGAATGGATCATTTAGAAAAACTAATTTCAATATTTTTTTATTCTGTTTAGTACTTATTTTTTAATATTTTTTTAAAGATAAAATCGTCAGTAGGAAGGATGACGTCATCGTACCTACTGAATAAGATGTTGTGATAGCCAACATGAACTAAAAAATACATATACGTCAACTTGACAGTGACATGTACCTATATTCGTTTTTGTCTGATACAAGAGATCATCGGTTTTTGTTGTGTTTTGAAAAAACAAATACGTTGTGTAAACATAAAGAATGAAAAAAAGAATAATTAATATTGAGCTCGTTGTAATTAATTAATGTTTTCTAAGGTCTTCGCGATTGTGTTTGCGCATTGAAATGAAACAAATTCACAATATTATTCAGAAACTACAACTGTGAAATGTTTCGACTTTCGTGCCAAAAATCCTAATAAACTGTTTTTTTCAAGTAAAGGAAACCTTTAAAAGACTGGTGTGAACAAGTTAACGTAGAATATGTTCCTGGGCGAAGCATTGATGCTGCAGTACAATGAACCAGAAAAAGGAACCAGAATAAAATAAATAATGTATAAATGTAAATAAAATAATCCCTTATATAATTACAATGAAATTGGTATATAATTAAACACAATAAAATCATTTCAAAAAAGAAGAAGTACTGTAGAAGTACTGTCAATCACTTTTATTTCATATCCTGGCATTGTTCATAAGTTTTAGCTTTTTAGCTCCTCGGATTTTTGCGATGTTGTTCTTGTCGCTAGTTGAGATGAACTCCAGAATGATAAGATTCTCAACCTTAGGTAACCTTAGGTTAGCAGAGTCGGCACGTACAAAATTATCCATAATTTATCCAATCAGTAGGCAAACAGTTCCTTATAACAAAGCAGTGGTCAACGTAAATGCAGTATCAATCAAAACGGTAGGATAGCAAAGTCATCGTAAAGATAATGAACAGAATTAATTTAATACAAATGAATAGAGTAGCAGAGCACCAAACACACAAAATAATTATTTTCTTTGTTTATTTATTTTGGTATGACAGTTGTCATAGAGATATTGTCTCTCTTGTCAATGCCAATGCTGTCAGTTTCATCTTTTTTACTAACTAAACTACATTTCATTTTACATTTTAGAGGTCGACTGAAGGTCAAATATTTTTTATATTTTCGCAAAAATTAGCGCGATCTCATCATTTTATGTGCCCTAAATAAAAATATATGGTTTATAGACATATAATCTCGAAATGGTTTTGGAATCAGCATATGTTACATTTTTCTTTACATACCCAAAGTATTGGGTACATTAACCTGCCCGTTAGAAATGAAAAAAAAAAAATTGTTTCACCCCAGCGAGTGCAACAAACAAGCATCTAGCTCATCTTTTCATCACTTCTGCTCCATATTATGGAAACTCGTATTTTGCTCTTATACTGAAAGCGTGTGGTTTTTGTAGGTACAAGTTGTATATATTATGTTCTAAATGGTTGCACAGAGTAAAGGAATCCGCCTGTAATTCGAATGCAGACGTTTGGTATAATGCAATAGGCATTCAAATTCAACGTTCGCTGAGATTTTCTATGCTAATATATGTATAGAATAAGAATAAGAAAATATTTATTGCTTAACTGTGTTTACAGAGATGTTTTTATATAATAAATAATTCCAACAGTCTGCCCATTTCGAGCGTACAATAATTTAAACACTGGTCTAGAATATCTCACCAATATCCCCTTAGACACCCACATTAATACCTACAATATGGATGTGGGTCTCATGAAGTCACATCAGATAAAGATGTATTCCAGACGAATGATATGGAATGACGACTCATTTAAATAATTACTAATGAATGTTAACTAAATGCTAGGCTTTGTACAATTTCTTATTTTCCATTGAGTCTTTATAAGTTTAGTAGGTAAGTTGTACATTGCAATTTTTCTCTCTTCAAAATATTCTTTTGATTTTTTTTTCTTTTCTTTTTTATTTTATAGAAGGCTTTCGAGATGAGCCATTTATTTATTTATCATCATTAGTACGGTTCATCACCAATTACACTAATTACATAAAATTATAAAATACGAAATATTCATGTTAAATTAGATAACATGACCTAAAATTAATAACAACATTCACCACAATAATACACTATTACAATAAATAATCAAACTACGTAACAAACAGTAATAATTATTGAATTATGTCAAACAATAATACTATAAAACAGTCATTAACATTCACACATCTTTCTCGCAAAACTTCAGGCATTCAGATAACATTACCTTCCATTCATCAGCAAACACATCACAGGTTGGTGTGGCATCCAGAAGGGCATTGAGTGCTGAGAGAGTACGCGGTATAGGTGACTTAGAGCGAGCCATCTTTTAATATTTTTCTTAAAAACTAAAAACATGGCTCTTAGTTAGTTCAGGGGTTCGCTGTCATCTAGAAACTTTAACAGGGGTTCGTGGAGCCAAAAGTTTGAGAAACTCTAACCTAGTCTGAATACTATCTACTAACTATCGTGGCCAAAAATGGGAACTAAGGTTTTGTTGCAATAAAGTGATGAAATAAGGACAGCAGCGCCCTTAATGTCACATTAGTTCTCTATTCAAACATACATATTATAAAGAATTAATAAGCACTGACGTTTCGAGCAGTGTTTGGTCACCATAGACGAAAAAAATCTTAGTCTACGGCGGTCACAGACTGCAAAATGTTCGAAAAAAGACTTGATAGCAAATGTCTTAATTTTTTTTTTCTGTCTTATTTTTTGTTACGAAAATAGCCTTCAGTTCTTACTCATGTTTCTCCTACGTGGTTCACCTGGGTGACGTCTTGTCCACGTACTCCCAATAGGTGAACCATGGGTAAACATAATATCTATCGCCTTTTCCCAACACACACGTTATTTGTCCACGGTATCGACTCTTGCATGACATCTTACAAGGGTCAATAGACCTTGCAGATCGGGGTTGAAGTATCAACCCCGGTATTACATACGAGTACATACATACAATCACGCATATTTTCTCTTGCAGGGCAGGCAGAGCATCTAATTCCATGAGCCCATTTGATGCCACATTTGACTGTAGTTAGAGGGTAGATGGAAAGGAGGGTATTAGAGGGTTAGAGGGGATTATAGTGTAAGATGTAATATTGGCTTGCAGTGATAGGGGGTCAGCTCATCGCCTATGTAAATAGTAATTTCCCTCAAGTCCCTACCATTATCTGTGAATTTTCACGTTTATGCGTCAGAAAATATAAAATACACAATTAAAAATAATCTAAAGTAGTGTTCCTATGTGGGTAATGTTCGCATATTGATGAACCAAATGTATTACATATTATTAATTTTTAAATTAAACCTATATGATTTATTATATATTTTTGATTGCTTATATTGTATTCGTATTATATTTGTACATATAAACATATTTGTATTTATTTTTACCTATTCTTATTAGTTTGCATTAAGTATTTTATTTGCGTATATATATTTTTAATTTATTAGAATGTAGGTATCTTTATGTACCTACTATAATTATTATAGGTATATTAACTCTGATATTGCACACCCTCTTTACTTACTTCTGGAAAAGATCACTTTTAGCGATAAGGCCGCCTGTTGTCACACTAGTTTTGTATGATGTTCCATAACTTTTTATTTTTACGAAAAACTATGCCTGCGTTTTCCTGCATCATCGGTTCCCATCAGGTGAGATCCCTGATGGGAACCGATGATGAGGTCGAAGATGTAGCACTTTTTTTCTTAAACAACCCCGGGTTGTATTTCATAGGGAACACCGACTCTTTTGTTTGTATTTGTTCATTATGGTGTGCAATATAGAGTTTATCTATTTACCTAGACAGATATTATCCTAATCTACTAAACAAGACAATTCTGCGGTTCATAATATTCGCAAGAAAACGCTGAAACTAGTCGAGACCTAAACACATAACGCCATCCCCCCTCCCCCCTTAAATAGGGGTTGAAATTACCAGTTCCTCCGGCGGTGTTTGTTGTATGGCTTAATAAGATACGGACAAACATAGTAGGGAGAAAGAAAATGTAGAGAGGCGTCATACTAAAGGAATACTCACTCTAGATATATTTTAGTGATTTGTCACTTATTTTGTACACTAAGTCGGTATTTGGTAACCTTTGTCTGGGATAATTTATTTGGTTTTTGTGTAGTAGTTTAGTTAGTTAGGTATATTTAGTTTGTATATTATTTTGTTGTTAATACAAACATTTGCTCACTAAAAAAGTAACAAGTATCTATGCTAGAAGAAAAACAAAATACTCGACTGCATAAGTATAGTGCATAAGTAATCCTTTGAAGGCTACGTTGCCACAGACACAAAGGTCATACACATAAGCCATACTTACGAGTATAGCACCCCTCTTCACCCCTCACTCTTTTTGGGTCGGCGCTTATGAAACAAAGGTAATTAAGAATCGGACAAATCAATATTTTAGCATTTTTGTTTAATCTATAAATGCATATAGGCACTTAAAACAAAAATAGATGTTTATCTGACAACAAAATTAAATTAAGTCAAATGTCAAAAGTCGAATCAATGTTTCGATTTCAAAAGGTCCTTATTCATGATAATCATAAATTTAAAAAAATAGTTTTGTACAGATACCAGTGTACATGGATCCTGGTGGTACAATGTATATTGGTCGACGTTTCTTTTAATAGTACTATTAAACATGATGAGTTTTAAATTAATTAATTGTTAACCAGTTATAAAATTAAACTAGTAATTCTACGAACAGTAGACCCGAGAGCTTATTTGCAGCTCGTCTTGGGTCATCTGTACTTATCAATGTATTTAGCGCTAAAATGCATCAAGCACATCCACGCGCCCTCACTGTTATACACAATCTCAAGTTGGTTGTCATATCTCGACAACCACTTGACCAATTCTGTTCATTTTACCACAAGTTGTAATAAATGTGTATTTTATCTACCTACCAAATATCATTAAAATCGGTTGGTAATTAGAGCCGAAATAAACTTCCCCCCTTTTTATGGGAACCACCCCCCCTATCAAAAATCACAGACTCCAAAAAATAATAAAAAAAACCATAGAACCTATACGCCAAGTTTCATCAAAATTGGATCATAATTACGCCTAGTACGCGAGTACGAATATACAAACAAACTCACAAACAAACTGACAGACGAAAGTAATTTTGGCCAGTTTATGCAGAGACGCTTCGCTCACTTCGCTCGCTCGGTCAAATATTTATGCTTTAGAGAGAGCATTAGTTATTATAGTACTTATCTAATAAAAACTCAACAAAGCCAAATGTCAAAAGTCGAATAGTTACAAGTGAGTTAGGCACCTAAAGTGGTTCCTCGTTACGACTCCATTTAGGTATTCACTGGGTTCATTAACCTATGACTTGTTTGTTTAGTGATATTTACCCATTTGTGGTGAAACACGAAATGAGGGCCCTCATAATGCGTCTCTTCATTATAATAATAATGACAGTATTATGTAGAACGCCTATGTTTTCGCTTATTTGAACAGCGGTTGTATAAGTGATCTTCTAGTTTCTTTTTAAGCTTCCGTGCTAAGGCTGTAGGTTTGAAGTTGAAGTGGCAGTGGGCAGGGCACATAGCACGTAGAACTGATGGCCGATGGGGCCGAAAGGTTCTCGAGTGGAGACCACGTACCGGTAAGCGCAGCGTAGGAAGACCAGCCACGAGATGGACAGATGATCTCATACAAGTGGCGGGAAGACGCTGGATGCAAGCCGCTTCCAATCGGTCTTTTTGGAAATACATGGAGGAGGCCTATGTCCAGCAGTGGACTTCTTATGGCTGAGATGATGATGATGATGCTAAGGCTGCGGTTGTCTGTTCGTGAGGCTATGGTGTCTGTCTGTCTGTGTGTCCTACAATTAAATGTCTGTTTCTTTTGAACGTTAATAGTCATACAAGTCTCAAAGTCAACTCACGGACCTCCATCGCCGTGGGTTTGCAGAGATACCGTTTTTCAGTTTAGGGATACTTTTGTGAAATATAATTAATTTTATTGCTTTAAAGTGATCATTTTTGATAGAGTCAAACGTTCCTTTCGGAGGAAAGGAACGTTTGCCTCTATCAAAAATGAGGGGTCCCCTACGACTGCATTGTTGTAGTAGTGCGTAGAACAATATTAAAAGAAAAACTATCACGGCTAAGCAGGCTTTACAATTAACGAGTAGATAATAGTCAATCAACTTAAAAATGTACTTAATGATATAAGAAATAGAAATTTTATTTACACTTACGTAAGTTAACTCGTATTAGTATAACACTAGAGACCCTGTTTTAGGTTCACATAAATTGCGATTTGCAATCATAGAACCAAATTTTGCGCGTGGCCCTATACGCACTAAGATAGGCTATTTAAATTTAGAATAATATAGTTTTCATCAAAGAAGTTTCAATCAGAAATCCGACTAAGCAGGTTTGATTTTTATTCAAAGCCAGTTTTAACAAAAACTCTATTATACATTTAAACTTAAGGTCTAGAACAATTCCAGAAAGTCTCTGCGACCTTTGCAGATCTATTGTGACAGATCAATAAATCACATTAGTAGCAAAAAAAACTCATAACCAGTCTTAACCAAATTTTAACCTCTATTATACATTTATACTTAAGGTCTATAACAGTTCCAGAAAGTCTCTGCGACCTTTGCAGATCTATTGTGACAGATCAATAAATCACATTAGTAGCAAAAAAAAAACTCATAACCAGTCTTAACCAAATTTTAACCTCTATTATACATTTATACTTAAGGTCTATAACAGTTCCAGAAAGTCTCTGCGACCTTTGCAGATCTATTGTGACAGATCAATAAATCACATTAGTAGCAAAAAAAAAACTTTATCAAAAGCTTCATTATCATTACCTACCAGAAGAGTAAGTAAGATTTATTAATTTCTTTATTACTGAAGTTTGCAAAACAACAAAACTAAACAACTCGTCTCGCAAAAACAAAGAGAGAACAAGATTAGAGGTTCCAGAGTGAATTACCATACGGGGTTCGTTATCCCGACTCATACAAGTTTGACGGATGTTAAATTGTCTTTCTTCTGTTGGTTTATAGAACATACGGATTATTATTATCTTTGATAAATTATCAACGGGATACAGCATTAGTCCTTAAAAATATCCGACCTCAATTAGATCCCTTACACGATTAAAATAATTTCGATTTTCAAAATAATTCGAAGCGGCAAAATAGACGTCTCTAGACTTCTCAATCTAAATTAGGAATTAGCGCGACGACATAGAGTCTTTATATCAAAATCTTTAAGTTCATCATTGTTGGTATATGAATATCAGTTAACCCAGGACACTATATTCGTGAATTTTGTTTTAGACTTTACGTCCACGTTGTGGAAAGTCATCGATTATCATTCAGTTATCAACCGTTATCTGGTTCAGTATTAACTGAACTTCTGATAAGTTCGGTTGGTTAGAAGGAAATCCACCAACTCCTATTAATTAGAATCTATAGAAGCACGAAAACCAAATTATACCACGAAATTAAAGACTGTATTAATAACGAAATTTCTCCAATAAAATGCTAAAAAAAACACTCAAACGATTTTTGCTCAAAGACTTGACTGTAAGTAAAAAATGGTAATTCTCCCCGAGTTTCAGATCAAAGGCTGTGAGTTTGGATCAAAAAGACTTGTTATAATTAATTTTGTTTTGAGGGTAGTATTAATAGGTGAGCGACCGGCGCTGGAAATTGAAAAAAATTAAGTTAAGAAGCTCAGGACTCCAAATAATTTGATTGGCGTTCAAAAATAGATGTACCTTTTTGTTTTCAACTTCTGATATAATATAGAGGTGTTATAAATAGCCAGTATATAGCATACTGAGTTGAAAATATTTGTGGCGCATACATCGTATATGCGTATATGCATCTGTTTTTACTAATTTCATAAAGAAGGAGGCTAATAATTCAACTGTCTTTTTTGTTTTCATTTTTTAAGTTTCTTTAGTTTCGTTTCTTTCGTTTTCTCTTGATTGATTTTATAATTTATTTTATGTTTGGTAGATCATATTTCAGGAGTGGTCCTATATAAAATTTATCAATATTGATTCATTACTTTGGTGTTTTTAACAAAATAATATGTCATTCAAGTAAATGAATTGCGTATTTTCAAGTCGTTTTTTTTTCAGTTTTTCAACTACAATTATTTTACTCTACTTCACTCGATTCTTGACGTCGCCGTCGGACAGTTAGCATTCTTTCATGTCCTTTAGCACTAGAGATTTCCACGTTATGGTTTGTCTTTGTGTTGGAATGTTGTATATGATATATTCACGACGTATTCAGGTGGCATCTTCTCCACAGGACCACACCAACGCTGCCTACTATCTTTTTTGCATCTTATCGGGGATGTCGTATACACCCAGAATACCTTATATACCTGACCTACACATATATAAATATATTTATATGGCGTATTCATTCCAGCGGCTTGGATAGTACGCACGTTTTTTAGGTTATACTATACATTTTTTTTTCTAAAAAACAAATCGCGGCAACCGACTTGAAATGTGAAAGTTTCGATGTGTCTTCGAAGATTTATTTGCGAATTTTTATTTGGCTGCCTTTCGGTTGGAAATGTTTAATGAAATCTGAAATATAAATATCCGTAAGAAAAGCAAATGTCCTAAACACAAATGACAAAATTAAAACCTCAACCTGGAAATGGAAATAAGGACGGGAAAGGTCGCTAGACCAAAAGTTGGCTGCCATCTTGCCACAGATGTCAAGATTCCATTACAATGCATAAGTTGCTATTGGAAAGGTATTTAGGGCGGCAAACCCTCGATTGTAGAATAATAAGTTCAGAAGTTAATATACCAACCTACTTTCTAGCTTTGCAACCTTCGTACTGAATATTACATACTCTGTGAAGATGTAGATATAAGTTGGATTTTTTTCAAGTATTTTTTTAGGTTCACGACAGCTATTAAATTTATGTATGGTCCCCAAGGATATTATATCGACAAGGATTTTGCGTCAGCGCTCAAAATCGTGTAAAATAATTTAGATTTTCAAAATAATAAGAAACGGCAATATTAAAATTTCAATCTAAATTAGGCTTTAGCGCGGTGACATACAGTTTAAATCAAAAATATGTATGTTCATCGTTGTTGGTATATGAGTATCGGTCAGCTCAGGACACTTTTTCGTAGATAGATAGATAAACTCTTTGTTGTTTACACCACTATATTAAAACACTAATTAACAAGAGAGAGCCTACACGCTAGCGAAAACAACAGGCGGCCTTATCGCTAAAAGCCTTATCGCTTATTCGTAAATTTTGTTTTAGACTTCGTGTCCATGTGATAATAACTTCATTGCTGGTACCCATGGAAACTATATTAGATAGATAGATAAACTCTTTATTGTTTACACCACTAAACTAAAACACTAATTAACAAGAGAGAGCTTAAACGCTAGCGAAAACAACAGGCGGCCTTATCGCTAAAAGAGATCTCTTCCAGGCAACCTTGATCACTTAGATCACTTCTATTGGTTAGATTACGCTGAGATTTATTATTTACTCCTGTATCTTCGATGTACCATATTGAGGTCATGTCAAAATTACCATTACTTTAGGTACTGAGGCATGATGCTATTCGGACAAATCTCAATCACAAAAGAAAAACAACAGGACTTATTCAGTGAAAGAGGTTCAACATAATTATCGTAAAAAAATTATCTCAAACTGATTCAGTATTTTTTATACCTCTTTGGAAAAGAAATTGTATATAAAATCTCTTTGTTGGCTAAGATAATGTATATAAAAGCTCATAGCTAATTTCATATCTTAAAATAATGTCGGCATCAGGTTCACATGTGCAAACGAGGCGTAAGATTACCTACAGCGTCTCAACTGTTGCTTTATCTATATCCATATACACACATACGTGTGGTACATAATATAGTAAGTAGTATTTTTTTGTCTGCGACCTGCGTTATCTTCCCAGAGCGCGTCTAAGTACGACTGTAATTCGACCATCATCCGCCTCGCTCGTGCGTATCAACATTTTTGAAGATATACTAAAATGACTGAATGAATTTATAAAATAAATAATTCCACAGAACACTAGAAACCAACCTCACCCGTTTTTTTTCATAAGTTTATACAATCATTTTATATACGAAAATGCTTGAATCCGCGAGCGAGACGGACGATGCTACAGACTCTTAAAAATCTTATTGTTTCATCCAATGTGAAGTTTGGAAAAGAAACTCAGCAAAAAAAAGAAAGACAGAGTCAAATACTTCGGTCTGCTTTCACCAATTTTCGTTAAAGTCACGAAATCACAAGATGGTGTGCTAAACGTTAACTCATAAAATAGCTACGTGTTTTTGTAAACTTTTGAGAACTTTATAATAAAAATACTGGTTATTTAGTGTTTTCAATGGATTTGCTAAATTTATAATCTAAATATTTTCTTAAATTTGTAATTCTTGAGCAAGTTATTAGCGTAAGTTTATGTAAATAAAGTGGATTTTTGGAGGTTTGTTTGTATTTGCGTCTACTCTTAAGTTCAAAATCATTCGGCAGCTGTAATTTTCATAAGCCAGACCTAACCCACGCTCCTGTCGTTTAATTCGTAGAATTCAAGAAACTCATTTTCTTTTTAAAGGTCACCATTGATATTTTGTAGGAAAGCCTTTGATATTTTTACCTGACAGCGTAATAAGGGTAATAATATTTTCGGGTGTATATATGTTGTTATATTTACATATTACCTTTTACAACCAAAACGGCTTGATTGATTTTGATGTGTAAGGTGTCGTTAGATTTTTCTTTACCTCTAGCATATATTTTGGAATAATTAAGAATTAATAGATAAGAATATAACCTTGCAAAAATTAATTGTACTGTCAAGAAGCTCTTAAAACAAATAAAAAAAATTAAAAGAGATTTAAAAAAATATTTTTAATTTAAGGACCACACAAATTTGGACAAATATAAATAGTATACATACGCTACTCACGCAGTTTTTTGTTATGTATATTTTTTGTGAAATTGCATTTTTTCATGATTAAAAGTCTTATAGGTACGTACTATGGAAATTAACGTGGTTTTCACATTTTTAAATAAAAACTACAAACTACTACTACTAAACTATAGTCGGATATTTCGGCTCAAAGCAGACGTGAGTGACCCGTAGTTTTTATATAAAAATAGGTACGTACTTTTAAAAATACACGTATTATAAAATATAATCACAATATCGGATCGGGAACCCAGACTCTGAGTTGAAATTCTAACATGGTAACCACTGTGTTATTATATCGCAAAAAATAAATTAACTAAACAACAGAATAGTTTCAAATGTTTTTCCAGTTATACAAACCAAAAAACCAAAAATTCTTGGTATTAGACCTAGGCTACAATCTTGGAATTTTCAAGGCTAGAGTGAATAGATATCTTCTAGATCAACGAGCTCCATCCTTGGCCACACCGTCGCTTAACATCAGGCGAGTTGGTGGCCAATCGTAGATCTATAGTGTATAAAAAAAAAAAAACCTGAGATTAGCTAAACTCGGTAAGACCTGTTATAGTCTAAGATCCCGCTATAGGACGACCTTCACCGAGCTGGTTAATGGATGAAAAGTATTTTATATTCAATTAAGTATGTCAATAAATATATTGCACATGGGTTGTCTAAAAAAAATCAGTCCAGAATATGATTAATTAATAAAAAAAAAAAAAACATTTCACTGGTTTGGTTAATAGACAAATTCAATATATTTATGTGTAAATAATCTTCATTTTAATTTAACCAGACTGGTACAAATTACTAATATCGATTTACCTAATTATACCTGCCTACCCAAGAGTTGTGACGGGGAAAAATAGTCAACCTAACGTTTGTATAATCTATGGGCTTCATACTTTCGATTGATATGGAATTTGTCTATTAACTTTTGTTAAACCAGTGAAAAGTTATAAAAAAAATTAATTAATCATTCTGGACTGAAATTTTTTAGACAACCCATTTGGAATATATTTATTGACATATTTAATTGAATATAAAATACTTTTCATCCATTAACCAGCTCGGTGAAGGTCGTCCTATAGCGGGATCTTAGACCATTAAAGTCGAGTAAGATCGGCTAAAATCGGCTGAACTCGGCTAAGATCGACTAAGCAAACCATTTGTCGTGTAAATTAAAAAATGTGAACTCGTTTTAAAAGATTACGTATATTTCGTTTTAATTCCGGCCCGGTCGTGTTATAAAAAGCATTTAGGCCGGGCTTAAGGAGCGAGCATTTGTTAGGGTTACCAGGATTCAGGTAATCTGGCAATTTTAGCAGGTTTTTTATCACGGGCAGAGATAGTGAGAGCTGACGTTAGAGGAATAGAAATGCAATGGGATTATTTATATGTGTATTGATTGTGTTTTTACCCGACTGCGTAGAAGGTGGGTTATGTTTTTCGAGTGTATGTATGTTTGTATGTGGGTATGTATATATGTATGTATGTTTCTATATGGCAGCCTACAGCATAAACGAGTGTCCTAGGCTAAATTTTCTTGTAATATTAATAATATATTTCTCGCAAAAAAGCGTTTTTTCGTAACCTCCAACGAACTTTTTCGTAATATACAAGTTATTTTATTAGAATTATTCTAAAGAATGCGCATTTATAATCTTGTACAGCGATTTTACGCATACTTGCTCACAAAAAAAACGTACACTCAACAGCGTGTCAAGCGTAACGAAATCGTAAGTTAGACTGCAAAAACTGCTTTTCTGCAGTCGGGTATTTTTTTAATTTTTTTTATATGTCATGTACTGTTACTTGTTATGTTCATGCACATTGATCCAGGGACCAGGGACAATGAGAGGGAAATATATAATTTCGCCTTTTAGCTAATAGTTTGTACGAAACCTTTGGTGGGCGAGTCTGACTCGCACTTGTTCGGTTTTTTCATCATTATGCGATTGAAACCGCGGGGTAGAACTAGTAAATTATACAAATGAATACTCTCAGAATGTTTAATAAATAAACAAATAAATATTGGAGGAAATTTTCACACTACATCGTATATACCCTAAGCAAAAGCTTGTACCATGGGAACCACATGACTGATAGAATACATTTGTATTTTTTTTTTGTAATATATACATATACAATCGGTCTTTTTGGAAATCCATGGGGGAGGCCTATGTCCAGCAGTGGACTTCTTATGGCTGAGACCTACAGCTCAGAAGGCAGACAAATTACCACTGAGCCATGAGACCTGTCAAAGAACTATTTATAACAGTTATTCCAGTTTTACTTTATAAGTAAGTACTAAGTAAGTTTTATAAGTAACTTAGCTAATGTTTCAATAGCGAAACCTGTTTACTGTTTATATTATATAATTATAACTTTATTAGTTTACAGCAAATAATAGCTCAGGTTTCCAAGTCAGAAGTGTGGGTAAACAGTAAATATGTCCACTCAGGCAACTTTGTCCATACGTTGAGAACAAACTTGACAATATTTCACAACTTTCCGCCCGGGTTATTGACTGCTGAGCGGAGCTACTTTGTTTTGCTTGGAAAGAAAAGTTGCTGGGAACTTTATGTACTTACTTTTGTTAATAAGTATATTATTTAAAAGAAAAACAAAATATCCGACTGCAGAAGAGCGATTTTTAAATCTAACTTATGATTTCGTTAGATTTTTTTATTTATTTTTTAAGTGTTGTATTATTGTTATTACAAAAAATACAGATCGAATTGATAGCCTCCTATTTAATGGAAGTCTGTTAAAAATGTAGCTGATACTCCGGGAGTGAAGACGAATCTAACGACATCTCGCACATCAAAATCGGTCAAGCCATTTAGGCTGTAGAAGGTAATATAGAAAGAGACATACTTACACACATATATGTACATACAAAGATACATACACTCGTAAAACATAAATCTCCATCTTGCACAATCAGACAAAAAAAATATTTTCTCGTTATATTATTTTTTCAATTCGTAAAAACCAAATGCTGCCAGATTTTTTTGATAATAATTGATCTTTGTGCCTGTCAACTGTGATGTTATGGTTTAGGATGTAGCACACCCAGTTTTGGATTAGTTTAGTTTTTTCGCCTTTAAAGATAATTATGTAGGCCACATTTTTGTCAATGGAATTAACGTAAAGAATATTAATCAATATTTAAAGTAAAGAGACTACAAAGATGTTGAAACCCAACCGGAATTTCATTCATATTTTTTTGTCACATCATTCTCTAATCTCATTCTCGACAGGTAGAGAGTCATCATCATCTCAGCCATAAAAAGTCCACTGCTGGACATAGGCCTCCCCTATGGATTTCCAAAAAGACCGATTGGGCCTTATAAGGAAGCTCAAGGTCACGCAACGAGCTATGGAGAGGGCTATGCTCGGAGTCACTCTACGAGATCGAATAAGGAATAAAGAGTTACGTAGACGTACGAAAGTCACCGATACAGGTAGAGAGTAAATAACTTTAATTGTGGCATAGATATATGAATATTAGATTACGTATACCTACAAAGATAATAAAAGTATACTTACGCACGGCAGTCATTCATGTACTACATTTAGTCTAGTAAAAATAAGATTTGTGACAACATAATAGACAACTAAGTATATTGTTATTTAAATGAATGTACTGGTGTTTTGAAATACATTTGACACAATTTCATAATGATATTATAAAAGCTAATTTTGTTACCTTTACACGCTCAAACGGCTGAAGCGATCGTTATGAAAATTAGTACAGAGATAGCTTTGGACCTGGAGCTACTTATCATCATCATAATCATCACTGTTTTTCATAACTACGCGAGTGAAACCGCGGAACGCAGCTAGTCTATTAATCGGGGATTATTGTTGATCTATAATTTTTAGTTATTTTCCTATCATAATTACAAAGAATCCCCCCAGTTGCAAATACTGTGATCTGCTCCATACAATCGGATTTATTTTTAATAGACTAATTTTGATTCATAAAATCTTGTTTGCACTTATTTTTTGCACAATAATATTTAAATGTATTCAAATACTAGTTGCGGTTTCACCCGCGCAATGATGAAAAACGTTGTTGATGATATCAAAAGAAGTACTTGTATGTGCGACTCCAGCTTTACAGCTGTCTATACTAAATTTCATAATGATTGGTTCAGCTATTCGATCGAAAATGTATCAAACAAACAGAAAGACTAAGGTACTTCCGGTTTCATAATATTAGTACATACATATACCAGCCTATACCACAACAGCCTAAAATAACACAAAACTAAGATACGTAACGTCCCACTTGGATAAAACAAGCAAAATCTAAACACTGGCTGAATAAACTAAAAATATAAAAAAAATAATGGCAAACCTTGAACAAAAGACTGGCCGGTAACAAAAAGAAACCCCCAACAAAGGTCAGCAACAAGCATCCGACCTCTTTCTCAAAGCGGCGTTCGAACCTTCCTAATTTGAGCGGGAGATCGCGATAAGACGTGAAAGTCCGGGAAATAGCGGGAAAGTGAGAAATCCCGGATCTCGGACGATTACAGGCAGGTGCGCCTTGTACGTAGATTAATGACCTTCCCGCCGAGAAAAAAAAACGAAATGGACATTTTTTTTGTGAAACTTGGGGTTAAGGAGTTTTATTTGAATGTGAATGGGACAAACAGATTGCGAACTCCTTTCTAAGATGCTGTCTTAAGCTTTCTACGCCGCGTAAGAGGGGTTTTTATAGGCTCAAACGCTTTATGGCGTTAAATTGTCTCACAACTTTTTCTTGACTGTCCAAAAAAGAGAGTAGCATATGTTTTACGGTGTATATATGTTTTTGTAATACCTGCTGCTTGAAATGATTGACTTTCAATAGATTTGTCTGTCTTCCCAAGTATTATAGGCCACATTTTTAAATAAATATTTCTCCCTAAGACCTCGCTAAGAAAAGAAATGTATTAGTATTTTAGCGAAGTCCTTTATTAAGTAAGTTCATATAGGCTGAGAGGCCAACCCTAGTGTCAGTGTAATTAAGCCGCCGAAAGGCCTCTGACCTGGCTCGACGACTGACAAATAACCGGGACCTACAATTTAACGTGTCTCCGACCCACGGTAGCACTCAGAAAAAATTGCCATTCACGGTCACCCAAAAAATTACTCAATCAGAAGTTGAGATGAGGAAATTTTGGATTTTTCACCAAAAAAACAATTATTGTAAACAATTCTTAACGCATTAAAAACAAAAAAACAATTCTTGAATAAAAACTTCGTTGTATGAATTAAAACGCGCGCTAAAATGTACGTTTCCTCATGGCAAATTCAGTACAAGTCTCGTTTTTGGCCGATGCCATCGCATTTTAGTTTTAGTGGGTCCGATCGTAAACCGCGTCTGGGGCAGGCATGGCACGTACATCGCTACTGAGTTATCCGTACAACCAACCGACGGAGCCACTTACGAATTTCTCCAACAAAACTGACAATTGTCCTGTATATTTCTTCGTTCTATCTTTTGGCCGAGTAAAGTTAACTTTGTAGGCGTTTGTCTTTAGGTAGGTATATGATATTCATAAAGTAGAAAGAGCGTTTCTGGGTTCAGTGTTGGTCTATGAAAATCGCGGTTTGTACCTTAGGGTTATCCTTGTAGGTAAATATTTAATTCCAGGTTTACGCTTGACCGTTAACTTACCCGATGTTAAGCGAAGATGTGGTCTACGATATAGTGCATTTATCTAGAAGATTCCGATCCACTCGCTAATTTAAGACACTTAGATGAACAATCCGGCCGCTGGAAGAATACATTCGGATTTGTATTCTTTACGATTTACATTCAGCTTTAAGAAGTCACACACACACATTTGACAATTTAACATTATTAATCTTTTTTTTTTACACATTTAAACTTAATTTATGTTACTCACACCACACCATCACACCGTCGCTTATAATTAGGCGAGTTGGTGGTCAATTGTAGATCTATTTCATCATCATCCTCTCAGCCTTAAGAAGTCCACTGCTGGACATAAGGCCTATGTGACCTATATGGCCCCCATGGACTAACTCTGAAAAAAACCTCTTTTCTTGAGTCGATAAAATCAGTAAATAGCGTTACTTATTGACAAAAAAATTACAGATATCAAACGCATTCTCACAGATTGGATTTTATAGACTAAAGGTGAATATAATTGAAGGGTTGTAATTCTAAAGAGTCTAAGTGTATTATTTAAAAAAAAAAATATATATAAAAAAATTGGCACTTAGACCCTTTAGAATTACAACCCTTCAATTATAGTCTAAAAAACTGAAGCAATCGACTTCTCATGAATGCCATTGTCAGAACTGGACCAAATTGAAATGGGACCACACGGGAAGCACCAGCTTTCAAATAACAAAAGAATCATCAAAATCGGTTCACCCAGTTGAAAGTTCTGAGGTAACAAACAAAAAAAAACAGTCGACTTGAGAACCTCTTCCTTTTTTGTAGTCGGTTGAAACTATTGCACGTTTCAATATTCTTCAACATCAATGGGCTGAGAGGAGCTTTGTTTTGAAATTTGTTCAGAGACGAATTTAGATTGTCTAATTCGTTGTCTATAAATTAATATTTCTATTATAGCCACTGACTTTGATTTTTCAGACTGGACAGGTAATTTTCGCGTACAACTGACAGGCTAGTGGCAGGCGAAATTGGAACACCCGTGTGAGTTTTCCGAGAATTTGTTCCCTCACGGCTTCGCGAACGCGGGCTAGGTAATTTTAGTGCAATGGAATCCACTTCTATAGTATGTACTTCCTGTTAAATTATGCTATATACTTCCTGTTCCGGGTGCGGCTTTAAAAAAAAAAGATAGATTTAAATAGCGAGTGAATTGAAATAGGTATTTTTTTTGGGCAATCAGGGTTCCATTGGGAACTACAACGTCATTTAACGTCATTTGAGTTGACAGTTAAGCATGAGGCTAACTTGAGTGAAAAATATGCCATGAATTTGAATATACACACATACATAAAATCATTCATATTTTCCCTTACCGGGATAGGCAGAGCATTAAAGATGAGGTCGTTTGACGCCACATTTCAGCGTAGATAGAGGGTTTGATGGAAGGGAGAGGGTTTTAAAGGATTATAAGCGAAAAGAAGGTAAGTATTGGTTTGCAGTGACAGGGTGTCAACCTATCGCCTATATAAACGCCAATTTCCCTCTCAAGTTCATCAACGGACTTTTACAGTATTCACGGGAAAAGATGCAGCTGGTAGATTGAAAATTAATATAATCTGACAAAAGCCAGTCCAGTAGTACAGATCAGTGATAGTCCTTTGATATTGCAACACCATCGTACAAATACCTGTAATAGATAAATGTAGGGCCCCAAATTTATTCTAATGTTGCTATCGTAAAGCCCGCTCACGAAACGAAAATGCTTATTTGTTTATTTCGGGCACTGTTACGGCAGACGGGGAAACACCCTCATTGGTTCGATCTATTTGCATCAACAAGCAAGATTTTCGTTCTTCTGACCGGATGTACGAGTATGTTGGTACTCGCGTACAAGTTCAGCACTTTCGGCCTTCTACGCAACTAAATTACCAGGTCAGTAACCAGTAACCAGTTGTCAAAGAATTGAAACTAGACCTTTTGCCCCCCTGGACCTTTTGGTACTTGTCATTTTGGCCCTCTGGACCTTTTGGCTCACTGGATCTTTTGGCCCACTTCAACTGTATTTTTATTGTATGTATTTTTCAACCAATACAGACGAAATTTGGTATGCAGGTAGATTTTTTATCGTCGGGAATTTTTATAATTGTGGTATCCGAAAAAAGTTTTTTCTCTAGATTTTATTTTACCTCTATGTCATTATGATTAATATGTATACCCATACCAAATTACAGCTTTCTAGTACCAAGAGTCTAAGCTAAGCCACGGATGGACAGTCAGACATACGAATAAATGGACAATTCGAAACTATAAGGGTTCTTTGTTGTCTACGGAACCCTAAAAAACCACGTCAGACCTTCAAACGAAGACGATTAAAATAATCCGCAAACGAAACTGTTGTTCCACTCTCTTCGTAAGCATGTACAAACCAGAGTAACAAAGTAACTGTTGGTACAAAGTGACCGACTATAAAATGGTGCATGTAGCCACTTTTGTTGGCGTACTGGTCTACACTTATTGTTGTTTTGCTGAAACTTTCATAAATTGATATTTATGTGATTCTGTTTATGATTTTTTGTATAACGGAAAAGTTTGTTTTATGAACTAGCCGTATCGTGCGGCTGTACCCGGGATTGAGATCTTATTAAAATAATGTATAACTATGTACTAATCGTGGAATAGGTACGTTACCTGGGCGGGTCTTCGCTGATAGATATAGTTTGGGTGTCTTTAAATCGCGAGTAAATTGGTTTCTTCTGGGTAACCGCGTTCCATCGTAGACCGCAACGTTGCTTAGTATCAGGCGAGTTGGCGGTCAAGCGTAAACCTATTAATAAAAAGTACTTTAAAAGCGGATGAAGCTGTACGTTGTGAGTCAATCTCTCACTTAGCTTTTTATAATTATAAATTATGTCAATATTTCTTAGATAAGCACTTACATAATATATTAGATAAATTGATAAACTGTTTATTGTACACACCATGAAAGTAGTAATTACAGAGGAATTATAATAAACTGATGTAACAGCAGGCGGTCTTATCGCTTAAACGATCTCTTCCAGGCAACCATAATATTGTTTCTTTTAGGGTTATTCACTTCTGCACTATTTTGGTTCTCCTAGCTGTCCAGTGGCTGTTTGAAATGCTGTAAGAAATTGCTTTTAGTTATAAAGCCAGTTTTGTTGTAGTTTATACTTACTTAACACTTTTCCTATAGAGAAAGTGGACATTCTTCCAATGTTAGAGCACCTATAATTTGTTTGAAAGTATGCTGATGTCAGTTGTTTAGTATTTTAAACTATATACACAAAATTGTTTAAGATTGTTTCACAAAAAAATGATAACCACAAGAAACAAACGAAATATCTCCTAGCACATCGAGTACTCCCGGATGCAATATCAGCAGTAAGGCATGGCGTGTACCGCCACCGCCATCTTGACGTGACCCGACGCTATCAAGATGGCCGCCGCCCCGCTGTTTTGTGTATTCAGCGAACGGTGCGAAAATTTTCTTTTTCGTGTGCTTGGAAATAGCCCTGACAAGCCAAACTACCGAAGTAGCTATCCGCTTTTCTCTCCTTTTCTGGATTTGATAAATCACGCGCTATATATGTTAATGTCAATGTCTCCAATAATCACAGATGTCTGTCCAATCATTTCGTCTAGTATCTTTTCCAGTGAGGTAATGAAATTTCATATACCCACTATCGAAAGAGGGCGATCTGTAGACTGCCAAGATCGATTATTTATTGGTTGGTAAATCAAAACCAACTTGTCAGTCAGGAACGGTGTAGATAAAGAATCGACTTGGGTTGGGACATGTTGGTACTTAGGTCGCATCATCGTCTTTCTTACGACTTATGCGCTCTTGTTTTCTCTGTACAATTTCTACTCGGTGGCAATATATCACGTCGAGTTTTACCGTCTGTGATAGGTGACAGTTTTGATATTTGAAATAAAATATCTTGTGAGAAATAAAGACGTCGCGTCGTTTAGCTTGATGCACTTCAGATAAGCTACCTGAGAGAACAGCTTACGGGGAAATTGTTTACTCTTTTATGTATTATCTTTTTGGCAGGAGTGGTTTAAAATATTATAAATATAGCGCTTGTCGTGCTATTGCATGACTTAATGCAATTTTTCTATATTTGTATTTTTTCATGCACGTGTAGGTGTGTGGTGCAATGTGGCTACCGGAAAGGAGGTACCTATTGCCTGCTCCAGTGTCTGCGGCGTATGCTCCAGCTCAGGCGCAGATGATGATGATATTTTAGATTTAGAACATAATTAGGAATTTATTTTTTTGGAAAATACTTACCATACTTAAAGAAATGTTTATATTCAATGATTTTTTTGGGTTTCGCGATTAAAACTCGTTGAAATTAAACATTTTTTAACAGATAACGGAATAAATATACACACGATAAATCCATTGAAAGTTGTTCAATAAATGTTTATAATTATTGACATTTCCCCCCCTCCATCTCTTTAAATAACGATACTCTATAAATATATATAGGTATATGTACCTACTAATAAAAAAAATGCCTTTTCTTAATCTTTTTTAACCCCCGACGCAAAAACGGCGGGGTATTATAAGTTTGACGTGTCTGTAATTGTGTCTGTCTATAGCATTGTAGCTCCCAAACAGATGAACCGATTTTAATTTTGAAAGGTGAATTAGTCGGGAGTATTCTTAGCTATATTTCATCAAAATCGGTTCAGCCGTTTTTTTGTCGGGGGTTTTTGAGTTTTCTAAACTTATACTTGTTACAGACAATTTTATGTAAATTAATTATGTATAGAACATGTTTTGATACAGGCCGTCGTTTTCGTGTTATTTACGAAAAAAACTAATTGTATTCTTTAAACAAATTGGCTTCACTTCAGTTCTGTGTGTTTTGTTTGCATTTTTTCACTAGTCTGAGCTTAAAAAGTAGGTATTCCGTAGGTAATGTCAGTTGCCAAAACCACATTTCTGACGACCCGTGACGGGGGATGGCTGTTTGCGCAGAAACAAAACTCTGTTTACTGGACACCACATGTTTATACATTGTTATTATATTTTCAAAGATTTCCACCATACGGATAGTTTTCTGAGGACAACTTTTGAAGATCAATCAAGGAATTTAATGAGCGAGCGAAGCGAGCATCTTTAGGAACGCGTACGTAAACAACAAGTGAAAGAATTATTTTTATTACTTAGTTGTATAAAAAATCATAATTTCTATTCTTTCATACAATTAATAATGTGACGAGAAGTTATATTTGTTTATAGAAAAATAATATAACACTACGAATGGATAACCTCCTCCTTTTTTAAGTCGGTTAAAAATAAAATAGTACTAAAATGTCTTATCAGATTTCGGTATGCTCCAACAGCCTTACTTGAGAGCTAGTTCCATTCTTATTTTCTAACAGTCATGGATCTCGCAGTATTTTAACATCAACTTTTAACTTAATAAAAAAATAACTGTTATAAAAAATAGAAAAACATAAAATACTAGAAAAATATGAACACCAAAGTTAATAAAAAGCTAGTGTCAAACGTCGTCTAAGCCTACAAAGTGTGGCCTAGCTTATCCCACTTCACTCGTAAAGGGTTGCCACCCTATCGGATTGGCTGTACAATATCTGTGCCGGATTGTGAAGTTTGGGGTCAGATGATAAATAAGTCATAACGACCTCCTTGGCTAGGATGCCTGTTTTCCTACATTCTGTGTTCCAACTTCGAATGTGGGAAAGTATATAGATATGATATCTGGCCATGCACGTATCTGGTCATTTGCGTATCTGGTTAAATGCGTGTTTGGCCCCAGTAAATAAACATAGATAATTATACGAAAATTTTAATAGGCTTTCCGTTTAGGTTTGCCTCCTTACGCAGTCGGGTAAAATAATAGGAAATAATCAGGTGCGAGCGAAGCGAGCGCGATTTTTTTTTAAGCTTTTTATTCAATTTTAGGTATTCATATGCTAATTTGTTGTTATTGTTGTCACAGTACTGACAAGGCTCAAAAATACAAAAGACCCAGCCCAGGGGGGGTCATGACCATGACCCCCCCCCCCCCCCCCTGGATCCGCCCTTGGTGCTATGTGCCCTGCACACCAACTTTAAGTTGATAATCTACTGTGTTATGTTAGTGACTTTCATACGTCTACGTATCTCTTAATTTTTAATTCGATCTCGCAGAGTTCGTAGAACTACTAGTTATTTTTAAGGTATATTTCAACTCTTTCTTTCTTGCGTTCTTGATGCGTACTGCACAGGAATGAAATTCTTTGTCGCCATCTCAGTTTCCTGAGAACTACAGTCTCAGAATTTTCAATGCTAGAGTGAATAGATATTTTCTAGATCGACGAGTTCCATCCTCGGCCACACCGTCGCTTAACATCAGGCGAGTTGGTGGACAATCGTAGATATGTCTTGCGTAAAAAAAAAAACTTATTTCAAGCATTTTAATCAGTCCTTCAAACGCGTTAGCATTTATAATATTAGTATGACCATTCTAGGCTAGCATAACTCTTAAAGTTATTAGTAATGCAATTAGTCATTTATCTTCGCCTATATAGCCTTCGCCTATATAGCCTTCGCCTATATAGCCTTCATAGTCTCGCTCGCAATTACATGCAAGTACAAAAGGCCGGCGTCCCACCACGCGGGAAAACATGTCGTTATAGTATCCATAGTCGTGCGTAAATTACGCGTTTACGTGATACAAACGTAACGTATGGTATATTAACACCATAAATGTCATCTGCGTAATATTTTGGCAATTAATGAGTTTGCGTTCTGATATTTTGGATGCTGTGGCGTGTAGAGGTGGGAGTGTCTTGTTAAGATTGGTAATTTATTGTAAATAATTTTGTAATTATGTGTACAGTGTTAAATTATAATACTGTTTGGAAAATTGTGTCACTTTCTATTTAGAATACAATATTTTAACGTTTACAATGTGTCGCACAGACGAATTTGAGTTGGAATGAGAACTTAAATTAACTTTTAGGTTAATAATTATAGTTTAAAAAAACTGACTTCAAAATACGCAAATTTGTTTAATTTTGATTGAAATTTTGAAATTTTTGAAAATGAAATTTTTTCAGTTATTTTGTTATTCAAACCAAAGTACTGAACCGATTCTGATAAAATTAATCTTTGAGGTATTACTTAAAATCCTAAAAAGAAACACCAAAAACAATTAATTATTGGTGGAGTAATCGCTGAACAAACATACAAAAATAGATACAGTCGAATTGAGAACCTCCTTCTTTTTTGAAGTCGGTTAAAACATACAAATATACAAAAAAAAAATGAATAAAAACATCTATATAATTTAATATATGTATGTGTGTGTGTTACGAGTATATAGAGTGTCCGACGTGGCCATTACTTATTTTTGCTTATACATTACCGTACGTCCATTTACCTAATCCAGTCCACAAAAAACAAACAGCCTTTCCCTGACAGAGCTCTAACAAATGATGGTACCCTGGTACCTGACGTCGGGACAAAAACATCGCCACAAGATGTATTGTGCTCTTATCGACAATGCCTAGGTATTAGGCGTTTAGGACAATCCATTTTGGGCTTATCTAAATGATGGAGAAGGTTCCAGAATAAATGAGAATTCTCAACAGTTTGATTAAATTAAACGTTTTGGATTGTCACGCTCGTGTTTAGTTTGCTGAATGTTGTTTTTATATCATGAATAGACGCTGAAATATGTGGTTGGGAATTAGTGAGGTTTTAAGATAAAACGTTTAAAGCACACTCGTACTTACATACAAAAGGATGAAACTGTTTTCTGTTCTTAAATTTTATCCGATTTCAATGATTTTATTTGTGCATAAGTCATTTTTTTTTTTTGCAACTTCAACGTTAGAAAACTAGAAAACTAAAACTAAAAATGATAAAAAAGAATAAATATACGCACGTCTAGCTATTTATGGTTCAATTCCATAGACGAAGAATTTTTTGCTACGCTCAATAGATGAATGGTATAGTCTATCACACCGTGTCCACTGTTTATATGGAAATATTGCTGACAGAGGTTTTAAAAATATGTGCATATTTTTGTAAGTGCGTTTTAGTCCTTCACTAGGTAGGTGACATAAACTAATGCATTACATTATCACGTATTTTAGCAATTATTTTTTCTTCACGTGACGCCCACTTGACACATACAACCGAAGATTAGGAATGAAGCGGATACGTTTTATACATCTGAATAGTGACAAGCAAAGTTTATGGCTCTTTCCATTGTGATTCAACTTCCTTGTTCAATTAAAAACTATGAAATCGGCTAATATTATCGGCAGTCTTTAACTATGCCGATTAGTTTGCCCGAATTTTATGAAAAAAATGTGCTATATTGTACAATTTGTGTAATACCGTTGTTTGTGTTGTGCAATGACCGGTATAGTATAGGTCATGTGTATAGTTTTTCATGTAGGTTTTTGTACACAACACTATCTAGCCCAAACTAAGCAAAGCTTGTACTATGGAACTAGATAGCTGATAGAATACATATTTACTTTTTTATATATATACATATTATGATACATAGGAACACCCAGACACAGAACAAACATGGATGCTCATCATACAAATGTTTGCCACCTGAGTGGGGATCGAACCCACGACCTACAGCTCGGCAAGCAGACATACTGCCAACTGAGCCACAAGGCATTTACATACTTATAATTATGTAATACATACATTACATAATTACGTATGCGTAACATGGCAGTTCTTAAATTTCATGATGAATTAATGATTCTGTTAGTAACTTTGAATAGCATAAAATAAAATCCGTATAAAATCTGCATTTATTGCAGTTATAAAATAGCACATGTAAATTCCCGGAGCGTCAGTTCAAATCCTAAAATTTCGTGGTTCTTCGACCAACTTTCAAGTCCAGTCCGATTCCGTACTGAAGCACCAAAGGTAACCACACGTCGTCCCAGGAATCCGGGAGTGTAAAAGTCCCGGAAGTTTCTGGAATCCCGGTTATTTCGGCACCGGGGAAGGAACGACAGACTCGGCATACCGGCGTTTTATTGCTTTCATATATATCGTTTGTGACAAAGGAAAGTGACGACCCTGTTTTTTTTATTTGATTTTATGTCCTCTGAATATAGAAAGTTTATGTCTTAACGTTTTTCAATAGCGACGGTCGTAAAAAGGATAAAAAAAAGGTTTTTGTTTTCAAGATTTTTTGGAAAATGTGTAAAGATGCTATTGTGTTAAATTCTTTTGTGGCAAAAATTGAGTTGAGTTTTTGCCCGTGTAGGATAGAATAAACTAAGTCTGTTTAGAATATCATGAAAATTAATAGTTGTCAAACACATTTAGGTATAAAAATCATGATTATTAGTATATATCACCATTAAATATAAAACCGGACAAGGGTGAGTCAGACTTACCTACCGTATAAACTAGATAAAAGAATTACCGAGTGAGGAGGAGTAATCTCTAAAAAAAAAATACAATCAAATTGAGAACATCCTTCTTTTTGGAATTCGGTTAAAAACATGGAATGACACTTGGACGAAATTTTTTCAGATATTTTGTTATAAAAATTAAAGTACGAAACCAATTTTGATAAAACTTATATTGGACCACTTCTGAGATATTATCTACCAAACAAAATAAGAATAATTAAAATCAAGTCGTAATTGACGGAATAATCGGGTAACAAACTTATAAATAAATACAGTCGAATTGAAAACCTCCTTTTTATAGAAGACGGTTAAAATAAGCAATAGGCGTGACATACAAAATTGGTTAAATTAAATTATTACTACTAAAAACCTGAAATAAAACCCACATATCCCAATGCAACCCGTCAGGATGTTATATTGAATCTAGTTCAATATTGTCCAAATTATTGGACAATATATCGTGTTTTTGTTAATTATTTCTGGTAATTTAATCGCACCGGATCTAAAATGGGTAATTAATCCGCTACGGTAATGAGTTTCATTATTTAAAACTAGTATCGTACGTGGAATTAAATTTATAATAATTCACTATGAAAGTGCTCATTTCATGGGGATGAATGTGATCAAGAAATATTACTTAATCACCATCATCAGCTCAGCCACAAGAAGTCCACTGCTGGATATAGGCCTGCCCCCATGGATTTCCAAAAAGACCGATTGGAAGCGGCTGGCATCCCGCGTCTTCCTGCCACTTGTATGAGGTCATCTGTTCATCTCGTGGCTGGTCTTCCTACGCTGCGCTGCTCCACTCGAGAACCTTTCGGCCCCGTCGGCCATCAGTTCTACGTGCTATGTGCCCTGCCCACTGCCTCTTCAACTTGCTAATCCGCTGTGCTATATCGGTGACTTTTGTACGTCTACGTATTTCTTCATTTCTGATAATTGGTATATACCTGACTGAATTATGTGGTAACAAAAATAAAAATAATACAAACAAATTGAGAATCTCCTCTTTTTTAAAGTCGATTGATAACAAGCGCTAGATCATTTAAAATACGTTTATTTTAGTAAATATTTCGTTACTCGAATTATACGAATGTATGTAAATATAAACAGAACAATATTTACACATATACACATAATATATTCGCAATATTTTATAAGGTAAGCTGAGGTCAAATACTTGATCTTTGAAACAAACTTTAGCACGAGTCCTTTACCCCGAGCGAAACCTGTTGACTAAAAAGGTACAGAAAGTTCTAGGTATATCCACCTGGACAGTAATGTGTCGTCTAGGGAGTAGAGTGTGGGGTCTGTTTTATAACTCAAAGCAGTGGCAGGACAAGGACATGTCAAGTTAGGAACTACACGCCTGACTGGTTGATTTCCCGAGATACTGAGAATCTGTTTCAGGAAATTAAATTTGTTTTAGGAACTACGATAATAATAACAGGTACAAGTTTAGAACACTCAAAAACCCCCGGCAAGAAAACAGCTGAACCGATTTTCATGAAATATAGCTAAGAACACTCCCGGCTAATTCACCTTTCAAACAAAAAAAAAAGTCTAAATCGGTTCATTCGTTCGGGAGCTACGATGCCACAGACATACACACACACGTCAAACTTATAACACCGCGTCGTTTTTGCGTCGGGGGTTAAAAATTAAACAAATTTTAACGAGTTTATTACATATTAAAACAAAACAACTGTCATCTAGTCTCAACTGTGATCATGGACGCTGCAATGTTCGAAAAGCCAGGTCATACAATTATGTAAGATACGAGTATACGCGATAAATCTGTTAAAATTTGTTTAATTTCATTTAGTACCTAACAATCGCGAAAATTTTATGAAAAATTATACGACAAAAATTAATGTTTTTGTCAATTTATCTAATCTATATCGCGGTTCTAGTGACGCGACATCATTTTGTACCCATCGCCGTGGAGACCATGGGCAGCTGGGGTGCTGAAGCCAAAGCTTGGTTTTGGAGTTGGGGCAGCGGATAAGGGAGACTTGTGGCGACCCCCGCTCCGGATTTTACCTGATGCAAAGGTTGTCCATCGCCATTCAACGAGGTAATGCGGCGAGTGTCATGGGCACCTTTGCGTCGGGTACATTCAGGGGTGGGCTGTTTGACTGACTATGTAAGCTTTATTATATGTAAACTTTGACGAAATTATAAAAAATAATAATAAAATGTATTTCAACATACATACTAGCGGCAGTGGAAGAAATTGTACATCGCGAAGATGTACTCATATACTCAACAGCGTGTCAAATGTAACAGTTGCAGTATGATAGCACTCTTATTTCGTATCCTAGCTTATTATAAAACCGACAGCATCTATCTGTCATCTGAGTCTCTGATCTGTTTGTTACCTCTTCACGGCTCAACTAATCGTTATGTTTGGCACATAGATTCTTTAGGACCTTGACAGAGAGTATATTTTTTATAGGAAGCAGCTAGTTATTATATAACTTTATTATTCGGCATTAAAGATGTCAAAATTAACCTATACAAAATAAATCAGTAAAGAAGACTTAAGAAAGTCGGCGAATTACCACCCATTTCTCGTTGAAATGCCAAAAATCCGTACTCAGCGATATCGATCCACATTCCTGTTGCGTACTGCACAAGAATGGAATTCTTTGCCGCCATCTCTGTTTCCTGAGACCTACAATCTTGGAATTTTTAAGGCTAGAGTGAATAGATATCTTCTAGATCGACGTGCTCCATCCTCGGCCACACCGTCGCTTAACATCAGGCGAGTTCGTGGTCAATCGTAGATATATCTCTTAAAAAAAAAAACTTATCTTTAACGAATTTTGATATCTTACTAAAATTGTTACAAGTGTTTTTCAGATCACATATTTAATTTTTTGTTGCATACCATAAAGAGAAAAAAAGAAGGCCCGCAGGATTCGTCAATGAATTCTGCCAATTTCTCTTCTGATTTCAATATTTCATCACAGTTAGTTTAGAACTTACTAAAATAAAATATTTAAAGGATCATTATAAATTTGTATTTATGTTAGCGTGCGCGTGGGTAGAAATAACCGTGATGAGCGTTGGAAAATAAATAATTTAATTGATTTATTATTTAAGATGAATATTTAATTATGATTGAAATTATACCTAAATGTTATTTACAAAAAATATGATGAGATTTTAATTCAAGTTTCCAGCAGCCTAGTCGGGAGACCGTCTGACTTGGTCCTGGGTTCGAATCCCGCGGCACGCACCTTTCTATTTTCGAAGTAATGTGCGTATTGTTGATTGCCGCCAACTTGAAACGGTGAAGAAAAACATTGTGAGGAAACCTACATGTCTGAGAGTTCTCAATGTTCTTGAAGACGTGTTAAGTCTACCAACCCGCACTTGGCCAATATGGTAGACCATGGCCTTACTTCTCACAATGAGGATGGCTCGCACCCAGCAGTGGGACAGCTTATACAAACAGGGCTGATTTTGATTTTTTTGAAATGGCAAGGTTTTACAACAGCTCTAGATGAAGAATGAAGACAGACGAGAAGGGGACAGAAACGCAGTTTTATTTCTATGCAAGTGAAGTCAATGGCAACACCTAGTCAACACTTTGAGTGTGTATTGAATTTTGGCGGGAACGTCATAGAAACATGTTGTTGCTCTGTTTTATTTTCCTAAATTTGTGTTATTTTGAATATTAATGAGCTAAAAATGGTGGTGTTTTATTCATTACGTTTTCGATCAAGTGCATGAGTGTGGACAAATGAAATAAAGTAGTGAAACGTGTCATTTTGCGTTGTCGTCAAAACTCCATAGAAGATTCTAGTAAAGTCGCCATCACTTTACTAGGACTATAAAATAATGAAAATGAAAATATAAATAAAAGATCTGGCTTAAAGGTCTTGTAACCAAGCCACAATAAATTAATAAAAAAAAAAAATTGGGTGTGTGTTATAAATAGCTAAATTATTTTCCACAGCATGAATAATATGATGTAAGTGTATGATGAACGGGTCGAAACACGAAATGAATCATACGTCTTTTAAATTTTTAGACTTTATCTCAGTCAACTTTCTCTGACGCAATTCGCACCTAAAAAAATAATTTTATCAAGATAAAAGGTAAGAAAATCTTCTTATCACCCAGAATATTTTCGTTCGGCCGTCATTTGTGTTGTTTAATTGTTATCAACTAACTGATAAAGCTTGATGACCTACTATCAGTTAGTTTTGTACCACGTCTCCATGTAACGATAGCGTTTCAAAGAGTTAAAATATACTTTGATCTCTTCTTGTAATTAGTGCAAAGTTACGCTACATAGACTAAATATAAAAGTTACAGTGCAAAATGTTGTATTAGATAATTTTAAGATAAGATAGGCACCTTGTCGAGGTAGGAGTGAAGTGTGATTTTAATAGGTCGATAAAGTAGGATTGAAGCTGTTACACTTTATAAAAGGTTTGTTGACATAGCTTATTATTTAGCTTAAAAAAAAAGAAAGAAAAAAAAATACGTAAGGAATGTTGATTGTGCTTATTATTAGTAAATAATTTAATTGCTACTTTATTTGATAGTATAAAATAATAAAAACTTCAATTTACTTTTATATCTGTATTCTATATTGCTAAAAATACGCCCTAGTTTATTTTTATTCTTTATTATTAAAACATGACAGCCCCATTGTATATTGTTAATCTATGGATCACTTGAGATGACTCACACAGTCAAATAGCTCTTTAGTTGCGTCAGAGTTAGGATCCGCTAGAACATCCAGCCTTTTCAACTTGTAAGTCACCTCAAGTGAACATACTTATTTCACGCTGAAGCCGGACGCATTCCACTAGTAAGTGGTATATACAACACAATTCTGAAAATTGCTAGTTTATATTAAAACAGCTTATGATTTGTTTTATGTTATACAGACTAGGCATTTAACCCCACAGTTTACTCAGTTTTAAGCAACGTTGTAATACGTTACTGCGTTGCAATACTGTAAACCAAATTGGCTCATAAATGAGGTTGCATAAAGACACCGTTAAGTGTTTGGCGATACATTATTAAAATTAGTTTGTACTCTACAACAACCATCAAGCAGATCCTAGGTAGGTTATTTATATTCACGCGTATGTATGAATGGGTTTAAAACTCCAACCAGGACGGTACTAATGTGGTTAGATTCAACGCGGCCCCCTGGTGTGTCTATTTTCCGCTAAAAGAGCACCATTCCATTTGGCTCCTTCTTTCCGAGATGTATTAGTATCACCACCTTGAGCTTTTGGGCTTTGTTCTGACGTCAACCTTCAACCTTGAATACTACATTGAAGCAGCTGCCAAATAGCTGGCGATTTAGAGGTACGTCTATACTTCATGCCAGTATAGTTAGTCAGAAGGTTGTCTGAACGGGATCGCTTTTAGCGATAAGGCCGCCTGTTGTTTCACTAACACGTTTTATTTATTATTGTTTTAGCTAAGGTGTAAAAAGAAAGAGTTCATCTATTTACCAAGCAAAAGTTTGGTAATGCATCTGTACACACATTTGAGACTGATCGGCCAGGTTGTCATTGTCAAGCATCGAGTCCCTTGTCAGATCCAAAGCTTGAACATCGCCGCAACGTGGCTACCATATTAGTTTTTTCCCGGGTTTATTTCGGTGAGAGCGCATCTGATCTGAATGATCTAATATCCTAATGCTATTTAAAAAATAAATGCTTGGAAATTCCAAAGACCTGAATCATCATCATCTCAGCCATAAGAAGTCCACTGCTGGGCGTAGGCCTCCCTCATGGATTTCAAAAAATACCGATTGGCGCGCGGCTTGCATCCAGCGTCTTCCCACCACTTGTATGAGGTCAGTGAGGTGAATGTTATTGATAACAAGTCTACATAAGTTTAAAAAACTCAAAAACCTCCAAAAAAAAAACAGCTAAATTGATTTTGATGAAACATAACTAAGAAAACTCTCGATGAAATCCTTTAAAAAAAAACTAGATCACAATCGGTCCATCCGTTTGAGAGCTATGATGCCTCAGCCAGGAACACAGATAAGCAGATACACAGATACACACGTTACACTTATAACAGCCCTCTTTTTGGGTCGGGGGTTAAAAAGAACATTTCAGTAATATTCCCAAGTTCCTTACATTGTTTGAATTGTAAACTAACTAAATATACGTACCTAATACACTTTTGAATCCAAGATTTAGTAAATTCATATGTATGCACTCGTTATAATTACTACTTTTATTTATTGTATATTTGATTTGTGTAAGTTTATGTATTAACTTACACAAATCTGTTATGTATGTATGTATTATTATTTAGTAAGTTTAAGTAGTTTATTTTATAAAAAATATTTATTTTCTTTTCTTAAACTTAATTTGTCTATGAGTATCTCATGAATCAACACCACCTTTACATATACTTTCCAACACATCCCAAGGTTATCTGGAAGAGATAGCTTTTAGCGATAAGACCGCCTTTTGTGGCATTTTATTATGTGTTTATTGTCTTATTATTTATGTGGTGTCAATAAAGTATTATTGATTGATTGATTAAATATAGTTACATTGTAAAACATAACCCGGAAGGCTACAAACACACGTAAATAGTAAGTAATACGTAATAATATCTCCATTTAAAACCGTTCAATCGATTGCTACATTCCCACAAGTGAAATTGCAATTTCATTACTGTTCAATAAATAATAAATATAGAGCGTCCTTGATATGTGACGTCGCTTGGGGTTGCTATTAGAATGAGTTGTGTTCAGTGTTGCCACATTGACCATAGATAATTAATTAGTAAATCGATTTGCTTTCGATTCGATTTGCTTATGTTATATTTCTATTTGTGTATGTAGTAATAGTAAAATATGTCATTGATTGTAAGTTTGTTTTTTTATTCATCAACAAGGTCATTGGGTAGCTGCATAATTAGGTAAATAAATAATAATAAAAATATGGTATTTTGATTAGCATTTAACTTAACTGAAATATATTTACATTTAATATTATACCTGTAACCGAAATATTTTATATTAACAAGTGTAAGTTTAGAAAATTCCAAAATCCCCGACAAAAATAGCTAAACCAATTTAGATGAAACATTGCTAAGAACATTCATATATATAATTATGTAAAAAATCTCGTTCATACCAATTGAAGTTTTCCTTGGGAATTAAGTGTACTCTGTCCTTTTCAAACTCAAAATTTTGAGAATATGCCCATATTAGAACAAAGCAAGATATTGACGTCAAACATTTGCCTGTAGATGAACCGCAAAAACCGAAGTAAAAGACCGTAAAAACCACGTTTGCCAAACTTCCTCCTCTAAATATTAATACAATCAAAAGGAATGGATTTCGGAAACCGCCGCCAATATTTGCTCATCCAAAATCAGGCAAACGAAAAATAAGCCCATCCCGAACCGATCGGCGTACACTACATTACTATAACAATAATTTTCAAATGATAGCTCTAGTAAATACTTCTTAATGTACGAGAGGCCCATGTGGGGACGTACTCAGGAGGTGCGACCAAAGGGCGAGAAACTCAAGCTACGAAAACAAGCGAAATTTATTTATTTAATTCAATTAATACGGTTGAAGACCAATTACATTAAATGAATCACATTATCGTCAAACTTAAAAAAAAACATCAAATAAATAATTTTAAAAATAAAACAAATTATTTAGTCAAAAACATAAAAGAAAATAAAATACATTTAACTTTAAGTAGGTACATTCATTCACACAGACTCACAGAAACTCAAACACACTGACAGTATTTCCTTCCATCCATCCGCAAACAAGTCACAGTGCCGGTTTGAATCCAAGAGCGCATTGAGTGTACTAAGAAATATAATGTTCTTATTATTAGTAGATTATTATCTAAAACTATACTTGTGACATTGGTACTGAAATAATTCTAGAATGTTTTTTGTTTGTAGGATTAAAAATAACTTGATTTAGTTTGTATAGTTTATAATGTTTACCATTAAGGTAAATGTTTTCCGCTGAAACAAAAAAATACTATAAAATCGCGTCTCTCTACTATTTACTGATGAAGAAATTGCGATTACGAAGAAAACATATTTGAGCAGCAATAGCTTTGAAGTTTGCCTGCATTTTATTCCGGTTTGCTATTAATCTTTTAATGTAAAGTGACAATGCATTATAAGATGATAAGCGTACCCAGTCTGGAATAGAGCTGGAAAAACGTTGCGTGTTTCGCGACTCCTTTTTTAACTTAAAGAACCTAGAAAGATGCACAACTCATTATTTGTAAGGAACGCAAACTTTTTGGACCATTAATTACAATTGCAATCATTGCTGTCGAAATCATGACAAACGGTACTTGTCGGATTTTGTATATCCGACAAGTACCGTTTGTCATGATTTTGACACTGTTTATGAAAAAGCAAAACAATACAGTGAATAAAGATTTTAATTGACTGTTATAATTCATAAGAGACAAATTAATTACTATTTTTAGGTTGAAACTCTTTAAGAAAAATTTACTCCGTATACCAATTTTCTAACTTTAGTAGGGGCAATGCACCCCATTAATCCATCCTAAGTCCGTCCGGTTCCGCGGTATCTGGAAGGTCTGCTCACGTACCGTCAGCCAATCACGTAGTGGCAACAAAACACAGATATCTAATATGCATTTATTGTCGAGTGAGCGCAGGGCGACGACAACTTGCCACCGCTAGGGATATTGGACGGAGCGTTGGCAGAAATGTTTTAATTTATGAACACAATAATCTTTCACATTTATTTAATGATTATTATTGTTTATTAGGTATTCGCGATTGCTATTCAATGAAATCAAACAAGTCTTACATTTTTTAATTATTAAATAATGTAAAATATACGTAAAAAGAATTGGAAAATCTTAAGATGTCTTAGTCATAAATACACATAAATATAAATTAAATTTATTTCATTTATTAGTCTCAGGGCTAGATTAATCTATAACATTAATCTAGAATATAGAAAATCTGTTTTGAGTTAATTAGGGAATAAAAAAAGGATAAATGTAATGCGTAATAAATATCTATAATAATATGCGGTGTATTTTGAAAATGTATTTACTTTGACTTTATTTAATTGTAATTGCTAATTTTATTTACACTCTTTAATTTACATACGTTTAAATAAAAATAAAATAGACTAGACACTGTTAGCACATAAACACAAAAATATAAATAACTTAAAAAAGAAAGTATATAAAGACGTATAGTAACTTAAGAATGTAATTTATATAAACATGTTTTTATTTATTATTAGTCACATACCTTTTAAATAAGTATAATACATTGTAATTTACGTGTATTGACGTAGGTAAGTATCATATTAATACAAATTATACAATTACTATAATCACAACAGAAGTTTTTACTGCATCGTATGACAATATAGATAACATAGCTGGCAAATGAAAACCTCACGATCAAACAAAGTGTTCATTGATAAAAAGATTACTCTTAGACTTAACGTAAGCCCTGGATAACCATATGTGATCATAAAAACTGTGTTTAATGATTCATTATGCCTTTGCTCGAGTCGTACAGTTATATTTCTCTCTCTCTCACACACATATCAATATTTTTTAAATATAATCATCACTAAGTAAATTAAAAATTAATTCGGCAAAGTATGGGTTTCACTTGCAAACCGAGGCGTTCGTACTCCTATGCATGACACATGAACATTGATACCAGAGCTAATTACTCAACGAATTACCACCCATTTCTCGTTGAAATGCCGAAAATCCGTACTCAGCGATATCGGTCCACATTCTTGTTGCGTAGTGCACAAGAATGAAATTCTTTGCCGCCATCTCTGTTTCCTGAGACCTACAATCTTGGAATTTTCAAGGCTAGAGTGAATAGATATCTTCTAGATCGACGAGCTCAATCCTCGGCCACACCGTCGCTTAACATCAGGCGAGTTGGTGGGCAATCGTAGATCTATCTTCTATAAAAAAAAATGCTCTAAATCTAAGAATAATTGTAACTTCACATATTTCCTAAAGCCAGAATAGTCAGAAATGCTAGGCGTTCACATAAGATATCAAGCTTAAATAAATATATGAGAGAATGAGATTTTCACACTAATTTACTCTGTTTTAAGTTTATATCCCATTAATAGAAATTATTATTTATATTGACGTGTAAATCGGTTTTACCAACAATAAATGAATATGAATATGAATATTATTTTTGGTTTCTGTTTTTGTGGAATGGTCAAGGAGATTTTATCTCGCACAATAATTTCCCATTTCTTCAAAAATTATTATATGCGCAATCAAAAATAAATTCTGCAACCTTATTCATTTTGACCTATTTCTGTTACCGTTCAAAAGATTCCGTTGTTTAAGTGTAGGACTGACAGACACCGTAGCCTCTCGAATAGGCTCCCACACCCTTAGCAAGGAAACCTAAATAATCGATATGCAAGAGACGTATCTTAAACAATGTTTCATAACAATATCACTAATATAATAATAATAATACCTTATTTTTTTCATAATTTTGTTATTAACATAAAAAATATTTACGTATTTCATTTATTTTACAATATTATCTATCTATATGTTGATTGGTATAGTTATATATTTATGTATATTATTTATATTGATATGTATTTGGGTATGTTTAGTATATATATATATTATTGTATTTAAGTATTGTATTAGTTTGTACATTTTACTTATTTAGGTATATGTAACATAAGTCACACCACCGTCCTTATTATATTACTGTTAGTTTCTGTCCATCCAAAGGTTGCCTGGAAGAAATCGCTTAAGGCGATAAGCCCGCCCCTTGTACTACTGTTATTATATGAAACAAACAATATACCACTTTATCGTACAATCAATTTCTCGATAATAATCAATTTGAATTAGATTATGATCTAAATGTCATAAAAATCTTGTTCATGTGTTACTTTAGTCAAATTTTTATCACAAGCTGGAAGTCAGGTTGATATTGATAAGAGAACGAGCATAGATTAGTTTAATTAGTATCTATAAAGATAAACGGATAGCACTCGTTCCGTTAACATACGACAAAAAACATAATTAACGCGACTTCAAGGCTGTTAGTTCTACTGTGGTTTGGTTTTTATAACAAAATAATTGGAATATGTCATCCAAGTAAATGTATTGTGTATTTTGAAGTCGGTTTTTTAGCTTTTTAAACGATTACTTGTGATTTCGGTTATTAAAATAGCTTTCAGATCTGCAATATTTTTATTATTGTTAATGTCAGAACATTCAGGTTTATTTATTTTACATTTGACCTGGTTTCTGACAGTGGAATGTAGTAAGTTTATCAAAAGATTATATTCATACTGTGTACAGTTAGTCTGCATAGAAATAAATAAATTGCATTAATGTTTATGTCATTATAATATATTTAGGTTTTACTATTAAGTAACATTTATTTCATTATTCATTTTTAACGTATAACTGTCAACAACTTTCCACCATATTTTACATAGGTTTTATTTGGGGTTATAATAGGCAATTCTTTTTTAAAGTTACAATAATTATAAGACGAGTCAATCTTAGTTTTTTGTCAATCGGTACACAACAAGTGTTTGGGCGGGCGGCACCGTCGTAGGCTGCGTAGAGGCCTACGAGCTACGACGCTGCTACGAGGCTACAAGCTTGCAACTTTGATGAGACTAACCCCGCCACATGCCACCAGCTTATTTGTTTTTTTAACTTTGCCGCCTCCAGCACACGCATACTATTCATAATTTTACTTTTGTTTATTTTTTAATTCATAAGACTTTTTTTTGCATTCTAGTACATCAGCTAGGATTTTAATAGAATATATATTATACATAGAAAAATCTAAGAGACTAAACTAGTTGTTCCGTGTTCAGTAATCTTCGGGAGACGAGAGAGAGAGAGAACCGGTTTTGCTAATATTTGAAATACTTGTTTAAAAATGAATCAAAAACTTGCAAAGTATTTCGATTGCTTGGAAAACTAGTGGAAGTTTAGAAAACTCAAAAATGAATGATATAATGTGCAATAAAATTGTTTTTCTTGTTGCAGCTCTTGGCAGGCCCGGTTCGTGACATGGAGTGCGTTTAAGCCGCCACCGTGGCGGGCTACGGGCGGCATGCGTACGCCGCGGGCGCGTACCACGCGCGCACGACCTCCGTACCGCTCAACGCAAGTGAGTACTAGCCTTATACTTAGGGGACTACTTCGTACGCCGCAAGCGTCGAATATGACGAGTGACTTCTTTATCGCAATTAATTAACAACTTTATACAAGGCTTAAAGGACTACTTCAAAAAAAATATTGAAAATCCATATTCAACTTTTAGTTGGAGTAAAAAATGCAAATTAAAACCAATCAATTTTATGCGATAGCAGAGCTACACTTCATAAAGAAGGCTTCCCTCCAAATTGATAGAACCAGCGGTTTTAGCTGTACTATTGCACTATTTCGTTAGCTAAGCATGTCACATAAGATACCACAAGACTTGTAATAGTATACTCGTAGGGGCTACAGACTGAGGAACATAGAGATTATTTGGAACATAGAGCCATAGTCGGATAAAAATGCATGGGGAGGCCCATGGCCAGCATTGTAATTCTTCTGGCTGATGTAATGATGATATTCTTTCAAACAACCTCTTAAGATATCAATCGAAGCTTTTCATTATGAGACCGTTCACTTATACGACTATCGAAACAATGGTAACCAAATTAACATCCCCCATGGCCGTTATCCTGAGTTAAGGCACTTCCGTAGAACACGCATAGACTTTCTACTTAGATAGTCAATACGTCCCATGACATTGGCTAGATAGTACTGGAATCTGATAAAAGTCCCGGCACAAGTTTGAGCCATGAAACGCGTTGCTCGGAAATTAAACGCGTCTAATACAATAGCATTGCAGTATAGATTACCTATCTACCAAATCTCTTCTCGTCCGTAAATATGCAGCTAGAAGAGCATTCATGTTCCCCATCAACGCTAGATTGCGTCTGTGTGAGTTTGTGTGTGAGTTAATTTGGCTTAGAGTCGTATGCAAATGTATATTTTTTTTTTTTTTTTTTATTGTTTATTAAGATCAACAAACAGTACACAACAAAATTTAGGGTTAATACAGTAATTGTTAAGAAATATAGTTAGATGATGTACCAGCAACGTTGACCACGGATTAATTATTTATAAATATACTTCAACAGAGTGTGAAACGTCTAATAAATTAAATTACTGACCAATGCTATAATGTTTTGAGTCTAAGTCTTATAGACTGAAACTCAAAACACTAACATAGCAAACTTTACATAAATAAGTTGAATAACAAAGTAAACGAGTGATGAAAGGAAACTAATTGTTATGGTACTAGAAGAAACAATGGGCAATGAATGAAGCAAAACATTTAGGAACTAAAGATAAGCATCATACAAAAGAGACATTACATGAGATATTAAGAGAGATGCTTACTGTCATCACTACCAAGGGCCTCCAGTACAGATCTCCGGAAATTACAAGTGCGTACATGAAATATATCAATAGTATTAAAATAATCATTGTAAGATTTAGTCATACGATACAAAGGGGAACGCTGACCCGAATTGGTGCGGCAAGCCGCATTATAAAAAGTTTTAGGAACAGTTCTTGAGTTGACTCTTATGGGAACCTTATAACTGAGCAAGCCCACCAACTCGGGGCAGTCATATCGGTTGTGACAGATGTCATACAAGAGCATAGCATCAAGTTGTAGCCTCCTGGATTTTAAGTCTAGTAGGTCACATTTCTTGAGCAAATCTTTATAAGACATAAAACTACAGTTACATTTATAATTCATACAACGAAGGAATTTTTTTTGGACCCTTTCAATGTCTTTGTCGTAACATTTATAGTAAGGATTCCAAACCGATGCCGCATACTCAAGCTGTGATCGGACAAGTGACTTAAATAATAATTTGTATGTAATTTCGTTTTTAAACATATTAGCAGATCTAATGACAAAATTATACATTTTGAAACCACGTGCAATAATATTCTGTACATGTATGTCAAGGGTTAGTTTACTGTCTAGCGTCACGTCAGCGTATATTGAGATATACCTTCCAAGAGGCTCTTCAATTGCTCATTCACCTGATTAGAACATATATCTTAGAACCTAGGGATAAATTCCGAGAGGTACCGATATTGATACGACTTTATTAAATTCCGGTAGAAAGCAGGCAAATTGAGATGATTGAATATGCTTAATTAAATGCGATGATTATGGCCAGCGGTTATTATAAGTGATATATTTTCAAAAAACATGAAAATCCAATATTGTTAATATAAAATTTGAAAATATAAATAAAAAACTATAATTTCCCCCTTTTATCTACTAGTTTGTACGGAACCTCACGATGGGCGAGTCTGACTCGCACTTGTCCGGTTTTTATATTTTTTGTTTGAAAGATAATTTCATCGAGAGTGAACTATGTTTCAGCAAAATCGGTTCAGCCGTGTTTTTTTGTCGGTGGTTTGAGTTTTCTAAGCTTATACTTGTTTGGAGATGAAGCTGAGCTTACCTTTCCGATAATTCCTTGAATGAGTTTGACCTATTTGTGAAACTGCTTGTCAACTCCTACAAGCCCTACAAACTTGTTTCACATATATAAACATTAATTTCAATACAACACTTGGCCGAGTCGGTTCTCACTTGCGTCGAACAACACAAAAGCGGTACCAAACGTTCATTGTACCATTGTTGTGGCATTCCGTTATAGTCCTGTTATTACGGGTTTGACAACGGTATTTTGCAATTATACCGGTTATTATACCGTTATGTGATCTCTATTCATTGAATTTGATATTGTGATAGGTCGATGGTTGAAGCTCGGTCTTGCGTAGTTTTTAACCGCCTTCCAAAACGGAGTAGGTTCTCAGTTCGGCTTGATGATGTATTTTTTTGTTTGTTACGAGATTACTTTGCCAATTATAAATTGATTTTGGTGATCCTTTTTTGTTTGACGCAGCAATACTTCAGAGGTGGTGTCATATAAATTTTATCAAAATCGGTACAGTACTTTGGTTTTTAAAACAAAATAACAAGTCCAAATAAATGAAATTGTGTATTTTGAAGTCGGTTGTTTCAGTTTTATAAACTATAATAATTTTTTAGGGTCCTATAATTCCTCAAAAGAAAAAAACGGAACCCTTATAGGATGATTTTGTTGTCCGTCTGTTCGTCTGTCCGTCTGTCAAGAGCTTCTATCTCGGGAATACGTCCGACCTTCAAATCTGTCTTCAAATTGCGAGTGAATAGGTTTCTTCTAGGCAAGCGCGCTCCATCGTAGACCGTAACGGTCGCTTAACACCAGGTGAGTTGACGGTCAAGCGCAAGCCTATCGTCGAATACAAAAAATTGGTTGTCTGTAAAATCGGTTTACGGACGATAGTTTAACGTAACAACGTCATCACAAAACATTGATGAAATGATGATGATGATGATGTAACGGGACAATGAGCGTAACGTAACGGGACAATGAGTCATACTTTTTCGTGCGTGCAGCCGGCGTTCATCGATTTATTAGACGTTGTCACGTCAATAAAAAAGATCGAGTTGAAATGAAAATCATATACGTAAATCTGTAGTCCCTTGCCGCTGTGAAAAACAAAAAAAAATCTCAGTTATCGTAAAAATAGTTATAGCCTAAACTTTCCGTTGACCTAGAACCTTGAAATTTGGCACGAAACATTGTCTTATAGTACACATAAAGGAAAAATCCGAAAACTGTACATTTTTAATTTAATCACAAAAAATAGGGCCCTTATTCAAGGATTTAGGGTTCAAATTTTAAAGTGCTTTAACCATATCATATGAAAGAGCTTTGTTAGCACAAGCTTATTTTACGATGTGTAATTTTCAGTTTATGACGAACAATTTAAAAAGAAAATATAATTTCCCTTTTTTATCAATGACTAGCTTTGTCCTAAGGTTTTAACAACTTAGTTCCCGGTTCCGTAGGATTTCCGGGAGAAAAAGACTATATTAGCTTAATTCAAATGAAAAAACTTCAACACTCGATTCCCGGACTATTTATCATATCTACAAATTTGTACGGAACCCTCGGTGAGCGAGTCTGACTCGCACTTGCTTAAGTTATAAAACTCATTCCGTCTCCATCATTTACATCTATAAACCGATTTGTTTTTGTTTTTTTTATTGAAGAGATATATACTTTCAGATAGGTCACATGTAAATTTAAATCGGTTCAGTAGTTTGGTTTTTAAAACATAATAATAATTGCGCATTTTGAAGTCGGTTCTTCTGTTTTTTTTTTAATTATAAAGTTATTATTTTCAAATTTCGAATATATCTAGTCATATTTACCGCCTGTCTCGTGATATTAATAACTATTATTACTTAGCGGCAACCGTGACGATGTGTCGATAGCACACGCCATGAAACGCTTAACAACGTTACACCCGTCTGTTACACTGTTTATCTAATAATAAAAAATGGCTTCATTTAAATTTAGAATTCAGAATGTTGAAGGTTTTGTATTTTTTTTGTTTAGTTTGGACAACAGTGGCTTAAATCGTTTTATTTTGTAATGCAGGTATGTAATTTTTGGTGGCAACTAGGTTATTTTTAATGATGGTAGAGTCTGTGGAGGCTACTTAAAATAGACCTAGAATAAAATAGAATAGAATATATTTTATTGTCATACAGTCACAGTCCGAATGTTTTTGTTATGGACTCGTCAGTTTTTCTACAATTACCTGTAAAGTTGGCCATTGAAAATTAGAAAAGTTTTACAAAAAATATTTCTACAAGGTCAATTAAAAAAAGAAACAACGGCGAGTGTTCAAATTTCAAAACATTTTAATAGACTAGCTGTGCTCCACGTTTCCACCGGCGTAAAGATGAAAAATGCTGATGATGATGACGACGAAATATTAGCCTTTATACGTATTCAAGTCCTCAAGTATATTAGTTTAGTTGCATATTTCATAACTCTTGGTTCAGTCTTTAAATTGTAAAAAAGTAATAATGGTACAGACAGAGAGACAGAGTTCTTTCTTTTAATCAAGTTAGTGTAGTGTATGGTGTACACAATAAAAACGTTCTTTTTTCTTGAAATAGTTTTGCTATAAAGTAAGCTGTGGTGAAACGCATTTCAGCGTTACCGACTTACTGGAGCTGAATGTAACCGCGTCAGCCTTCCGTACCGACCCAACAACGATTCGGTTGTTTTGTTTATCTTTATATTGGACTCGCGCAATTAGCGCATTTGCCAGTGTCAAATATTGAGATTTCTTCAAATTTTATGAATAATACAAGGTAAGTACATAAATTAAGCACTATTCACTGTCTAATTTACGACAAGTCGTTCTAAAAATACATCTGAAATCATTTTATTTTTCTTGCTGCTTGCCTACACTCGTGTCCGTGATTGAACACTTACAAACACCATAATTTTTATACCATTAAAATATGAAATAATAAAAGGTTAGAAGAATAAAACAAATCGACGACGTCTCCATAACGTTCCTGAACAGTACTCCAAAACCGCACTGTTCAGAAAGAATGCAAAGAGCAAATAGAGAAAATAATAGATTTTTTAGAGTATCAATATCCACAAACAGTCATATCACATATTGTGTACGTTGCCATGCCGGAGGCGACTGTGGGTCGACTGAAACTGACCCAGGGGTCGACAACTCGAGGGCAGGGATGTTACGAAGAGTTAGGGGTGCTAAAAATACGCTTTTCATTCTTTTTCTGCAGTTTTCACGCGAAGCCTTGAAGATTAAAACTTATATAGTACGACCAACTTACATAAAAAGCTGGCAATATGATAAAACTATTAAATCCACCATTCGTTTTTCAGAAAATGCGATAGTGGCTCTTTTCGTTGACTGTACGAATAAGTTGGTAATATTGTAATGCTGATTATATTTTATACGAACCAAAAACTTGTTTCAATTTAGTGCTCTATGATAAAGTGAGCTCTATACGAATTAAAGTTTCATTAAACATTAAATCACTTAAAATTAAATAAATAATATATTAAAATTGGTGCACGTTTTCTGACAGTTGTTTAAATTAAATTTTGAGGTGTTTCAATTGCTGAGTTTCTAATAGAAGACATAAATTTTATAGCTTTTAATAAAGATGCTCCCACCGCCATATTGAATTTATCTCGCACGCCTGTCGAACTAATCACAAGATATATTCCTGCCGGCGCTCATGCAAATTTATGTAAACGTAACATCAGCCAAACAATTTTCTTAATGAAAAATGTAGCTGAAGGGATAAGGTCTGATCTTGCACAGGGTGCAGTGTTGCTACATCAACTTTGTAACAATTACCTGATGTTTCTTCGCTAGATGACTTTTTAACCGACTTCCAAAAAGAAGGAGGTACTCGTACTTCGATTTCATGATTTTTTTACATTGAATGGGCTTGCGTTTGACTTTGTCTCACTAGAGCGAAGACTAAGTCGTGGTGACTAAGAACTAAGACTAAGGTGTCGCGCTTGCTTTTTTGTATGTTTGTTCACCGATTATAACTCCACCAATTGATAATTGTTCTTGATGTTGTTTTTTATAGGTAATATCTCAGAGGGAGTCCCATATGAATTTTACCGGTTCAACAATTTGGTTTTTATAACAAGCATTTTTATAACTGAAAAATGTCACCCAAGTAAACGAATTGCGTATTTTGAAGTCGTTTTTTTCAGTTTTACAAACTATAATTATTCTCTTTCCTTCTTTTTATTGGACTTGAATGAAATGAATGCGTACAATAACTTAACATTTCTATTTTGGACAAGTAATTCAGTCAAATCAAAAGACTGATTGTAATTGTACCTACAACACTTACTGAGATTTATGGTACTATGGCTGATTATAAGAAAAACAAAAAAATAATTTAATGAAACCGTTAAGGAGTGAATAAAGTTCGAACTCTCCCCTCGTTGCTAACAAGGGGACAGATCGAACTTTTTTCCGATCTGTCCCCATGAGGGGACAGATCAGGGGGACAGATCGGAATAATCCATTATTACCACATCCGACTTACCGTCAGTTCCGTCAATGAGTTACAATTTGGGAGATGGCATTTGTCTGTCAAACATAGACGAAGACAGTGTCAAATATAACTAGCATCATGCTGAGCTTGGGCCGGATTGTGACAAAACTATTATTTGGTTATCTATTTTGTGTATGATTTCTATTCTCTGTTATATGTTTCTTGTTACAATAAATTTCTGTATGTCTTATTAGTAACTGTATCATACGTTTTGAAAGAAAAAAAAACATTTATTTTGGCACACTTCAGCAACAATAAAATGATTTTTGTAAGATTAGGGTTTTTTATATTTATATAAGAACACAAAACTTACATTATAAATTTGCTTTTATGGTAAATATAGTTAGTAAAATAAAAAAAAATATAAATATAAATATTAAAAAAAATATAGTTAGTTTACTATTACACAGTCCAGTCGAGTTATGGTCGGCCATTTATTTAATTAACACGGAATATCACTGAAGAAAGTAGAGAATGAGAGAATAGAATTATTTTTGACTGCAAGTAGATGCTTCACCCTCAGCCATTTAGCCATTTAGCGATATTTAGCCATTCCAATTATAAATCCCAGTTTATAAAAAAAATACCGTAAAAGGAGGTAAAAATTTGATATTGGCAACCCTAACAGGGGATGAATTTACAGTAGCCTTCGTTACTTAGATATAATTTGCACCTTTTGAATATTAAGGGATCCTCGTTATTTTGCCTGATACGACTTTTGATAACAGCTTGGAGTTTGATGAGGCACTGATGAAGTACAATTTTGTTACAAGATTATACTAGTAGTTTTACGAACAGTAGACCTCGCGAGAGAGCTTATTTACAGCTCACCTTGGTAATAATTGTATACTTTACCTACCTACCAAATATCATTAAAATCGGCCGGTAATTAACGCCGCAATAAACTTCCTCCTTTTTTATGGGAACCACCCCTCTCAATTTTTTTTAATAATCCATAGAATCTATATACCAAGTTTCATCAAAATTGGTTCAAAATTACGCCCTGTACGCGAGTACGAACATACAAACAAACAAACTGACAGACGAAAGAAAATTTGGCCAGTTGATGCAGAGACGCTTCGCTCGCTCGCTCAAATATCGATTTCAATATAGTATCTACAGTAAGATTGGTATTTATATTTTGATTTTTATATTATTATTTTATTTTTTATTATTCATATTTTGATTGATATTAACTACCATTTAGTACTTACGATGTCTCAATCGCGCAACATTATTTTTAACTGTCTTCAAAAATGGAGGAGGTTATCAATTCAACGGATTTTTTTATGTTTGTGACCGTACTCTGTCATTTATAAACTGATTAAATTTTGTTTTTGTTTGAAAGCGCTTATTTTCAGATTTCGTATTTCATTAATATTTCAAAATGTTTTCAGGATATGATTTCAGATTTCATCAATATCGGTTCAGTAGTTTGGTTTTTAGAACAAAATTGCGGATTTCAAAGTCTTGTTTCGGTTTTTAAAACTATAATCAATATACAATTTAGAGACAAATAAATCGGCTTTGAGTATTAGAAAACATAATGTAAAAGTTCCTAGAAGGACAGTTTTCATTTCGAACTCGTCTACTTCAACCACTGCAGAATTTATAAAAGTTATGAATTGAATTCCTTTTATTTTATTTAGGTTCAGTAGTATTTCGACATCGGTTTTTAAATATAAATAAACTATTAATTACTTACATATGTCATGATTTGAATATTTGTTGTATGTGGTGTGCGGTGTTTTCAGTGTTGCGGAGTGGCAGCACTGCTATTTTCTTAATTTATATACTCTGGAGAACGGTGATCGAACAGAATGAACGCTACCCCGGATGATGGCGTGATGTTGTAATTCCGGGGAGGGGATATATCGCGGGCGGACGAGCGCGAGCGGCCCTTCGAAAAAGGAGTCGCGGCGTAACTCGGTAGTAAAAAGGCGGTCTTAGCGTCAGACCGCTCAGTGCAGTGAAATAAGTGCAGTGTTATAAGTAATAATAAAGCGTCATAAAGTTCAGACAAGGAGTTTTTCTTCATATATCAGAAGTGGCAATCAACCTGCGAGCCGAGCCCGGTAAAATCGTGAGTCACCTACGAGATTATATTTTACCCTCCGATTATTGAATATTGATGTTAAAAATTTGTCACGCATATCGAATTGGAGAAAATGGTTCTTAAAAGTGTTGAAACAGGTTGTTAAAATAATTATAACGGGATATTCTTAATACGGGTAGACAGAATCTGTTAAGATACTGCAATGAGATGTGATCTGGGTTACTCCCAGATTATTTTATTGTAGCACAGCGATTAAAGATTATAATCCGATGATTTTATTATAACCTAATGAAATTTTGATAGTGTGGTTGGGGCTACTCCCCGATAATTTTATCGTAATTTAAACGAAATGAAGTCTGTTGTAAGTAAGTCATTAGTAAATTATTTCGTTAACATCCCGAGAGACAAGTATACGAAAATATGTTTTTCTTGTTTGAGAACCATTTTTACTTTTTGTATTTGATTATGCTGCAGCCATTCAGAGGAACCATAGCGAGGTAATATTTTTTTGGTGTGATGGTGAGAGTAGTGTTTTTAATAGTACAATGGCTATGGCATATCGGTCTGTGGCCGTGTCAGCGATCAGCAGTGTGTTATTTTTCTAGAAGACTAGTAAAGTGCTGCGAATAAAATATTTTAATTCGGTAACTGGGCTACATCAATACAGCCAATTAAGCGAGCTTCTAAATGTAGTTTTTCTAGAATATTGCTAACAGTAATGCAAATAAAATATTATGGTAAGTACCCAACTTAACAGCTTATTATCTAGCTGTTAAGGTTGGGCTCCACTAAAATTGTGTTCAGATTCAGAACACTTGTTGATAAAAATTTGGTGCAGACCTTTTGCAGTGCGCGAACTTGATCACAATAGTAGATTGCCTGTGTCCACCGCCTCAGTTGTGCGTAACTTTAGTATGCGTGCTGTACGGTACATTTGTACACGAACATTTATACCTCGGAAATGTGCTTTACTTTCAGTTTAGTGTGTAAACATGTGTGCGAGTGCGTCGTCGCGGGTACACCGCGAGACCAAGGAGTGCGCGACAAAAGTTCACGGTTTGTCCAATAGAGTGCGCGCACAGTTTGCTGGTGCTGCCCGTAAGAGTTCACCAAGAAATACATTTATGCTGCACTCTGTGCGGTACAGAGCCGCACACTGGTGGAATCCTGTATTTACGGTTACGGCCATTTAGGGCGAGTTGTACTGTGTTCGTTTTTCTGTAAGGTTAATAAAGTACCGCAAGTAAAATATTCTAGTACGACAACTAGTCTACAACAACTAGTAGCACTGTCTTTAGTCGTGTAAGTATGCTATACCATGAAGCGAAATTTTGGTATTGTATCTCCACCTGCAACACTATAACTACTTTGTGACGTAACTATTGTAAGATCTTGAACCACATAAGTGTGTCAAACGAAATTTTATATGAGTAGAGCTACAATATTGATGGATTTACCAGAGTATCACTGCGTAAATATTTAATACAGAAGTCTGTTTATGAAGTTGAATTATACAGAGATAACATAGTTCGATTGACTTAAAATCTTAATTGAATTTCGAAGGCATGTAATGTAATAACCTCAGAAATAGTACCATTGTGTACCGGTAACTTGTCGCGAATATTTATCCGTTGACGCCTTGTAATCATGGAGGCGGAATTTAAAGCCGCGCTAAGATATCAGAGTATCGACAGTGCTGAAAATTAAAGTGCAGTTCTTAGTGTTAACAACTACACTTAGTGTTACTGCAAGTTTGAAATTCAAGGATTTTTAGTGTTTACGAGTTTGTTAGCTGCAGTCATGTAGGTGAACTGCAGGGAAAATGTTCCAAAGAGTGCCATGTATGTGTGCCGTAAAGTTGAAGTTCGTAGATTTGATGATGTTATCGCTGCAACCGTGTAGGTGAGCTGCAGGGTAATATTCTAAAGAAGTATGGCCATGTAGGTGTGCCGTAAGGAAAGTTCGAAGATTTGATGATGATTTTGCCGCAGCCATATAGGCGCGTTGTAAGGTTGAAGTTTGAAGATTTGACGATGTTTGAAGTGTGAAGATTTGACGATATTTGAAGTTTGAAGTTTTGATGATGTTTGAAGTTTGAAGATTTGACGATGTCGAAGTTTGAAGATTTGATGATGTTCTCGCTGCAACCATGTAAGTGAGCTGTAAGATTGAAGTTCAATTATTCAATGATGTTTTAGCTGTAACCATGAAGGTTTGGTTTCAGGATGATAATTTTAACCGGTCACGGAACACTTAGCTTCCAGCCATGAACGTTTTAAACTGCAGCAGGTCAAGCCTATTCAAAGGAAAGAAGAAGCTCCAAACTGTATTTAATCCAAAATAACTTGATTAACTAAATTTTGTATAATATGTATATGGTGTGCAAGAGTGTGCACAGATCTTGTATTTTAGTGGATTTGATTAATCCAGTCGATTAATGATCATTTTAATGTGATTATGTTAAGCGTTGAATAGCAGAATCATTGATCGGACTTTCCCAGAACCTGAGCACCTGACTTTTAATGATGATATAACGTTATAATTCCAGTTTTGATGTAGTTTCGAGTTTCATAGAGAAAATTTAAATCATATATGAGAGATCAACCGATCGGACACGCAGCAAGTAACCTTGACGAGAATAGCAACTCGAAGTGTCGAGGAGTTTTGACAAATGCCATTATGCTTGAAATTTCCGAAACATACTAATTAGAATCGACTAAGTCACTTACTTTTGATAAAACGCGTATAGTGCGTTAGAGCGAATAAATTTATGAGTAATCTGTTTGCAATTATTAGATTCTCAATTATTATGGTTATTATTATTAGATTATAGAGAGAATGGAAATTACTCCATCAATAAGATTCATGAATTTATAAATGAGTAAGCCTAAGACATTTTCCGAAAAATACTATTCGGTTAAGGATTATTATAAAAATATATATAGATGTCAGCGATCTGTATGTGCCAACGTAATTAGATGTCATGTTTTGAACACCCACGTTATTTTTCGCAACTGCAGAGCAGTGTCTACACTTTGTTGAATTGTCCGCTGGACAGTGACGTAAGCAGTGATGAGCGTTGACAATTATCGTAAAATATATATAAACAAATCTGTATGTTAAATGAACCACTCGATAATATTACAAAACTATTAGTCGAAAGTAAACGTACGTAGTAAACGTTTCTTTGAGAGAAACCCATTTTATGCCTTGAATGAGTTGATGAGAATAGATCTTGCTGAATTCTCGTTCTAATGGAACAGCGGATCATATTTTCTACTTTCTTCCATAAGTGGATTAGCATATTTTTTATTATTCTATTTTGGCCTTTCGAACATTATTATGAATATTGACATAAGTTTGACGACATCCTTTTATTATTTACTATGTTATTGGATATAAAAATGACATAAATAAATAGAATATATTATATCTAAATTAATAAAAACTACGTTAAATCGTATTTTATAACAGAAAAAGCTTAGAGTACAAACATAACAAAAAATACTAATTTGAAAAGGGCTTTTCTAATATAACACTTTTGTTACAAGCCCAAGAAATAATTTGACTTTGAATTTAAGCGATGACCGAAGTTTCTTATCACGAACTAAAGATAATTCAAAGAGAGAACTGATTGATCAGTTTCATATTTCAAACAAAGTAGCCTCAAAAATAGATTGCACCGGTGGCGGTTTTATTGTAAAAGTACAGTTTATGAGTTCAAAAATTAGTCAAATATAAAAACCGAATATTCATAATTAATTTATTTCTTGCAAAATAGGTATACAAACATGTGGTCTTATGATAGTAATAACATTTGGCCCTCTATTTTTGCTGTCAAAGCGTTCAAGTATTTCTAAGTTCTAGATCAATATCGTTAAATATCGTTCGTGCATATGAACATTTTGATAAATCTAGTATAATTTTGGTAAGCATATAACAGTATTGGATCCAGCATACGAAAATTAATCGATAAATAAAAAAATATCTTCATTAAAAATAAGCAATATTTGATAGGACTGGTAACGTTTCCGAAATATGATTGTTAGTTGAAATAAAACGGCAACTATCAAAATCACCACGGGCTTGAACTCAGTGCAAGAGCAGTTATGATATGACTAGTCGACATCATATAGACCTTTAAAAAAAAACAACAGAAATTAGTAAGACAAATATTGAGACTAATTTTATTTATGGAAGTGATTACCTGCTTCTTCTCTTTTGATGCTTTAGTATTAGTTCAGGTGTGTACTAAAAGGAATTAAGTATGCTTCTGTGTATAAACATTCTCAGTCTTTACCTACAATTAAGTTTATTAAAACCTAGTCAAGTAATTTCTGCTCTACTGTTACATCAGTACTATAAATATTGGATGGGAAAATAAATATGTCCACATTCTCGGTTTGAGTACTGTTAGTATGTAATGTGTACAGTATTTTTTCTAGCTAACGTGTCATCAAAATAGTGATGACGTATTTGACAAACAACCAACAACTCTATCCTCAAAGAGATTCATATACGAGATAGATTATCGTCGACTGGGCAATTGCAAATACTGAAGTTCTTTGCGCAGATCTCAAGAAAAGAGCACTCGACGGAGAGCCTATCGCAGCATATGCATGGCCGTGTAGAAGGCAAGCGAAGTCCTGGACGATCACCAACACGTTGGACCGACCTCATTAGAAAAGCTACGCAGTCCACCGAAGTAGAGTGTACTCGCAATGCAACCGACCGGCAGAAATGGAGAAGCATCGCGAGAAGAGCAGCTGGCCTGGAGAGTGACCGTGACACGGCGAGGAGCCACCGCCATTGCAACCACGACCACTCTGACTAGAGTGTACGATTAAGAAGAAGAATTTGGCAAACAACAGATTAAAATCCGACAGATGTCAACTCAGGGCATCTGTGATGTGAAGTGATTCAACTTGATAGTACATCAATTTAATGGTAAACAACAACAGGTATACGCCAGTCAAATAACGGTTGGTGAAGGACTGACAATGGATCAGCTACCTGTAGTTTATCGTGACTAATTTGTCCCTATGATAATGAAATTTAGTGATTAGAAAATAATAATACTTCTGACATTCTAAACTGACAAAATTTTGCTCATGTGCTTTGCCGATCATCCACAAGCTTGACAGAAATTAATGCGGTTGTAGCGACTTGCTAAGAAAAAAAAAAGGGGTTTGGAAAATTATTTCCGTTCTCTTATTCTCTCTATTACTCGGATTTGGGGAGTATACATTACACAATTTTAAAATGCTATTTGGTAATGGCAGGACAATGACAGAAATACAGTTTAAAATGTTGATTCCTATGAGAGCACTTACAAAATTAACGTACTCGTGTCACCAAATTATTACTGGAGCTGGTTTGAGTTGGATCTAAATATTTGAATTTATGTGTAATTATTTTTGGACGAAATTTGCTTTCATTTTATTCAAGCTTTGTCGTTGGTCATTTTAATGTTTGGACGAAGAACAAAAAGGAGTATTTATAGAGTTTTTCATAAAAAAAGTCTACAAGTCCAAGTCTACAAGGTTTGAATGATACTTCAGTGGCCACAACAACATTGGGACATTTATATAATGATGCTGCCGTTCGCAATCACTAAGCCAGAGGAGGAAGTAATTGAGTAACCGACAGTAAATTAATAATGCGAATTGAATAAGTTTTTATGTACTTTTTTTAATTATATACCAAACCTCTGGAAATACCTGAATATATACTCGATCCGTATAACATATTTGTACAACAATGATTTATCTGCATAGTGTACATTTACACACGAATAGGAAGCCTCCGGTTCCCAGACCAGCTAGAATAAACATAAATTAATAATTGTCATATTTAAAAACGAATCCGAGTGTCATGATTACTTGTATCTACAATAATAACTAGTTACGACAACGTATACTACAAAGTTTAGTGTGCCATAAGTAGTTTTATAAAATTAGCATAATAATTACTGTTTAACTATTTTATTTTGCAGCAAATCTTTAAGGAGTCCAAAGGGTTCGATATGATTAATCAGACTTGCTTTTAGAGAGTTGTTGTGCATCGGGACGTTGCACAAAAGCGGATGGCCGAGTGTCATGATTTGAATATTTGTTGTATGTGGTGTGCGGTGTTTTCAGTGTTGCGGAGTGGCAGCACTGCTATTTTCTTAATTTATATACTCTGGAGAACGGTGATCGAACAGAATGAACGCTACCCCGGATGATGGCGTGATGTTGTAATTCCGGGGAGGGGATATATCGCGGGCGGACGAGCGCGAGCGGCCCTTCGAAAAAGGAGTCGCGGCGTAACTCGGTAGTAAAAAGGCGGTCTTAGCGTCAGACCGCTCAGTGCAGTGAAATAAGTGCAGTGTTATAAGTAATAATAAAGCGTCATAAAGTTCAGACAAGGAGTTTTTCTTCATACATAAGTAATGAAAATCCACGTAAGTATTTATTTTTAACTAATTGAGCTTCTTTGAATTTAATCTGCCTATTTGATTACTCGCCATCTTGGCTTTCCTCTCTTTTTGATACAAATGATTAACGATTTAAATTTAGAATTTGATAATATTCTAGACAACTTCCAACCATCTAATAACCAACCAACGCGCTCACTGTCGGTAAGAAAGTGCCAACAAGTAGTATTTCAGTGATATTTATAAGTATAATAAAATATCTCGAAAAACTTATTCGGTCAAAAAAAGTCTTCCATCAGTTTCGAGGCTATTAAAGCTACTTCTTCAGGGCATACGCGCGCTCAGAACCACTAGAGCGCAATCAACGCCATAGTAATATTTTTTTTCGGTTACGGATAATTATTTAAATTAATACCTACACTATATCATACATTCTTTTATCTCGCTTCTGTGTAGTATAGATTTTAAGAGTGGTTAAGATAGCTGTCTTGATTTCGTCCCGAATAACAAACACTGGCGAACGCGCCTTATCTCTGTCGTCAGACGATTACGTCATAAAAAATAATGGACCATACAGAAGCAGCAAGGAACTAAACATTTGGCAGCGCGAGACAAGAGTGGTAGCGAATTACTCGCGGACTAATGTACCTATATTATGGGACAAGACTCGACACCAAATTTCTTCTTTTATTCCAATAGGGCCACGAATTCTGTGTTTTATAATATTAGCTGGGGCATGATATTGTTATAATGCATATTTGTAGTTTTTAATTTAATGTAGGACGAAAATAATTACTTTTTAACAAGTCAAAATATTAAAATAGTGTCATAAAATGACGTCTAGTTATATAACTATAACAATAGCTACATGTATGCCGACGTAGATTTTCAAGATACCGTATCGAATCTGAAGGTAAGGTTCCCAAGAGGCTAGCAGCGCAGCGGTGCCTCGTGTATTGAATGTATTTTAATCGACTTCCAAAAAGAAGGAGGTTCTCAATTCGATTGTATGTTTGTTCAGCGATTCATGAATTGTTTTTGATGATTTTGTTTGATGGGTGATTCTTCAGAGGAAGTCCCATATAAATATCAACGATACCAATAATTACATACACACGTAAAACTTTTGAGACCAATTTTTTGGGTCGCGGTTTAAAAGTAAATACATTTATAATAGTTGTCCACTATTTCACACAATACCATCTAGCTCCATAATTATATCTAGGTCTAAGCTCACCTTGGCGCTACTAAACAATATCAAATCAATCAATAATCGACCTTAAACTGTAAGCACTAATGGTTTCTCAGACGCACGGACTTCAGTTTATATAATTTCATTGGTTTCATGTCCGTTCAGTTTTGCGTCAAACAGTTTCCTCTTTACGAGACATTGATCCAGTAGGCAGCTCTTAACTGGTGCGTAGCGTCGTCCACTGACGAGTGGCTTGTGGTTTCGGATTTTACTGCTAAGTTTTTCGCTGAGTTTATACAAAAATTCGATTATTTTTAACCGCATGCTTTTCATTGTCATTAGTTTAGTTACAAGAATAATTATAGCACACTATCTAGATAACTCCCACTAAATATTATGTATGTATATTGATAGCGATATTTGCGTAAGTGTATGAATGAGAATTTGGTCCATTATAATATTATTGTTTTTGTCTTGTAACGTAACTAGGTATCTATACTATAATTAACTACTGTTGTTTTTATGTACACACATTTATTAGTTAAGTTTTGCTTTAAGGCCACTATCTGTTACGATCTATCCTGTCCGTGCAAGGTTGCCTGGAAGAGATCGCTCTAAGCGATAAGGCCGCCAATTAAAACACCTAGCTGTAATATTATTATCTCTGTATTTGTGTTTCTGTATTGTGGTCTTTTGATAAAGTGTTATCTATCTATCTATAGTTTAAAAAACTGAAGCAACAGACTTCTCATGGATGCCATTGTCAGAACTGGACAAAATTGAAGTGGGACCATACGGGAAGCACCAGCTTTTAAATAAAAAAATAATCATCAAAATCGGTTCACCCAGTCGAAATGTTTTGAGGTTACAAATTAAAAAAACAGTCGAATTGAGAACCTCCTCCTTTTTTGTAGTCGGTTGAAAATAAATAGGTACCCGCCAATATTTCAGCTCCGCTAGAAACGGGGAAGTAGGTCAAATTTAAATAGCGAGATTTAATCACTGATAGACAACAGTCACAGGGACAGGTGAAACAAAATAAAATTTTGTAAATTATACTAATAGGTAGGCACTTAGGCTAGGTATCAATATAATACCTAGGCTTTACAGTGTCTACCGTAAAACAATAAAGTTCTTGAAACTCCAAGCTTAACATACTTATTCACTTAGTTTAATGAGCAAAAATTACTACAGTATAAAATATTAATATGTAAATTTTATAATCCCTACCTATGTTTAAAACTCCCAAAGGATGAAATCATTACCTACTCACACAAACATGCAACACGTGTACGTATACCTACACACATGTAGCTTCTTTGACACGTTCAACCTTATTAGTATTTTCAGTAAACTCAAACTCATTTTAAAGGCTAACACACGAAATTGAAAAGGTTCTATTTCATTTCAAAAAGGCCAACCCTAAACATAATCCCATTCATAAACCGAAAAGTTGTGTTCGAAATTCAAAAGAGGACCCGACGCTGTGTCAACAAGCTTTTGGCGGCAATAGATACACTGAAAGCTATAAATCAAACTAATCCAAAGCGCATTATTAAAGCGTCCAAAAAAAAACAAACAAAAATATACCTTAACTTAAGCAGTAAATAGTTCAAAATCCAATGGCAGGTATAATCTATGTATCTTTATACTTATTCGTATTGGAGTGACCAAATATTTTTCTTGTCTCTTGAATAAAATGGGGCAGTTTTTCATTTCTCTTTTGTTGTAAAAGCGACTTTGTTTTTCGTGTGTTAGAGTTGATAATGGATTGGAGGTGATTGTGAATCGCCGTGATAGGAATACCTTCGTATGAGGCCTTCATTGAATAATGGACGCGATCAAGAGCGGTTCGTTTTTCACTAATTTGTTTGGTCTTTCGAACGTTTAGTGAAAATATTGTTTTACCAGCTCTGTGCAATGGCATTATGTATCAAACAAAGGCTCTGTAGGAAGTAGATTCAATAAAAAAAACTTACAATTTATCAGTTTTGTGAATTTGACTATCAAATAGTGTACCTTCTTTCTTACAAGTATGTATGTATATTAAAAGAAAAACAAGATGCCGACTGCAGAAAAGCAGTTTTTGCAGTCTAACTTACGATTTCGTTACGCTTGATTCGCTGTTAAGTGTACGTTTTTTGTGAGAAAGTATGCATAAATCGCTGTAAAAGATTATAAATGCGCATTTTAGTAAAATCACTTATGTATTACGACATAGTTCGTTGGAGGTTGCGAAAAAACGCATTTTTATATTTTTGCCAGAAATGTATATATTATTATGTATATATATATATATATATATATATATATTACAAAAAATATAGCTTAAGACAATCAGGAAGTGAAGACAAATCTAACGACACTCTCGCGTCAAAATCGGTCGAGCCGTTTAGGATGTAGGCTGTCATATAGAAATATACATGGACTTGTGGCTCAGTTGGTAGTGTGTTTACGTCTACCTGCTGAACTGAAAGGTCGTGGGTTCGATCCCCACCCAGGGCAAACATTTGTGTGATGAGCATGGATGTCTGTTCTGTGTCTGGGTGTTTCTATGTATCATGTATATATTTACAACAAAAAAAGTATCTAAGTATTCTAACAGCCATCTAGACTAGTTCCATAGTACAAGCTTTGCTTAGTTTGGGCTAGATGGTGTTGTGTGAAATGTCCACAAATATTTATTTATTTATTTATACCCACATACATACATACATTAATATATTTATACAATCAAACATAGTACATACACTCGAAAAACATAACTCTACGCAGTCGGGTAAAAATGACACTTGAATTTCATCGGGCGCTAGTCACTATGATATAATATAAGAAGCAAAACGGGGAATTTCACAAATAATTGGAAGAGTTGCATGAAAAATGCCCAAATTCGGGGAAAAACTGAAAACCAAAAAAAAAAACTATGGGATGTTTTCATGAAATCAAGCTCTATCTTTTAGCGACACCAAAGTCGTACATAGACAAACTTCCAAAACATTTGCCTGGCTCAGTTAGCGATACAAGTAAAAAAAAAAAGTCTTCACACAACAGACAGACAAATGAATGGACATACAGACAGGCGGACAACGATGTGGTCATATTAGGTTCCCATTTCCTTTTAGGTACGTAACTCTAAAAAGTCGGATTAAGCAAAAATAAAACCCGTACTCACCGATATCGATCCACATTCTTGTTGCGTACTGCACAAGAATGGAATTCTTTGGAATTATTTTTTATATTTTCCGTCTTATATCAAAAAATATACATCGTAATAATATTTAAAAACCTGTTTTAACTTATGCTAATTAAGCTCTTTCATATGATACCCCACATGATACGGTTAATTCACTTAAAAATTTGGGCCCTCATTCCTTGCATAGACACTATTTTTTTGTGATTAAATTAAAAATGTCCGGGTTTCGGTTTTTTTCCTATATGTGTACTCTAACACAATACATCTTGCCAAATTTCATAGTTCTAGGTTAACGGCAAGTACCCCATAGGTTTTGATTCCCTTGTGAGTGTCGAAATGTGCATTTTTTACGACATATTCGGCTGTAACTTTTTTTTACGAAAACTGAGATATTTAATTTTTCTTTCTGCGGCAAGGCACTATGGATCTGCGTATATGGTTTTAATTTCAACACGATACCTTTACGCGTTCCCGAGATAAAGGTCTTGACACCCGGACGGACGGACAGACGGACATACAGACAGACAGACGGACAACAAAGTGATCCTATAAGGATCCCGTTTTTTTCTTTTGAGGTACGGAACCCTAAAAAAGATAATTCTGCAAGTTCTCCCCGGCATCTCGCTTATAAAGTACTATAAGTCGTGTGACGCGGGAAGTATGCACAAGTAGTCCAGTATACAAAGGCCGTTAGTTTCGCGCGTCCAGCCGGAATAATTCAATTATGGAGATGGTTAGATCGCAATACATAGGTACTGGGAATATTCTAGATTTCTAGCACTTTTGGAACATTTAGAACAATTTAGATTTGTTTAGTGTAGTAATATATAATATTGAAGGAGGCAATGACTTTCCATCACGTGTATGTAAACAATATTCACGAATATAGTGTCCTGGGTTGACCGATACTCATATACCAACAATGACGAACTTAAAGATTTTGATATACTATTTGATTTGATTTTGATATATTTAGACTCTAAATCGTCGCGCTAAAGCCTAATTTAGACTGAGAAGTCTCGAGACGTCTATTTTGGCGCTTCGAATTATTTTGAAAATCTAAATTATTTTAATCATGTAAGGGGTCCAATTAGATCTCTTTGATATCGGACGTTTTTGAGGACTGACGTTACATCTCGTTGATAATATATCAAAGAAAGAAGGACATTTTCACACAACAGCATCTAGCCCCAAATTAAGCAAAGCTTGTACTATGGAAACCAGATGACTGATAGAATACATACATACTTTTTTTGTAAATATATACATTACCTATAAACAGACAAACACAGAACAAACATCCATGCTTAGCAGAAATGTTTGCCCTGGTTGGTGATCGAACTTACGACCTACAGCTCAGAAGGTACTACCACTGAGCCATGAGGCCTGCCATTATGCCTGTGCGCAGGTTTACAATCAAGCAGTGCTAGGCCTGAAAACTTTTACTATGTTTATTCAAGATTTAGATACAATGAAGCTTAAGAATAATCTCGTCGTCAGTCTTCGTCGACTACTAACTAGGTCTTACAGCGAATTTTATTTAAAATAATAAAACGAAAACTACGATATTTTAGACAATAAACACGAAAATATATAAGCATTTCTAGTGTCTGTGGAAAAGCCGAAGTATTTATAATAATAATAATAAGTTTATTTGAGCGTAAGGAAATACAAAACATGTGAAGGAAATAGTAATAATAGAGTGTTAAGTACGAGTACATATTAACTTAGGATGTTACTTCACATTTGCTAAGGAACCCTGAATCTCGCACTAGGAGAGCCTGTATTGTGAGGTTCAGTGTCTACTCTCAGAACGTACAAAATTTAATAACTACATATCGTGTTTATTACATGCATGTATCAACTTATTAAGTTAAAAAAATCAACTAAAAATAAATAAAATAAATTCTAGGCGTAGATGAGTAATTGAATATAATATAACAAACTTATGCAATTGTGTCCGAGTGCGTGTATTTGCTTATCAGTTGTGGGTGAGTGAGAGAAAAGGCTGTTTAGGGGGGGTGTTCGTTTGTATGTGTGTCCGTGTGAGCGGGGGAGTGTGTGCGTGGGGTTGTGCGGGTACGTGTAAATAGAATGCAAGTTAGGTACTTGAACAAAGGTGGGTCCATCACATATATAATTACTCTGATTCTGGTAAAGGAATATCTAGGGTGATTATTTCGTTGTTATTATTTCTTTTAATACTTGCAGCTTAGAATATCTTAGTCAGATAAATATTTCACAAAACCATTTTCAAGTCCACAAACCTCCAACTTCCATAATATTTGTATGACAAAACAGTGTTCAGTGTGAATTTATATCTCGGTGAGTAACGAACCCACCTCTACCCTAGACGTGACCGGCATGCCAACTCACCTCACCAGCCAAGCCGCCGCTTGTCTTTGTAAATGGTTCTAAGATTGGATATATAAATGGTTTTATGAAAATTACAAATGGTTTTAAGATTGTTTTTGGATGAAATATGTGGCTGAGTGTAATTTAAACTGGGTCTTAGGATGCAAGCCGCGTTGCTATCTTATAAGCATGTATGTTTTTTCATGTTTTTTTTTAACTGTTTAACGGCTCTGGATTCTGAGTCCTATGAGCCTTTTTTCATGTTTTCATAGTTCAGTGTTGCCATCTTCAAACGAATAATAGTTTTTTTTTTATAATCGGAGATTTTGTCTATTTATTCAGCAATTCTCTCATTAAATTAATTATACCTAGTTTAAAAAACTGAAATAACCGATTTCAAAATGCGCAATTTTGTTTTAAAAACCAAACTACTGAACCGATAATAGTGAAATTTCTATGCGACTAATCTGAAAGTATATCGTCTCAAACAAAAAAACATTCTTCAAATCGATTTATAAATGACGGAGTTATGCGGTAACAAATCTACAAACACATTTTCAAAGACAGCTAAATAACAAAAAAAAAAAAAATGTCAACTTTTCGCCAAAGATATTTTTTTTTAATTTAATTTTTATCTCCACAGACACCAGGGTCCGTGACCTTTGTCATAATTACAAACTATTGTTTACTACTTATCGTTACGGGAAAATTATTTTGTTTTAATTTAAGTACTTATTACTATGTTGCGTGCATACCACGAGCAAACCAGCGTCCCGCAAGCAGCACCCGATCACGAGTATGACGCATGTGCCAGCCATCGCCCTCCTCAACCATATGTTAGGGAAGAGGCCGCCGAAGAATTATTCCATTGTCACCATTGATACCAGATTTTTGTTTTCATATATTGAGAAAATTGACATTAAAAATAATAAATTATTACATAATATATTTATTGCCTACTCATTATTTTGTGTGGGAGTACACAGCCATGCCCCCGGCCAAGATAACCCAGCGGGCGTCAGCGTCGCCTCGAAATAGTAAAAATACAATAATACCACATTTACAACATTTCAATTGAAACCGTTCATATTATGTCACAGTTCAAAGCTAGTTTTACCATAACTAGATAAAACTAAACACTACAACTTCTAGGAAGTACTAAGTTACTATACGATGGAGGACAGAGATTATTTTTCCAATTTTTCCGACTCCAACTAACTAGAACCAATTCTGCTAGAGTCAGGCAAAGTCGGGCTAACTTATTGTTATGGTAATGAAGCCTCGATAAATCCATTTTTATCGCCCACTTTATCCCCCGCTTTGGTGGCTACTTATAGTTCTATGTTCTTAAGATTTGAGTTTTAAAATGGCAAACGTAGGTAGCTATTCACTTTGTACAAAACATAGACGAGAACTAAGCACTTAATCAGTGGAAAGTTGTTAGAAAAGTAGACATAGACATAGACATAGACAGAAATTTATTATAAAGTAGGTAATAATGTAGTCTAGTAAAAATAAGATTTGTGACAACATAAAAGACAACTAAATATATTGTTATTTTAATGAATGTATTGGTGTTTGAAATACATTTGACACAATTTCATAATGATATTATAAAAGCTAATTTTGTTACCTTTACACGCTCAAACAGCTGAACCGATCGTTATGAGAATTAGTATAGAGATAGCTTTGGACCTGGAGACGGACATAAGGTACTTACATATCATCATCATAATCATCACCGTTTTTCATAACTACGCGAGTGAAACTGCGGAACGCAGCTAGTCTATAATTAGGGGATTATTGTTGATCTATGATTTTTATCAATTTTCCTATCATAATTTCAAAGAATCCCCCCAGTTACAAATACTGTGATGTGCACTATACAAACGGATTTATTTTACTAGACTAATGGACTTACGTACTTAAGATATTACTTTTACTAAAATTGACACTTTTTCCGAGAAAGTTTATCAGATACACTTAATTTAATTTATGCAACAATAATTTTATTATCCTTGACGTAGCACGAATAAAAATACTTAATCAAATTGACAATGGTATGATAGGTATGTGAAGTGGATATCGAATTGTCAATTATGCACCCGTTTCCATACATTTCGATTCAAATTAAAATTTAAAATACAGTGTAAACTCCATGTAACGTCACCCGATTTAACGACAAACTCCCTATAGCGTCGAAATCACTCGGCTTTGGTTGGTTTAGCTTGTCTTCCATACAATGATACACTCTTTAAAGCATTACACCCACTCTCAATAACGACAACAATTAAATAATAAAAAGTACTTTTTAAGTTGCGAAAATTAGTAAAAACTGCGCAGCTGTGTACGAGTACGTTCTTTTGTTCTTTTGTCGCTTTATTATCCTAGCCCGTAATAAACTCGACTGTCGGCATCATACATACCGAACTTTCTAAGAAATCCGTTCTTTTGTTTACAAATTGGGATTGCTTGCACGTGTAGACTGTTGTTAGTAGGAGTCATGGATTATCTATACGTTATATTCTTAGTTGCTCACAAACTTTCAAACTGTAAACATGGCAAGTAAGAGAAAATCACTGTGTATTGACGAAAAAGTTTTACTGATACGCGCAATCGAGGCGGGAGAGAAGATAAGTGATGTTGGTAAACGCTTTGGATTTAGCCGCTCTACCGTGTCCACAATATGGAAAAATAAAGAAAAAAATCTCCAAGCAGAGAAGGAGGGGAAATCTTGCAAAAAATTAAAGAAGCCTAAATACTAAGATTTGGATCAAGCTATACTATCATGGTTTCACCGACAGCGCCAGAATAATATGCCTATCTCGGGGCCGATCGTGAAAGCTAAGGCGAAGAATTTCGCTGAAGAACTTAGTTTAAATTCTTTCAAAGCATCAGAAGGATGGCTCGGAAAATTCAAGCAACGTCATAATATTAACTATAAAATAAGTGGAGAAGCGCGAAGTGTTGATACAAATGTTACTCATGAATGGATGTGTGGCGAAAATTGACAGAAAAATACGCCCCAAGTGACATTTTCAATGCTGACGAAGCAGGAATTTTCTATAAGTTGACTCCAGATAAAACTCTAAAATTTAAAGGGGAAAAGTGTGTGGGAGGAAAGCTCCCCAAGGAACGTATTACGGTGCTTGTGGCTGCTAATATGGATGGTACAGAAAAAAAAAAGCTGATAGTAATAGGTAAATCAAAAAATCCGCGCTGTTTTAAGAACATTAAAAAATTGGCAGTGACTTATGAAGCTAATAAATCAGCTTGGATGACCAGTCAACTTTTTGAAGAAGAATTGCGAAAGTGGGATTCAGAATTAAAAGGACGAAAAATTTTACTTCTTGTTGACAACTGCCCTGCCCACCCATTTATATCAAACCTTCAAAACATAGAGTTGGCATTTCTTCCTCCAAATACCACTAGTTTCTTACATCCAATGGACCAGAGTGTGATTAAAAGCATCAAGGGTTACTACCGAAGGAAACTATTGATGGAACTAGTCGAATCTGAGGGTAAAACTTCTGTTAATATGCTGCAAGCAATCAATTTTTTATCAAAAGCCTGGGAAGATGTGACACCCACAACTATACAGCACTCTTTTCGACATGCTGGACTTTACACCAATAGCAGTAATGAGGTGGAAACAGAACCTGAGTTTGACAGCGACGATGACCTTCCATTAACTGAGTGGATGCAACAGTTAAACATGGCAGGAAATTTTACGGAAAATCTTCAAACCTACATCGAAGTAGACGACTGCCTACTTACAACGGCTTCACTCACAGACAAAGAAATTTTGGATTCAGTGAGAAAAACTGAGGATCAGGAACAAGAAGATGAGACGGATGAGCCGGAGCCTCCGCCATGCATTAAAGAAGCTCTAGAAGCGGCAAAATTATTGAAAAAGTACTTCCTTTATCACCAAGATGCCTCAACATCGCAAGATGTGAATAAAATAAGTAAAAAATACAACAACATTACTGGTGCAGCAAAAGACGTCAGACAAAAATAACAGAATATATGCAATAGCGTTCAAATAAGAATTGTTTTTTATTTAATTACTAACACTGGTGTGAAATAAACTTTTTCTTTTTCTAATACAGATTTTTCTTCTCTCCATTTAACGACAACTCTCTATAACGTCAAAATATGCACAGTCCCTTGAGTGTTGTTATATAGAGTATCTTCAAAACATTTTTTTTCTATGAAAGATCCCACTTTTAAATACAGATATATTTTCTTTGATAGTAGGTACGTAGGTAACTATTTAAACCAAGGTTATTTAAAAACAGATTTGTTTTGGATTCCTGCGGTTATTAAGCAAGCTGTCATCCCAATTATCAAAAAAAAGGTACTTATAACAAACAGTAAAAATGATTCATGAGAATGAACAATTTTATTTATAGGTATAGGTTAATTACATAATATGCTAATAATTTTATCAGTATAAAATAAAAAACATAGGTAAAAACATATTTGTAAAATCATCATTTGTCTACAAAAACGTATTTACTTACCAGTAAATTATTCTAAGCGCCATCTTTATTATTTTCAAACAACTACATATTTGTCTGTTTTACCGACACGGAGACGTCATACGCATGCGCAGACGAGTTCGAGGCCACGGCCACAACTACATTCACACGCGATTCACGCACACTGGCGCCGCCGCTGTCGCTTGTTAAACGTGTTACAGCTGTCATGCAATAAATAATGCAATATTTTTCGTGTTATTAACTGTTTATACCTGGAAATAACAACAAATGTAAGTATTATAATTTATTACTATTAAATTATTGTAGTTATTACAGCAGCGATGTGTAAATTTATGTTCAAATAACCTTTAAAGTGAATAAGATCAATCAGTGCGCATGCCCGGATTATTATTTTATCGTTAGGTTGTTATCTTTTCATCATCATGTTCTTTTGAATTAGACTAAGAATACAGGTTTCATTATAATATTAATAGAATAAAATTAAGAAATGTATTTTGCTTAACTTATTATTCGCTATTTTGACACTTGGGTACTATCCGGTATGGTCTAGTGGCTAGGATACCTGGCTCTCACCCAGGAGGCTCGGGTTCGATTCCCGGTATCGGAATGTTTCTTATGGTGCTTATTTTGGTCTAGTGGCTAGGATACCTGGCTCTCACCCAGGAGGCTCGGGTTCGATTCCCGGTATCGGAATGTTTCTTATGGTGCTTATTTTATTTTTGTTCCAGAAACAAAATGAACATAAAAGCGGCATTGGCCATTTCTATGGTCTTCATCGGATGCTGTTCCAATGTCGTATTCTTGGAACTGGTGGTGAAAGAGGACCCGGGTGCTGGTAACTTAGCGACTTTCCTACAGTTCTTGTTTATAGCAACTATAGGATTCTGTACTGTCGGTAAATTTGGAACAGCTGAGCGCAACATACCATTCAAACAGTACCTGTTGCTTGTCGGATTCTTTTGGACAAGCAGCGTCGCAAATAACTATGCATTCGACTTTAACATATCCATGCCTCTACACATGATCTTTCGCGCTGGCTCTCTCATGGCCAACATGGCTATGGGAGTCTGGATCCTCAAGAAAAAATACCCGCCGCTTAAATATTTAGCGATATTCATGATATCGGCGGGCATCGCAATCTGCACTATACAGTCCAGCGGAGATGTGAAAGCACCGAGAGAAACTCACGAAGATGCCGCTGAGGAAGAGAAGCTCAAATTCATCGATTGGCTCTGGTGGTGCTTAGGAATCGCAATCCTGACCTTTGCTTTATTCGTGTCTGCGCGAATGGGCATATTCCAAGAGTCGCTATACGCCAAACACGGCAAACATCCGTGGGAAGCCTTGTACTACACCCACTTGTTACCTCTAGTCATTTGGCTGCCAACCGCGCCTAATCTTATAAACCACGTTAAGATCGCCACGGAGACGCCTGTAATTGATTTCCTAGGCATAGTGTTCCCTAGACAAGTATTGTATTTAATCCTGTATGTTATGACGCAAGGACTCTGCATCAGTGCCGTGTACGTTTTGACAACTGAATGTGCGTCTCTCACTGTCACCTTGACAGTGACATTGAGAAAGTTTGTGTCATTACTTTTCTCGATTGTTTACTTTAGAAATCAGTTCACTGTCGGGCATTGGATTGGAACTTTCCTAGTATTTTTAGGTACTATGATATTTACTGAATTATTGCAGAAGACGATAGCCCTATTTTTGCTGGCGCCAAAAGTCGAGAAAAAGAAAGAATAGATTGATTTTACAATTGTTTTGTTGTCACAAAAGATCGAGAATTGGGGATGTGCTTGAGATAAAGGTTTTAAATAGTTTTTTTTTTTTTAAACTGTGTTAAAATGTGTGTTAGAGTGTATATAGCTCCCGTTACTAAAAAGAATGTTCGTAAACGACACGAACAATAACTGTAATTCAATGAATTTGAAAAAAAAAACTGGTTTACTTACATAATAAATTCGGTTCATTCGAAATAGTGTAAAAATAAGTTATTGTTTGTATTGACAGTTTTTCTTAACAATAATACACGTTTGGTGATTGTCGCCAGTTTTTCCAACTCGATTTTTACCATTATTAGAGTTCGATAAATAATTAACGATAAATACCTACTCACCCAAATTAGACTATTCTTAATAATGTAAATGTCAAATGAACAACAAATTTGGCATTTATTTAGTTAATTTTATAATTATCACGAAAAAAAAAGAAAAATTGAATGGGTACTGTATAAAGATAGAAAACAATTTTCGTCTTAAGTATAGTAAAAGATCATTGAGGACATGGCAAAATTAGTAAACTGATTTGACCTTTTTATAATATGTAAGTAATATAAATAAGTCCCTTCAGGGAAAACACTGGTAAATAAATCATAGACACTAAGATGTAAGTGATATTTTTATCTGTGGAAGAAATTCATAATTGAGGTTGATTTTTTTTTAAATTCAATTTAATCCAGATGACCTAAAATTACGCAAATAGGTTGTCTGCGTGTTACATAATATAGATAACTGTGTGATGTAAGCCATTATAAGCAGTATTTTGTACAAAATAATGGTGATGATAACTTGTTTTCGCTATCAGTTCCTTATTGTATCGGCGTCTAATAATATATTGGTTTAATTATAGTCACGCTACGCTTTGTACATATTATGATAATATGCAAGTCATTGAGTGTTGGATATTTAATCTTGCCTACTTTGAACTGCCTTCGAAGCGGTGTCGTCATTCTTCATAGTGTTGATAGTTTAAGTTGGAGATGATTTGGGCTATTTTTTACTCGACTGTGCAAGAAGGAGGATTGTTTTTCGGTTGTATGTGTGTTTTTTTTGTATCTAGCACCTCCAATGTTATATTTGGAGTCTTTTAACTCTATCCACTGTTATAGCAGTTCTCGCTTGTATTGCTCTAGTACTTTCATTCTGTCTCTTTCATACTAGCCTCTTTCGGTCTTTTTTACAGTTGGGATTATTGTATATATATTAGGTACCTATTGTTATAAGTATCTCATCATTATCATTGTGTTCCGGGAGAAGTAAGAGTATAAACAGCAGAATAATTTCTTTTTGTTCATAAGTTTCTCTTACGTTTTTTCGGTTGTATGTGTGTTTTTATGTGCGAAGTTTACTAGACTAAACTTGTCTTAACTCTTCGAATTTAAAAAAGGTGTCAAAAAATGCATTTTTTCGCCTTCCAACGAAGTTTTGCTTTATAAATAAGTAATTTTACGATATTTTTTTGGAAGATGATATATCTTAATATGTGGCTTTGCGCATTATTTCTGGTGAGCATATATTATAAATATAATTTGTAACTTTGTAAGTTACAGTGCGAAAATCTCCCCTATGCAGTCTGGTATTTTATTTATATTTTAATGTATGTATTTCTTATGCGGTGGGGTTCATTTTTATGCATAAATTATGCTTTTTATCGTTACTATTTTTACTAACCGATTTCAGTATTTTTGCAATTAATTAGATTTTTAATAATTTTTGGGAGTTTTGTTCTTTTCATTATTAAATTCTATTTAGTTCTTATCATTTGACTTGCACTTTAATTGTAAGATTAATAGAACACAACATTGTATTCCTTCGTATACATACGTATGAGAATTTGTTAGCTAAATTGCATATTAACTTAAACTATGTAATATTGAATCTATTCTGTACTTCAACTTCAACTTTTGTGTTATGACCTTTGTGATGATGTTTCACAACTCCGCCAATGTCACTTTTTCTGATAGACCATCAAACTTTTGCATTACATTCAATCATATGACAAAAGGATGGCAATGGTCGTGCAAAATTTTGACGACTCATCATAATATTATAATATACATATAAAGAATTATATTTATTTATTCAGTTTTTATAGAACATTGAATAAATTATATAAAATATAAAAATTAATTTAGTCGCAAAAATATTGATATTAGGTTCTTATAATACTTTATACTTTCAAATAAAAGCGTAGTGTCTATAAAAATAGGTAGATAGATAACACTTCATGTAAAGGAATGTGTGATGAGTCGAACAAGTCATTTGTCTGATGATAAGTTATATAAGGTCCGGGGAGGTAATTGCAACTACCGGGGAAATGCAACTAATTTAAATTATTTCGCGCCGTTTGATTATTACCTACGAATAATGTCAACTAAGAAACAGAGCAGGTGCTGTCCCTGCTTTGTTTCTTAGATGGCATTATTCGTAATAATCAAACGGCGCGAAATAATTTAAATTAGTTGCAATTACCTCCCCGGACCTTACATATATATATATATCGATGATTTAAGCATATTTTTGTGGATATCAAGGAATTGAATTTTATTTATTTTTTATATAGATAATTTTGTTAGTACTAAGTAATCATACAAGTTGTTTAATTATTGTGATTGTAAACTTTAATAATAATCACCTGTAAATATTACTTCACCCCTAAGTTAAATTATTGTATTTATTTTTTAATACAAGATAGATCTACGATTGACCACCAATCGCCTGTTGTTATGCGACGGTGTGGCCGAGGATGGAGCTTGTCGATCTAAAAGTTATCTATTCACTCTAGCCTTGAAAATTCCAAGTTTTAATAATTGTATTTAACTTAGGACTGACGTAATAATTACAGGTGATTATTATTAAAGTTTACAAATAAATTATTTTGTTAATTAACAATACGTAGTTATATTTAACAACTCCTAAAATAATAAAAATACAAGTAAGTACATATATAAGTAAATTGGTTTTTCTAAGCAACAGCAAGTTTAAAGCGAAAACCGAAATGCTTTTTAAGGGCTTATGAATAGTGTTTTTTATCTCGCTCACTCGCTCGCTCACGCAGTTAAATCATATCTTTTATCTGTGTCAATTTTTATTTGAAACAAATTAAATTTTGTGAGAAACTGTTGTCGAGATTAATGTACAGTCATTGTTCAAAATATTAAAATTATGACTATGTCGAAATTTAATTTAACATCTTGAAATAAAAAAATATGTATATATTAAGTTAATATATTCAATAACGGACAATGTGAGAATATTCAGCTGCATTTTGTATTGTTAATAATTTTAAGGAGAGTCAATGATACAATTAAATTATCATTTTTATGAAAGTACATGTTTTGTATTATTACCGCAAGCGTACCTCAGGCAGGTTGACATTTGTGTAATGTGTAATGTAAGGAAAAGGACAAGAGTGGTACAGGACTGGAAAGAATGGCGTGAATGTGAAGTACGTGAACTTTGCAGAATGTATTGTTTTTACAGTAGGTGGCATACGACCACGGTTATCCTCTGAACACCACTATAAATATTTATGAAATAAAATAAAATATTTATTACATTTTCTTGTTTCATACTTTTTAAAGCGTGATTTTTCAGTAGTCGCGTTTTAGTTATTGAAATTATTTTTTATTTACCAACAATAACTACATTTATGTTTATCGATAATTTTATTTATGTTAATCAATAGTTACGTAGACGTACAAAAGTCACCGATATAGCACAGCGGATTAGCAAGTTGAAGTGGCAGTGGGCAGGGCACATAGCACGTAGAACTGATGGCCGATGGGGCCAAAAGGTTCTCGAGTGGAGACCACGTACCGGCAAGCGCAGCGTAGGAAGACCAGCCACGAGATGGACAGACGACCTCATACAAGTAGCGGGAAGACGCTGGATGCAAGCCGCTTCCAATCGGTCTTTTTGGAAATCCATGGGGGAGGCCTATGTCCAACAGTGGACTTCTTATGGCTGAGATGATGATGATGAATAGTTATTTTATATTGCATGCACAAAAGGATAGCTGTTGATACGTATCTACTATTGTAACAAAACAACACTGTAACACAGCCGGCATTAAATCCTTTGACTTCGATAGATACCAGTTTTGTAATCCTTTGAGATACACAACAAGGTAGGTTGGTAACAAAGGCGTCGCCAGCCCATGGCCCAGGGGGGGGGGGGGGGGGGCAAGTTAATATTATGGAGGATGAGAAAAATATGAATTGTAGGTACAGGTACAATTGCATGGCCTTAGGACTTTGGTTGCTTTTCAGTTGGCTACATTTTTTAAATTTCTAGGGGGCAGCTACCCCCTCTGCCCCCCCTTGGCGACGCCCTTGGTTGGTAACATTCCTTCTTTATGCGATACTCTGCCCCTCATCTCTCATCTTTGATGTGTTTTTCAAAGATATTCCTCTTATGCTACTCGTAGCTGAGCGAGTTTAAATCAATGACCTAGTTTTATTTATCAGCTTCTTCGTTTCTACCCCGTAGGTTAACAGGATTAAGGCAATGTCAAAGCTGTAGTCTACAACCCCTGGTTCTAGGAGCAGACCAGGGTGACAGATATCCAACAATTTAACCCGTATTTGTTTATTATAAAATTACGATGTAGTTAGAGTTACAGCATGAGTATGCATTGTCTGTAATCAAGATCAATGGGAAGGTCAGTTCAAATACGTACGTATAAGAATGGCTAAGATTTCATTGCCAGGTTTCATTGAGTTCGAGAGTTTTGTTAAAAAAAGGTTACAGACCTACTGCTAAAAATGATAATTATAAATAAGTCATCATTTATGTCGTTATTTAATTAAATAATTATCTATACTTGTGAGACGGACGATGGTCGAACTACGGACATTTTCAACTACAGAGTGACAAGAGGTGTGTTCAAACGCCTAGTACCAAAAATACATTTGTAAAGAAAAGACGAGGATTGCATCATCATTTTTTGAAGGCTGTTACGAACTAAAGATATCTAGAGATTACGAAGTCACTGTGACTACCTAATGATCGAGTTATCATTGAAATCTATGTAAACGACAAGTATTCGATATCTCTGTAATATATCTAATCATAATTAAGAATATTAAAAAAAACTTGTCATCAGAGATACAAAAAAAAAATACAAAATACAAAAATCTTTATTTTACTCAATTTACATACATTATTGTGCAAGTCCCTGACCCCTATACTAGGTTATTTACCTGTATTATAGGAACCAGTGCCTTCCAAATGTCACATTTTATAATGAATATATATATTTTACACTCAAATTTAATTTCTAAACATTAAATGAGATCTGTATGTGTATGCGGTGAGAGAGAAAGAGAATTTGTGGGGGTGTATTAGTGCGTGTATGTGCATGTGTGTGTGTGTGTGTGTGTCTGTGTGTATGTATGTGTGTGTGTAGTGAGATTGTGTGTTCCTGTGTAATTGTGAGAGAATGTCAATGGCGAATACACTGATATGGTAGGCTTAGACAAATGGCAAACGTTTGTGTTTCTAAAGTAACCTTAACGCTTTGAAATTACACGTAGGACTGATGTGACGTCACTTGCCATTTCGTTAGCTTTGTCCTAATCCCATACATTTACTTTTTAACCCCCAACCCATTAAGAGGGGATGTTAAAAATAATATAGTTGACGTGTTTGCGTGTGTATCTATGTATCTGGATGTGGCATCGTAGCTCTCAAACGGATGGACCGATTTTGATCTAGTCTTTTCTGTTTGAAAGAATATTTCACCGAGAGTTTTCTTAGCTATGCTTCATTAAAATCGGTTCAGTCAATTTTTTTGTCGAGAATTTTAAACAAGAAGACTTTGAATGGCCAGACTCCCGCCCCTCACTGCTTGTATATTCCCACTATTTTGATGAATGAAGTGAAAACTTCTTTAGGCCTGCAGAGCTCTTTATTTTATGGATGTTGAATGAGACTGAGCCATCACTATAATATTCAATTGATAACATTTTCAACAGACTTCAAAAAAGGAGGAGATTCACAATGACTGTTTTTAGGGTTCCGTACCTCAATAGGAAAAAACGGAACCCTTATAGGATCACTTTGTTGTCCGTCTGTCCGTCTGTCCATCTGTCCGTCTGTCCGTCCGTCCGGGTGTCAAGACCTTTATCTCGGGAACGCGTGAAGGTATCGAGTTGAAATTAAAACCATATACGCAGATCCATAGTATCTTGCTGCAGAAAGAAAAATAAAATTTCTCAATTTTCGTAATAAAAAGTTACAGTCGAATATGTCGTAAAAAACGCACATTTCAACACTCACAGAGGAATCAAAACCTATGGGGTACTTCCTGTTGACCTAGAACTCTGAAATTTGGCAAAAAGCATTGTGTTAGAGTACACATATAGGAAAAAATCCGAAAACTGGACATTTTTAATTTAATCACAAAAAAATAGTGTCTCTATGCAAGGAATGAGGGCTCAAATTTTAAAGTGAATTAACCGTATCATGTGGGGTATCATATGAAAGAGCCTAGCATAAGCTAAACAGATTTTTAACACATTCTTCGCCCCCTGCAGACCCTTCACTTCAGCTGGGAACCAAAACTTTTTAGGCGAATTTTGATTAAGTACAGAGTGGCCGGGCAAAGCAACGTTGACTGCCTCAAACGCCGGCGGTTTACTGACTACTACACAATGAACGGGACGCTTACTCGGATCCGAGTATGAGGTGCCGCTAATATACTACTATACACTCGGATCCGAGTGGTGAGCAAGGAATGTGTTAAATATTTTACGATGTATATTTTTCGATTTATGAAGGAAAATATAAAAAAAATATGTGATTTCCCCCTTTTATTTAGTTTGTACGGAACCCTCGGTGGGCAAGTCTGACTCGCACTTGTCCGGTTTTATTTTAATGTTTGTTACCTTAGAACTTTACAGGAACAGAAAAAAGAATCATAGAAGAAAAAAGAAGAAAAAAGAATCAAGAAATCAAAATCGACTGGGTAACCCAGTCGATTTTGATTTCTTTTCTTGATTCTTGATTCAGATAATTATTTTTTTATTTGAAAGCTGGTCCCATTATAATTTGGTTCAGTTCTGACAATGGCATCCATGAGAAGCTGGTTGCGTCAGTTTTTTAAACTATAATTATATTGACACCACAATGTAATAAGACAATAAACAGATAAGAAAATTTGACAAAAGGCTGTCTTATCGCTAAAAGCGAACTCTTCCAGACAACCTCGGGATGTGTTGGAAAAAGTATGTATAAAAGGGGGCGGTGGTGTGCTATTTCGTATTATTAACGTCACATAAATTTAAGCACTATTATTACTAACGGGATATTTACCGTGGTTCTCGTTAATTTTGGGACTATCAATCGAGTTCGCGTGCCAGTGATAATGCTCTTCGTAGTAAAAGACAAAAAAAGAGGGTAGACAGATATGTCTGCTCTTAACCGTATCATCCATCCATATTCGCCCGTGAACATGGTGCATGTAACTGTGCCGAAATATCGGGAGCTCAAAATTAACGCGAACCACGGTAAATATCCCGGTAATAATATTAGTGCTTTAGACCGTGATAGTTTAAAAAAGTGTCACATATTTTTTTTTTATCTACGGCACTTTTACGACAAACATTTAAGTTGATCTTAATATTTTTTTATACCTACTTTGAATATTTCAAATTAATTTTTATGCTTTCACCTAAGCAAGTAAGCTTATAATACTTAACTAGGCACAAAAAGAAACGGCTGAATCGATTTTGAACTAATGTAGCAACATTCTACAAATTAAATATCATATTTCATACAAAAAAAAATTACCAAATCAGTTCATCCGTTTGAAAGCTACAATGCCATAGACGTCTATCTGTAGACAAATACATAGATATACCACGTCAAACCAAATTTTAAAACCCCCTTTTTTCCAAATAATACTTTTGTCTTATTCGTCTCACTTATTTTTAGTTACGTACTCAAATAAAAATGAATACACGACAAATATAGTAACACCAAAAATCTCACCGAGATTTGTTTTTAGTACTCACTACTGAGAGCTCAGTATTATTTTCTTTAAAGTAACATAATAAAATTTCTTCGGAAATAAGCCTGAAACATATTTTTCAGATACCAACAGAAAACATTTCAACATCCATGAATAAAACAAACCTAGCCTAATTTATAAGCCAAGAGCGACCACAACGATGTAAACCGACTCCAAAAACACTGTAAAAATATTCACAAAACAAGAGAGGATGCGACCGCATCGTAAATATGTCCCCTTCAACAAAATACGTATAATTTAAATTGCTCACAAGTAGATAAAAAGCAGAAAAATGTGCCTCGCATTATCCACTGGACGCGATTGGCTGCAGAATTAGCGCGCGCCCGACCGAAAGGCTGTTACGAATTTCCTACCTTCAAATTCCTCCCCAAATCCGAGCCATCCTAAAATGAACTCAATTCCCGCGACGCAAGACTCAAGAACACGAACTTGGGGTCGTTAAATTTGGCGACGAAGCCGCACGAAGACGGAATTTCAACAAGTTGGTGCTACGTTTTGTAAATTTTTCCGGTTCGATCTTATAACGTTGGGAAAAGGTTTATTTTGAAATGATTGAAGCGTGGGTGTATGCAAGGTGCTTAGGCAGCAGTGCATTCTTGACGAATGCTGCCAAAAACTCGCAGTTTTCACCTCGTAAGGCTGGAGTTTATTGTTTCACAGGCGTTAAGGTTTTATTGGACGGTTCTGGAGGAAACAGCCGTGAAAGAGCGATCATTTAGTTTTAGAGGCGTTTGGGAAATTGAGATCTTTACCTATTGGAATCGTTTTTCTGGCGTTTGACCAATGAGGTATTTTTTTTAAATTAAAAATTCTTACGCCATACACTAGGTGGCGCTTCAAGTCGGTCGCTTCAGGTGGTTGTCAATTAGGTACTGAATAAACGGTTGCGTATCAAAATCAATATTATAATAGAAATCTTTTTTTTTTTGAAGAAGTAACTTATTTTTTTATCATGTAACAATAGAGAAAATAGCATTTTAAAAATACAATGTAACGTGTAGGAAAACTTTGGAATGCACCTTTCATAGTTTTTTTATATTCAGTGCCATCTATCGGCAATATTAAAAAATATTTTTATTTGTTCATCCCCAACATATAACGCAGTCATTATTTCTACTGTATAAGTTTCGGCAAATAAGTCCATAAAATATGTCCTTTTGTAATATTCCGTCTGGTATAATAAACGCCTGGTTGTCGTAGGCCTCCCCCAGTTATACAAGTTAATTATAAATTGCGTTATATTTATGCATATTTTTGTTCTCAGATGGCGAGCCGATCAAGCTCCCTGAAAACCTGGAAAGCTTGCCTCGTGCGGAGCACTTCGCGGCGCAGAGGCATCGCTGGAACACCAACGAGGTAAGTCTCAGGATAGCCCTACTGCATAATATACATTTTATTTAAAAAAAAACCGGCAAAGTGCGAGTTTCTTCCCAGAGGCTGCCGTCCTATGCATGACACATGAATATGAACACTGACACCAGGGTTAATGACTTAAAAATTTCCTTTTTTATATCTAAGAATCTTTGTAATTTCACATGTTTTATATAGTAGGAATAGCCTGAAATGCTAAGCGTAACACACAATATCAAGTTCAAATAAGCAAGTGGTATACACCTATTTTCTTTTTCTAAAGAGATTTTAAAACTACCGTGTACTATAAGCTTATGTCACATGACACCAACTGTCAACGAAACGTTCATTTGTAATTTTTTTGTGGAAATACAAGGAGGTTCTCGCAGTTCCCGCAGAATATTTTTGTATTTTTTTTTAATTTTTTTTGCAAGCTTGTCTTGCACTTGACCAGTTTTTAGTATTTGTTGATTTACATCAAAATAAATCCTATAATCTTGTCAATTTTCAGACTTGTATCTATTACCGTTTAAAAGATACAGCCGTTTAACTGTTGGACAGACAGACAGACACCGTAGCCTCACTAGTAGGCTCCCGCACCCTTAGTACGGAAGCTTAAAATAGACAGTACAAACTGCAAGAAATATGATTAAGATAGTAAATATTAACATAAAATATAACTTGAAAAACAGAACAAACTACGATGGTAAGTAGTTTTAGAAGTAAGTAGAATTTTCCCAGCAGTGGGGCAGTATAGACTGAACAAAAAATACTTGTTACGATTTATCGTCTTTTATCATGTGTGTGTTTTATGTTACAGTTAAATTTAAAATAATTATAACCATTTATTGTAATAATTGCTACAAGTATAAGTTTGCAAAACACAAAAACCCCGACAAAAAAAAAACATGGCTGAACCGATTTAGATGAAACATAGCTAAGAACACTCGACAAAATCTTCTTTCAAACAAACAAAAAACTTATCAAAATCGGTCCATCCGATTGAGAGCTATCATGCCACAAACAGACACACATATACATATAGATATACAGATATAGGTACCTACAGTACGTAAAACTTACACCCCTCTTTTTGGGTCAGGGGTTAAAAACCGTTGAAGATACTTAAAACGTACAAAGCACAATGAGATTTTATTTATACAGAGATTATATCCATCGAATATGAAGTAAAATCATGGCAGATCTCAGCTGTTCCCAGAACTTTCGAGGATAAGACACATCCTTGAGAGCTTTTAGTATCTTGGCCGTATATATTTTGGTGTTGCACTTTCTAAGCACACAGGATAGCATTGTCACTGTTCACAACTCACGACACAAAGCGTCTAACAACGTTGCCTGACAAATCGCGACTGAAGACGAGTCCGCCAATTACCTTACTTGAGGATGGCCACGCAGAGCCGGGGAAAATTTATCTGCGTATAATACATCATTGACAAAGCACATTTTTATTATTCCAGCGCCCAGTTGAATTCAATGCCTCCTAATGGTAAAAGTTTGAACACTAAACATGTTGACAAAAATAAGAACATTCGAAGACAGTTTTATAGACTTTTTATTGAAGAATTTACATTTGGAGAACTCTAAAGTTTTTATGTAGTTTGTTACAAGTTATGGTACTATTAACTAGGTATTTGGTCAATCAATATACGTATTTTATGTTGATTGACCAAATATAAAATAGTGTAGCTGTATGGGTGAGAAGAATATAGCTTCTTAAGAAGGCCCTTCTCGACATGTCGAAGTACGATGTACCTATAGTTCCCGTCACGTAAAAAGAACGCTGGTTTGTTCGCGTTTACGAACAAACCAGCGTTCTTTTTACGTGACGGGAACTATACGCGTGGTTAAATAGTTTGTTGTTTCATCCAATGTGATGCTTAGAAAGGAAGCTCTGCACAAAAAAGAAAGACAACGCCAGGACCCTTCGGTCTGCTTTCAACAATATTTTATAAAGTCACGATATCAGAAGATAATAGAGAACTTATAATAAAATTGTTTTTAATATTGACCTTTTTAATTATAGTATTATGACAATAAGTACATTATTAATAATTATAAAAATGTTGGTTATATCGAATATATTTGGTCGAAATATATTTTTACATTTATAATTTCTGAGCATGTTATAAGCGGCGTAAGTTTTCTGCAAAGAAGCGGACTTTTGGAGGCTTGTCTTGGATTTGTGCCTCATAGTTTTAAATTTTAATTTCGATAGAGAACTAGATCTACTGCACAAGATATCTGTTATAACAACAAATTTGAATAAAGTTTTGTTATTACGCCATAAAGATGTACAAGCTTTTGTATTGACAGTACAACGGGTTGGCTGCTCTTAAGCCAAGATTACGGGCTAAGAAGGGGCTTAGTCATTGAGATAAGCCGCGGAAGGATAGACATGGCGAAACTATGTACACGTATAAAGGGATAGTAGTTGACTACGGAAACCTAAATAAAATATATCAAAAAACTGTAGGCGTAAAAGAATATAACGTCAATATACAACAAAACAGATTACCTACTAGTAATTATAGTAAGGAAACTAATAATAAACTAAATTAAATTATAATAACATTGAGTTCGGTGTCTCAAAATTATGAAACATTATGAACGCCATAACTCCATACAGCTGCATAGATCCTGATTCATGTATTATTCAGAGCCGCGGATGACTCATATCTCGACTGGGCAATGTTTAGTCGACTTCAAATGCTTTATATTTGGTTATAGACCAGAACCTACGGGGGCTGAGAACACATAAACGTCTTTCGAGTTATTTTATATTAATAAAATAAAATATTTTAAAATAAATGTTTTTTTTGCACTCATACCATGGACTGCGGTCCACGATGGAGCGCGCTTGCTTATTACTTAGTCTAGTAAAAATAAATACGTTTGTATGGAGCACATCACAGTATTTGCAACTGGGGGTATTCTTTGAAATTATGATAAGAAAATAGCTAAAAATCATAGATCAAGAAAAATCCCCGATTTATTGACTAGCTGCGTTCCGCGGTTTCACTCGCGTAGTTATGAAAAACGGCGATGATTATGATGATGTTAAGTAGCTTATGTCCGTCTCCAGGTCCAAAGCTATCTTTATACTAATTTTTATAACGATCGGTTCAGCCGTTTGAGCGTGTAAAGGTAACAAAATTAGCTTTTATAATATCATTATGAAATTGTGTCAAATGTATTTCAAAACACCAGTACATTCATTTAAATAACAAAATACTTAGTTGTCTTTTATGTTATCACAAATTTTATTTTTACTAGACTATATAAGAAAGAGGAAAACCTACCTTGGTAGAAGTTTGTATAATAAAAGAGGAACAAAAACGCTTAAAGCGTTACACGTTACGTTAGCGCACAAAAATTACACTGACTTATGCAAACATAAGCGTTCTTACAAAATGAAACAAACACATACGTATGTGTGTATGTAAGTATACCTGGCCTCTTTCGTCTCATCCACTTCTTCTACATTCTAGTTAGTTACCAGCACTTTGATCTGACATTAGGTATCTAAAATGTATTCGATAAGCCTGAGATTGTATTTGAGATGTATTCAGCCTTTCTTTTTATTTATTATGAAACTGACATTGTCTTTGATATGTGACACAACATTATTAATGTTATTTGTAATAATTAATGTAATTGGCTATGGCCGTTTTAATTAATAAATTAAATTAAATAAGGTCGTGGCATTTTTTATGACTGAATGAAAATCGTTAAAGAGGATACAAGTAAGCATAGAAATCTTAAAAACTACCGACCGATTGGACCGATTTTGATGAAACATAGCTTAAAAAGCACTCGATTATAATCTTTAAAAAAAACTCTAGTGCAAAATAGGTCCATCCATTAGAGAGCTACGATGACACAGACAGACAGATACAGAGATACACAGAACAAACTTATAACACCCCTTTTTTGGGTCGAATAAAATATAAAAATAAACCGAAAATCTCATTGAAAATTCTACAGTATTATCCATGGTAGCCAGGGTCAGTTAGATTAGCCGGGATAATCAAATGCGTGGGTGTAAATTAACCGCCGGCGCGGGGCTGGGAGAGGAGGGGGAGGGCGAGGGGGGAGGCATGCGTGTAGCGTAGCGGTTATTATGGTAATGCCTCAGGAGGAAGGCATACGTTAGGTCACGCGGTCTGTTTCTGGTCTGTCCGTGATGTAGACACACCTGAGTACCTACTGCTACAGTTTTTTATAAGTGAAAAGGTCTTTAGGCCTTAGGCGCGCTGAACACGTTATTTTCTGTGTATTAAATGAGACTGCGCCGTCACGCTCGGCTATGTAACGGTTGTTCGGGTGAACTCGGCTCAAGTCGGCTAGGGAGCGAGAGATATTATAGTCAACGCGTCACTGCAATACTGCTATTCCTTATTAATATCGCCTATGAGTAGGTTTCTCTTCTGTCGTATCGTGTCGTGGTCTTAAACACAATATTTTATTAAGAACTATTCTGTTTGATCACTAACTTGTTAGGACTGTAAGTGTAATAATAAATCACATCGTAAACATAATATGTACAAAAAGCCAAGTCTCGCAATGCAGCTCTTCTACCACAAAAAGCTGTGAGATCTAATGTAAAACCAAGTCGGTTAATTAATTTTGTATCTATCTATGATCTATGGGTACATTCATCCAACTATCTTCTAAGAAATTGTGACCTAATAAAGTTAACTAACAACTTTTGTAGTGACTGTATCGATATTAGACATCTTTAATTGTTTATTATTTAGAAATATTTCATTTAAAAATAATAATTTACTCATTACAACCATAATTGGTAAAAATAATTTTAAATGAAAATCGTACCACCCTAAGATACAGAAATTATTCCATTATCAAAGTGATAGAAAGTATTTGTAACTCAATGTAACTGTAACAACTGTAACAGTCATAGTCTTTTTTTATATCGTATAGTTATCATAGAGGTTACTTACATTTTAATTTCATACTGATACTTTTAAAGTATTTGAATTATAAGATACCTGTTTTTATTAAGTATTAAAAAAATGAGATAGGACAGTTAGTCATGCAAGCGACGATATAGGGGTGTTGTGTTGAAGCCTTCAAACTTTGATTACGTTCCACTGATACTTTATTGGAGAAAGGGTTTTCTATAAATAACTTCTATTTCCTCTTTATGAGACTTAACAACTTCTAGTTTCTAGTATCATTTGTATAGTTTAGTTATATATATTACTGTAACACATTTTAGTAGCAATGTCTAATCGTGTGTTATTCGATATAATATGTTGTCGATATAATATGTTGGTAATATGGTAGTAAGAATTACTCTTCTAGCTCGCCCACCAAAATATTTCCAAAAATATAAAGTTACTGAATTGATTCATGAATAATATGTTATGGAAAAACTAGAGAAAATTGTTACATACTGTTATAAATCTTACTTATGTTGTTTTACTAAAAAAATTATACAACGAAACAAAACGGGAGAAATCGATGCAAATGTGCTATGTCCCCATCGATAACAAGTATGAAGAAAACTCCTTGTCTGAACTTTATGACGCTTTATTATTACTTATAACACTGCACTTATTTCACTGCACTGAGCGGTCTGACGCTAAGACCGCCTTTTTACTCCCGAGTTACGCCGCGACTACCTTTTTCGAAGGGCCGCTCGCGCTCGTCCGCCCGCGATATATCCCCTCCCCGGAATTACAACATCACGCCATCATCCGGGGTAGCGTTCATTCTGTTCGATCACCGTTCTCCAGAGTATATAAATTAAGAAAATAGCAGTGCTGCCACTCCGCAACACTGAAAACACCGCACACCACATACAACAAATATTCAAATCATGACACTCGGCCATCCGCTTTTGTGCAACGTCCCGATGCACAACAACTCTCTAAAAGCAAGTCTGATTAATCATATCGAACCCTTTGGACTCCTTAAAGATTTGCTGCAAAATAAAATAGTTAAACAGTAATTATTATGCTAATTTTATAAAACTACTTATGGCACACTAAACTTTGTAGTATACGTTGTCGTAACTAGTTATTATTGTAGATACAAATAATCATGACACTCGGATTCGTTTTTAAATATGACAATTATTTTATGTTTATTCTAGCTGGTCTGGGAACCGGAGGCTTCCTATTCGTGTGTACACTATGCAGATAAATCATTGTTGTACAAATATGTTGTACGGATCGAGTATATATTCTGGTATTTCCAGAGGTTTGGTATATAATTAAAAAAAGTACATAAAAACTTATTCAATTCGCATTATTAATTTACTGTCGGTTACTCAATTACTTCCTCCTCTGGCTTAGTGATTGCGAACGGAAGCATCATTATATAAATGTCCCAATGTTGAAGTGGCCACTGAAGTAGCATTCAAACCTTGTAGACTTGGACTTGTAGACTTTTTTTTTATGAAAAACTCTATAAATACTCCTTTTTGTTATTCGTCCAAACATTAAAATGACCAACGACAAAGCTTGAATAAAATGAAAGCAAATTTCGTCCAAAAATATTTACACATAAATTCAAATATTTAGATCCAACTCAAACCAGCTCCAGTAATAATATGGTGACACGAGTACGTTAATTTTGTAAGTGCTCTCATAGGAATCAACATTTTAAACTGTATTTCTGTCATTGTCCTGCCATTACCAAATAGCATTTTAAAATTGTGTAACGTATACTCCCCAAATCCGAGTAATACAGAGAATAAGAGAACGGAAATAATTTTCCAAACCCCTTTTTTTTTTAGCAAGTCGCTACAACCGCATTAATTTCTGTCAAGCTTGTGGATGATCGGCAAAGCACATGAGCAAAATTTTGTCAGTTTAGAATGTCAGAAGTATTATTATTTTCTAATCACTAAATTTCATTATCATAGGGACAAATTAGTCACGATAAACTACAGGTAGCTGATCCATTGTCAGTCCTTCACCAACCGTTATTTGACTGGCGTATACCTGTTGCTGTTTACCATTAAATTGATGTACTATCAAGTTGAATCACTTCACATCACAGATGCCCTGAGTTGACATCTGTCGGATTTTAATCTGTTGTTTGCCAAATTCTTCTTCTTAATCGTACACTCTAGTCAGAGTGGTCGTGGTTGCAATGGCGGTGGCTCCTCGCCGTCACCGTCACTCTCCAGGCCAGCTGCTCTTCTCGCGATGCTTCTCCATTTCTGCCGGTCGGTTGCATTGCGAGTACACTCTACTTCGGTGGACTGCGTAGCTTTTCTAATGAGGTCGGTCCAACGTGTTGGTGATCGTCCAGGACTTCGCTTGCCTTCTACACGGCCATGCATATGCTGCGATAGGCTCTCCGTCGAGTGCTCTTTTCTTGAGATCTGCGCAAAGAACTTCAGTATTTGCAATTGCCCAGTCGACGATAATCTATTTCGTATATGAATCTCTTTGAGGATAGAGTTGTTGGTTGTTTGTCAAATACGTCATCACTATTTTGATGACACGTTAGCTAGAAAAAATACTGTACACATTACATACTAACAGTACTCAAACCGAGAATGTGGACATATTTATTTTCCCATCCAATATTTATAGTACTGATGTAACAGTAGAGCAGAAATTACTTGACTAGGTTTTAATAAACTTAGCTGTAGGTAAAGACAGAGAATGTTTATACACAGAAGCATACTTAATTCCTTTTAGTGCACACCTGAACTAATACTAAAGCATCAAAAGAGAAGAAGCAGGTAATCACTTCCATAAATAAAATTAGTCTCAATATTTGTCTTATTAATTTCTGTTGTTTTTTTTTTAAAGGTCTATATAATGTCGACTAGTCATATCATAACTGCTCTTGCACTGAGTACAAGCCAGTGGTGATTTTGATAGTTGCCGTTTTATTTCAACTAAAAATCATATTTCCGAAACGTTACCAGTCCTATCAAATATTGCTTATTTTTAATGAAGATATTTTTTTATTTATCGATAAATTTTCGTATGCTGGATCCAATTCTGTTATACGCTTACCAAAATTATACTAGATTTATCAAAATGTTCATATGCACGAACGATATTTAACGATATTGATCTAGAACCTAGAAATACTTGCACGCTTTGACAGCAAAAATAGAGGACCAAATGTTATTACTATCATAAGACCACATATTTGTATACCTATTTTGCAAGAAATAAATTAATTATGAATATTCAGTTTTTATATTTGACTAATTTTTGAACTCATAAACTGTACTTTTACAATAAAACCGCCACCGGTGCAATCTATTTTTGAGGCTACTTTGTTTGAAATATGAAACTGATCAATCAGTTCTCTCTGATGACTAATTTTAATTTTATTTGACATTATGTGTATCTTTTATTGCTTCTGCTTTGTCTTATTTTATATATTTTTGGTTTGTGTATTAATCTAATAACAAATAATAATATTTTTTTTTTTTTTTAATTTTCTCATGTGCATGTTGCTGTCTACCTGACATTTGTACGCCTAATCGGCACAACATGATTTTAAGCGACTAAATTTAGTGTAACATCTTTTATGCACTTGTTGTATAAAATTCTCGTGTTGTATGCAAATAAATTATCTTTATCTTATCTTTATCTTTATCTCTTTGAATTATCTTTAGTTTGTGATAAGAAACTTCGGTCATCGCTTAAATTCAAAGTCAAATTATTTCTTGGGCTTGTAACAAAAGTGTTATATTAGAAAAGCCCTTTTCAAATTAGTATTTTTTGTTACGTTTGTACTCCAAGCTTTTTCTGTTATAAAATACAATTTAACGTAGTTTTTATTAATTTAGATATAATATATTCTATTTATTTATGTCATTTTTATATCCAATAACATAATAAATAATAAAAGGATGTCGTCAAACTTATGTCAATATTCATAATAATGTTCAAAAGGCCAAAATAGAATAATAAAAAATATGCCAATCCACTTATGGAAGAAAGTAGAAAATATGATCCGCTGTTCCATTAGAACGAGAATTCAGCAAGATCTATTTTCATCAACTCATTCAAGGCATAAAATAGGTTTCTCTCAAAGAAACGTTTACTACGTACGTTTACTCTCGACTAATAGTTTTGTAATATTATCGAGTGGTTCATTTAACATACAGATTTGTTTATATATATTTTACGATAATTGTCAACGCTCATCACTGCTTACGTCACTGTCCAGCGGACAATTCAACAAAGTGTAGACACTGCTCTGCAGTTGCAAAAATAACGTGGGTGTTCAAAACATGACATCTAATTACGTTGGCACATACAGATCGCTGATAACTATATATATTTTTATAATAATCCTTAACCGAATAGTATTTTTTGGTAAATGTCTTAGGCTTACTCATTTATCAATTCATGAATCTTATTGATGGAGTAATTTCCATTCTCTCTATAATCTAATAATAATAACCATAATAATTGAGAATCTTATAATTGCAAACAGATTACTCATAAATTTATTCGCTCTAACGCACTATACGCGTTTTATCAAAAGTAAGTGTAAGTCACTTCTAAGTCGATTCTAATTAGTACGTTTCGGAAATTTCAAGCATAGTGGTATTTGTCAAGACTCCTCCCTCGACTCTTTGAGTTTCTATGCACGTCAAGGTTACTTGCTGCGTGTCCGATCGGTTGATCTCTCATATATGATTTAAATTTTCTCTATGAAACTCGAAACTACATCAAAACTGGAATTATAACGTTATATCATCATTAAAAGTCAGGTGCTCAGGTTCTGGGAAAGTCCGATCAATGATTCTGCTATTCAACGCTTAACATAATCACATTAAAATGATCATTAATCGACTGGATTAATCAAATCCACTAAAATACAAGATCTGTGTACACTCTTGCACACCATATACATATTATACAAAATTTAGTTAATCAAGTTATTTTGGATTAAATACAGTTTGGAGCTTCTACTTTCCTTTGAATAGGCTTGACCTGCTGCAGTTTAAAACGTTCATGGCTGGAAGCTAAGTGTTCCGTGACCGGTTAAAATTATCATCCTGAAACCAAACCTTCATGGTTACAGCTAAAACATCATTGAATAATTGAACTTAAATCTTACAGCTCACTTACATGGTTGCAACGAGAACATCATCAAATCTTCAAACTTCGACATCGTCAAATCTTCAAACTTCAAACATCATCAAAACTTCAAACTTCAAATATCGTCAAATCTTCAAACTTCAAACATCGTCAAATCTTCAAACTTCAACCTTACAACGCGCCTATATGGCTGCGGTGAAATCATCATAAAATCTTCGAACTTTCCTTACGGCACACCTACATGGCCATACTTCTTTAGAATATTACCCTGCAGCTCATCTACATGGTTGCAGCGATAACATCATCAAATCTACGAACTTCAACTTTACGGCACACATACATGGCACTCTTTGGAACATTTTCCCTGCAGTTCACCTACATGACTGCAGCTAACAAACTCATAAACACTAAAAATCCTTGAATTTCAAACTCGCAGTAACACTAAGTGTAGTTGTTAACACTAAGAAATGCACTTTAATTTTCAGCACTGTCGATACTCTGATATCTTAGCGCGGCTTTAAATTCCGCCTCCATGATTACAAAGCGTCAACGGATAAATATTCGCGACAAGTTACCGGTACACAATGGTACTATTTCTGAGGTTATACATGCCTTTGAAATTCAATTAAGATTTTAAGTCAATCGAACTATGTTATCTCTGTATAATTCAACTTCATAAACAGACTTCTGTATTAAATATTTACGCAGTGATACTCTGGTAAATCCATCAATATTGTAGCTCTACTCATATAAAATTTCGTTTGACACACTTATGTGGTTCAAGATCTTACAATAGTTACGTCACAAAGTAGTTATAGTGTTGCAGGTGGAGATACAATACCAAAATTTCGCTTCATGGTATAGCATACTTACACGACTAAAGACAGTGCTACTAGTTGTAGTAGACTAGTTGTCGTACTAGAATATTTTACTTGCGGTACTTTATTAACCTTACAGAAAAATGAACACAGTACAACTCGCCCTAAATGGCCGTAACTGTAAAGACAGGATTCCACCAGTGTGCGGCTCTGTACCGCACAGAGTGCAGCATAAATGTATTTCTTGGTGAACTCTTACGGGCAGCACCAGCAAACTGTGCGCGCACTCTATTCGACAAACCGTGAACTTTTGTCGCGCACTCCTCGGTCTCGCGTTGTACCCGCGACGACGCACTCGCACACATGTTTACACACTAAACTGAAAGTAAAGCACATTTCCGAGGTATAAATGTTCGTGTACAAATGTACCGTACAGCACGCATACTAAACCAAACAATCTACTATTGTGATCAAGTTCGCGCACTGCAAAAGGTCTGCACCAAATTTTTATCAACAAGTGTTCTGAATCTGAACACAATTTTAGTGGAGCCCAACCTTAACAGCTAGATAATAAGCTGTTAAGTTTACCATAATATTTTATTTGCATTACTGTTAGCAATATTCTAGAAAAACTACATTTAGAGGCTGTATTGATGGGCTACATCAAGTTACCGAATTAAAATATTTTACTCGCAGCACTTTACTAGTCTTCTAGAAAAATAACACACTGCTGATCGCTGACACGGCCACAGACCGATATGCCATAGCCATTGTATTATTAAAAACACTACTCTCACCATCACACCAAAAAATATTACCACGCTATGGTTCCTCTGAATGGCTGCAGCATAATCAAATACAAAAAGTAAAAATGGTTCTCAAACAAGAAAAACATATTTTCGTATACTTGTCTCTCGGGATGTTAACGAAATAATTTACTAATGACTTACTTACAACAGACTTCATTTCGTTTAAATTACGATAAAATTATCGGGGAGTAGCCCCAACCACACTATCAAAATTTCATTAGGTTATAATAAAATCGTCGGATTATAATCTTTAATCGCTGTGCTACAATAAAATAATCTGGGAGTAACCCAGATCACATCTCATTGCAGTATCTTAACAGATTCTGTCTACCCGTATTAAGAATATCCCGTTATAATTATTTTAGCACCCTGTTTCAACACTTTTAAGAACCATTTTTCCAATTCGATATGCGTGACAAATTTTTAACATCAATATTCAATAATCGGAGGGTAAAATATAATCTCGCAAGTGACTCACGATTTTACCGGGCTCGGCTCGCAGGTTGATTGCCACTTCTGATATATGAAGAAAACTCCTTGTCTGAACTTTATGACGCTTTATTATTACTTATAACACTGCACTTATTTCACTGCACTGAGCGGTCTGACGCTAAGACCGCCTTTTTACTCCCGAGTTACGCCGCGACTACCTTTTTCGAAGGGCCGCTCGCGCTCGTCCGCCCGCGATATATCCCCTCCCCGGAATTACAACATCACGCCATCATCCGGGGTAGCGTTCATTCTGTTCGATCACCGTTCTCCAGAGTATATAAATTAAGAAAATAGCAGTGCTGCCACTCCGCAACACTGAAAACACCGCACACCACATACAACAAATATTCAAATCATGACACAAGCATTTATGTGTTTTCAAGTTTTCTTGTCTTGTCAATTTCAGTACAAGGTTGTTCTAAACAGGTTTCCAGTACAAATCTGAGCTTTGTCCATCTGATATTATCTTCAATGGAATTCTGGGTCATTAGTGACAATTCTTATATTGAACAATGATAAATAATCATTATAATATGATACGGACAGGACAAGGACTTGACATCTAGTTTATCAATAATTATAGTTTAAAAAAATGAAAAAAACCGACTTCATAATACGTAATTCGTTTACTTGGATGACTTTTATTTCAGTTATTTTGTTTCAAAATTATTTTTTATTCATAAAAAAAATCGACTTTTTAAATTTTTGTCTCTGTATTTTAGTGCTATCCCTTATTTGGGCGTGTTTTATATTACGTATAAAAATTCAAGTCAAATCATTAGTCTTGATGCTTAGGAAAGTTTTAAGGTCATTTCACGGCATAATGCAATTATTAATAAAATAAAAAACACTTTTAAAGCAAGTTTTTTGTATTATTTTCAGTACTTATACTCAATCATTTGATACCCTTATCGTGGGGGCTGTAAAAATATTTAGTCCGCCATCTTTGAGACTACGCTATATTTGATTTAGAATGATGTCACAAAGATAACCATGCATGGCCTTCGAAATCAAACGCTTATGCAAAAATGTTGCTCCAAATGCATTGTTAATACGGTTGTAGATCTCAATTTAAACTTAGAAAATACATTAAAATACGATTGACATAGAATTCCACCTCGAAACGTTACATATTTAATGGTAAGTTCCTAACGAGCAGTGTTAACATGGCACTTTCGTTGGCAGACTAATTGCCTCCATTTACACAAGTACCTATCTATTCAAACCGAAACATATTTTATTCACAGCAATAATTCAAATGATTGTGAGCTCGTTAAATTAGCATACCTATGTCGTAGAGTAGCTAATGTGTCAAGAAACAGCTACTGCGAGTCCAGTGAGTGTTAAACAGAACCTTCACTACATGCGCAGTCACGTGTGTGAGTGTATGTAGTGCTTACACAGACACGATGGCGTTTCATTGAATTTTCTTTTAGAGGACAGGAATCAGACTTTAGGATAAATAATTAGTTGATTGGGCTTTGATCTAGTAAAATGATAAAATGTCATTTTTTTTATAGAAGTTAGATCTACGATTGACCACCAACCCGCCTGATGTTAAGCGACGGTGTGGCCGAGGACGGAGCTCGTCGATCTAGAAGATATCTATTCACTCAAGCCTTGAAAATTCCGAGATTGTAGGTCTCAGGAAACAGAGATGGCGGCAACGAATTCCATTCTTGTGCAGTACGCAACAGGAATGTGGATCGATATCGCTGAGTACGGATTTTTGGCATTTCAACGAGAAATGGGTGGTAATTCGCCGACTTTCTGCTAGTCCTGTAGTGAAATGGGGAGGGTGGAATTAGGTCGTGAAGCTCTTGCGCACACTCCTCGAAATGAATCCTGTAGAAAATAGACAGACATGCTACTTTATGGCGGTGCTCGAGACTAAGTAGCTTCTTGGCAGCTAGTTTATCGTCACCGATTAACCTCACAGCTCGCCGGTCCACTGACTCTAAAGCTTCCAGCTGATACTTGGCTGATCCATCAAAAAGGTGGCAGCAGTACTCCATACACGATCGGACCTGTGCTTGATATAGATGAAGCAGTTGTCCCGGTGAGAAGTATTGCCTAACCATATTAATGATGCCAAGCTTTTTACTAGCCAGTTTAGCCTTAGATTCAAGGTAGCCCTTAAAGTTCATTGTTGGGGTTAACGTGAGTCCCAGCAGTTCAAGACGGATGTAACGTAACGTAACGTAACGTAGACAGACGGACGTAATGATATAAATGATATGATGTTGATGATGATATGGTATCGTTAATATCATAGGTTATTAGTTATTATCACCATTCCACTCAACATGCAATCCAACTGCATTCATTATTACAGTGAATTAAACTTATCAGAAAATAAACTCAACGCGCGAAGTGTTTGAACGATAGAAAGGTTCTAAGAGCGTTCTGCGTGAACTAAAGTCTGGGTTTCCTTCTATGACTTATAATTTCTCTGTCTGTCTGCAAGTCTGGTGACCAATGATAGCTCATATTTTCAAAATAACGAGCTTTAATTGGTCACCAGTTTACCTTTATTATTAGCAATATTTATATGGAGCATACTATCAAGATTCCGTGAGATATTACATCAGTTGTTTTTCTGTAAATTTTCTATTCCATCTTTATGTACCCAAAACGGGGTCATGTTAACGGCGGGGTAACGGTAACGGGGTAATATTAACGGAAGGGTATTAACGTGAGGTGTAAAGGGGCCCCCAGGGGATCCTGCTCTGATTGTAGCCCTGCTTGAGGCAACCGCAAGCTTGTAAACCGAGATCAGAGTTGTAGCCCCGTATTTAAATAGGGTAAGATGTTGATTATTATATCGGTGAAGTTGGGGTGCCTTGAGATTTGGGTATTTTGTTACAACAAATAGAACTGAGCAGAATTTGTTTTCGTCTTTATTGTTAACACATAATATAACAAATAACAAATAATTATTATGAAGTTTCCGGCAGCCTAGTCGGGAGACCGTCTGACTTGCGATCCGTAGGTCCTGGGTTCGAATCCCACGGCATGCACCTCTGTCTTTTCGAAGTTATGTGCGTATTGTTGATTGCCGCCAACATCAAACGGCGAAGGAAAATATCGTGAGGAAACCTTCATGTCTGAGAGTTCTCAATGATCTTGAAGATGTGTGAAGTCTGCCAACCCGCACTTGGCCAGCGTGGCAGACTATGTTCTAACCCTTCTCACAATGAGAAGATGGCCCGCGCCCAGCAGTGGGACAGTTTGTATAAACAGGGCTGACAAAAATATATATATATTATTATAAAATATTTTCGATTTCATAGAAATTTCAAGTAAATCAGATTCGTGGTTTGATTATAAATCAAATAATTGGAAAAATGTGAACTTGTGAAGACGAACATGGACAAAACGAATGTTATGTTGAACGCCCATGTAGTGCCCAGTCCAATAACTGTGGGGAACTCCACTCCCGAAGTTGTCGACGAATACGTCTATCTAGGACAAACAGTCGGACTAGGCAGGTCCAACTTTTCGAGAGCTATGTTAATATTATTCTCACTGCTGTACATAAGGATTGGTCTTATTATGGTTTTATAAATCAAACCCTTCAGCTTAGCAGGCATCCTCTTGTCACATGTAACTCCAGGGACTTCTCGCCACTTGTCACATGTAACTCCAGTGACTTCTCGCCACTTGTCACATGTAACTCCAGTGACTTCTCGCCACTTGTCACATGTAACTCCAGTGACTTCTCGCCACTTGAGCCACGATGCTGCTATTCGGTGCAGTAAAAAAAAGGTTATAAGATATCTTAGGTTAAAGGTTTCTCGTGCATATTAAGAATAAATGTGGCGCTAGTTTTGATTTACTGTCTAATTAGATTTATCCTACGTCGAAAATTATTTATTTTTATGAGTAATTTGACACTTCTTTTTCTAGTATTTCAATCTCAGCGACAGTACCTAGTAAGCCATAAAACCACAAACGGTACGAATCCCCCACAAACCTAAAATATCACTTAGATTACACTTGTACTTAACAACCAGTCTAACGACTAAGCCCATAGCATACCTATTAGGGCTCCTACGAAATGTCCGCAGAGCTTTCTATAAGAAAGATACGAGACTAACTTAGAAAATAAATTATGTTAGAAAAAGAAATAAATTCATTGTTTTTTCATTCAGATACTTACCGTGGTATTTTGTAAAAGTATAATATAGTTTAAAAAATACACAATTCATTTACTTGGAGGACATATTTTTCTAGTGATTTTGATATAAAAACCAAACTACTGAACCGATTTTTATAAAATTAATATGGGATCACCTCTGAACTGAAGTAAACAAAACCATACAAAAAAGAAACATCAAAATCAAGCGAAGTAATTGCTGAACAAACATATTTTTACACAAGACAAATCTACGATTGACTCACTTGGTGTTAAGCGACGGTGTGGCCGAGGATGGAGCTGGTTGATCTAGAAATTCTAGAAGATATCTATCTATACAAGCCTTGAAAATTCCAAGATTGTAGCTCTCCGGAAACAGAGATGGCGGCAATGAATTCCAATCCTGTACAGTACCTATATCCTATTCCTGTGTATTCATTTTTGTTGTACCTATCTTATTATGAACAAAGGTGAAACCCATGAAGAATGTGGACCGATATCGCCAATTACGAGAAGGTTCTTAATTCGCACAGCATGTTTTTTTATGTTTGTTACGTTATTACGTCGCCAATTATGAATTGAAATTGATGATTATTTTTTGTTCGGTAGCTGATATCTCAGAAGTAGTCCTATATAAATTATATTAAAATCAGTTCAGTAGTTTGGTTTTTACAACACAATAAAACTGAAAAAAAATATCTCATCCAAGAAAACGAAATTGTGTATTTTGAAGTCGGTTGTTTAACTCATTTAAACTATAATTATTACGAAAAGTTGGAGGTTACGAAAAAGTGCATTTTTATCTTTCCGAGAGATGATGATTACAAAAAGACCATGCACTGTATCTGTTCCTACAGTTAAATCTAATTATAGGAAAAATAGTTATCTGCTAAGAGCGAGTCGTAGTTTTAATGCAGTGGCTGCACTGCATGATGTTGACCTGTTCAATACGTCCGTCGTGCTGCAAGCGGATGCTGAGTAACGCATTTTTCAATAAAAAAAAATTACACTTATAACGTTATTTATGTAATTTCAACACATTGTTTATATTTTCGAATATCCGTGGAAATTTGTAATTGGCCTTCTTTTGTTTATACTTAATAACTAAAATGTAAACCTAGCTGTAAATTTCCCCAAAAGTAATAAAATAAAAAATAAAATAAAATAAACACAGTCTATGACAGGAGTGCAGACAAACTAACGACGCCTTGCACATTAAAATCGGTCAATCCACTTAGGCTGTAGGAGGTAATATTTTGCTATAGAAACACACATATATGCACATATACTTGAAAAGCATAAACCTCCTTCTGACGCAGTCGGGTAAAAAAATCTATCCGGATAACGTATCTGCCGCTGGTAATAGTTCAGTGAGCGGTGTGGTCTACGCACCGGCACGCAATCCCGTAATCATTTTGTTCTAGAGGTTTATTGTTTCTTGCCCATTGATTTGGAACTTTTTCATTTAGTTCAAGAACTTTGAATAGAGGTTTCGTTTCACTTTATTGCTTTTTGATTGTGAGTGTTGTGTAAGGCGTGTTTGACACTGCGAGCGAGGCTAACTTGTTTCAAAATGTTTTTTATTTTTGCCATTCTATTATTGAACTGTAATCTTGTAAGATTTTAAAAGCTAGAGTGAATAGATATTTTCTAGATCAACAAGCTTCATCCTCGGCCACAAAAGCGAGTTAGTGGTCAAACGTCTATTAAATGTAAAAAAGTTTGCTCAGGCCGCATTGCTTGCGTACCAAACAGGCATCAAGACGCAAGGCCAATAACTAAGGTGTTGAGTTTAAACTCAATACCTTAGTTATTATCATCATCATCATCACCTTCATTACAAGAAATTACTCACTGTAACTTGACTTAGCAATTCATGGATATCCAATAATTATAGTTTAAAAAACTTAAAAAGCCGACATCAAAATACGCAATTCGTTTACTTGGATGTCATATTTTTTCAGTTATTTCATTATAAAAACCATAGTATTGAACCACTTCTGATAAAATTTATTTAGGACTACCTCTGAAGTATGACATACTAAAAAACATACAGTCGAATTGAAAATCTCCTACTTTTTGGAAGTAGGTTAAAAATATTAGTTGCGCGCGGGCTGCAAGTAGCGTTTTCATGGAACTTATACAAAGTCGTATCTCCAATTTATGGCTGGTCTGAGCACCAACTAGCCTGATGTTAAACGATGGTGTGGCCGAGGATGGAGCTCGTTGATCTAGAAAATATATTCACTCTATCTAGCCCCGATAGATTTAACGTGTAATGGTGTTATTGACAGATCCGTTACATCAATCTGCATCGTGATCCTTGATCGTGCTCACGGATCGCGATCCAGATTGTTAAATGTAGTACTGGTGCTAAGTCATGACTATCATTTTACTATGGATCTTTTCATTAGTGCTTCCAACCGGTTCTTTATTAAAACCATGGAGATATATGATATAGCACAGCGGATTAGCAAGTTGAAGTGGCAGTGGGCAGGACACATAGCACGTAGAACTGATGGCCGATGGGGCCGAAAGGTTCTCGAGTGGAGACCATGTACCGGCAAGCGCAGCGTAGGAAGACCAGCCACGAGATGGACAGATGATCTCATACAAGTGGCGGGAAGACGCTGGATGCAAGCCGCTTCCAATCGGTCTTTTTGGAAATCCATGGAGGAGGCCTATGTCCAGCAGTGGACTTCTTATGGTTGAGATGATGATGATGATGATATATGGTTACGTCCATTAATGGACTTCTTATGGCTGAGGTGATGATAATGATGAGATAGAAGAACACGGTCATTTCATGATCGGTCATTTCAAAGCCATAGAGTATAGGAATCTTTGCGTATGTGTGCTTCCAATCAAGCTGTTTGCTTCGCTAACAGTGTAGGCCGCGCTTTACAGCTATGACTTAATTCCAGTGTTGGAAGCGTTTATATAATAATATATAAATATTTGTGGACATTTCACACAACACCATCTAGCCCAAACTAAGCAAAGCTTGTACTATGGAACTAGATGGCTTATAAAATACATATATACTTTTTTTTTTGTAAATATATACATATGATACATAGAAACACCCAGACACAGAACAAACATCCATGCTCATCCCACAAATGTTTGTCCTGGGTGGGGATTGAACCCACGACCTTTCAGTTCAGCAGGTAGACGTAAACACACTACCAACTGAGCCACAAGGCCAGTCAATTATTTATTAAGAGTACAGTTAGTAATTATAAAGATATTTGTTGCTATTTTTGGTAATGAAACAGGAAACTATTTACATGCTAATGTAGGAATAAATACAGTTACTGGCTTATTTTATATAGCACAATGGCAGTGAGTTTAATGAGCTTTATGAACAAGCAGTTCAGATATTGACCTTGGCTGATCTTTGAACATATGGTAAATTGATTAATTCCCCACCATCTGCTCGATAATGGTTCATTATAATTATGTCAGGTAAATAGAGCCTGAAGTAAGTCATTTAATCTCTAGAGAAATAATATTACATTATATCATACTGTTTGAGCCTGTTTTGTCCCACTGCTGGGCAAAGGCCTCCCTATCCTCCTTCCATTCTTCTGGGACAAAACAGGCTCAAAATAATAATAATAATAAGAAGAAGAAGATACAGAAGGCAGCCATCCTGGGCACGGCACGTATTGTCAGGAGGCTCCTTTCTCTGTAGCCCATACCACTGGCAGTTTGAGCCCCGCCCTGCTGCCGGCGGCACCCTAGTTTTAAGTTTTTTTACAATATTTATGTTTCTTTTTATAAGTTTATATTTGTGTTGTAAAAAAATTAAAATTAAAAATGTAAATAAATAAATAAGATAATAATAATAATATATCAATGAGACAAAATAGGCAGGTGCCGTTATCTCATTCTGATGCTCCCACACAGAACTACCTTATCTTACTCACTGCGTGGGGAGCATCAGCCAATAAACTAGTTGTATAAGTCATAACCATTCCATTTCAATAGCCCCGATTTGTCAAATTCCATATTGTACAATAGTTCCATCATACATCCGCATACCAAAAAACTGTATTTTTTATTTTATTTTCTGTAAAAGGCCTCTCAGTGTTGGCTTCGGCTCCACTGATGCCCATCAAAGGACCGGGCTGCGACCCGAGATTTAAGATGAATCATACTGCGACATAAAGTAGTTCAAGTTAAATATCGTGCATCGGCTAATCTCGTGATTCCGTACTTGACCGAAGCCATTGAAAGAGACATTTTCAAATAAACACAGAGCAGTTTGAACCAAATTGAGCAAACGATTTCTTATACGAGAGTGTAAATCTCATATCAAGTCGGTTTTGTTATATTTATTTATTTATTTTTCATCTCCGACCACATCGTCGCTTTCCAACAGGCGAGTTGGTGGTAAAACGCGGACTTATTCATGTTAAAAAAAATTCTTAAATACACACACTACATTAACATATAACGCACACTGAATTATTTCTTCAATAACACAAGTACAATCCCAACAAAAGAAACAATTGTTAGAACAAGACAATTTATTACTGTTATTTTGAAGACGCACCTAATATTATTTCCTAAATAAGTCTCGTATATTCCTCGTATTTAATTAGTTTCCAAGAACAGGCAATCGCGGTCTGAGAACACTCTCGTTCTCCGAAAACTGATTTGTTGGACATTTACAGAATAATAAGGAAAATGTGGAAACATGTTTTCTCTTTAAGGTACGGTTCCGACGCTACTACAAGCGCCGGTCGGCAGCGACAGAAATGACTACAGTTGCCGTAGGGATCCAAATGTCATAATTACGACTACATTGCTGTCTAACGTTACCTGTAGCTAAATTATTTAAGTAGCGTCGACAGGCGGTATAAGGCAGTGACTGAGCATTCCAAATACAAATATACACCCCTGCATTTACACCCGGTATTTCATTATTATACCTAGTCTTGCCATAAATATTGTCACGAAGAAAAAAATTTTTTTTTTATTGCAAATAATATTTATTGCTTTTACAGTGTTTTAGTTTAATACATAAATATAAAACAATTTAAAATATAAAAGCTTATTCGAAGTGGTCTCCATTGGCTGCAATACAGTCCTTTAAACGTTGAGGCCAGTTATCAATAGAAGCACGCACTCTTTCCATGGGAAAATTCTTCACTGCCAATCGTATGGATTGTTTTAGGGACTCCAAATTATCATGGCGTTTAGAGCAAGCCATACTCTCTAAAACTGACCATAAATCATAATCCAGCGGATTAAGATCAGGACTAGACGACGGCCAGTCTTCAGCTCTGATGAAGTCCGAAACGTTCACTTCCAACCAAGACTGCGTGGACCGAGCTTTATGACCTGGCGCCGAGTCTTGTTGGAAGGACCATACTTGGTTATTGAACATGGTGTTGTTAAGGGGCTTAACTACCTTCTCAAGAATGGTATTTTGATACACTTGTGCCGATGTTTTGATACCTTTTTCACAAAAATATGGCTCAGTCACTCCTTCATAGCTAACACCCCACCAAACCATCACTGAAGTCGGATAATGCCCACGTTGCACTCTGTCGACTAATTGGGAAGCTTCCTTAGAGCTTTGAGCATAAATACGGTCATTTTGTTTGTTAAAATGTTGCTCAATTGTAAAGATTTTCTCATCTGTAAACAAAAATTTTCTGTGACCTCCCTTTGCGTACCGCTTCCGTAGTTGTTTCGATTTTACCACCCTATTCTTTTTTAAATTATCAGTTAAAAAATGACCAGTGCGTCTCTTATAGGCTGTAAGTCCTAAGTCATCTTTTAAAATACGCGACATGGTTCTGGGTGCTATCTTCATCTCCCGAGATAAAATCTTTTGCTTTCGGACAGGATTTCTTCGAATTCTTTCCCTTACTGCTTTGACCACCTTTTTCGTACGAACACTACGTGGACGGCCAGATCTTTTTCTGTCACAAACAGAGGAGGTCTCATTGTACCTATTAATAGCCCGGTACACAAACATTTGACTAATACCAAGCGTATGGAGAGTTTTAAAAATTGCATTTGGCTCCATACCAACTTTGTGTAATGCAATCACAGCGATTCGGTTCTCTTTATCACCCCACTCCATTTTAATATCGCAAAATATTGTACAATGTATTGGCGCCAAAATTAGAAAACTCAATGAACAATCGTATAAAAATGACAGATTCCAAATTCAAATGTAATATCTTTCTTATTTTTAACTGTAACAGTATTTATGGCCAGACTAAGTATAATTTAATTAATATTATTTAATTGTCACATTTTTATTAGGTAAATCTTTTTCTTTTTTACTGTAATTGAATTCAATTTGACTTAATTTTAATTTATTAATTTTGGCATGATTGTTATCACTCCGAATTGACATATTTGTACTTATTTTGTAAATTATATAATTAGCATAATCCGTGTTTACAGTGCTTATTTGAATCATAAATAAATAACAAAATAATAAATGACGGGGTATCGTGTATTCGCCCCAGTGCTGAATAAGTAAGTCTAGGTAGATTTTATAATAAAATAATATACCAGTGTTATTATCATGAGTCATGATAATTATCTTCGTCATCATCAACATCCACAGCACTTTCTATCCCGCTGCTGGTCTTTCTCTTATCATGCTCTTGATTTTAAGCGACTAAATTTAGTGTAACATCTTTTATGCACTTGTTGTATAAAATTCCCGTGTTGTATGCAAATAAATTATCTTTATCTTTATCTCTGTTTCGATCCTGTGCCAATCGAGTCTAGGTTTGACCGGAGATAGACACATTATCGTCCATCTCTTGCAGCTGGACTTTGTAACATTGTTAATATTAAAAAGTTTAAAAAATTCCAATAAATATCGTAAATTAAATTAGTTTTCTAAATGCAAACGGTGTTGTTGCAGTTTGCAGTTTGCTAACATGCGTACCGTCGTCGCTCTCGGCACTGTACCTTAAACGTGAAAAGATAACATGTTTCTGCTTCATTACGCCGGAGATAACAACGCTATTGTGATTGTGATGGAATTGCTATCGTAATAAGATGTAAGTAATAATAACGGCTGGCCATTGTTTATTTGAGAGGTTAGTTTAGGTAGAGTTGGAGTCTGCTCTTTGTTGTGCTTTCTGCTAATTATTTATTTATTTGATGACAGGCAAGCAGCAGAAGCTGTTGAGCCTATATATTTTGTTGTCTTTTAGTACAATTTGTTCCTTTTTAATCCATGATCCAGATTAATCGCCACATTCGTATTTAATAGACTAATGTGAAGTTTGTAATGAGTAAAAATGTTTGTAAGTTTTTCAACATCGGAAGTAGGTACTACATTGCCGGAGTTGTGAAATATCTTCACAAAAGCATTAACCCAAAAGTTGAATATGCCTTGAATTATTTGACAGTAATGAAATGAAAATTAAGTATTTATTATAACAATTAAATTAAATCATAAAATCATGACATCGATATTATATAGGTTAGTTTTGAAGTGTCCTATAAAAATAAATGTTTAAATTAGAAGAATAATAAAATACTGACATGAAAAAAATATTTGAGTATGTACAACATTTTTTATTTCAATATTCGCGATTTTTAGTAAAAACTGTGGTCTCAATGATTTTCTTAGACACAATACATAAATCATGCCTACGAGTATTTTCCCTTAGCCCTGGCAGAGTATTAATACCATTTGTAGGCTATTTGACGCTACATTTTGACCGTGGTTGTAGGGATAGAGAGAATGAAAGGGTAAGATGTTAAGGGTAAGGGTTAGCTTGAAGTGACAGATTTTCTTAAGGCCCTATTAAAATGATCAATTGTTTATGTGTGACAGCAGATGACGAAACGCAACTAGTTTGTAATGTTAAACTACAATAACAGGAGTTTTGGCGGGAACGTCATCGAAACATGTTGTTGCTTTGTTTTATTTTCCTAAGCTTGTGTTATTTTTATATATTAATGCGATAAAGTTGGTGGTGTTTTATACATTAAGTGTTCGATCAAGTAAATGAGTGTGGGCAAGTGAAATAAAGCAGTGTAACGTGTCATTTTACGTTGTCGACAAAACTCCATAGAAGCTTCTAGTAAAGTCGCCACCACTTTACTGAAGCAGGACTCGACTTATAAATTGACTGTATACGTAACTTAGATTGTGACTAGAACATTTATAACTTGTTTTATTCAAGAAATTTGAAAAAAAACTAATACTTGACACTGGCAAATGTTTTAATGCGGGTTCCAATACAAAAAAAAGAAGAACTACGATAACAAAAAATAAATGGTCAAGTGGGTGTCGTGCCACTGCCACGCGCAACGTAGGGTTCCGTAGTTAGATATCATAATTTATGTGAACTTAAAACAGGCTGTTGTTTGATACTACGAACATAAGAATTAACTTATGTTAATTTAAATGGAATATTATTTTTTAACTTGTCTAAGTAATTATTTTAAGTTGATCGAGTATAACTCGATACTCGAAAACTTGTAAACCCTACTTAGCTGTGATAATTTTCCTTTTAATTTCATCATACATGCTTATACTAGCCTGTTTTTTTTATATCTCCAAGGTTGACGGTAGAGGGTTGGGGGGGGAAGGGACTATTCAGACTATTCAACGATACCCCACTCGATGGGATAGATGAAAAAAAAACATTCCGTAGGGGACGCATGTACCTCAAAAACATTTTTTTTAAGATTTTATTCTACCGTTTTATTGGCGTTATAATTATGTATAATCATACGAAATATGTAACAGCTTTCTAGTACTTACAGTTTTTGCGCTAAGCCGCGGACGGACGGACACATTGGCGAAACAGGGTTCGTAGTTTACTACAGAACCCTAAAAAACCGTAACAAAATTTCAAGAAAAATTACTGAAATAAGTATAAAGAATTGATTTTTCATATTCATAACCCTTAACTGCACACATTTATCTCCACAAAGTTATACGTATCTAACAAACTTATTCAGTCCGGTGAGCAATAATGGTACTAACGGGGCCGTATAGAGACATCTGTCAAGTTGTCATTTGTAGTAATACAAAAACGTTAGTAGCGCCGCTGTCACGTGGCTAGATGAGTTTGCAGGAGTAAAGTTGAGGAAGCGCCGGGTTACGACGTTGGATCAATCGGGATCCCGGATATTGGCGAATAAAGTCGGTTTGCCGTGACAGCACCCATTAATACGCTGGCAAACATGCCGGATTTGTTTTGGCGCTTCGAATGCTCGATTAATTGATTTCTAACACGCCACACTGCTCTGAGGGTACCGTAGAGAGAGAAAGGAATAGAGTACATCAATTTTTTTTCTCATTCACTCCTCGGTGAAACTGCGTAATGTGATTATAGTAAGCGTTGAACAGAGAGATGTACTTATTTTTCGTCTTTATCGGTGGAACCGTTTGTCTTATTTGTTGTAGTAAATCTAGGTGACAAGTAGTGGACAATAATAATAAATATATAAAATATATTCATATATAATAAAATAATATAAGACATAAATTAAGTTTCCGGCAGCCTAGTGGTGAGACCATCTGAATTGCGATCCGCAGGTCCTGGGTTCGAATCCCACGGCACGCACCTCTGTCTTTTCGAAGTTATGTGCGTATTGTTGATTGCCGCCAACTTCAAACGGTGAAGGAAAACATCGTGAGGAAACCTACATGTCTGAGAGTTCTCAATGATCTTGAAGATGTGTGAAGCCTGCCAACCCGCACTTGGCCAGCGTGGCAGACTATGGCCTAACCCTTCTCACAATGAGAAGATGGCCCGTTCCCAGCAGTGGGACAGTTTGTACAAACAGGGCTGTTAAAAAAAAAAAAAAAAAAAAGACATAAATTTATTGCAACATAAACATACAACAGAGAATAGAAAACATACACAAACATAGAAACAAAATATGTTTGTGATGTTTGTGTTTATTTGTTGCGTAATGCCACTCACAGCGATACCCGACGAAGTCACACCCCTAAGTTCAAGGGTAAACGGCATTTGTTACTGGAGACCGCGCGCTGAAGGTCGGGGATATTGCAGAGTAGAAAAGTTTGGTACTGCTGGAACAAGGGTGGTACTGCTGGAACAAAATTAAATATAAATAAATAAATATTTGTGGACATTTCACACAACACCATTTAGCCCAAACTAAGCAAAGCTTGTACTATGGAACTAGATGGCTGATAGAATACATATATACTTTTTTTGTTGTAAATATATACATATGATACATAGAAACACCCAGACATAAAACAAACATCCATACTCATCACATAAATGTTTGCCCTGGGTGGGGATCGAACCCACGACCTACAGCTCGGCAAGCAGAGATACTGCCAACTGAGCCACAAGGCCAGTCTAAATCTGGATGATTAGCTTAAATTCCTACTTATAGCATTGCTATTTATGAATAAAAGTTTGTAATTGGCTGTTAGTTTTTGGAATCGAAAATCGCCGATGATAAAGCATTCTATAAATTTGTATGAGATTTACCATGATTTGTCAAGATAAGTCGAAAATGCTAACTATAGCGAGTAAAAATGCTAACTATAACAACTCCAACAAACAAAAAAAATATTTTTGTTGCTGTCGCTACTCGATGACGAATAATCTCTAAAAATATATTCGCGAATCTAAAATAGTACATTATGATACAAGTGTGCTAAGTTGGTCAGCGAGGGCGTAATAGAGCCGAGAGTGTAATGACCATAATGCACACGCGTTTCATACGACGTTTTTCAACACACTTGCGAGGAAAAAACACCCGTTTATAACTGAAATATTTAATTTAAGTAAACACTCTTTGTTGAAATAAAAAAAAAAAAAAAACTGTAAAGTAAAGACACTAGTGCGTAATAGAAAAGTCAAAACACGGTTTATAACTGAAATATTTAATTTATGTAAAACTCTTTGTTGAAATTAAAAAAAAAACTGTAAAGTAAAGTCACTAGTGCGTAATAGAAAAGTCAAAAGCACGCGTGTTTTATAGGATACTTTTCGGCCATAAAACGGTTGAATAAGGGCCACTTTACGAGCAAGTGTATTGAAAATGTTATTATAAGATTATGATGTCAAATGAAGGATAAACATTTAATTGTACCGAAAATAGTTAGAAGTGCTCATTTAAAATAACTTACTAACAAATACGAGACAACCAAAAAGTTGGCACACTACCCATATTTCTTTGATATGCCCAAAATCCGTACACAACGATTTCGGTCCACATTCTCACATTATAAAATAATGTAGGATATATTCCCACATTATAAATAATGCAATAATGTACGATTATACCTATCATACAATTATTACATTACTCCATTTATGGAGCACGCATCATACTATCGCGAATAACCCGCCCCGAGTTCCAAAATTGATAATTGATATTTATAAAGTAAATAATTATTTTTTAAAACAAGCTTTTATTTAAATGCTCTAAAACGAAGAAAATAAATTTTATATTGATATAAATAAAAGCTTGTCGCGAGAACACAAACATATAGTATATATTTTTTCAACAGAACAAACTAACTTTAATTCTAAGCAAATGATAAGAACGCGTCTAAGTCTTTTGTTGGAATTAAATATTACTTAGTAGATAGGTACGATGTTGTTTGAAATCTCGCGACAAGCTTTTATTTATATCAATACAAAAATTATTTTTTTCGTTTTAGAGCATTTAAATAAAAGCTTGTTTTTTTTTTTATTAATATTTTATTTACTAGAATAAAAAGAGTGCTTTACAAGACTATTTAAATGAGTCCAAACTCGACGGTTTTATCTTGTTTAGTTTAGGAGTTCCTATGGCCACCTTCCAACGCCATCTTGAGACCCTGGCGGTCATGTAGCAAAAGAGTGCTTGTCAAGACTATTCAAACGAGTCCAAACTCGACGGTTTTATCTCGTTTAGTTTAGGAGTTCCGATAGCTACCTTCCGACGCCATCGTGAGACCAGCTTCATGGTACCATATTATTGCATTGTCACCGAAGTTACGTAAGTAAACCAAATTTCAACCTAATCTAACGACAGGAAGTGGTTCTAATTTAACTCGCAAGATTTGTCCCATACTAACATACTAACAGGGCAAAAAGAATAAAAGCTTTTAAAAATAATAAACGCATACTTCAGGGTAAGTAATATAAATAGATCCTTGTTAAAAATTCTTGTCAAAGGCGCTTCGTAAAACTTGCCAAAATCCTTACTTAAAGTACTAGTTACTGCACTACAAAACTGCCTATTCAAGTACGTAACAAGCACTAAATGCATACTTATAAAAATGGAGTTCACGTTCGGTAATTCGGTTGTAACATGAAAAATAGTTTTCACTTTTGTCAGTCGGTTCGTCTAAGCCCACTTATTAAATGCTAATGTGAAACGAAAATTTCGCCCAAAATTAGTTTTCTGGCAGTTTTGAACGTACTAACTGCTTAAGCTGCCGTTTTGTGGCTATTTTGCACGTTTGGAGTCGTAATAGCAGTTTTATTGAAAATATGCATGAAGCCTGGCTAGGGTATATATTATGGCTTCGCTATTTTATTGAATACGGGTAGAAGTTTATGTTATTTATATTTAGAATGTAATAATATTTTTATTTGCTAAAGTGCAGCATTGAATGTCCCTTTCGTTCAAAAAAAAAACTGGTTAAAGTTTTACTATCGCTATTTTCCCAATCGCGTGTTATATATTTGTATCAGACTAATCCACGCTTTGTCGGTCTGCTTGGATAAATTAAAAAAAAACCGGACAAGTGCGAGTGAAACTCGCCCATCGAGTTCGTACAAATTAATAGATAAAAGGGAGGAATTATATATTTTTCTACATTTTATACATCTAATCAAATGTAGTCTTGACACCCAGACAGACGGACAATAAAGTGATCCTATAAGGGTTCCGTTTTTTCCTTTTGAGGTACGGGACCCTAAAAACGTCTATGGTATAGCTGCAACACAAAGTGTGATGGACCGCCAGACTAATCTAATAATAACTAATGTAATCTAATTTTAGTAGATAGATTTTGCCAAATTTGTTTGTTTGTTTAATAATGTTTTTCTTATAGAACTGGAAAAACTAAATTTTTCATGACAATACTTTTTCATTCCTTGCGGTCACTCGAAGATAAAATTAAACACATTTCAAACAGAACTCTACACGTGTATAATATTAATCAAATATCAGGAACGTAATGCTGACAATTAGTCATTCATTGTTCACCAACAACCGAAGACCACGCAAATACAACTAAGCTACACAATAATAAATCACAGAACCTTTTGCAACAAAACACACTTTCCTGCACCGATATCCGACCTTTTTATTTTCAAAAACAACCGTCCCAAAGTGGGAATAGAGACTGTTCCATTTTTAAAGTCTACCAAACAAAACGCTGTTACAGTTTTATGTCGAACGATATTTCGCCCCAGTTCAACCTTACAACAAATTAGCAATATGAACTCTATCTCTGTGTTCATACGGTATATAGTTGTAAGGCGGAGGTTGTCCTTTGACAAAATGCTTTCGACCATCGAAGCATCGCGCCTAATGAGTCGTATAGAAAAAAAAATGTTTTTTTTTCTTCTTTTTCTTTTGGCCCTTGCCGTCTTAAGGGAAAGGTCGATTCAATATTAGCTGGGCTTAAGATACGCAATTTATTGAAGTGCTGGTATGGTACCTGTGGAGTCAATGGAGAGTTAACAAATATGAAAGGATCTTTAAAATGTCTATGATGTGGAAATTGTAAAGGTTCAAAATCTTTACAATTTCCACACGATAAAAAAGGGAAAATAGAACAAGACAATATATAAAATAAGTAAAAATAAATTTGCATTGGCAAATTATTATTTTTTCCACATTTCCGGAAGTCTTTTGCGAGATATATTCTTTCATCGTGCGGACTGCTAGATTGTGGAAAACGCTTTCTCGATAGATATAATCTGGGTGTCTTTAAATCGCGAGTGAATTGGTTTCATTTAGGTAAGCGCGCTCCATCGTAGACCGCAACGTCGCTTAACATCAGGCGAGTTGGCGGTCAAGCGCAAACCTGTTTTTACATAAAAAATAGTTATCTTATCTTTTGATATCTATTACTAAGTAAGCTCAACTGAGATCTTTACTTCCTTATTTTTAACAACCCGAGGGAAATAAAGGGATTTTCCTAATACCTCGCCCTTTTTGTTTGTCGAAAAGAAAATTTTTACAAATAAAAGTGGGATACTTTGAAAATGTTTTCTGCAAAGTATTCAATATTGTTTAGCACTTTATAAGAAATTGTTCCAGATTAAAAGGTAGCTGACCTCTGAGAAAATACACATGAGACCTCTGAGAAACACAAACGACCGAAGGAAACGTATTAATTATACATATATCGTATGGACTGCTAAATTGTGGCTTCCTGGGTAGATCTTTACCGATATATATAAATATATATATTCTGAGTGTCTTTACATAGCGAGTGAATTGGTTTCTTGGAGGTAAGCGCGTCCATCGTAGACCGCAACATCACTTAACATCAAGCTACAGTTGTAGTTGGTGGTCAAGCGCAAACCTATCTTGTATAAAAAAGAACCGGACAAGTGCGAGTCAGACTCGCCCACCGAGGGTTCCGTACAAACTAAATAAAAGAGGAAAATCATATATTTTTTTTATATTTTCCTTAGTAAACCGCCGGCGTTTGAGGCAGTCAACGTTGCTTTGCGCCGCCACTCTGTACTTCCCAGCTGAAGTGAAGGGTCTGCAGGGGGCGAAGAATGTGTTAAAACCTGTTTTAGCTTATGCTAATGAGGCTCTTTCATATGATACCCCACATGATACGGTTAATTCACTTTAAAATTTGGGCCCTCATTCCTTGCATAGACACTATTTTTTTGTGATTAAATAAAAAAATTACAGTTTTCGGATTTTTTCCTATACTATGTGTACTCTAACACAATGCTTCTTGCCAAATTTCAGAGTTCTAGGTCAACGGGAAGTACCCCATAGGTTTTGATTCCTCTGTGAGTGCCGAAATGTGCGTTTTTTACGACATATTCGGCTGTAACTTTTTTTTACGAAAACTGAGAAAATTTATTTTTCTTTCTGCAGCAAGATACTATGGATTTGCATATATATGGTTTTAATTTCAACTCGATACCTTCACGCATTCCCGAGATAAAGGACTTGACACCCTGACAGACGGACAGACGGACAGACAGACAACAAAGTGATCCTATAAGGGTTCCGTTTTTTCCTATTGAGGTACGGAACCCTAAAAACAAGCTGATTTTATTTCTAACTTAAGAATGTCCAAAGACCGATGGGGTTGTTTCTGATGGGTAAAGGTTTTTTCTTCTCTATAATGATTCATTAGAAATCCATGGGGGAGGCCTATGTCCAGCAGTGGACTTCTTATGGCTGAGATGATGATGATGATGAATGATTGGTATCATTTGAAGGTATTACAGGAATACCTACAGGTACAAAAACTGTTTACAAAAAACTAGTTACATTCAAACTCTCTTTGGGAAATAGCACAAAGTGCGAAGTAAAACATAACACTGCCATTAAAATGTGAAGTATAAGACAATGGAGAAAACAATAACTGTAAAAATGGAAGCAAACAAGAAACCGAGTGCAAAGTTCGCGAGCCTCGGCGAGGAGCTAGCGAAACTAACGGAGACGTTATTACGTGTCGTTACCGTTGCATGCTCATATAGAAATAATTATTTAGTAACGAAAAATATTCACATAGTACTAAATATCAATTCATTTATTTTTAGTTCACACTCTTCATTACAGACAAGTATAAGCTTAGAAAACTCAAAACCCCCGACAAAAAAAACAGCTCAACCGATTTTGATGAAACATAAGAGCACTCTCCAATCGGTCTTATTGGAAATCCATGGGGGAGGCCTATGTCCAGCAGTGGACTTCTTATGGCTGAGATAATGAGATGATGAAGAACACTCTCGACTAATTAACATTTCAAAAAAAAAGAAAAAACGGTTCATCCGTTCGGGAGCTACGATGCCACAGACACGTCAAATTTATAACACCCCGTCGTTTTTGGGTCAGAGGTTAAAAAAGCAAGATGGCTGTGCGCGGTGGCTGAATATATCCATTCAACATATTTTATTCAAATCGGTTAATAAATAAATAAATAGCTAAGAACACTCTCGATGAAATCTTCTTTCGAACAAAAAATACTGTATCAAAATCGGTCCATCCGTTTGAGAACTACGATGCCACAGACAGACAAAGATACATAGTTACACACACCTAACTTATAACAACCCTCTTTTGGGTCGGGGATTAATAATAAACTGAAGCTAAAAAACTTAAAAATCACAACATACACTCATCGTTATCTGTAATATGGTAATAGCAACAGTTTCCTTGTCGATACCTAATGCGAGACATTAAACTGGTCAATTAGGTATGTTAGTATGTAGGCCATCAGATTACAGAACTTCGTACGTATGAGTTTAGTTAATGTTCCACGGGCAGGCGAGGACAAAGGTCGGGGGTGCACTTGGCAAAAACTAGGATTTGTATGTTAATACTGAGATTCTTTCTTGCTCTTTTTACAGACAGACAGCTAGAGCTCGAAATAGTGACGTCATCCGTGACGGATATTCCGAAACCTAGACGAGTCGCTTTAATTTCACATCGTGTGTGGTATACGATTACTGAATCGGTTCTTCTTCTTCTGGGTGTCTTTAAATCACTTAAGCGCATTCCATTGTGGATATTGGCATTTTTAAATAAAAAGCTAAAAGTCTGTTTTGAGCTGAAATATCCGACTATAGTTTCAACCGCATTCGGCGGTCTTTTTTAAAGGAGCATAGTGAACGTCACTCTCGGTCGGTGACGCCCGTTATTTTTATTTAAAAAGTAAAAACCATAAAATGGATACTGACGGTTGTATCTTACATGGTACATGCTAGTGGTTCGAGGAAATATTCAAAAGCTGCTTCGACCATTTTTTGATTCTCCAATAGATGATCTTCTTGATGCTCGCACAGATCACCGATGTCCAGTCTCTTTTTGTTTCTTTTTCTCTGATAGGTACTCTTTCTTTAATCATTTTCAAATCCTTTCGAAAGGGCTAGTTGCCTAAATTCGAAAACTTGATTAATTAGGTATATACTTTAATATCTATTTTATCCCAAAAAACCTATATTTTAAAGAAAAAGTAATATTTACATTACGTATTTTGTATTAAAAAAAAACAATTTAGATTTCCCTTGAAAACGATGAATAGTGTCATGGCGTCTTGAATGACGTCACAGTGTGCGAAATCCATGCAAAATCAAACTGTTTACATCTGTGTCAAGTGTCAAAACAATACGGAGTAACCATAGTAACTTGCTCCGTTGTAGGAAAACGTCAACAAAAAATTGCGGCCCTTGACGTGACACTTTCTGATTGGTGTTCGCTATCATGTGACTTAATGCAATAGGCACTTACAAATTTATTTTATAAAAATCTTTAACTTTTATGAGAAAAATGCTGTTTTTTTCTTATCTACGTCTCTTCATTTAAACGTCTTTTCTTCGGGGGTGACGTGCCCCCGATACAATTAGGTTAGGCTTGTTGCCACTAATAACAAATTGTTTGGTTTATAGTTTCTAATTATAAATGAAGAGACGTAGATAATAAACAAACAATCTATTTCTCATAAAAGTTAAAGATTATCAATATTTTTTTACTAATTGATAATTGACTAATAATTTGACTATTTGGAAGCACACAGTCTATAAATTGTAGAAACCGTTGCCCACCAATCCGTATACATTCATAGTTACATAAATCTTAAACGTGTTTTCTTCTGTTACATTTAGATTGTATTTTATAACTAATGGATTTTCGAAAGTTAAGTCTTCCTGCCACTTGTATTATCAATTTAATATCGTTGAATGCTACGCTATGCTTCTCGGTGTGTGGTCTCTATTCCAAAAATGTTTGGCCCCATCAGTCATCAGTTTATCACTCACATTGTGCCTCATACCTTATTCTATATGAAGGCGCGTTTGAGGAAAAGGTGTTACCGTCGCTTCAAGTTGGCGACTGCGGCTCTCCGTTGTTTAACCTTTAACCACTCGCCGGGTATTTGTGGCAATTGCGATACAATCAGGGACGATTCATGTTTCCTGCCCAGCTCTTGTTTGGTGGAAATTATTATTACTTAACGTGTTGCTTTTTACGAGCTTTCTTAGTTTATAAATGACATACAGATTTATTTAATATTTTGCATGATAGTATTTTCTTAAACGGATTGTTGTTTTACTTTGATTCTTTACTTGATTGATATATTTCAGAATTTGGTGTTAGTTTTTTACAAATTTCGACTGAAACATCTCATCTTAGTCTAGCCTATCCATTAAATATATATTTATTTGAATCTTTCTATCTATCTTGTATCTAAACTTTACGAGCTCTAAATATATGACCAAAATATAAAACATATTGGTTTCACCGAAACACTAAGCCAAGACAAATGTGAGGTTTTAAATTCCATAAAACTAATCCATCAATACCGCAATCTAACTCGTAAATGGTATCAAAATCCGTTACCAAAAAGCCATTATGCAAAGCAAAGGCGAGCTCAGCAAAAACTCCAAATGGCACTGTGTTTCCGGAACACAAAACATTTAACATTCTAAGCCTTACCACCTTTAACATACGGTCGCAGATACAGACAAAAATTGTGACACATAGGCGATATAACCAAAACGTATTCCACTCTAGTCTTTATAGCGTTGGAATAGAGCTGAAAATGGTAGATGTTCTTTGATTTTATTTGGGGTATGTTCAACAAATGATACAAAACAAAGGTGGGCTAACCCCTAGGGTAAGGTAAGGTCACGTCGATGTTTCTAGTGTAGCAAAAAGGGACACCTATTATGTCGTTTCCCTACTTCCGGGCGAGGTCGCCACGGCTAGGTTTTGTCAGTTAAATATGCGCATTTTGGAGGGAATTCCTAGATACATAGAGAGGTTGTGGCTTTGACACAAAATAATGAGAATTAGAAGAATAAATTAAAAGAAAAAATAAAGAAAAGAAAACAATAAATTTGAAATATAAATATGTATTTTCGAATCCGTTACAACTTATTTAATTTCAATGACAAATTATTTCGTCTGTAACAAGTGCAACATAATTTAACCTGAAATTTATTTTATAAATTACTACGTCTTAATAACACGATGAGTCCACGTTTAATTTTGTTATTATGGGCGGCCTATTCTGAACCTCTTCAGAACATTGAAGCATAGCCATTCATGATCCCAATCAGGAAAAAAAATATGCTACGAATTGAGAACTACCTCCTTTTTTGAAGTCGATTAAAAATAATTAGAATCGGATTACCGTTTCGACGCATTGTACCAGAACCGCAAATAACCAGTTACGCGAATGATACATGAAGGAGTAAAACACAATTTTCTGCTGTGTATAGAAAAATGTTTAAGTTACTACCAAACATTGCGGCCATTTGCGGCTTCAACCAATCGGGGCCCAAACTAGTCAGAATTTGCCTATTTTTAAACGAACCAAAAAAGAGGAGGTTCTCAATTCGACTGTGTTTTTTGTACGTTTGTTCAGTGATTACTTCAGCAATTATGAATTGATTTTGATGATTATTTTTTGTTTGGTAGAGGCCAGATTTTAGAGATGTTCCCTTATAAATTTATAAATGTACATACGTACAAACCTGCATACACTCGAAAAACATAACCCTCCTTCTTACGCAGTCAGTTAATTAAACAAAAAAAATAGATATGGCGTTAAATATAATAAATTACCCCTCGGTTCAAGAATATAAAAAAAACAACCCAAATGTTAGGTTAACAACGCATTTGTCAATTCTTTACTACGTAATTATAACATGTAACGTATAAACGACAACTGAAATTAATTTATAACCCAAATATTTCTAGGTTTACTTATTTAACTAATCAAACAAATTAAGTTAGCATTAAGACACACGCTACGAGAATATTTGTAAACGCCTTATAAATATTAATGAATACATGAAACAGTTTTATTAAACTTAAGAGAATATTTTAGTACGGACTTTAATGTTTTCTATCGCAATTACTTTGTATAAATGAAATTTATATTTCACTTGACGGAGAATGCATAATTTTACTGTCTCATTCTGTGTGTGCATTTTAGAAACTACTTAGGAATTTAAAGGTTAAGAACTCAGTTATATACTTATAATTTTTATTGGTTTTTAAGGTTCAGTAATCAAAAAGAAACCTTAGTTTTGCCTTGTTCGTCTCTCTGCTTGTCCGTGGCTTACCCCAAAAACACTTTAAAAAACTGAAAATTGGTATGCACACGCACATACACATTAATAACAGAGGAAAATGGTAAATAGAATATTGAAAATGAACATGTTGCTAGTATATCTATTATTTTGACCGTAATAAATACCCAAACGCTGATCTGGAACTGGCGGGAAACACTTAATTTAAATCATGTAAATATTTAGAAGTTTTTGTCACAATAAAAACTGTCTATTTTCTTTTATTACACGGTAAAAAATCCACGTTTGGTTATTTATGTCGATAAAAATTACAGATATAAAAATAACAATTTTATTAATACAACGTGTTGGTGTTCTCATCATTAGTCTAAAATACTAATATTAATTCATTTTATATCTAATAAATATAAACCGAATACGTAGGAAATTTAGCACTACAACTTTCCAACCCCGGTCAAAGATCTAGAGGCAGGCCCAAAACTACTTGGAAAGCTGTAGTGCTAAAGGACATGAGAGAATGCGAGTTGACCAACGACGACGTCGAAGATCGAGCGAAGTGGAGAAACAAAAGCAGGAAAGCTGATGGCCATATGGGATGAATAGCTAGGAAGAGAGAGAGAGAGAATTCATTTTATATCTAAAAAAACCTAGTGACCTTAACGGCGAATTTGTGATTTACGATAAAAAAAACTGGACAAGTGCGAGTCAGACTCGCCCACCGAGGGTTCCGTACAAACTAGTTGATAAAAGGGGGAAATCATATATTTTTTACATTTTCCTTCATAAACCGAAAAATATACATCGTAAAAATATTTAAAAACATGTTTTAGCTTATGCTACTGAAGCTCTTTCATATGATACCCACATGATACGGTTAATTCACTTTAAAATTTGGACCTTCATTCCTTGCATAAAGACACAATTTTTTTGTGATTAAATTAAAAATGTCCAGTTTTAGTTTTTTTCCCTATATCTGTACTCTAACACAATGCTTCTTGCCAAATTTAATTGTTCTAGGTCAACGTGAAGTACCCCATAGGTTTTGATTCCCTTGTGAGTGTCTAAATGTGCGTTTTTTACGATATATTCGGCTGTAACTTTTTTTTTACGAAAACTTAGAAATTTTATTTTTCTTTCTGTAGCAAGAGACTATAGCTCTGCGTATATGGTCTCAATTTCATCTCGATACCTTCACGCGTTCCCGAGATAAAGGTCTTGACACCCGACGGGCGGACAGACGGACAACAAGGTGATCCTATAAGGGTTCCGTTTTTTCCTATTGAGGTACGGAACCCTAAAAACTGATTCATTCATGACAGACAGATACCCAGACTATATGAATTGAACAAGTCCCAATTTGAAAGCGTATTCTATAATTCAGAAGACTGCGCCATAGAAGTGGAATTAAATAGTTTCGATCGGGTTTTTAAAATATTCATCAAACTATATATCCTGAAAACCCTAAAAAGATTCTACGGGTTGTTTGCCGTATACCTTAAGCCCATATCATTAGGAACACCCCATATCATATCCAGTCGAGTCCACCTGACGTTCCTCCCGCCGACTAAGCCTTTTTTCATTGAACACACCTGTTGGGGAAGGTCAATAAATAAAGTAGTAACTTGGTAGGGTCATGGAAGTACCAAATATGTAGGTATCAGGAAGTTAAGCGTTCTTTTTTTACGCAAAATAGTTCTACGAGCGGCCACCAACTCGCCTCATGTTAAGCGACGGTGTGGCCGAGGATGGAGCTCAACGATCTAGAAGATATCTATTTACTATAGCCTTAAAAATTCCATGATTGTAGTTCTCAGGAAACAGAGAAGGCGGTAAAGAATTCCATTCCTGTGTACGCATCAAGTACCCACGTGGACCGATGTCGCTGAGTACGGATTTTTGGCATTTTAACGACAAAATAGGTGGTAATTCGTCGACTTTCTGCTAGTCCTGTAGTGAAATGGAGGAGGGTGGTTGTTTGGTTTCGTTTTGATTTTGTTGGTCAGTAACAACGAAATTATATCAACATGGATTTCGCGCCAGCGCTCAAAAACGTCCAAACTCAATGAAGTGTAAAGCACCAACCTTTAGACCACTTTAGATCACTACCACCCATATATTGTGGATTTACCCAATATTCGTACTAAACGGTTTAATTCTACGTTTCTTATCGGAACAGGCACTTATAGGTAGGTATGAATAGGTATCTTCTAAGTCTACGTGCTTCATCTTCGACCACATCTTCGCTTTACAACAGGCGAGTTGGTGGTCAAACGCGGACTTATTCGTGTTAAAAAAATTAAATATTTTTGTATTAAAATAATTTCGATTTTCAAAATAATTCGAATCGGCAAAATAAACGTCTCGAGACTTCTTAATTCAAATTAGGCTTTAGGGCGGCGACAAAGTCTATGTAGCACAATCTTTGACGAACTTCGTCATTGTTGGTATATGATTATCGGTCAACTCAGGACACTATATTCGTGAATTTTGTTTTAGACTTTACGTCCACGTGATGGAAAGTCATTGTTGCAAGTTTAATTTGACTCCCTTCCCATTTTTCGATTGTGTGTTGTCCGTCTGAAATATGATTTACATACATATATAAATTGGAGGAGAATGCAATATTATTGTAATAACTATATATAAGTTGATCTAGTCCTAAAATATTTGAATAGATATCTTCTAGACCGACGAGTTCCATCCTCGGCCACGTCGATTAATATCAGGCGAGTTGGTGGTCAAACTAAGATAAAAAAATGTAATTTTAATTTAAACTGTGAAACATAAAATAAAATACCTAAAAAATAATTTACGTACCCAATTTGTTAGCCTACATTTCATAGCATGTTCAGTATGTCTAGATTATTTAAAATACACATTCCCTAAATCGAACCCTAAATACAAATTCGCCCCTAAAATTTACATATTTTTCGTATAAATCGTTTGAAACAACCATTACCGACGCTGTGTTTATCATTGATAGGCAGAACAGTTTTAATTTTCAACGAAATATTTAGAACGGACAGATGTACAACTTTGTTTAAAATGTAGGCAACAGAGAAAAGAAATAAACGAAGCTAGCTGCCAATTGTACAAGAACGTGTCGAGACACAAATATGCTAGGGTTGATATTGAATAATTATAGTTTAAAAAACTGAAGCAACCGACTTCAAAATACGCAATTTCGTTTACTTGATATTTTTCCAGTTATTTTGTTATAAAAACCAAAATCAATTCATGATTAGCGAAGTAATTGGTTAAAAAAAAAACATACAGTCAAATTGAGAACCTCCTTTTTGGAAGTCGGTTAAAAATAAAGACCGCAGATATTATTAATAACCTAAGTACTTAATGTTATCTTTGTTTTTTGTTATCATGTGGTTTTTAATAAAGTGTTATCTATCTATCTATCTATCTATCTATCTATTATTTTTTAAGACCATTTTACAAAAATAAAAAGAGGAGACTTAACGTCTTGAATTTTTTAATCAGCTATTTAAATTTAGTTATTTCGTCTAATCGTCGTAAACTAATATTAAAAATGAAAGTTTAATTTGAATTAAATCTGAATTAGATTCTAGGTCTAATATAGCTAAGGAAGAAGCATGTTACTAACAATTAAACAATTTATAAAATCTTATTTTAACTGACTGCGGAAGAAGGGTAATTATATCTTTTACATTAAAATATTAAAAAAAAAAATGTTTATACTTTTCTCCTTGTAAGGGTGAAAATATTTGCTCCCTTTTCTTTTGATAATTTTAATACATGTAATTTTAAGTACAGAGGGAAGTACTTCATACTACACGAAAACTTTGTTTGTAGTGTACTAGTAATCTCTGAATAAAATAACAAATAAAAACAGACACATAAACAGTTTTACACATCTGCGCACTTTTATAATCTGTAGTAAAATCGCATGTCAGCGGCTAGAACGGCACGAAATGAAAATAACAATGTTTTACTAAGCGTTACTATAAACTGCAAAACAGCTGAGAAGTGCAGATATTATTGACGTGTAAATCGGTTTTACCAAAATAAATGAATATGAATATGAATATTATAAATTACACTGTATTGTGTTCAGATAAAGAATTAATTAATTTGACTCCTGCTAAATAATATGGGCGAAGCCAACCAAGTCTAACGTAGAAAAAAAAGTATAATAATAATTTTATTATCAAGGTGCGCTTTGTTTTAGTTCGTAGTTTAAAATAAATGATTTAGTAATAGAAATAAACTGATCAAGTACGAGTACATTACAGTTTAGCTCGTACAAGGAGAGTTCTGAACCATAAAAATAGCCCCAAACGGCTATGTTCAGTGCTTTTATATGTGCCTATAGGTTTAGAGTAATATGTTGTTTATTTACGTCAAATAATTATTTTGCGTAATTTTTTCAATTAATTTAGTACCAATTTCTATATATTTTTTGGACTCTCCTATTTTGACAAGATGATTTAGACGATAGAAATATAGTTCCTCGGTGTACGTAAATGATGTTATTCACATTAAATACATTTATTTATAAAAAATATATGGAACTCTAAGAAGGTAACTTTATTTGATCATTTACTTAATAAGACGTCATTACCGAGGCTTTATCAATCCTATAGTATTGAGATTTCGTAGATGTACGTTTTTGATATTAATTTTAGATTAAATACCTCAACTCTTTCTTTAGAGCTTAGTAATAGGGTTTGTTTTACACTCTTTAGATACAGACCTAAGGGTCTGGATCTAAAGAGTGTTGTACAGTGGATGTTGATTAAGATCAACATCCACTGTACAACACGATCTCATTCTCTCCTAAATATGTTTTTCAAATTACCTTTAGTTTTATTTGATTCCTTATTTAATAAAGAATCTCTATGTGGCTTCTATTTAATTTTGCCTAAATTACTTATATTCTAGTTAGTTCACTCGAATTTCTCATCACACAAATTATCTTCGCTCGAATTTGTACTATAACTTGTCCTGAATAAGGTTTATTTTGTTTTTAATTAAAAGGTAGGCGAGGTATGCTTAGTACTGACTGTGTAGTTTGTCTCCTAATTGCCTCCTTAATGGCGCTATTCTCTATATTATACTTAATTCTAATTATCTTTCTGAACTGCTTATTTACTTTATATCTTTCTTTTTGACATTTATTTGTCTAAGCTATATGTTTTATCATAGGCAAACTAATAAAATATACATGACAAATTAGAAAATTCTAGACATTTTGATATTGAGTATCTAATATTTCAGTGATGCGCGCAGTATTGGCATACAGGCAACCTTTTATAAAAAATTGACTGCTTATTACTCGACAGCGTATAAAATAGGGTTGTTTTCCGAGTATATTTATATACATATGTAAGTGGGTATGTATGTATGCATGTATGTTTCTATATGATATGAGGCCTATAGCCTAGACGGCTTGACTGATTATATATATATTATCACTCCCTGAGTGTTACAGGCTATATTTTTTTGTAATAATAAAAAATGCGTGTTTTCGTAACCTTCAACGAACTGTTTCGTAATTAACGAGTGATTTTAAAAGAATTAATTTAAGATTGCGCGATTTTAGTCTTGTACAGCGATTTTACGCATACTTTCTCACAAAAAACGTACGAGTACACTAAACGGCGTATACGGCGTAACGAAATCGTAAGTTAGACTGCAAAAACCGCTTTTCACGTTGCAATTCGGATATTTTGTTTTTCTTTTGATATAGATACCTGTCTTTATAATATGTAACATTATTATCAACCCTGTAACGGCATATTTACTAAAGTATTTCTTGAAAGGCATATTATATAGTTCCAGCATATCTGGAAACATAGACGGTAACAAGCACGACGTGTTAGATGTGCCTAAGCGTGTGGTTGTGTGCGTATATGATATATAACTTTGATATAAGATACACCGAGAAACTTGCTTTAGCATATCTCGTAGCGTTTCGTAGCAGCTGTCGTAGCATTTACGCATATCACACGGTTGCTACGTGCTATGATAGTAACTTGGCAGCTACAAAAATTGTACTAAACATTTCGTTTTATTTCAAATTCAAAATTCAAATCATTTTATTAACTGACTTCGAAAAAGGAGGAGGTTATCAATTCGTACCGTATATTTTTTTTATGTATGAACACGAATTTCTCTCTCATTCTTGAACCAATTTTTGTGTTTCGTGAATTGGCATATAGAGAAAGCTCCCAAGTTAGTCCCATAATTATATTAGAAACATTGCTTTATTACTTTTTTAATAATCTCTAAAAGTAAAAATATTTTCATTGGATTCCTGAGTGAGTGCGTCAGATTATAGAATCGCAGAGTTCCACAGACACGTTTTTCTATACAAAAGTGTCAAATGTTTAGGTTTTTCGTATAAAAATCTGCACATTTTCTAATCTGCGACGACGAAGCATATGACATTCAATGATAAATGCCATTCTTGAAAAAGAAACGAGCGGGTGAAGAGAGGTCTCTTTAAAAAGTTTACAATCGTGAGGGATTTATTGCGCTTGAAAAGTAAAACCTACTTACTCTTCATATAATGTGTATAAGGAGAAAATAGAGTTACTTCGGCGGTTGTTTCAGTTTTTTAAACTATAAAATTATTGCGAATATGGGTGTACAGAGTTGGAAAAACAAATGACGAACGAGAACGCCATATTCTGCCTAACGGCATGCACAATTTAAGAAAATGTGATAATCTAAATGTATAAAATTGAATTTATATATATATTAATAGTTATACGTTGTCCGAACAAAAGCCGTATTTTAAGGAGTCATTATACTCATCTTTATAACTCTTACTAAGAGACCGATGTAAACTCTACGATTTTAGCATTGGTCCCATGAAAGACGTTGTGTGCCTCACAACGTCTCACAATGAATTGCGACTCACAACGTTGTTCACAGTTATCAGGTGAGTTAGCATTCAAGCCAGGTCTATAACTGAATAAAAACTGCGTATAATTCAAATTCGTTTATTGGACTATAACCGGAAAAAATCTTCATTTATTCTTAAATAATTCGTGTCAGAGGATTACAAAATATTCATCACATATTGATGAGTACAATGACCTGGTTATTTATCTATAATCCTGATGTTGAAATATCGTATAAAATTTCCCCGAAAACGTTTTTTTTTTCAATAGATTTAGGCAAAAATTCTATAATCCCGATTTGGCAATTATCAGTTATTGTTATGAAGCAATGGATATAAACAAATAGGCAGATCCTGAATAAAAAACATAAAGCTAGTCCTCACAAAGTCACAAGTAACAAAGCAAACATCAACTTGGTACGCGATATCATGATTTACGGCAACAGTACAACAATGTTTTTTCCGCTAAGAAAAACTGTTACTTTATCACATCTGTTACTCGTAAGTCTGTGACCGCGATACTTTGTACAGCTAGCAGAAAAATTGGCTTCAAACTTAAATTAGTTTGTATTTTGTCACAAAATTTATTTATCCCTTTGCTGTATCTAAACAAAAGGAAAATCTATTCTATATCTATAAATATATATTTATCTAAAATCTAAAAATTATCCGATTCAATTAGTCCTTTTTTATTTGTCTGCTTCGAATCATATATAGCTAGGCTTGTACTGTTGTCAACTTTTTCAAAATTTGCTATCTCTGGGTGTGGCGGCGCTTTTTAGTCACACTGACTGGTAACTGTAGATACAAATCTGGAAGCAAGGGGAAGAAGTAACTAAAAATGTAAAATATGTATTATCAACAATTCATACATTCCTACAAAAAAGTAAAATATTTCAACATTTTCGTCACTTTCACTCATATTAATATGAAGTGTTAAGTTTCTTCCGACCGTACCCGTGTTACTTTTTGATTTAGCGCCTTCTGTTATTATTTTATTCTGTGACTGTTGCGGCCGTAATCCTACGGCGGAGTTATGAATTTGGCCTCAGTTTGTGATTTGATATGTGGGTGTTTGTATGCTTTATGTGTGTTCTGTTCATCGAGGATATGCCTTCTCGGTTGCTCAAACAATATACGAAGTAAATATTTTCTTTCGTTATATTCTGAGGGTGCCTTGTTTTTACACGCTTGATTTACGAGTTTCACACGGTTTTTTAAAGGTGAAACTGTAAATTAAATGAATTTAGTGACGAAAATATTTTATTAAACCTACATTCGACGAATGAGTTGACTGACGGTAAAAAATACGTTGACAGTTCAGGTAACTACATTTTTGAACAATGCCATTCTTTTTGAACGAACAAGTAAAACAAGCGAGTGACTATAACGCCTTCTGGCGTGTAAAAATTGTTTTGAATTTGGTATTTGTCCGTGTGTGTGAGTTATAAAATATCGCAAGCTATCTGATGATTAATTAATAGGTATACTAAATATATTTTAATTATCATAGTTTAAAAGACTAAAACAACCGGCGTCAAAATGCGTAATTTCGTTTGCTTGGATAACGCATTCCTTTCAGTTATTTTGTTTTTAAAACCAAACTGCTCAACCGATTTTGATTAAATTTCTATGGAAATAATCTGAAATGTTATCCTCTTAAATGAAAAAATCGAAATCGGTTTTGTAAATGATCTGAGTTATCAACACAAAAAAACTAAATAAATGAGAACCTCCTCCCTTTTCAATGCAGTTGGAAAAATTCCACATTTCTTTTTGTGCAAACAAATTACTGCCGGAAGATATTCTGTTATTTCCAATTCACAAGGCTTGAGCTTGTAGTCCACTTGTTTTGTTTAAAGGAATGGTCAAGACCTTTTTGGATGTCCCAATAGATCTCCGCTCTGGATAACTGATAAATTAGTTTCTGGTCTAGTGTTGGGCAGCGTTTCGATAGATTACTTCTATAATAATATCGATAAATGTATAATTGTAAGTTGTAAGTCATCGGTCACAGTAACATTTTTAATTTCATCCACTAGTTATACCCGTACTTTTAATAGTGTAGTGTTGAAAATAGTGAGACTTAAATTTTCACCGGAATTTAGATTTATTTGTAGATGAAATTTAGTTTAATGAAATTTAAACATTTTTGATGTGATGTAATATAACGAAATAAAATAAAAAAAACAAGCGCTTGCTACTGACTCGTTTCTGAAACAGTATCGGAAACGAATAACTTAGCTACGCATCGATTTTATTCATAAGTTTGTCCAAAAAACAAAGAAAAACTTCAAAACATTAAAATCATAACACACAAAGCAAACACCGAAAAAACTCATTTTAATATTGCTCAATATTAAAATCATAAATCATCATACTTTGAAATGCAAATTTTACTTTATATCGATACGCCGTACGCACGAGCCCATCCCTAGCGTTCCAATTCCCGTAATGTCGACGTCTTGTCTCCTTACCGCCGGTTGACGACACAGCCCGAATGTTTTATTGCTTACAGCTTCATCGACCAAAATGATTAAATTCTGTTCTTGGTCAGTGTCACTGGCAAGGAAAGCGATTTGCTTAATGTTTATTGTTTACATTGTGAATGATACCAGGGATCCGATTCTCAGTATCTACAATAGCCTACATTCAGAGAAGAGGTCTATTGTATAGTAAGCTCTGAAATTAGAGAGGATTTGTTACTAGGACTCGATTGCGGAACGCTTTCAGAAATTGTTTGTAGATTAATAATATTATTGTTTAAACTTTGCTTTTTATTGCTATCATCATCTCAGCCACAATCCACTGCTGGACATAGCTATCCCCCCCCCCCATGGATTTCCAAAAAGACAGGTTGGAAGCGACCTGCATCCAGCGTCTTCCTGCCACTTGTATGATATCTTCTGTCCACCTGGCTGGTCTTCCTACGCTGCGCTTACCGGTTTCTGCGCTTGTCGAGAAATTTTCGGCCCCATCGGCCGTCAGTTCTACGTGCTATGTGCTCTGCCCACTGCCACTTCAACTTGCTAATCCGCTATGTCGGTGACTTTTGTAAGTTTACGGATCTCTTCGACCTATGCACCTTGATAATTGTACTTTTTATATAAGATAGATCTACGATTGTCCACCAACTCGCCTGATGTTCAGCGACGTTGTGGCCGAGGATGGAGCTCGTCGATCTAGAAGATATATCTATTTACTCTAGCCTTGAAAATTCCAAGATTGTAGGTCTCAGGAAACAGAGATGGTGGCAAAGAATTCCATTCTTGTGGATCGATATCGCTGAGTACGGATTTTTGGCATTTAACGAGAATTTACTATGTTCTACTAGTAACATTATTATCATTCTAACGACTATAAATATATTTCTATTTTTTAATTATTCTCTGCTTTATATTTCTCCTTTATGCGATGGAGGATTCCATGCTGTAGAAATAGAAGCTACTTTTTTTTTTGCTTACAATACTTTAGGCTCAGATAACTTGTTATTTTCTCCGTATACCATTGGTCTTCTTGGATTCGCAAGTTTTTTACCCAAATCTCTTAAATTTCTGTATTTCATTAGGCACTTATTTGACGCATATTGCAACAAATGTATACGAATAGTGTTTTATTATTCTACATTCAGCATACACCTTATGGCTTATGCTAAATATAGCATACGTTATTATTTCCCCTTGCAATCGAACTTTCAAATTGTTTAATACGTAATTGCAAAATCGTTGACAAGATTTTGTTGAGCAGACACAGTTTAGAAACATTTAAATAAATAATAAATGTATATTAGTGGACATTTCACACAACACCATCTAGCCCTAACCAAGCAAAGCTTGTATTATGGAACTAGATGGCTGATAGAATACATACATAGTTTTTTTCGTAAATACATACTTATGATAAATGCATAGAAACACCCAGACACAGAACAAACATCCTTGGTCATCACACAAATGTTTGCCCTGGGCCCCACCCAGGCCACATCGAACCCACGGCCTACAGCTCAGGAGGCAGTCGTACTACCACTGAGCCATGAGGCCTGTCAATTTATGTAAAGAGCTGTCATACTGGTTTACCATCTTGTAGTATTTCAATTTGTTTGACACGTATAAACAAATAAAAAAAGGTGTAAAACTGTCACATTTCAGGAGACTGATTTATCTTCTTTTATATTCTTTTAACTTGATCTATCCCGAGTGAAAGCACAATAATGAAGGCGCAACAATATCAGTGCAGCCGTTATCTCAGCCAGGAACTGTACGCTTCGCTGCCGCTTGCTGGGAACTCACAGAAAGTTCTAGAAACTTATCGAAACTTCTCCCAAGTTCCACCAAGTTTGTCGCCTCGGTTTGAAAGAGAAAACGAGATAGCTCAGTGATTTGCTGTTTATTGTCAAGTTCTGTGTCTGTCATACTTAGGAGATTAGATTACTCGATTTATGTGTAATTTATAATGTATGTATAGTGATGTAATACGTCATTTAGCTTTTAGTTAGACAAATTGGGCTGATAATGTTCCGAGTTGATTTGTATAATAAGCGATTATACTCGTAGCTAAGAGTCAATAGTGGCATGGATTGTGTACATATAAGTTATGTGCTACAAAATGGTTTCTTAAGTTTATTAGATAGGTTGTCTACGGCTCTGCGTGGCAAGCCTCAAGTAAGGTAATTGCCCGACTCGTCTTCAAGTCGCGACACGTCGGCCAACGCTGCTAGACGTGTGTCGTGATTTATGAACAGTGACAAATACTAAAAGGTCTTATCTTCGAAAGTCCTGAGAACTGATATTTGCCATGCTTTTACTTCATATTTATTGAGTATAACCTCTCTATTGGGCTTATGCAATTGTTATTTATTGAAAATAAACAATTTTTAACGTATTAATGACGTATATTCTGCATAATTTGAAGTCCCGGCGTTTCAAATAGGTACTACAACTAGTCACAGAAGAAGTTCTGTGCTGTAGGTCGTGGCTTAAATCCCCATCAAAGACAAACATATGATAAAATATTTGTTTTGTGTTCGAGTATTTCTATATATATAAGTATAATTTTAATTTTTGAACTCCGAAACTATAACGAAATTTGAAACAATCTAAATAAAAATAAATTAAATAGTAAATATTTTTAGAACTGAGTAATTGGAGATTATTTAAAATATCCATAGATAGTTCAAATAATCTCGTTACAGGCAAAGTTTCCAAAATGTATCTTCAGCCCCCCCCACCGCCCCCCGGGACAAATCTTTAAAAATTTGTAGAGCACCCGGCCCCCACGGTCCACACGGTCCAAGAGTTTAATAATAATTATATAAGTATTTATAAAAAATATTTACACAAATATTCTAACAGCTACCTGGTTCCCATAGTACAAGCTTTACTTAGTTTGTGGCTAGGTTTTGTTGTGTGTATGTACAAATATCCGAAAACTGTTCCTCCTTGAAATTTATCTCAAATGGTCTTCAGACAGATAATAATTTTGACTCCAAGAGTCGTCCTAAAGCGCAATACACACCAAACCTGCCGTACCGTCGACTTTGTGTCGGTGGTCGGTAACTTTGCCGACATAGGCCCCACTATGTCGTATAGGCCACCGGGTTGTGTCGGCGGATCGGCGGGTTTGGTGTGAATTGCGCTTTAGATTTTAAAGAGCCGGATCATTTTTCTTTCAATACCCCGAGCCGTGAACGAGTGGGGCGGCAGGCGAGGATAGCCACTCAAGCACGCGCCGAAAGAGATGTGCCTTGATTATCGTGGGAAGCGGCGTTTAGCCGACAAAGTGTGCTCTTGAACTTTTTGAGCGCACTTTTTTATTTTGCGCCCTGTGAGCTGATAAAAGTGTGTTTAATGAAATTTTATACAGAGCTTGTGATAATTATTTACAGCCATTTTTAATTTAATATCTGAATAAGCCTTTATCAAAGTGTTCTATTATAATTTTCGTTGGGCATCTTTGGGCGTGATTTCGAATACATGTTAATGTTGACTTAAAACTAATGACATGTTTGTTGATTAAGCATCCAAAAACATCAAATGTAACTTAATATAATATTAATACATATTTTAAAAACTAAAAAAAAAAAACAACGGGTTGAACTCCGGGAGTGCCGGCAGAAGTGAAAACTAAAAAATAAAATAGCAAAAAGACTCGTGAAGGATTTGAACCTCCGCCCTCCGATGGACAAATTGAAATTTATATCGGTGCTCTAACCTACTGAGCTAACGAGTCTTACGTGCATGTGTCGAAAATAAGCATTCGGCGCAACGAAATTACGTCATGCTAGAAGGACAAACTTGTACATACAATAATGAAATTTAAATGCAGAACGTTAGAATAGGTTTCTGACTAAAATAATCCGTCCGTCTTACGAATTTTCTTATTACGAATTTACGTCACCTGACGCGAGTTTAATCTGACGATCTGACGCCAGTTTAACAGTTTTTACCCATCCCAAAAATGCACAACGCCGCTAAAGAAGTTTTCAATTAAAAAAAACTACTTAAAAATACGCAATTTTGTTTCATCATCTCAGCCATAAGAAGTCCACTGTTGGACATAGGCCTCCCCCATGGATTTCCAAAAAGACCGATTGGAAGCGGCTTGCATCCAGCGTCTTCCCGCCACTTGTATGAGGTCGTCTGTCCATCTCGTGGCTGGTCTTCCTACGCTGCGCTTGCCGGTACGTGGTCTCCACTCGAGAACCTTTCGGCAATTTTGTTTACTCGGATTTAATTCAGCTACTTATTGTGTTTAAAAATCAAAGTACTGAACCTATTTTGATGAAATAACCTAACATATAAAAATAATCATGGAAACCAATTCATAATTGGCGAAGTAATTACGCAACAAACATACCTATACATAAAAAAACATACAGTCGAATTGAGAACCTTTTGTTTTATTCGAATATAGGCCTGCTCTTGACTGGTGTTAAACGACAGTTACGGTCTACGATAGAGCGCGCTTGCTAGAAGAAACCTATTTAATCGCGATTTGAAGACACCTAGCTATCTAGAGCCTGCTTCTTTTTGCAGTCGGTTCATAATAGCTTAGCTATGTGCGTTATCTGTCAGTGTCTAACAATGTTGAGCCTAAACTGTAATATCTCAGCTATAATCCTCCATTCCTGCATTCAAGGGTGTTTGAATAAAGCCGGCGCACCACTGGAGGCGAAGCTATTGTTCCCCTAATGCTAACTGCACCCACTTGAGGAGTTAACCGGGGCTCTAACTTACGGGATTGAGGTACACCGAGGTACGGCGTTCATTTGCTTTAGGCTTGTGTGATTTGTAAACTTGAAATTATTTCTTGAATAATATATTTGAAATTTAATGGAATATTTCTCAACTTAGTTATGTTAATTATACAAAAAAGACTAGTAATAGAGTATTACAATTAATGTAAAACAAAATAAATACAAATTCAACTTCGAAAAATGCATTTTCGTTTACGTTGGCCTTATAGTTTCTGAGTAAAATTACTGTGACAGACAGACAGACAAAATGGCGAAATTATAAGGGTTCCTCGTAGTTTCTTCGGAACCCTAAACATTGATGAGTACTATTGAATGAAGACGACAAGTGAAAAGCAATATTTACTGATTTGTAAGGATTCCAATTTGAATGGAATTTTTCTTTCAAAACTCCTCTAAAAGTATTTTTTGCTTCCCTATTATAGCCTGCTTAATGTTAAAAGAGTTTTTATTCCATTCAGCATATATTTAGCCTTTAGTATAAAAAAACCGGACAAGTGCGAGTCAGACTCACCCACCGAGGGTTCCGTACAAACTAGAAGATAAGAGGGGGAAATCATATATTTTTTTATATTTTCATTCATAAAACGAAAAATATACATCGTAAAAATATTTAAACCCCTGTTTTAGCTTATGCTAATGAAGCTCTTTCGTATGATACCCCACATGATACGGTTAAGGAACTTTAAAATTTGGACCCTCATTCTTGCATGAAGACACAATTTTTTTGAGATTTAATTAAAAATTTCTAGTTTTCGAAGTTTTTCCTATATGTGTACTCTAACACAATGCTTCTTGCCAAACATAGTTCTAAGTCAAAGGGAAGTACCCCATCGGTTTTGATTCCCTTGTTAGTGTCGAAATGTGCGTTTTTTATGACATATTCGACTGTAACTTTTTTTACTAAAACTGAGAAATTTTATTTTTGTTTCTGTAGCAAGAGACTATAGATGTGCGTATATGGTTTTAATTTCAACGCGATACCTTCACGCGTTCCCGAGATAAAGGTCTTGACACCTGGACGGACAGGCAGACGGACAGACAGATGGACACACGGACAACAAAGTGATCCTATAAGGGTTCCGTTTTTTCCTTTTGAGGTACGGAACCCTAAAAAATAGCATTAAACTTCCTTAAAGCACTATTATTATTAACGGGATATTTACCGTGGTTCGCGTTAATTTTGAGCTCCCGATATTTCGGCACAGTTACATGCCCCATGTTCACGGGCGACTGAAGAATGTGGGTGGATGATACGGTTAAGAGTAGACATATCTGTCTACCCTCTTTCTTTGTCTTGTTTAGTATTAAACTTCCTGTTTTCCTTTTAATAATATTACTTACTTGTAAAGCATTTCAAAGTTTTATCAAATGGAACCTGACGCGAGTAACGGTTTTAACGTTAAGCTTAAGATAACGACGTTAGACGGAAGTCCATCTCACCGGAAGTGGAGATAATGCTATCTGACGTCTTCTACGGAAAATTACTTGAAATAACAAAGGCATAAAATGATAGCAGAAGTAAACAGACTCTTTGAAGGATTTGCTGTTACTCGTTTTTACCCGATTACCTAAGAAGGAAGATAATGTTTTTCGTATGTATTATAAAGTATTATATCGACATGACACATGGCTTAGTAGTAGTACGACTGCCTTCTGAGCCGTAGGTCGTGGGTTGGATCCCCACTCAGAGCAAATATTTGTGTGATGAGCATGGATGTTTGTTCTGTGTCTGGGCGTTTCTATGTGTCATAAGTATGTATTTACAGAAAACAAAGTATATATGAATTCTATCAGCCATCTAGTTCCATAGTACAAGATTTGCTTAGTTTGGTGTCGTGTGAAATGTCCACCAATATTTATTTATTTACTTAATGTGTCTTGAAAATAGATTTTTTTTTTATTTAATCAATAAATTACTATTATAGTATACTCTGTATACATTGAAAATTATAGCTTTAAAGAGCTAAGAGTCTGAGTCTAAGCCGCGGACACGGATGGATGCACATGATGAAACTATAAGGATTCCTAGTTGACTATGGAACCCTAAAAAACTATAACCCAGTAAAGGATCCGGTTGGGTTATGTGTTGCAGTTACAGCACGTGTTACAGGACAAGGAGCACTATAATTATGTAACGCTCTCGCTAAAGCTTACATATTTTTTATTAGATTCATATTGGTTAACTATTAACTCATTCAAAATTCACCCATTCTATTTAATATCTCTCAAAGCTGTAAGTTTTTTATTAGTAACTATAAAGTCTTAAAAACGTAGAAGAATACATTACATTGTACTACCACTACCAGGATCCATGTACACTGGTATCTGTACACAACTATTTGTTAATTATGATTATCATGAATAAAGATCTTTTGAAATTGATTAATTGAATTGAGGACAAGGAGTGGTTCAAAAATTATGACAATCACGTACTTGTGTCTGTAGTTACGTTGGTATAGATTTCCTGGGAACAGGGAACAGTGCATGTTAGAATAGAGAATATGCATGAATTTAATAAGATTTGTAGTTTAAATAGATAATGCATAAAAATGTAAGTTATCTGAATAAAAAAAAAAACAAAACAATCAATGCATAATACAGATCAATCGATCGAGATGTAGGTACTGAAAGTGTAATTAAGTTTATTATGTTTATGTAAATAAATATATTATTTTTTTTTTTCATAAATTTCCGAGATATATAGGTATACGTTTAAATTTTTTGGTGGGGTATGCTCTGTCCCTTTTCCGCGAAACGATGGTTTGTATTGAATTTGTACGGCGCGCATGTTGGATGACGTCATCTTCAGCGATGGTGAGGTCTTTGTCTAACGTAAAATTTAAATACCTACAGTAACTTTTTTTTTCCTTGTTTATAAAGTTTTTTTGTAGTTAGCTTTTTTATGAGCAACAAAAAATATAATATGCATATTCCCTATTAATATGGATATTGTTTTTGAATCGTCCATAATCCGTCCGATAATCTCTATATATATATATATAAACCAATTGCTGTTCGTTTGTCTCGCTGAAACTCGAGAACGGCTGGGCCGATTTAGCTGATTTTGGTTTTGAAATGTTTGTCGTAGTCCAGGGAAGGTTTAAACGTTGAGAAAATATCGGGTCCACTCATAGATAGGTGATACGAAGTACACGGGTCATCTAGTATATTATAAAAAGACTGTCTAGTTCTAACACTTCAAAACACAAAGCCCATTTGAAGAGCCAAAGTTAAATCACCGATTCTCGATTAAAAACGAGTCGTGATAATATTATTTTATAACGGAAACTCTCATATAGCATGTGCGTGCGGTCACGTGCCGTGAATCACATTATTTTATATTATTTCAGCTGTGAATCTGACCCGATGCCCGTATCCCTCCCCCCTCCCCCTATGTCACGTGATCCGCCTCGCAATCTGACAACTTTCAGTGGATATTTTTTTGTGGTTTACCAACTTTTTGAGGTTAAGTTATTTACTAAACAGAAGTACGTTTTTTTATATATATTAAATAAAACTATGTTTGTTATTAAACAGCGCTTGGTTGAATAATAATCACGTACAATTTTTCTCTTCCATTTGGCGAGAAAATATTAATAATAAATAGATATTGGTGGACATTTTACCACAACGCTACGCTCAAATCTAAGCGCACGGAAACGGAAACGGAACCCTAAACTCTGCGTTTCCCAACACGCGCTTGGCTGGTTTTATTATTCTATAGACCTCTAAATTGTGGGCACTTGAGTGGATTTTTCCCGATAAATATAATCTATAATTTTACTAGTCTCATTGATACTGTAAGGTTAAACAAAATATCCTTGAATTAAAAGAAAAAAAATCCAGCGTTCAGTCTAAAATTAGTTGTCCCGAATCACTCAGATTTTCCGAAGGCCAACCTAACAAATAACTAACTTTCAAGTCAACGGCCTTTTCTGAAACCCATTATAAGGAGATCTTTCCCGATAAAAGCGATAAGCGCTATTACGTTCTTTTAACGCCCTTCGGGAATTTCCGCCAATATTCGGCTGCGGTCGGGCCAATTTAGGGCTTCCTTGGGGATGATAGATGTTCCAACGTTACCGAAATTAATAGCGGCTGTAAAGTACCTACAAGATTAGATTGTGAAGATATAATCAATATTATTATACGACTACGTATTATTGTATTAAGATTATAAATAAAAATCTAGTTTCCTTTCCAGCCATGTTCATTTTTTTAACCATCAGATTGCAAATATTCGATATTTAAAAAGAGATATTCTTGAAGAGTTATTCCACACTTTATCTTAGTGTCTTTTTTCTCAAATTGCAGTAGCAGCTGCAAGACGCATTTGAGTTTTGACAGAATAGTGAACTTTATTTTATTTTCCTATACTTGTCTATTATTTCGAATGGGAAAAATGTAAAAACGGAGATATTTCTAATCATTATCCGCCTTAGTTATAAACGCTGAATAAACGCATTTTAGTTAAAAAGAGTTTTGTTCCGTTTTCACGCGTGACAGTTCCCGTCTGACAGAATGTGACAAGTCCTTATTCGGTGAATAAGATTTTAACCTGCGTTTATAAGTAAGACGGTATGTGTTTAACGGTAAGAATAAGTGTAAGCAAGTGAAATAAAGTAGTGAAACGTGTCTTTTCAGTTATAAATACAATCTTCGAGTAAAGGTAGCGCCAATTTGCTAAGACGTGACTTGAATTTGACCGTGACTCGTTTTATTTCCGACGCTCCTAATATTTTTAAATAACCTATCCAACGAAACCCTACATAATGGGGTAAACTAGAAAAAAATATTCTTCCCCAATTTATGTGGACCCCAAAAAGAGTTGTAAAATTTTTTATTTTACCACTTTTCGGTATGATGTATGTTTTTTTTTATACATTATAGATCTACGATTGACCTCCAAGTCGCCTGATGTTAACCGACGGTGTAGCCGAGGATGGAGCTCGTCGATCTAGAAGATATCTATTCACTCTAGCCTTGAAAATTCCAAGATTGTAGCCTAGGTCTCAGGAAACAGAGATGGAGGCAAAGAACGTAGGTACTGCACATGAATGGAAATTCATGTGCAGTACGCAACAGGAATGTGGATCAATATCGCTGAGTACGGATTTTGGCATTTCAACGAGAAAACAACAACACATCAAACAACAAATAACAAATTACAGTTTACTAGTACTAAGAGTCTTTGAACTAAGCCATCAACGGACAGACAGACAGATATGGCGAAACAGTATTGGAATCCTAAAAAGTAAACGACGATACCGACTTTGATGAAATTTCTATGGGACCAACCTGAAAGTATATTCTTTCAAACAAAAATCTTTTTTTTTCTAATAGGTTTATAAATGACGGAGTTGTATGGCAATAAATATTACAAAATACAGCCGAATCGTTAACCTCTTTTTGTAGTCGGTAAAAAGGACACCTGTATAAAAAAATTATCAATTAAAATTAAATTAGTAATCACAGGTGTCCTGTGATTATTTTATTTCGTTTTCGCTTTATTTTATCCAATTCCTATTAAAAAGATATTGGAGTGAAGTCAGAAGGCAGATCCAGGCCATCGGGCGCAAGTGACTCTCGGCAAGTTGTGTGATTATGATTAATGCCATTTTGATGGCGCATTGTTTACGCCGAGTTCGAGAGTGATCTCCTTGTCGCAAATGAGAAACAAGTTTGGAACAACGTAAACAATGTAAATTAGCTACGTAAATCAGAGGTGTTAAGTGGAGTGCTGTTTTTGGACAGATTTCCGCGGAACAACGGATCTAGCTATATTATCAGTTATTTGTCAAAGTGTGAACTTTTTTACATTTCTCTCAATCAATGTAAAATATAATAGGGAGTAGTAAAACCGGCAAACCGCTTGAGTGGTAGTAAAATAAACGGTGAAAGTAAGATAAGTTCTAGGTGATCTTCTCCGTCAGCTATCTCGACGTCAAATATCACTATTATTTGTTCATCCTTTTAGTTGAGAAAAGTAAGAAATAGTTACACGACAGACATAGGTATATGACTATTTTAGTAAATTTATTAAAAATAGTAATTTTTTAATGTAATAATAGGTCAAGTTTAAATGGTCAAGTTTAAACCACCAATTCGCCTGATGTTAAGCGACGTTGCGGTCTACGATGGAGCGCGCTTAGAAAAACAAATTCACTCACGATTTAAAGACACCCAGATTATAATTATTGTCATGTACATAATATACCTCTCTCATGATGTTTATTTATTTATTTACAACAACTTACAACTATCATTACATATAAATCCTAATGCGATAGCGTAGTACCTAACAAAAAAAACATATTTGTCTCATTAGTATAAATATTACATATTATTACTTGTTTATGTAACATATAATATACAGGGCTGTCCTTGTGAATTCACTCAGAGTACAATAAAATAAGTCCGTCACAACCGCGACAACGTTGAGTGCGTAGCGCGCTCGTCAGCGGCGCCTGCATGTTATATTATAAATTTTGTATATATTTTTAATTACTACTTAGCATAAAATAATTACTTTAGAGAATAAGATATTAAATTAAAGTGTTAAAGTAACAAACACCAAATTACTTCATCTCAAGGTTTGTAACGGTTGATAAATGAATTAAAATAACTGTTTTAAACGAGATAAAGGATTGTACTGTGTATAATGTGTAAATCTTGAGCATTCATGCTCACTATCGAAGCTTCCTTCTTGCGGCGGCGTCGTGTGGCGGGTAATAGCTGCACACATTGAGCGCATACTTAAACTAACAAACTTTAGCATGTATAGACAAAAAACATCAAACTATACTAAAATACAATAATATACGGGTCCCTACACTATAAACTCATATAATTCTCCCTAGCCGCTGGTCATTAAAACGACCAGCATCCCCGAAGTATTCCAGCACAGAATGTTCTAGGCCCCAGAATAAAGACGTCCAACAATAGCTATACATTAACGTACATTAATCATGTCTACAAAGGCGCCGCCAGGGACCGAACTTTCTGAAATCTGTGTTAGAAACCTCTGAATGGGGTAATATATATTTATTTGCCTAATTGTGTGTGAAACGGTAATGTATTGGTACTGGGAATGCTAGATGCAGATATTATGTCATAATCGGTCATTATTTAGAACCGTTTGTGATCTATTATAGATAAACTTAAAATACATTAAAAAGACAACTGTGATCTAGTCATATCTATGACCAAAGACGCTGCAAAGTGTTCGAAACGTCAGCTCATATAATTATGTAAAATATACCTACGCGATAAATCCATAAAAAAAATTTTTCGTTTAGACTGGATTTGCCGAACTTTATTTATCACTAGCTTTCGAAGAAGGAAAGGAAATAAAAGACTGAACTCTTGATTTCATACAAGTATTGCATAGAAAAAAGTCACGCTCGGTGTTTTTTCGATTTGAAACATTTATTTCGGGTCCATTTTTGCTATATTTCTTTCTGTAAAAATTTATTCAAACGCTTATTTTGTAATATGATATAACCAAATACAAGTAAAACAATTAATCTAAACAAGTAGAATGAATTATTTTTTATTAAAAATCAATTCTACAGGTCTTTCGTAAAACATGACTGTAAGTTTTAATTAATTGCACTAAGTTTACGTAGATTACGTAGATTGCTGAGCTGGGTTCATGGGTTCGATCCCCACCCTGGGCAAAGATTTGTGTGATAAGCATGGATGTTTGTTCTGTGTCTGGGTGTTTATATGTATCATATGTATATATAAAAAAAAGTATATATGTATCCTATCAGCCATCTAGTTTCATAGGACAAGCTTTGCTTAGTTTGGGCTAGATGGTGTTGTGTGAAATGTCCACAAATATTTATTTATTTATTAAAACTCTCCCAAATTCAAGTTCTCTTCATATAACAGCTAAATTGGAACAATTCCAAAGAAAAAAAAGACAGAAACCAATTTAATTTCGATGCATTTCTGTAAAAGTTTCGATGGAGAATACAAAACAAAGACAGGAAAAGTCAAAGTTTAATTTCCGGTGCGTTGCCATGGTAACGGAAACACGATGCTTTCCATGCTTCCGCTTTATTAGCAGGCAATGTAATGAAATTTAAAAATAATAAATTACAGTTTAAAAAACTAAAAAACACGCTACAAATTATTGTGGTCAAAGTTCATTACAAGACTTTTCAAACAAAACCAAACACAGCTATGATACGATGTTACATCACGAAGTTCTAGATCTTCCGGCTCCATCATCAGATCAGTTCGACAGTACCATATTATTGTATTGTCATCAGAACTACATACAGCTGCCAATTTTCATGACGCTGCGATCCTTGGAAGATGGTTAAATTAGTTACCTTAGATTTCATTACATAGTTAGTTACATACAGGTCGACCGAATAAAAGCGTGTTAATAATATATGCCTACTATTATTATTTTTGTACGTATGGAACTCTTTATCTCTATTCCGATTTCGCAGAGATTTCGAGTTAGCCCTCTCTATACCTAGCTCGTTGCGTGACCACAGAAAATATCAAAATCTTTGTAAACTCGTGGAAGCTAGCGAGTGAAACAATTCATTAGGTAGTATCGATTGTCGCGATAATCGAGTGGCGGGAAATGGGTCGCGTCGACTCGATAACGTTGAATTGATTTACTTTGACAGTTGTAGAGTTGGGCCATTCAATTTGTAATATACCTACAATATCAAGGAAATGAAATAACTAATAATTATAGTTTAAAAAAGTGTAAAAACCGACTTCAAAATTCACAATTTGTTTACTTGGATGATATTTTACTAGTTATTTGGTTATAAAAACCAAAGTACTAAACAGATTTTGTTAAAATTTATACGGGACTATCTCTGAAGTATAACCCACCAAATAAAAAAGGATCGTAAAATCAATGCACAATTGACTTAGTAATCGGTGAATAAGCATACAGTCGAATTGGTAACCTCCTTCTTTTTGGAAGTCGGTTAAAAAGTGAGGATTATTATGAGTTGTCTTACGAGAGTATGAGCCATATAGAGTGCAAGTTGCACTGAAGATAATATAAAAAATACACAACCAACACAAAAATAAAAAAATATAACACAGAATTTAGCGATTCTCAATTTTAGCACTCAATAATTTTGTAACATTTTTGAGGCATATATCATCATCATCATCAGCCATAAGAAGTCTCAAAAGCTGGACATAATTTGTATATGTTACTTAATTTATTGTATACCTATCTAGTTTAGCACTTAAATACTCGCAGAGCCTAAAATGCGGACTAAGTCATATTTTGGTGTTTTTGGTGCTTCATGTTGAGTTATTCATATACTCGTCTACTAATGATATTTAGTTATAAGTAGGTACTTCTTGGGCAATAAAATCCTTTATTTTAAAACTCCGGCATTTATCCGGAAAAAAACTGCTCGTTACATCTCTAACCGTTAATTAAGCAACAAAGAGGTCTGCAAGTTACCTCCTTCCAGAAACTAATTGCTTAGGTAGGAATTACTTCCTTAATTACCTGAACTTGAGCTCGAAGTTTAGATGGTGTAACACGGTGGTGATATACTAACCCAGCTTAGTACTCCTGATGTCATGATCTTTTGACTTTGAAATATATCCTTACTAATATTTTAAAAATAGAGTAACTCTGTCTGTCTTCTGTCTCTCTGTCTGTTTGTTACCTCTTCACAGCTAAACAGATTTCAAGAATTTCAGCATTTGATTCAGCAGATCACGGGTTCAATAGACGAATCTGAGCATCTAGAAAATTCTAAACTCCAATATCTCCACAAATAACCAAGTTTACTCTCTCGTTTACTGTTCAGTAAGACTGCTCGGCGTATACACCATGCATGTTAGTTAAGTGTAAATTAAAATGTTGTCTTCCTCTTTTTTTTTCTTTTTTTTATCAGCCCTGTTTGTACAAACTGTCCCACTGCTGGGAACGGGCCATCTACTCATTGTGAGAAAGGGGGGGGGGGGGGGGTCTTCCTCTTGCATAACTTAAAAAGAAAATGTAAGTAGTTATAAATGCATATATTATTTCATAAAAGGCACGTAACTGGAGTCTGTGGAGAATAAATTTGTAAATAAAAAAAAAAGTTTACTCTCCCAAAACGTGTTCTGTAAATCTGATAACCTTTAATTTAGTATCATAACAAGCGAACGAAGAACAAGCAATATATTCCAAGTACTAATATTACGAGAGCAAATTATTGTCTACATGGTCGTAAAATATTTACTTACTTACACGTGCTTCTACCTTGATAGATGTAAAAGTGTTGGTTCGTTTGTAACTTAGTTGGTAAAAATGTAAACTGTTTTTAAGGTTCCGTAATAAGCAAGGAACCTATATAGTTTCGCCATGTCCTCCTGTCTGTCTGTCCGCAGCTTTGCTCAAAGACTCTATTAGTTAAAAAAATGCACCCCCACTTTACGTGTTTGATGTACCCCAATATTTATTACTTATCCAAAAATACCCCACATGATGGGGTAGATGAGAAAAAATAATTCATCCCTATGTTTTATTTTTCTCATCTACACCATCATGTGTAAGTATTTTTGGATAAGTAATAAAAAAGTTTGCGAAATATTAAGCTTTAAAGTGAAATTTTTTGTGAGATTAAAGTATCCCCCCCCCCTACCGGCTAAACGGTTGACCTTGGAAATAAAACATACTAGTAGTTCATTTAATGAAATTAAAATGAAAACTATCACGGCTAGGTAGGTTTTACAAGTTAACGAGTAATAGTAGATCAAATTAAAAAAAAACTATTCAGAAAAGTAAGAAATGAAAATGTCATGCAAATTTCATTTAAATTTACATAACTTAACTCGTTTGTATGTTCATAGTAACTTTATTTTAAGTTCACATGAATTATCATGTGCATCTACGAAACCCTACTTTGGGCTTGGCACGACACGCAATTGGCCGCTTATTTTACTAGTAAGAAGAAGAGACATACCAAATATAGACTAATTTTTGAACAACTTTAATAAAAAAATTAATCAGTACTATTTTGTATCGATAGAAACCAAAGTTAGGGCAATTCTGGTTTATATCGATATAAAATAATACAAAATGAAGGGTTTTAACGTTTAAATAACCAGATGACCTCACCACCGTCAGCGTTTACATAAATATTCATCTTTTATCTTCTAAAGGTTGTCTGGAAAAGATCGCTATTAGCGATAAGCCCGCCTTTGTACCTTTCTTACGCCCTAATCATGTACATATTGTTATTATACTATGGTGTCAATAAAGTATTTTTGTATTGTATTGTATGATTAATAAAATAACCGAACAGTGTTCAAATATTTCGATTCAGGTTGACTCAAACCTAGCCAACATCGCTTACAATTCCTCAGTGTAACTTTTGTTATATAAAAGCTATAAAACTTGCGGTTGTTATTTTTATAGCTGTTATACAACTGAAGTCACAATAATATGTTCAAAATATACATTTTTCACGTAATATAACTTCAAAGCAGCAAAGTGTTACAAAATCTGGGCAACATTTAGACTTCAAAAAGGAAAAGGTTAACTAACAATTCGGCTGTATTTTTTTGTTTTTCGTCTATATTCGTTATCGCATAACTCATCGAAAATATATACTTTGGAATTGGTCTTATATAAATTTAATTAAAATCGGTTAAGCAGTTTGGTTTTAAAAAAATAAGTTGTGCATTTTGAAATCGGTTTTTAAGTTTTTCAAACTATAATTATTATGTGACTTTGAATCTGGTACGTCAATGTAGGTATTAAATATTTGTAATCTTCTGCAGGCGAAGCCGTGTGGTAAACTGAGTGTTATTAATATATACGTGAGTTTAATACTCTAGTAAATGATGTTATAAAATTCATGCCGGTTTTACCTCGACATGAGCGAAGGAAGTCCTACGAGTACTTCTTGGAAAGGATCGATGGAATGTACTCATGTTTTAGATTCTGGCTGTTTTATGAACCATTCTGAAGTTTACAGAGACTAATATGTTAAAACTAGGTAGGTGTTCATTATTTTTGAGTGTTTTGCACACTGAAGTGTCTACGAATTTATAAACAGTTAAAAAAACCGGACAAGAGCGAGTCAGACTCGCCCACCGAGGGTTCTGTACAAACTAGTAGATAAAATGGGGAAATTATATATATTTTCCTTCATAAATCGAAAAATATACATAGTAAAAATATTTAAAAACCTGTTTTAGCTTGTGCTAATTAAGCTCTTTCATATAATACCCCACATGATACGGTTAAATCACTTTAAAATTTGGACCCTCCTTCCTTGCATAAAGACCCTATTTTTTTGTGATTAAATTAAAAATGTACAGTTTTCAGAATTTTTCCTTTATGTGTACTATAACACAATGCTTCTTGCCAAATTTCAAAGTTATAGGTCAACGGGAGGTACCCCATAGGTTTTGATTCCCTTGCGAGTGTCGAAATATATGTTTTTTTACGACATATTCGGCTGATTTTATGTGATTAAATTAAAAGTGTTATAATTATCATAATTGTCGTCTCGGTGTTTAAGTCTCAGGATAGTGTTTTTAGGGGTCTGTACCTAAAAGGAAAAAAAAACAGAACCCTTTTATGATCACTTTGTTGTCCGTCTGTCCGGGTGTCAAGACCTTTATCTCGGGGACGCGTGAAGGTATCAAGTTGAAATTAAAACCATATACGCAGATGCATAGTATCTTGCTGCAGAAAGAAAAATAAAATTTCTCAGTTTTCGTATAAAAAAGTTACAGCCGAATATGTCGTAAAAAACGCACATTTCCCGTTGACCTAGAACTCAGAAATTTGGCAAGAAGCATTGTGTTAGAGTACAAATATGGGAAAAAATCCGAAAACTGGTAATTTTTAACTAAATAACAAAAAATAGTGTCTCTATGCAAGGAATGAGGGCCCAAATTTTAAAGCGAATTAACCGTATCATGTGGGGTATCATATGAAAGAGCCTCATTAGCATAAGCTAAAACAGGGTTTTAACACATTCTTCGCCCCCTGCAGACCCTTCACTTCAGCTGGGAACCAAAACTTTTTAGGCGAATTTTGATTAAGTACAGAGTGGCCGCGCAAAGCAACGTTGACTGCCTCAAACGCCGGCGGTTTACTGACTACTACAAAATGAACGGAACACTCGCTCGGATCCGAGTGGGAGGCGCCGCTACTACAGCCCCGCCCTACTCGGATCCGAGTGGTGACCAAGGAATATGTTAGAAATAGGAGAAAAATATAAGATTTCCCCCTTTTATTTAGTTGTGTATTTTATGTATGGAACCCTCGGTGGGCGAGTCTGACTCGCACTGATCCGGTTTTTTTAACACTAGGCGAGCTAAAAGCTCTGATATCAGAGCTAGCCACACAGGATAAGCGAATGTAATAATTTTAGCTTTACATCCTAATACTCGCAGGTTCATCACTTAACACTTCTAGGGCTACCTAATAATAGATCACACACACATCATACGTATTAAGCACTCTACTATTAAAATTAATAGATCTACTTACACACATCATACGTATTAAGCACTCTACTATTAAAATTAATAGATCTACTTACACACATCATACGTATTAAGCACTCTACTATTAAAATTAATAGATCTACTTACACACATCATACGTATTAAGCACTCTACTATTAAAATTAAATAATTGTTACAAGCCCTACTTTTTGATAAACATGGCTATAAAGTGAGACCTATGAAAAGTTTCCACCAAAATATTCATGTTCAGTTTATTTGTAAAATAATATTTACATATCATCATAGTTTAATATAAAAATTAGGTACCTGAGTCTCTGAGATCTACAGTAAGCGAAATTATTATTGAAAAACCTAATACCTTTACTGAGCTTCTTAATGAGCGCAGGACTAAGGAGAGAACTGTAATACAGCGGCAGTCACAATAGATCTCAATAGGTCGCAGTGACATTTAAGCCGCCTATCATAATAAAAAAAAAAATTAAAAAAAAACTACATTAAGCGAAATTATTATTGAAAAACCTAATACCTTTAAACGAGTAATTTTTGTATAAGTATATAATATATATATAATCTGAATCTCGGAAACGGCTCCAACGATTTTAATGAAATTTGGTATGTAGGTAGATAAATCGATCTTGCTAGGTTTCATTTTTAGTGAACCCGGGCTTGCTCGTATTTTGAGTCATAAAAAATCCGAGTGGAGTTCGGTCACCCAGGTACTAATAGTTGAGTTGACAATAACACAAATCCAGATTTATAACATAAAACAATAAATAGTCATTGTAATATAAAATATAAAAAAAATAGTTATAATTAAAAAATAATAATTAACGAAGCAAAATAAATTGTAAACTCAAATACATTGCTGACTTTTATACTTTATGACCATTATAAATTGCATCCCGTATTGTACTAGCACCGGACAAAAAGAGCTCAACAAATGTTGGTTCTGCTCTTTACTATACAAACTATACAAACCCTGGAAGCCATCTCGAAGCGATCCGTCCGTCATTCACACAATCACCCCTAATTACAATGACAAGGGACTGTGACGTCACTCGCTTTATGACGTCACTCGGCTCTTTATGGCGTCATTAGAGTTTCTGACAGGAGCCGGCGCTGCGCCAATAAAACCCGGAATGGACTCGCAGGGACGTTCTCGTCTGCAATCGTTGCTTGCGGCTGCGCTCACGGTGATGAGAGGAAGCAATAGCGGGCATTGTAACTGAAGCCTTTAATCGCCAAATCGGATCTCTCCTTCGCTCATTAATGTTTTTGAAAATATAAGATTTTCGAATCTAGTGAACAGTTTTATTAGGTTTTCTTAGACATGCTATTAGGGGTTGGCAATTTTAATATTTTAATTTATTTCGTTCATTCTAAACAAAAACTAAAACTAAAAAAAAAACAAACGTAAAAATACATGGAAAAAAAAAACTACAATACCAGCCGAAATATGAAATTGTCAATCGAATAACCCGTCCTTGACCTTACCCGTTGCATAGGTTCTCATAAAGCTGGCGGCATTACTACGTTAAAATATAGCAATGGCCTTTACACCAGGATCGAGCATAAGTGAGTTACCGCATGTATCCATGATGCTTTCCGCCAACTTACGCATCAAACTCTTAACTTCTACACCCCAACTGCTCAACGTCTCCATCGCTATAGGCACATAGCTATATTGCGGTTCCAACACCGCATATTTAAGTCATTTTCTACCGGCAGCGTCCTTCCTCCGCAGCGGCTGCTGGAGAGAGGATGGAACGACTCAAGTGGCTGGCGGCTCCAGAGCTGAGAATTTATTTATAGAAAATGTGTTCAGCGGAATGATTAAATACATTTTTACGAACAGCATTGAGTTGTTTTCATGTATAATAATAAAATAAAACAAAGATAATAAAAAACAGGTTTCTTGTCTTCAATTAGCACAAATATGTGTTTTAAAATATAATACCTCAGTTGCATAATTATTGTAAAAATGTGACGGGAAAACTACCCGAAGAATTTCTTCTACTTTTTTTTAAAGTTTTATGATATCTTAGTACTATTTTCGTTACCTAATTGCCGCAAAACAGCGTGCCCCAAAAAATGAGCTGGCAAGAAAAGACGTTCAAAAATATTTTTCTCATTTTCCATCGGTATATAAAATTATTTTCCACCCTTCACTCTGTTTTAATTTAAATAAACGGTTCATCAAGCCCTGACGAATGTCATCAAGCGATCCAAATCGCCATCCCAAGCAATGAGTCCCGACCTTATCGGTTATGGGCGAGGACGAGTGGATCTCTCGGGTAGGAATTCTAATGACCACCCCCTAATTTTCATTTATAAAAATTAAGGGCAAAAATTTGTTTGTGTAATATTCCATTTATAAGGTTAATGACCTTTTTTCCGTGCTAATGTCTTTGGTGAAAATATTGGACAGTTTTAGTTGATAGGATTTTTTATTTCGTATGTAGGTAGTTGTACTTAATTAAGTGCGAGGTTAATATGTGAGTTATAAAATATCAAGTACTTAGTCCCTACCAGATCTGCATGCTACATCTTCGGCCACAGCGTAGCTTCCTATCAGGAGGTGGTGGTCAAACGTAGAACTATTCTAAAAACCATTGTAAAAACTAAGCTTCAAAGCATGGAATATCGTCACAAAGTTGCTAGTTTATTACAACTCTTTCTGTCTCTTTCTAGGTCGGGGGTTAAAAAAAACGTTGATTTATAAGTAAAAAAAAAAAAAAAAAAAAAACATTTATCGTACTTATAGTTATTGCAAAATAATAACTAAGAGGAATAAATCATAATTCCCATTGAAACCGCCGTTTCCCACAAGCTGCGGGAAAAAATTGGAACCGAAATAGTTACGAGGACATAAAGTTCGTTCAATAAAAAAATTAATAATCATACGTAATATTTTACAGCCCAAACAGAGAAAATAAAAATCGTGTCCAATCAAAAACGCGACAAAATAAATTGCGTCCATGGGCATATATTATAACTCGGAAGTGTCCGGAACTTCGACCGACGCGGCGTAGATGTAAAAATAATTTACAAGAATACAATAAAAATAATTACAGCTTAAAACACAAAAAAAAAACAATTTAAAAATACGCAATTCGTTTACTTAGGTGATTTTTTTTCAGTTATTTTGTTATAAAAACCGAAATACTGAACCGATTTTGATAAAAGTTATATGAAACTTACTTTGAGGTATTAACCTACAAAAAAAAACATCAAAAACAATTCGTAATTGGTGGAGTAGTCACTGAACGAACATACAACTAAATACAATCGAATTGAAAACCTTCTTCTTTTTGGAAGTCTGTTAAAAATAGGTTAAGCGACTGTAGTGGTCTACGGTGGAGCGCGATTGCCTGGATAGAACCTATTCATTCGCGATTTGAAGACACCCAGATTATAACTATCCGGAAAGACCTATAGAGGAAGTACGCATTTTGGCGGTACGCACAATAAAGTGGAGCTAAAGCGTTTCGTTCGAGTCTTTGGAATATCTAAAACGATGTCGCTTCAATCAATTTGTACTAATCCTAGTAGTCTACAATGAAGCACGCTTGCTATTTATATTGACTATTATGAAGATTCCAAGACTAATGGTTTTCTTTTATTACCCGACTGCGTAAGGAGGAGGGTTAGGTTGTTCGAGTGTATGTATGTTTGTATGTATATATTATGTATGTATGTTTCTATATGATCGCTGACAGCCTTAACGGTTTGACCGATTTTAATGTGCGAGGTATCGTTAGATTCGTGTTCACTTCCTGAGTGTTATAGGCCATATTTTTTTGTAATAATAATAATACGACTCTCGTAAGAATAAAAAAAATTGTTAACTCCAATTTTTTCTTAATAAATAAGTGACTTCTCTAAGGTTATTCTAAATAATGCGCATTTATAGTCTTTTACAGCGATTTTACGCATATTTTCTCACAAAAAACGCACACTCCACAGCATATCAAGCGTAACGGCATCGTAAGTTACACTCTAATAACTACTTTACTGCAGCCGGGTGTTTTGTTTTACTTATAATGTAGATACTTGTTTTCTAAGACTAGTATTCAGGAAACAGGAAGATCGGGTAAATATCCTAAATTCAGGCCATAGACTTCTATAGATACTGCAAGTGTATGTACCTAGCTTGTCAAAACGAGCGTGTCAAGTACGATAAAAAATCGCAGTTGACGACCAAGATTTATTTAATTTCAGGTGATATATACTTCCGATTCGATATTTTGTCAACTAGGTAGTTACTAAGTAGCGTACAACCGCGCGGATGCATTTGGGTTGAATAGATTTTGCGCGGATGGAACATTCCATCACAAAATCGTTTATGTGACGTCACAGTCGGTACCAAAAATGTGGCACGCAAGGTTTTCATATAAATGAAGTGGCATGCTCCATCTACTATGTCAGTGATTCAGGCACACGTTTGAGACAGTGGAGTCAGATTGTGTTATACACGTAGTAGGTTATTTGCATGAATTTATTCGCATGTTTATGAGATATCGCGCCCCGTGGGAGGAGCGGACGCGGGACTTCAGTGTTCGTAGGACGCTGCATACTTATGTACTGGGAAGGAACAGCTGTGTCCGGAGTTATTTCTAGATACTAAACTGAATTCAATTTATTCTGTTATATTAGAATACGTGTAAATAAGTATTTATGATTCTCGTTTTTTACTTATTTTGTGTAGGTTTTTTTTGTCCGTTGATTGATTCAAGATTGCAGATTTTTGTAGTGATAACTTCTTATGGGAGGGTAAACCGCTTCGTTACGTAACGCGTTACGGCGCCAGCCTGTCTGGCTAGATTAGTTTAAGTTATCACTTCTGTCGGGCGTCCCGAGACGCACACGTTTATTTATTTATTTTTCTTGTATCATAAATAGGTACCTACCATAATTTATGTTAGTGTATACGATAGCTTTTTGTTACCTTTAAAGGCCTTTTGTAATGTCTTTCCTATCCGTGCATGGTTGCCTGGAAGAGAATGCTCTAAGCGATAAGACAGCCAATTACAAACCTAGCCATAATTATGTTTTCTCTGTATTTCTTTTTCTGTATTTGTGGTCTTTTAATAAAGCGTTATCTATCTACCTATCGTCATTTAAATAAATATAGGTATTTTTTTTCGTTGGGAAATTTTTCAAGAAGTTCTGTTAAGTTCACTTTTTAAGAAGTTCACTACTGGACATAAGCCGCCGCAATGGATTTAAATACACAAATAAATAAATCTCTACTCAAGAACTTTTCGACTCCATCGGCCTGGACTTCTATGGATCATTTAATGCTAACACAATTTCTTATTTTACCAATCTACCGGTAAAACATAAAATCATGTTTTGCCAAATTATCACTACTATTTACAAAAGGAAAGTGAAATTGTGGGATTTTACAGAATACAAGCACCTGTCAAATAAAATCGTAATTATGATTCCATCCTGACATACTCTCAGCTACATAATATTTAGTAATGTGAGAATATAACGATTGAAGAAGTAGTTATATATTTAATTATCAAAGTATATAAACGTCAACACTGTAGATTTTTTTTAACACGAATAAATCCGCGTTTGGCCACCAAATCCCCTGTTGGAAAGCGACGATGTGGATTTAATAAAAAAACATCAACAAATACTTTTTAATTATAATCATTTAAGATGATCTACTTAAATCAGTGAGTCAGAGAGTCTAGAATTTAATCCTCAACTCTCGGCAAACTACGAAATATGTACGTCTTACATTTCAACGTCACAGAGTTCTATAATTAAGCCGTCTATTTCAAAACGTCAACAAAACAAACACAACCCACATATCCGAGCAATATTCATCAAGTGAAACATCCAATTTATCACAATGGAAATGCCGGTCCCTTCCTAAAGGCAGAAAGGCAATCCAAGTCCTAAAAACAGTCGTACCCCATTCGCAGTGTACAACATTCGCCAGAGCCCCATACTCAATTAAAATAAGTCCGCCCTAAAAACGCTTCCGGCCCCCAAATTTCAACGAGACCGGCAAACATTTCCGCTTGTATGTACAGTCACTTCTTTAACGAATTCTAGATCAGAGACGGAGCTAGGGTGGGCTTTGGTGGGCTAGAGCTGGAAATTGTCGGGATTAGTCATAAAAAATATATGTTTGTTGATATATTTCTTTTAATAACTTTTTTGGTTGATTAAAGCGTCATATTTACTAGACAATTGTCAATTTTTTACACTAGAAATATAGCACGCATTTACAGCAAGTTGGTGACAAAGAATGACGATGTCGACTGACGTCGCGAGTGATTTTACCACTCTCAATTGAATTGTTATGGTGACAATCAACAAATCACATGATACCGTATGATATTGGGTAATGTCAAGTGACCTATCACAATAATTGTATTTGGCCCTGGTAAGTTTAAGACTTTAATCTCATTTTGACATTACTTTGTTTGTTTGTTTTTTGACATTGTTTTAGTGTAGATTATGTAATTGATATTAATTACATGTCAGTAATTACATTACTTCAAAACGGTGAAGGAAAACATCGTGAGGATACCTATATGTCTGAGAGTTCTCAATGAGAGTTTGAAGAAGAAGTTTGAGAGTTTGTGAAGTCTGCCAACCCGCACTTGGCCAGCGTGGTAGACTATGGCTTTACCCTTCTCATAATGAATGATGGCCCGCGCCCAGCAGTGGGACAGTTTGTACAAACAGGGCTGATAAATAATAATAAATAACATGTATTTTAACTTGATATGATTTTAAAAAAGCGTTAATTTTGTAATTATGATATTATATATGAATTAGAGTGCCTTGTAGATAACATATTTTAATATAAATTCAAATCATCTTTCAAACAATACAACCAAATTAAAATCAGTCCAGCCGTTTGAGGACTACGATGGCACTAACAGACACACAAATCAATACACAAATACACACGTGAAACTTATAACATCTCTAATTTTTGTCGTTTTTATTTGTAATGCAAAAGTAGGTGTTATGTTGTTTTAAAATTTAATTCACCTACACTTTAAACCTAAGACAATAATTTTCTCAGAACTTTTCCTAGATAAAATTGTATAGTTAAAGCCTATCATACAAAAAAGCGGAATATTTGTGCCCACGAACCTAACCCCTACATCCAGCCCTGCCTGTTACTTGAGTATGCCTTAGTCGGATCGGATTATGTCGGCAGCGATAAATCTATGGGCAATAGAGTCCCAATATGTTTATATATTTAACAACGGCGTGTTTCGCCTCTCATTAAATAACTACGAGTGTAATAGTATTACTCTGAACCCTGTGTCAATAATTTATAGGGTTGGGTGAACGGACTGATTTGATTCGAATGTGGGATGTCAATGCATAGTAAATCATGGGTTTCGGGTTGCTAGCTTGCTCTTATTTTGTGGCAATTTCCCCTATAAACTGTGTTTGGCTCTAGTTTAGATACCTACATCTTTTTTCTTTTAAATAATCATTGATTTTTATAAAATCGTCCAAGGATTTTGTAATTTCTAAAAGCGAAAGTTTATTTGTCTTTCTAAACTTTTATTGATTAAACGGTTGAATATGAAATTTGGTACAAACATAGCTTAGAAGCTGGAGTGAGAAATAAGTTACGTTTCATCATCATCATCATCATCACCGTTTTTCATAATTACGCGTGTAAAACCGCGGGGCGCAGCTAGTGTTTCTATATTGCTTACTGTAGCATAAACATTTTTATGGATTTAAATGTGTAAGCAGTCGGTGAAATTGGTCGTTATCTTCTCTGTGTTATTATAATTTATGTTTTATAATAACATATCTTATTACTATAAAAATAATATGAACCGGAAATTTACTAAGTAAGAGTATGTCTGGATAAAAAACTATCGTGATAAAAAATGGGAACTCATGTTTTGACTGAACAAAATAATGAAATAAGGACAACAACGTCTTTAATGCCACATTATTTAGTTCCCTAACCGAAAAGTCTGTATCTGGATGTGAGTTATTTTGAAATTCTAAGGCGTATTTACAAAGTTCAGTGGGTCAAAAGGTCCAGTGGGCCAAAATGACGAGTCCCAAAAAGCCTTTTCTTATTCTCTTTCAGTTTTACTTCTTTAATATCTTCGTATAATCTATGTGATTCACATAGCCACTTGTTGATTTTCCCAAATTCCACGTCCATCGGTGAAGCTGGTTTGTTTTGTGGTAAGTTAACAAACAAACAAAGTTTATTTTTATATAACGATTGCGATGCGATAACCGCAGCTTTTCAAACGATCACTTATTTTTATTTCGTAAAAGAAACCGCGGCGGCAACTTCGTTTAACTTTCATCTTGTTGCGTTTAATTTAATAATTTCTCATCAGAAGGCTTGCTCCAGGGAGGTAAAAGAACTTTCCGAGCTCCAGGGAAGGGGGAGGAGTTTTTATGATTGCTTTCAAAGGTTGTTATTCAAATCGCGTCGCAGCCGAACAAGTATTTGATTTATTTAGTTGAGTAACAAGAGATTTAGGAAGACTTACGGTTTATTGGACTAGGTCTTTTAGGACCTTTGTTATAATTTTATCTTTATGATTTTATCTTTTGTTTGCATCTAAATTTGATTTAAATAATATGGTTAGTCTAGTCAAAATAAATCTGTTAATATGGAGTAGATCACATTAAATGCAACTTGAGGAATTCAAATTCAAATTCATTTATTTAGCCTGTGGGCATGGGTTGCATAGTTGTTGTATCTTATTATATATCGTGAAGTGGTCCATTTCTTCAATCCTTTGGAACTATAATGGGAAAATATCTAAAAACATAGATTCACAATAAATTTATATATTTTTTCATCGCTACTCAAGTGAAACCGGGGACCGCATCTAGTATAAATATATTTTACACGTTAACAAAGACGTAATATTTCACTGAGTAAGGGGCCGACGATAGGAATTCTGCATAAATAAATTTTACGTTGCCCTGCATTAAATTAAGATGATGGATGATGCGAATTGGATAACTTACGGCTAGACTTGGTGCTGTACTCGTACGTAACACGGAACGTGTTCGAATATATTATTGTGTTAAAAGTTGACAATAATATGGATAGGAGCAATATATGACAATAGTTGACAATAATATAAGGGAGATATTATAGCTTGTTGGATTTAAGAGAAACGTTATCGCGCGCTCTCTTACATATAAAATTCTTCATTTTGTTATTTAACCTGTTTTTTACACCTATACATCAACTAATTTCGAGGATTCTTTTTAATTCCCGACCCAAAATGAGAGGTTTTATAAGTTTGTGTATCTGTAATAATATAATATTGGTGTAACTATGTCAAACGGATGTACCAATTACGTATTTTTTGTTTGTAATAGGTTTTCATTCAGTGTTCTTAAGAGCCCAGAATAAAACGGCTGTATCAATTTTGATCAAACATAGCTAAAAATACTCTCGATGAAATTCTATTTCAAATAAAAAAAAGTAGATCAAAATCGGTCCATCCGTTTGAGAGCTACGATGCCACACACAAACACAGATATACAGATAAACACGTCAATCGACAAAGTAATCGAAGATGAAGCACACACTTAGAAGTTAGTTATATTCTCTGATCTTGAAAATACCTTTATTGCTCCTCTCTGGGAACAAAGAAGCCGACAATTTGTTCCGTTCCTTCTCTGTTGGGATTAAAGTCGCTTAGTACGAACCTCAGGTAAATACAAAATGGTCACAATTCTGAAGGCATCACTAAACTAATTAAGATTCTTAAAATAACCGTATTAAAAAATGGTTTTCCGTTCTGAAAGGTATAAGAGAAACGTTCTTTTTTTTCTCAGCTATTACTGTCCACTGCAGGGCAAAGGCCTCTCTTCCCTCTTTCCATTTTTCTCGGTTAAGAGCTTCCTTACTCCAGCCGCTACACAGTCAAGCTCATCTCGCCATCATTTTTTGGGCCTGCCTAGGGGTCTTGTGATGTTCGGTACCCAAAAAGTTGTTGTTTTGCCCACAGTTCTACAGTCCTTTTTATGTTTTTTATGTTTATTCATCGATAAGGCTTGCGCTTGACCGTCAGTTCGCCTGATGTTATGCGATGTTATAGTACACGATGAAGCGCACTTGCCTAGAAAGAAACTTTCTTTTATGATTTGAAAACACTCATGTTATATTTATTGGAAGAAAGATATATAATACATTTCATTAAAATAATCACTATCGTTTTTAGGATTCCGTATTAAGGGGTCGGGAGCCTTTTCGTGAGGCTACGGTGTCTGCCTCTCTGTCTGTCAATCCTGTATTTTTAATGGTAAATAATAGATATAGGTCAAAAAATTGTCCAGATTGTAGAATTACAATGTAAAAGGCCTTATAGCTCAGTGATATTACGTCTGCCTCTGACCTTGTAGGTCGTGGGTTCGATCCCCACCGAGGGCAAATATTTCAAAGTAAAAGTCATTTATTGATAAAATCAATTTACACGTCAAAGCGTTTCTTCTGTGCATGGAAGTTTGTTCTGTGTCTGGGTGTTTATAATGTATCACATGTATTTATTAACAAAAAAGTATATAGGTACATATGTATTATATCAGCCACCTGGTTTTCATAGTAAAAGCTTGCTTAGTTTGGAGGTGGATTGTGTTGTGTGAAAAATGTCCTCCAATATTTATTTAACTTATTTGAACTTGATAGTGTGTTCACGAGCTTAGCATTTCGGGTTATTCCAACTGTAGAAAATATTTGAGGTTACAAATATTCTTAGATATACCTACAGCACATGTTGTAGAGCCCTGGTGTCAGTGTTCATGTTTATGTGCCATGCATTAGAGTACGGAAGCCTCGGTGTGCGAGTGATACTCGCACTTTACCAGATTTACGCCATACGAGTGAAAGTGCGGGACATTGCTAGTGGAACAATACATTACTTATATAATATTTTGTTTTAAAAAAAGAATGAAAGAAGAATGAATGAATGAAGAATGTTTTTTTTTACTTAAGAAAGATTTATGATTGACCACTAACTCGCCTGATGTTATGCGACGGTATGGTCGAGGATGGAACTTGTTGATCTAGAAGATATCTATTCACTTTGTCTTGAAAATTACAAGATTGTAGTTCTCAGGAAACAGAGATGGCGACAAAGAGTTTTTTTGGATGTTTGAATTAAGTACTGATTATTTTTTATTTTGTTTCAGGAAATTGCCGCTATACTCATTAGTTTCGACAAACACAGCGAATGGCAGTCCAAAGAAGTCAAAATCCGGTGAGCAATGAAATTGTCCTAAATCTCGCGAAACACGAACAAAAAATGTAACGTCCAATTTCCTAACAAAAACCCAGTTCAATAAAACTTATCGAAACCACAACAGAACTAGATTTACGGAATCCCCTCGCGCGAACAAAAAGTAATAAACCTTCGCAAAGCAAAAAATGTAGAGAACCCCCTAGTCGAAACAAAATTAGAGACTACACGCTCGTTTACAATTCATGTCCTTTGTCTTGAAAAACTTTTTTTGAAACTAAATTACAATCCGAATGCAGAGTAAAAAACTATTCACGTTGAAACGGATTAAACTATCAGAAGAGAACTCTACATTACTTCTATACTTTTAGTCTGTGACTGTACCTAATTTGGCGGTCGCATGGGCCCCGTTCTAACTTGTAACAACTTTAAGCAAATTAAAACTTTCGCAGTGACTACTGCTCTCTTTGTGCGCGCCTCTGAAATATTAACTCTTTATGGGCAAGCATTGTACTTGAACATTGTCGTTGCAGCGGTCTAGTCGTACCGTTAAAATTTAATATCCCGGTTGATATAGAAAGTTTTTTCGTACGTGATCTAGTTAACTAGATTTATATAACAAGATGAGATTTGGTTGGGGTTTGCGAAGTTTTGTAGAATAGAATCTGAGTTTAAAGAAGTTTTATTGAAGCGGAATTCGTGAATTAATTTTTCATTAATTTGTTTCATAAACACACATAAACGCTCACATACTTTCGCAATTATAATATTAGTGTGATGTGATATAGATTATCTTTTTTATGTGTGCCTTTATATTATATTGTATTAATTTTGGTCTCTGTAGATATAGACATAAAATTTATACGAACGGAATAATTGTGGAACGGATATATTTGTAATCAATTAGTAAAAAAATCTGTTCTCAAAATAGTTTTTTTTTTTTTTTTTTTTATAGAAGATAGATCTATGCTTCCAATCGGTCTTTTTGGAAATCCATGGGGGAGGCCTATGTCCAACAGTGGACTTCTTATGGCTGAGATGATGATGATGAGATCTATGATTGACCACCAACTCGCCTGATGTTAAGCGACGGTGTGGCCGAGGATGGAGCTCGTCGATCTAGAAGATATCTATTCACTCTAGCCTTGAAAAATCCAAGATTGTAGGTCTCAGGAAACAGAGATGGCGGCAAAGAATTCAATTCTTGTGCACTACGCAACAAGAATGTGGATCGATATCGCTGAGTACGGATTTTTGATTTTTGCTAGAGGTAGAAAACAGTTTCCTTGTATGAAAAATGCATGACATGCTATCAAAAATTTGCAAGTTCACGTTCCCTTCCAGTTTTCAGTCGAAACCCCCGAATATTTACTAAGATCAGTTGCCTAACAGAAACAATTCCAATAGCGTTCAAGTGCAACACATCGTCCGGCAGTTACCGCGACGTCCGGAGATTTACTAAGGTCCGTCCTAATGGGGCGGCTTGATCTACAGGCCGGTAGCTGGTATTTCAATGGAATTTGCTGCTTGTCGAGAATGTTGCTCTTGGGATGTGCTGGTTGCCAATACAAGTAGTGACTCAAGAGTGACTTTAGAATTTGAAATATAGAGTACGAACACAAAATATCGGCCTTACAAGGAAGCTCAAGATCCCGCAATGAGCTATGGAGAGGGTTAAGCTCGGCTCTTTCTGGGAGATCGAATCAGAAACGAAGAGATCCGTAGACGTACGAAAGTCACCAACATAGCACAGCGGATTAGTAAGTTGAAGTGGCAGTAGGCAAGGTACATAGCACGTAGAACTGATGGCGATGGGGCCGAAAAGTTCTCGAGTGACCACCTACCGGCAAGTATAGTATAAGAATGCCAACCTTAAGATATTTATGTAGACAGATGACCTCATGGTAATTTGTCAATTATGTTGTCTTGTGTTGACAAGTGGCAGGATAACGCTGGATGCAAGCCGCTGGCTGGGCTGGGTTTAAATAAATTATTGTAAATGTGGCCACCACAGATAGTATTTATAAATTCTCTGATGGGCACAATATTTGAATGCATTTCTACGGTAAAAAAAAGTATGTGACTCTTTTTTGCTAGTAAGGTATTATCATTTTAAGTAAAAATGTTGCTTATGACACTTGGGGCTACAATCAAATTTAACGAAACTTCGCATATAAATTGTTGTCGAGTAATTTAGTAATTAAGGGCTGGCGCTTACCTCGGTCAGCGGATTAGCATTGCTATCCAACGAGGCAATGTCGCCTTTTGGGAACGATGCCTGTGGACTGTGACTTGAGTTCTGTTTTTTATAATAAATACTTTATTTGGATATGTTTTTTTCACTATATAATTTAAAAGTAACAGGAAATTAACCTTTTCGTATTTAGACTAGACTCGTTAGACTCGTTAGACTATAATATGATGTAATAAAAATATTTGCTTTGTTTTGACAGTTGACTAAAAAAAATATTCTGACTTAGGCACAAACACAAAAAGAAATGAACAATTCAGGTCTAGTTTAGGTCAGGTCTTTCAGGTCTTCGCTACTTTATAGCGAACTCTTTCGTAATTCCGCCACAAATCCCCATCGGGGCTCGGTTTAAATAAATCATTGTAATTGTGGCCACAATGTTTGAATTTCCATGTAAAGTTCTAAGTAACGGTATTACAGAAGTTGGCCTATTCGACTTTTAAATTATGTCCGTTATTTATGATCTGAAACGTTGTGAAAATGTTCGTGTAGTTTGTTGTTAATGATCGAGAACACGGTTGCGAAGTTTTTGAACGGTGATAATAGACGTTTTTTCGCGAAATTGTTAAATATTTAGGTTCCGTGGCCCTTTGAATGTTGCTTGTCACGTTATTATTGCATTTACGTAGTTTTGAGGAAGTAAATAATAAAATAACTGAAAACAGCAATATTTTATAGCGCAATGCTGTTGTATATTAATTGTATTACAATTTGTAACTTTGCAAAATATTAAAATATAAACACTTTTTTAAACTATCACGGTCATTCATTAAAACATTATTAAGTATAATTATGTATTCTATCAGCCATCTAGTTCCATAGTACAAGCTTTGCTTAGTTTGGGCTAGATGGTGTTGTGTGAAATGTCCACAAATATTTATTATTTTATTTTTTATTTATTATTATTATTAACGGGATATTTACCGTGGTACGCGTTAATTTTGAGCTCCCGATATTTCGGCACAGATACCATGCACCATGGCACCATGTTCACGGGAGACTGAAGAAAAATAAAATATAGTTTTTGTGAATTTCTCTCTTTCCGTTTTTTTTGGGCGACAACATGCATTACCCTGTACACACACACACACACACACACTCAGTTAAACTGAGATTAAGTGGCGGTGTGGCGGTGTGGCGGAGTGGTGGCGGTTATTATAATGCCCTCTTTATCACTATCAATTTTTCCTCTTCGATGCACCGATGGATGGGATGAACTTTTTATTTTTCCCCTAGTTTCAACTGTGTTGTATCAACAGGTAGAGTTGACAGTTGAGAGAGTCGTTTACTTTTATTATATTATACATTTAATATTAAGCAAGACATATTATAACGTTTTTAGGGTTCCGTACCTCAAAAGGAAAAAAAACGGAACTCTTATCGGATCACTTTGTTGTCCGTCTGTCCGTCTGTCCATCCGTCCGGGTGTCAAGACCATTATCTCGGGAAAGCGTGAAGGTATCGAGTTGAGATTAAAACGATATACGCAGATCCATAGTATCTTGCTGCAGAAAGAAAAATAAAATTTCACAGTTTTCGTAAAAAAAAAGTTATAGCCTGTGTATGTCGTAATGAATAGTATGTCGTAAAAACGCACATTTCGATACTCACAGAGGAATCAAAACCTATGGGGTACTTCCCGTTGACCTAGAACTATGAAATTTGGCAAGAAGCATTGTGTTAGAGTACACATATGGGAAAAAATCCGAAAACTGGACATTTTTAATTTAATCACAAAAAAATTGTGTCTTCGTCTTCATGCAAGGAATGAGGGTCCAAATTTTAAATTTCTTTAACCGTATCATGTGGGTTATTATATGAAAGAGCTTCATTAGCATAAGCTAAAACAGGGTTTTAAATATTTTTACGATGTATATTTTTCGGTTTATGGAAGGAAAATATAAAAAAAATATATGATTTCCCCCTCTTATCTACTAGTTAGTACGGAACCCTCGGTGGGCGAGTCGGGCTCGCACTTGTCCGGTTCTTTTAGGTTTACGCGATTGTATGTCATTGAAATGAAACAAATTTAACGGATTTATCGCGTATATTTTACATAATTTTATGAACTGACGTTTTGAACACTGCACCGTTCGTGGTCACAGATGACACATAAAATTAAGTAAAATATACGCGACAAATCCGTTAAAATTCGTTTCATTTCAATGAAATATAATATTTACTTCATTACTCTAAAATAAAGTTTGAATAAATACAGACCAAAAACCAAACAACAGTCGAAAATGTCGAAATAATTTGATTTTAACTAAAATCCTAATCCTATCTAAAGTATTATGTTAAAGCGACAAAAACTCTATCTGTTACCTTTTTACACACAAACAACTGAACCAATTTTATTATGAACTTAGGTACAGAAATAGTTGTGAGCCTGGAGACGGATATAAGCTACATCTTATCATTATCATCACCGTTCATCACTACCATCGTTTTTCATCAATACGCGGGTGAAACGGAGAGTAGATAATACGTAAATAAAAAGCGGTAAGAGTGGTGACGACATTGGTGCCGATTGCCGTCGTTTTATGGCGCCATAACGTACAGATTTACGGCACTACCACCCGCCCCCGGGCGGCGCGCGGCGTTCCGGTTTATATAATAGCTGTTTAACTTGCGAAGGGATATGCATGTGGATGGACAGTCGGCCGGTTTCATTTTGGTTACGTAAGCCGAAAATAACACCACAATGAGAGGGTAGTAAAAAATGACGTGTGGCACTCGGAGACTGCCGCGGTATAGCTATTGCATAGCATTTTTTATCAACTTATGTAATTATTATTTATTTATTTTATGCAGTATTCCTAACACCCCCCACTCCGACCGGCACAGTGGTGATACTTTTTAGTTTTTAGTTTTGCCATCTATCGATGAATAGCAGAACTTATAATGACTTTTTGAAATATCACGCTTGTCTCTTTAGTTCTGCAAATCGCCTCTAGGTGGCATTGGTTGTATCGGCGTTACTACGTTAGGTTATTTTCGTTACGGAATTTCTGGATTCAGTCTCCACGCTCAAGGCCCGCGATAGAAGCTATGCAATAGCTTAAAAAATCTTATTTTCAACGTTGTTTACTAGATGGCGCTTTACATGAGGCAAATGACAAATCGAACCACTTGTGTTGAATTGAGTTCGAAAACGTCTGTTATGAAGTACCCCATAGGTTTTGATTCTTTTCTTTCTGCAGCAAGATACTATGGATCTGCGTATATTGTTTTTATTTCAACTTGATACCTTCACGCGTTCCCGAGATAAAGGTCTTGACACCCGGACAGACGGACAGACGGACAGACGGACAGACGGACAACAAAGTGATCCTATAAGGGTTCCGTTTTTTTCCTTTTGAGGTACGGAACCCTAAAAATAATCTCTACCTCCCGCCAATCTCAGAGTTTGCTGTCACGACGTTGCATACATCAAGCGCTCGAACCCCACTTTACATCACAAGCGAGCGACGTCCCTATAACTTCATACATGTGTGTGTGTTATATACAGACATCAACTTGCGTATGTATCACTCAATAGTGCGCCGTTGTATGGAGTGTCCGTGTGACGTGATTTAAGCTTTTGTTTATCCGACTAAATAACTATTTTCACATCACTACCGTCATAATAATAGCTGCTTAGTTCGAAATGCCGGAGTTCCGAAATGTACGACAGTTTTAAATTTTTAGCCTTGAAACTAGTTTAATTACTGACTTCGCCTGCTTTATGATCTGTCTTTACAACTGTAGTAGATGTACTTTTGCATGGGCAAAGTTAAATTGGAACGGTCGTGATGTAGTCATGTTCTGACAGAGTTTATGATGCCCGACACGATGTTGGCATATTATGGTTATGGGTGATTTAATATTCTTAATCCACTTCAAAAATCTTCCATTTGTAGTTGAAATGCTAAAAATCCGTACTCAGCGATATCGGTCCACGTTCTTGATGCGTACTGCACAGGATTGGAATTCTTTGCCGCATCTCTGTTTCCTGAGAAATACAATCTTGGAATTTTCAAGGCTAGAGTGAATAAATATCTTCTAGATCGACGAGCTCCATCCTCGGCCACAGCGTCGCTTAACATTTGACTTAACCAAGATTTAAGTTTTAATTATCAATTATTATTAGGGGGAGTGAAACGATCCCTATTTCTATCTCACATCCTGTACATTTTTATGGTAAAGCTTAGAAATTAAATACACAGCGGAAATCAAACTATGTTAATAAATATATTATTATAAATACACATATTTATTTTATACATAATTTATAGACATTGTTTATTGTATATAGTGTGCTTACACCGAATATCACTGAAGTCCACTTTACTTTAACTTTACGTTAAGATTATATCACACCTCCTCCTACATACATCTGAAAAACAACCCTCCTTCTTGGACAGTCAGTTTAAAACGGCATCAACCTACTTTTGTCCCCAAACTTCAAACAGCCGATCAAGCGTTACGTTACGTGTCGCATGACTAGCTAATACTCGATTAAATCATTCGATTAAATCTCTCGATACTTGCCGGACGTATTTATTGCGTCGATTACTGTGATGGAGATAGAAGATTCGAATTAATGCTGACGAATCGGGGTGTAATGTAACGCCTAACTCGATTGGCAGTGATCGGGCACTGTTCTCCGGGTCTGGGGCGAGAGCTGGCGGGGGAAATGTTTTTGTCAACTTGAATAGTTTTAAGCTTTCATGGGTTTTTGACTTTGTTATTAATTTAATAATAAGTACCTGGGCGACCGCGCTCCACTCGGATTTTTATGACTGAAAATACGAGCCGGGCTTGCTCGTTCACTAAAAAAGTTCACTAAAAATGAAACCTAGCAAGATCGATTTACCGTCTCCTAATCTACCTACAAACCAAATTTCATTAAAATCGTTGGAGCCGTTTTCGAGATTCAGATTACATATATATACAAATATACAAGAATTGCTCGTTTAAAAGTATTAGATAATTGTAGTCGAGATAATAGAGTCAACAGGCTATCGAATTTTTCGCTCCGAACATGCACAGAATCTCCAAAACACGACCGTGTGTACCTTTGGTAAAGGTACCGGTGTATACACGTGTTTGCTGAGATGGCTAGACAATTTTAAAGGTGAACCTTTGTGAACCTCTGGATTAATGAGACCTAAGACCTACAATCTTGGAATTTTCAAGGCTAGAGTAAATAGATATCTTCTAGATCGACGAGCTCCATCCTCGGCCACACCGTCACTTAACATCAGGCGAATTGGTGGTCAATCGTAGATCTATCTTGCGTACAAAAAATTGGATAGTCTGTCACCTAAGCAAAAAAAAAAAAAACTATTTGTGGGTTGTAGACTAAACGATCATTGTCATTTGTTTTTGTTGTTTGTTTTTCAACTTGTTTCCAAAGGCTATCGGTAGATGATTGGGCCAAGAGTCAAATACGAAAGACACTCATCCTAGATAGGCACGCATTATTCATAACATTTATATTTTTTTTGTATGTATTGCAAAAACTGAAAAATTAAATTGAATATTTATTAGGCATTTGCCTATATACGATAATTAAGTCATTAATCCATTAGGAAGGCATGGAAATGTCCAGCAGTGGACTCTTTGTGGCTGAGATGATGATGATTCATTGAAAAAGAACAACTTTCAATGGATTTATCGCGCATATTTTACATAATTTTGATATTTGACACGGCGACATCAGCATCTGAGCTGTATATTGTTATTTAATTTACTTCAATAAAAGTAATAAAAAATATATATAAATTCATTTTTAATAGTATTTACTTGAAGTCGGTTAATAAAGTATGCCAGACCTTTTTACATAGTATGAGTGACCTACCTACCTACCGAATTTCGTCCAAATCCGCCCAGTAGTTTGTATAGCGTCGTTGATAAAAAAGCCTATATCTTGAAAACTACTGAACCAATTTTGATAAAACTTACAGTGACTCCTAAGTTGAAACATACTTTATTAAATAAAAAAATAATTTTTATATACGAGTTCTAGCTTCTGCGTAATGCGTGGACAAATATACAAACATACATACACTTATGAAATTTGGCACACATGTTTAGAAGTTAGTATAGACAAAATATAGATAAAAAATTGTGCAATTCTGACAATATTACAAACATACAGGTCGAATTGTAAACCTCTTTTTTTTGGAAGCCTGTTAAAAAAAATTTCAATTTTATATGTATGTATGTAATGTAAAGCTGGGTACTCACTTAGCAGTGTTGCATGTAACGTATCAGATACTGTGTCAACCTGCAAGTGGGTACGGCTCGTCCACGGTCCACCGCGTGTCTAGCTACTACGAGCCGCCGGATCCTGCGAGCCGCCTTTGTGTTCTCAGTGATACCGCCACTCGGCGGGTCACTGCGAGCTTACAGCGCTCCACGCGCGAGCGGCTCGCAGCCGGCTCGTGCCTACGTACTCACTTGATACCGTATCTGATACATTACATGCTACACTGCTAAGTGAGTGCCCAGCTTTAGAATTGCACAATTTTCACGTTCCTTTATCCCTTTGTAGTCGATATACCTCGCTTTCACACGAAACGTTTCGGAAATTCGTTTATCAATCGTGGTGCTCAGGTTTGGAACATTCTGCCAGCAACATTGTTTCTTACAATCTGGGGAGCTTCAAACGTGGAGTGAATGATTCTGAGAAATCATGCTCTACCGTGGACTTTGTCTTCACCTTGGTGAGATAAAGTCAAACATAGACATATACATACAAACAAACAAACGTGAGCACATTCTGTATAAAAAATAAAAACCGGTCAAGTGCGAGTCGGAAAAACGCAAAAAATCACGTTTGTTGTATGGGAAATTAAATATTAATTTTATTTTAATTTAATTATTTATTTTTAAAGTGAATAATGTAACTCAATATTATGTGAATATTTTTTGTTGCCGTTATCAAATCGAGCAAAAACTAGCAAAAAATCACGTTTGTTGTATGGGAGCCCCCTTAAATATTTATTTTATTCTATTTTTTTGTATATGTTGTTATAGCGACAACAGAAATACACCATCTGTGAAAATTTCAACTCTCTAACTATTCATGAGATACAGCGTGGTGACAGACGGACAGACAGACAGACAGCGGGGTCTTAGTTATAGGGTCCCGTTTTACCCTTTGGGTACGGAACCCTAAAAACTGTACGAGTATGAATTTTGCTTTGTATAGTGAGACTTACTTCAGTACGAGGGTACGGAAGGGGTTCTGGCATCCTTCCACGCTTATTCAAGTTCATAAACTAAATTCAAAAAGTTCATACTTATATATAAGTTCATAAAAAAATATTTTTTTTATTTTTATCGAAAATTCCAACTTCCAGATTCAATTCAAATTCCGGTTTTCGCCAATTCCAACTACACAGTGTAATCAAATTTTTTTCATGTGACTAACGACAAATTAAAAATTCTCAAAATTTTTCCTTTACTTGTATTGTAAGATTTTGCTATGTGCCAAGTTTCATGTAATACAAAATAAAAAATATGTGAAAATTGCTCTACATTGTACTTTGGTTATGATTTACTTTGGAATGTTCGTGAAATGGCAGTGTATTAGGATTTTTTATGCGTTTACGTAGAAGCTTAATTTTTTTACAGTTTCAAATGACTGTAAACTAAGGCTTTTGATATTTATTTTGACATGATACCTCCACGTGTTTCTGAGAAAAAGAGCTATGACAGATGGATGGACAATGAAGACTTGACAGATGGACGGACATTAAAGTGGTTCTTTAAGGGTTCTTTTTTATGAGTTAGGAAATCCTAAAAAAATATCATACGGATCATGATTTAGCTTGTACCAAGTCACTCATGCCTTTTGTTTCCACATTTCAAGTTCAAACATACTGTAATATTTCTGCTATGGTAAAAAAGTGCTCCTTAGCTCTTGAACTATCCCACGATTGTGTATGTAAGCCGAGTGCGAATGTGATAGCTATTAGACTGGTCTAGAGCTAGATCCAGCTGTGGGACGTAAATCACGGAACCAGTTCGTTTTGAGAACTAGTTCAAGAGACTAGACTGATAATATGCTGGGGCCCAATTCAGTTATTCAAGACCGCTCCATAGCCGAACCCGCCCGCCCGCCAGGAGCGTTTCCCGTCGGCCGCCATAGTTTTTTTGATTCAGTCACTTTTAAGTCATACAATTGACACATTTGATAAAACGTAACACGTCCTTCCCTCGTTACTAAATCAAAATAAGATAGCAGCCGACAGGAAATGCTTCGCACAAGGTTCAGCTACGGATCGGTTTTGAATAACTGACAATTCAGTTATTCAAAACCGATCCGTACGATAACAAGGGGCAATCCCCCTGTTATCGTTGTCTTTGCTGATGGTTGCCTGATATAAATTGAATTCGTGGCCGAACATAAAGCACATCGTCAAGCAGTTTTAAAAGTGTCACAGGCTATATTTTTTTAATAATAATAATACAACTCTAAAAAAACACGTTTTTTTCCAACCTATAGCGAACTTTGTCGTAATAAATACGTGATTTTACTAGAATTATTCTAAAGAACAACCTTTACAACCATTACGCATTTACAACCTTTTACAGCGATACTACGCATACTTTCTCACAAAAACGTGCACTCAACTGCGTATAAACTGTAACGAAATCGTAAGTTAAACTATAAAAACCACTTTTCTGCAGTCGGGTATTTTATTTTACTTTTAATATAGATACTTCTTACAAATTTAACTTTACTGAAACTGACCACTTTGATAGCCTTGATCGTTTAACCCACTTCTAGACCTAGCTAGCTAGTCCGTTACACTGACTAGGTTATCAAGCTCTCTAGATAAATGCCGTGCCATTGGCTTCGTTAAATGATTGATATGAATTTCTTTAGGCTTACCCACAGGGGGCACAGGCCTATTTTTCCTATCTGAAATCAGTTCAAAATGTATAGTGCGTGCTCTTTATTTTTAGGGTTCCGTACCTCAAAAGGAAAAACGTAACCCTTTTAGGACCACTTTGTTGTCTGTCTGTCCGTCTGTCCATCTGTCAAGACCTGTATCTCGGGTACGCGTGAAGGTATTGAGTTGAAATTAAAACCATATACCAGATCGTATACCATAAATTCTTAGTATCTTGCTGCATAGAGAAAAATCAAACTTCTCAGTTTTCACCACAAAAAGTTACAGCCGAATATGTCGCAAAAACGCATATTTCGACACTTGTACGGCACCCTCGGTGGGCGAATCTGACTTGGACCGGTTTTTTCTCTCCTCTTTTTGTTTCATGTAAAACGGTTCATTCATTTTTTTTGTCGGGAATTTTTGAGTATTTTAAATTTATACTTCTATGATAATTATATAAGTCAGAGAAATATGTTTTTTTTTTAAATTTGCAAATTACAACAGAAGACCACAGACAACAGAAGAATATAACATCTAGTTACGATAGAATATTTTCAGTTTTTCGATTGCATTCGTAATTTTTCCCGATCACCAATCAATTAGAGAACGAGTCAGATAGTTTGCTGACGCGATATCGTGAACAGATTGGAATTGTGTCAAAATTATAAAACCAAATGGGACGCGGGATCGAGAGCGGGCGCAATTAAAAACTAAAGCTTTGTATTCACTGGAAACAAATGTCTCACGACGAGTGTTGCCAGAATTGTCGAATTAAATCGGGCAATATTGGACGACAAGTTTGTCAATCTATAACACAGAGCTTGTAGCTTCAAGCCTAACCTTAACTTAGATAATATGTGGTCTGGCCCAGTCAGATAAAAATTAAAATCGTATCTATTATCTATTCTATCTATCTATCTATTATCTATCGTATCTATCTATCTATGAATCTGTAGTTAAACTATCGTTCATCTCGCTCGCGCAAACCAACGTTTAAAAAATACAGTATAAAGTTATAAAAAATCGTCGTTTAGTGCCCAATGGAAAAAAGAGAAATAGAGGTTATGAATATTTTGATGATACGCTCGGTCAAAGTCCGTCTCACTCATTAAATATTAAATTTCATTTTAACCCAAATTAATTATCATGCATTAAAAATCATCTTTACGTTAGTGATTAAAAAAAAATTATATAAAAATTATTTTTACGTTAATAATTTCTAAAAATGATTTTATATATGAAAATTGACTTGGATTAAATTGTAATTTCTGATGTTGCTTAAGCAACATCAGAAATTACAATTAAAAATAGAGGATTAGAAATAGAGGATTTCTCTTTTTTTTCATTGTTTCAATTTAATACCTAAAATGTGTTTGCTTAAATACATGCTTTGGATTATAGTCTGGTTCTGATCGATTGTCACGTGTTATCTTGTATTATGTAAGGCTATATTCTGTTTTGTATACTTTAATAAATAAATAAATAAAAAAAAAATATCACTCTTGTCCATACCAACTCCATACCATCTAAGCCTAAAATTTCTGTGTGGTAAACCACAGCGCTTGTCATTTCTAGTGAGTTGAGCGGGTAAACCAGCAAATACATTCTAACATAATTGTTAAGCTACTGGAACCAGTAACTAGCACTATTACTAGCGCCAGTCGATCGCCGCTATTTGCCGTCGGTCGCGTCGCCGGGTTATTTGCCTCTCCTGATTTATGTACAGTTTGTCTGCTACTATAGATTGGTTTCTACTAATTCCCTCGATCTATGGAAAGCTGTTTGGGGAATTTAATTGGAATTGGTTTGATGATGAGATTCAATAGATAAAGATGATGATACTGTCAGATGAAAGGCTAAAGGAAACTAATGAATGAAGGTTTCATTAACAGAAGATTTGGATTATTAAGTTGGTAGATAGCTAGGTTGAATTTGATTTAAGCACCGATTTTAGTCTATATTATTTATGCATACTGCACAGGAGTGGAACTCCTCGCCATCTTCTCTATTTCCTGACAGGTAATCTTGGATTTTTTAAGGCTCGAGTGGATAGATATCTTCTAGATTGACGTACTTCATCTTCGGCCACACCGTGTCGCTTACCATTAGGTGAGTAGGTGGTCAAACATAGATCTATTTAGTACAAAAAAATATTTCCCATAAAGTGGTTGCTAATATTCTGTAGAATCCGTACCAAATTTTTTTTTTATTACTAACCAAAAAAACATTCGGATTACTGCGGGGCAGTGGAGGTCTAAATAATCTTTCAAATTCGTTTCCAGCACTCAGATAAAATGACTAGTACTGCTACTAATTTAAATATTATTATCAATTTGTTTTAACAGGGTTTGATTGATGTTAAAAAAGTGGCTGAGGTAAACTTACCACCATAATCATAATATTTAAATAAGAAAAAAAAATATATAATAAAGTAGTGTAGCTAATAAAAAACGTAATCGGATAAGTCTTAGAGGTAAATCTAAGTTTCCTCTTAGTCTAAGATCCCGCTATAGGACGACCTTCACCGAGCTGGTTAATGGATGAAAAGTATATTATATTCAATTAAATATGTTAATAAATATATTGCAAATGGGTTGTCCAAAAAATTCAGTCCCTAATATGATCCATTAATAAAAAAATATAATATTTTTGTAAACATTTCACTGGTTTAGTTATTAAACAAATTCAATATATTGATGTGTAAATAATCTTTATTTCATTTTAACTTTAATTCATTAACCAGACTGGTGCAAGTTACTAGTATCGATTTACCTGTTTATACCTGCCTACCCAAGAGTTGTGACGGGAAAAAAATAGTCAACCTAACGTTTGCATATTCTATGGGCTTCATACTTTCGATTGGTATGGAATTTGTCTATTAACAAAAACCAGTGAAAAGTTAAAAAAAATAAAAAAATTATAATCATTCTGGACTGAAATTTTTTAGACAACCCATTTGCAATATATTTAATTGAATATAAAATACTATTCATCCATTAACCAGATCGGTGAAAGTCGTCCTATAGCGGGATATTAGACTATCTAGTTATATGAATAAATGCAAGATGTGTTAGCGACTTGCGCGTCCAACATTCCTCATCCAACTTTAGTTATTCAAAAGTAAGAAAATCCCATTACATGCAAATTTCATTGACCCCGCCGAAACGCTTACAAGATCTCTCGCGCAATAAAAGGTGACATTTATCAAGCGGCGCGACAAGGTCAAGGCTCTGCGTAATCTGGAGGATTCTCCCGGCACGGAACCCGGCTTGACAGATTTCACAGGTTGCGACTACGCTGGAGATAGGCGCTGGGAATGTTTGTGGCTACGCTTGACAGGGTTTGTGGGGGAAATAAAGTGCTTATCGTTAATTTATAGAAGTTTTTGGATTACAAAAAGATTTTTTTTTATGTGCGGCGGAACCGGTTACTGGCGTAGCGACACAATGCATGATTTTTAGAACAGATTAAGTGCTGTACAAGAGAATAAGAAATTTTACTACAAAAACTATGTGGTAATAAAAAATGTAATGTGGTTGTTACACATTTATACTATCGCAGATCTGCATAATATACGCGATCTGATATAGACCCGGATATAACAATTTTAACGGGTTTATCGCGTAGGTAACGTGATAAATCCGTTAATATTTGTTTAATTCCAATATTTGGTTATTCTTGTCCATTTTTGAATAGAAATCTCCGACTGTACGGCGATCTTTTTTTAAAGGAGTAGCGTTGACGTCACTCCCGAAGGACTTCTCGTCTGTAAATGTACCTTAGGCGGAGATTTTGAATTAAAAAACGAAAAAATGGACGTGAGTTAGTATTTTCGTGCATATTTTTTATATAAAATACTTTCGTTGTTTCACTTCTGCCAGGCGTCACGCAAGGCTCATTTTTTCAACGAATAGAATAACAGAATAGTCTCTTTCAGTTTCAATCAAATCAGTTCAGTTGTTCTGGTACTTTTGTCGGCACATCTTAGTTATCCGCGAGGCATCTTCAGAATGTGTCGATTCTTTGAACTATTTGTATTTTTTAAATGCTTCCGCACCCAAAGAGGTGAAAGTCTATCATAAATTAACTGTAAAAGATATCTCAGAAAAGATAAAGTTAAAGTTAAAAATAGAGTTTCCGGCAGCCTAGTGGTGAGACCGTTTGACTTGCGATTCGCAGGTCCTGGGTTCGAATCCCACGGCACGCACCTCTGTCTTTTGGAATTAATGTGCGTACTGTTGATTGCCGCCAACTTCAAACGGTGAAGGAAAACATCGTGAGGAAACCTACATGTCTGAGAGTTCTCGATGATCTTGAAGATGTGTGAAGTCTGCCAACCCGCACTTGGCCAGCGTGGCAGACTATTGCCTAACCCTTCTCACAATGAGAAGATGGCCCGTTACCAGCAGTGGGACAGTTTGTACAAACAGGGCTGATAAAAAAAAAAAAAAGATATCTAGGACCTTGAACATTTCAGAATGTAGTATTACGGTGGATTTTTTAACAAGTTAATGTTAACAGAAATTTAAAAATTCAATGCTACAATAAACTTTTTTTTATAACAAACACGGTACATATCTAAATAGAATTTACCCATAAAAGATTATTGAAATTAAAGAAAACATTCAGGAAACGGCAATTTAAAGCTATTACAGTTTTATTCCCACAGTAATTTGACACTCATCTTATAGCTTTACCGTATAGTTTTTTTTTAATTTTTGATAGAATTGCGTTTGTCCCCCAACTCGCCCGATACGATACACGATGGAGCGATAAATTTACCACGGACCTACCATTTTCGTAAAATTTTATGAACATCCAACGCCCATTCTAACTCCGCGTCGCAAATCAGGAACATCCCAATTTATCGGAAAGTGACGTCGATATCAGATACCAGCGGATATCGGTTACCCGTAGTCATATATCAGCCCCTTTTGTCCCTGATTCTATGCCCACTGCCCAATTAGGAGAGGCGGGATTTGAGAGGACGGTGTTGCTACGTAAGTTCACCTAAAGGTAAAGATTCGCATAGTTACGACGTTAGCGCGCCGGCCGCGCGGCCCGGGGCGCGGGGCACAGGATACGTTTTGTAGTATGAAGTAAAAGTTTTTCATATTCAAAAATATGCCTGCACTTGACCGTCAATTTTCCTGGTGTTAAATGACAGTTACGATCTACGATAGAGCACGCTTGCCTAGAAGATACTTTAAGTTAATTTCAACTTCAAATTTCTATATATTCTTGAGAAAAAGGTCATTGACAGTACACAGACAAAAAAGAATTCAGTCTTTTTGTTACGCATTACAGAACTAAACAAAGTCCATACTATTTTAGATAAAATCGCTACCTCGACCAAATCGCTGCTCCCGAACTCCAGTCAGCAAACTAAAGTTATTAAAATGCATAGCGGGGCCAACACTTACCCAGTGCAATTAAATTCCACCTCGAGTCCGTAGTAATTGATTTTGGATAGTGTGGAATACTAATGCGAATGTTTCCTTATAGCCGGCATACATTCGGCGAATTCGCGATGCGCTCTTTTTGGAGTGGATTGTAATGGACTGCTCAAGAAGGAGAGTCATGTTTTTAGGCGTGTCTTTATATATTGTTTGTTACACAATTTGACGGATTTAGATCAGGGTGTGGCGTCTTTAGTTTTCAAATGTTACGACATTTGTCTATGGGTAACCGACAAGTTATTTAAGTTCTAGTAACTTAATACTTTTTTTTTTTTTTTTTTTTAATAAAAAAACTTAATACTTCCCACTGACTTATAGATCTATTAAGGCAGAATTTATTAGCTAAGTTATCTTAAATTGTTTTTCTTGACGTAGTTCTGAGAGAAAGCATATAAAAGTATGCATTGGAACTCTTAAATGGCAAATATTGAATTCTTAGTTGTAGTAATTTTGAGTATAGTTTTATTCAAAAGCGAAAAGGATATATTTTTGTAGGAATTAAAGAACATAAAAGTTTGTTAAGTAATGTTTTATTATTCGTTCAATTATTTATGGATGAAAACGAAAAGAGTCAGACTTCTTCGGATTTATCTGAATTGTCATTTTTAAAAACCAACTTTCTTAAAAAATAAAATATTAAAAAATAAAAGGTAATTTTTCTTTAAAAAGTTCGTGGTACTAAATGTACTGTTCACAAGTCAGCAAATTTTTCATAATTAAATCTGAATAAGAACGAAACAGAGTAATTGCAGGTGGTTGTGACTCGCGACTGCTGGGACTAACGGCTTTCTTTGAATAATGATCGCACCTTGCCAGGGTTCCGTACGCGAGAGACGGATCGAACGGCAATAGCAATAGCAATAGCACGAATAGCGACATCGTTTTTAAACGGGTTTCTTTAGCTTGACCTGTTTGTTTATTTATTTGTTTGTGTCTCTAAACATGTGCACACAGCATGGTTAGCAGTTAAGTACATACAATTTTAACAAAGTTTTAATTACAAATACAAATACAGAAGCAAAGTTTGGGGTAGCAATCAAAATACTGTAGTAAGAGTAAATATTAATCTAATAGATAAGGAGTAAAATAGCCAATATACACTTTTTAAAGTTATAAAGCTTATTATCGAAAATATCTATCATTTTATTGTACGTACCAAAGTGTGGACGCTACGTTTATACGCTTCCCAAAAAGGTTTTTTTATAAATCGCGAGTGAAAAGGTTCTTTCTATAAAAGCAAGCGCGCTCCATCGTAGATCTCAACAGTCGTTTGACGTCAGGCAAATTAGCGTCAAGCGTAAGCTTATTTTAGAAAAAACAATATCAACTACATTTAATCCCGAATTTTTTATCACTACACGTGGTAAATCGTGTGGCACATAAAATATGACGATCAAATTTTTATTTGAAATATTCTACTCTCGTTAAAATATTATTATAAAAATATTTAAACAGAAAATTCATTTAATATCTTTCACCCTTGGCCAATTTTATTTGAGTCGGTGCTTTTTAATTCTTTTTAGAATTTTAGAGTTACGACATCGTACATACTACGATATTGCTACATCGTAGAGGTGCTACGATATTGTTACGCCGTAGCAAGTGTAGGAACGAATGCTAGAAACATAAAATTAGTAATACATATTAAAAAAAATCGGCCAAGTGCGAGTCGGACTCGCGCACGAAGGGTTCCGTACTATCATCTATAATAGAAAATCACGTTTGTTGTAGGTATACTAATTTTTAGTCTGTTTTAGTTGTTATATAAATCCATGAGAGTTTATTCTTGCTTTTCGGGTAGTTTTGATAAAATCTATTGCTCAATTCGAAAGTGTATCTATAAAGGGCTATGGTAACTAAATAGTGCACAGTACGTGCCAGCATTTAAGTCAATATTGCTAAACACGTTATCTATTTGAGTATAACCTGTTGTATAGTTCTGTTTATAAAATAACGAGAAATCAACGAAATTCCAAGTAGTAAATTGCAAACTTATAGGTAGGTTTTCGATACACATCCGGGCAGCATGACGACGTTCGCGCGAATACGCGCGGCTATGGCTCGCTCCGTGATGTTACCTCCCCCGCTACCCGCGCGGCCGTTGCTTAGCAACCGCCTCGCGCTCGCGCCACCACCACACCGCGGCGCGGCGTTCGCACCGCGTTTAGATGCACGGATTATTTTCATTTTGTGAGTTTTTATGTATTAGATTAGGTATTTATTTTTATAGTTAATATATTTCTAAATATTTACTTACAAATATTCAAGTTTCTACCTGTTAATTAAGATCAAGTAAAAATTGCTTAAAAATTACGTTTGTTGTATGGGAGCCCTTTAATATTTACTTTATTGTTATTTAATTATTTATTTTGAAAGGTAATATACAAGTAAATATTCTGTGAAAATTTGAAGCGTCTACCTGTTACCGTTTTTAATATTGAGCAAAAAATACGAAAAAAACTCGTTTATTGTATCGGGACCCCCCTTAATTTTTTTTTAAATTTTTTGTATTTATTATTATAGCGGCAACGGAAATACATCATTTGTGAAAATTTCAGCTTTCTAGATATCACGGTTTATGAGATACAGCCTGGAGACAGACAGACAGACAGACAGACAGCGAAGTCAGGGTCCCGTTTTTACCCTTTGGATACGGAACCCTAAAAATTATTAGCTTTTATTTAGTTTCAACTGTCCCGGTTCCTGTCTGTATTTAAATCTTACAAGTTAAATTTGACCAACTCCCCGTTTTCCTATTGCGTTTAAATTTTGCATGTATGTTATGTAAATAAGATATGGATCTTATCAGATGATGGAGCCGAAAAGGGGCCATTTATACATGGTAACGTGGATCTGAAGATGGGGCTAGCAGATTGTTACTGAAACGTGATGGATAGTGTTAAGATTGTCGTGTTTGTGCTAATTTTTTTGTCAGCGTAAGCACTTTTCATTGTACGAATAGAAGCTTAAAAAGTAGTTTCTAGATGATAAGTAATGTGTATTAATATTAAAATATGTTGCCTTGACCTATTAAATTAGAATACTTAAAGACCTTGTCGCAGTATATTGTGGGATTATGTGATAAATTAACTTTTAGCTCGAGTATAAAACTCGAGCTAAAAAGTTAATTTATCACATATTATAATAATTTTTACAACATAGTTACCAAAATAATTATTATGTTTTTGTGCCTTATAAAATTTTGATTTATTAACGACTAGAAGACCCGGCGTACTTCGTATCACCTTTCAATGAGTGGACCCGATATTTTCTCAACGTTCAAACCTTCCCTGGACTACGACAAACATTTCAAAACCAAAACCAGCTAAATCGGCCCAGCTGTTCTCGAGTTTTAGCGAGACAAACGAACAGCAATTGATTTTTATATTTATGTAGAGATATGAGAAAAGATAAAAATCATGCATAGCCTGGACTGAATCAGTAGAAAGATTTAAAGATTTAATTTGAGATTTGAAGTAGACAATTAGCACCCAGATCTCAAACAGATCTGTAGATTATTTTCATACAATTATAACCGGTTGGTTGGGAAAGAAATTCCGGACTTTCTACTTATAAGGCGAACACACCCTTATCAGATCAAAAAGGTCGTTAACCCAATTCAAGCATATGATTAAATTTAGCCTATTACTTCTTGATTTTACAAAATATTTAGTATTAATAAATATATTTGAAAAAAATGAATCAACCGACGTCAAACCACACAGTTTTGTTTACTTGTTTACATTTGCTTTCTAGTTATTTTGTTTTAAAAACCAAAATACTAAATCGATTTGTTGAAATTTTTAATGAATAAGAACAATCTGAAAGTGTATCTTATCCAATAAAATAATTATTTGTTTTTGAATTCGATCTATAAATGGCGGAGTTATGATGTAAAAACATAAAAAATTTAATTGAACTAATAACCTAACGTAACTTTTCTTTGAAGTCGGTTAAATTTTTTCAATATTAAAAAGATTCACTAAAAAATATTTTTCTTATAGAAGTCGGTTAAAACAGCAAGCAATAAATATTCAAAATATGAACAAGTAATTTGTAAAAAGCTACTTTAAAGCCCTTGCCATAACAACTTAGTTATTTAGTTAACAAAGTAGTTAACCCATTACAGTATAGAGTTGTGATTAGGGCAAGTGACATGTATTGTAAGTAATGGATTATTAGCATGCTTGTTAGGTGAAGCTTACTTAATACTAACTTACTAGAAGGCTGTGCTTTAAGTGACTGTTATTGGGTAAAGGTTGCCTTGATTGCAAAATGGCTTGTCATGTTGTTGCAAAAGTGGTGATTGTTGAGTGACCATATGTCTACGCCTTCTACCTGATAAAACAGCCGTTTAAATTACGATTTTGGTCCACATTATTGATGACTACTACACAGGTGTTCCTTGCCGTCGACTCTATTTTCTTATTTTCTGAGCCGACCTACCTTGGAGTTTTCAAGGTTAGAATTGAGTGTAGTGAACAGAAGGTCTCATACAAGTGGCGGGAAGATGCTGCATGCAAGCCGCTTTCATCCGGTCTTTTTGGAAATCCAGAGGTCTATGTCCAGCTGTTGACTTCTTGTGGTTAAGATGATGATGATGTTGAAGTAAATCAAAAGACATCTTTTGGATCGACATGCTAAATCCTCGGCTCTTTCGTTTAGAGAGAGGTATTAACACTTCTTGCTAAACGAATGGGTTCAATTCTCAGCGAGGTTTCGCCATCGCATGTTGAATGCAATTAAATAGGCTATCTGCCAGCTGGTGTCAGCCTATCAGCGGGTTGGTGTCAGGCGGAGTGTGCAATTTTTTGGCGTTTGGTGTAAAATTAATATAGTTCGTGATTGCTTTTCTTATCGAGCATCAAGTTTATTTTGTTATGTCATAGAAAACTAACCTTTTAATGGGAAGTCGTTTGCATTCCATGCTGTTCAGCTGTAGAATGCATTACCTATTCCCATTAGGCAAGCTCAATCCCTGGCTACTTTCAAGGAATAAGTTTGGAAGTATTACCTCTCCTTTTAATTCTAAAACCTCTCATCTGTGTCGATACTGCCTGTGTTTTATCCAAGATTATCTCTCTCTTTCATTCGTATTCTTTTCATAGTTATTATGTTATTCTTTCGCTTTCCCTGGTATATTGTAAATAATTTATTGGGATCGAGACAGGAACTGAACGTGAGCAGGGCTGGAACGGGTTAAAAAAGGGGAAGGCAGTTTATTCTTCATAAATACATCTACGTTTGACCACATACTCGACACAAATAGTCGGCAGTTAGGTTGGAGCGCAGCGGATGTGTATTCTTACGTGTAGGAAGTCGCGGGTACAGCTAGTATAATATATAAATGTAGTATGTAGAAGATTATTATAGCTTATTTTTAAAGAGTTTATCCTATATATCTGGCTGAAGTGGCAGTTATCCAGCCATATCTATCGCACAACTGATAACAACTGAGACCAAAAAAGTCGCAGAGACCAATGAAGACGAAGGCCTAAAAGATCCAGTGTCAAAAGGTTCAGAGGGCCAAAATGAAAAGACGTAAAAGGTCTGATATTCATTATTTCGTCAAAAATCATATTAACTCATACACTAGTAAGGTCGAGTGGAGACCACGTACCGGCAAGCTCAGCGTAGGGAGACCAGCCACGAGGTGGACAGATGACCTCATACAAGTGGCGGGAAGACGCTGGATGCAAGCCGCTTCCAATTGGTCTTTTTGGAAATCCATGGGGGAGGCCTATGTCCAGCAGTGGACTTCTTATGGCTGAGATGATGATGATGATGACTACAAAGGAAATTAGCTTCACCAAAGTTCGTGTGCCGTCTTCATAAGTCTTCTATAGAGTTATTAATTCACCAACTTTTTATACCGAATGTTCACCCTTTACCATTTTGCCAGCAGTTTAGGTAAATTAATATTGAAGGAAAAATAGTTTTCGTTCAGATTTGGCCATTAATTTTGATAATTGGAAGCATTTACATAAATATGACGGAAGGGGGTGAAATAGGGGGAGGGAAGAAGGCGCACATTTTTGTTACAGCGATTCCGGGACCGGAACGTTTTATGGTGTAATTTGAATGATTAACATTTTCAGTTTTTACTAATTTTGCCTAATAAAATGTTATTGAATTAATGATATAGAGGAATAACAGTATTATGCACTAAATCTTACTGCGTTTTTTTTATCATCATCATCTCAGCCATAAGAAGTTGACTGCTGGACATAGGCCTTTCCCAAGGATTTCCAAAATGACGGCTTGGAAGAGGCTTCCATCCAATGTCTTCCTGCCACTTCGATGCGGTGAATTATATGTACTTTAAAAGGAACGTTATTTTAGGTATATTTTAAAAGAAAAAAAATAAAAAAATATTGTGTTCAAAACTATTCAGTGAACTGAAAAAGAAGAAATAACAGCTGTTACATAATACCGAAAATGTATATCAATACTGGGTGTCTACCTAAGTATAAGTGCTAAGTGCGGTGCCGGCTCATTATCACTAACTTTAAGTCTTAGACATGCGAGTCTAAGCGAGCACTCTTAGACAGTCCTACAGCGGTGACTAGTGACTTAAATGAGAGCAAAATGTATTCTTATGTATATAACGTATCTACGACATAGAGATCTAAATTCAAAATATTATAAACGAAATTTTAAAGTTTGCATCATGTAAATAACTTTAATTAGTTTAAATAAAATTATTGTTATTTATTTATTTTTAAGTAAAACATATTTCACATATTTATTTACACAACTTAAATTAGATTTTTACAATATTTCTATAAAAACAATAAAACATACAAAATTAAATCTAGGGTGCCGCCGGCAGCGGGGCAGGGCCTGAGCTACTGACGGTAGGGGCTACAGACTTAGGAACTTCCTGACAATTCGTGCCGTGACTAAGACGACTGCCTTCTGAATCCGATTCTTGACCCAACGAGAGCGAGAGCCTCTTGACATGTTGGTCGAGGCTCTTATCTATTAAACCGTTCACCGATACAACTATCGGAACAGTGATCGAAGAGCCAATAACCAAGACGACGCTTATCTCGTGAAAAAACGAGAAAATAAACAAATAAATATAATAATAATAAGTCTAGTTACTATTACTTAATCTGTAAATCTTTTGTCCTTATCGCTGACAAGCTGTCTCGTACTCTGTTTTCGTAGTAAATGTATCTCTATGGGCTTTGCAATACTCATGCGAAATTTAAGTATCTCGATACTTAGTGAACGGAACCGGAGTTTAGCTTAGAGTTTAGAGTTTAGCTTCACGTAGTAAGTCATAGAGAAAACTATTACGTTTTCTCTATAACTCACCACGTGAAGCTAAACTTGCAAAAACTGGATTAACAACATTTCCGAGCTATAAAACAATTATACCTTCAAACCACGCAGAACTACCATAAAAACTCGAACCGAACTCATAACTGAAGACTAATGACATCCAAGCATTGACTAAATATACACAGATTGAAAACTTCAAACGATATTGAACAAAACTTAGGTCGTAAATTGTCTATTTCAACATTTATGAAGATATAAACAGAACAAAAAAGCAACATGACAAATGTTTAACATAAACAAAAAAATATATAATAAAATAATAATGTAAATAAATTTTAATACATCGCATACAATATAAGACGAGACGAAAATTTCAAGGTTTTTACAGCTCGGTCTATTCATTTTTCTGTTTGTTTTTACTTTTTCACGACTGAATGGTTAAGCAGGCCATTATAAAATTTAGTGTAGAGATAGTTGTTACCTGAAGGCTACATTTTATAATCATCTACAGCACCACTTTTAGTCTTCACGCGGGTAAAGCCGCGAGCGCAAATGGAAGTTCTTATAATTTATCTAGAGTTTTATTGAATCAAGCGTTACTTTGCGGAAATTCATGTTCAAAAACTTAAATCTAACTTATATACAGAAATACTAGTATTTCAGTAGTTAGAAATAAGAGTTGTATGCACACCTTGGGCATTCATGCTCACTATTGAAGGCTCCTTCTTGCCGCGGCGTCGTGTGGCGGGTCGCCCTCTTCCCTAAAATATGGTTGAGGAGGGCGATGGCTGGCCCATGTGTCATACTCGTGATCGGATGCTGCTTGCGGGTCGCTGGTTTGCTCGTGGTATGCACGGAACATAGTAACAAGTACTTAAATTTAAACAAAATAATTTTCCCGTAACGATAAATACTAAACAATAGTTTGTAATTATGACAAAGGTCACGGAACCTGGTGTCTGTGGAGATAAAAATAAAATAAAATAAAAAAACTTATATATCTGGAATGTTTCCGCTTCGAAGCGGAAACACACTAAATACATAAGTTAGATTTAATTTTTTCTCTAGAGTTGTCCATCTGTGTTTCTTATTCCGCGCAAAAACTTCGCAAAAATTACGGACACGCAAAACCAATCTGCATAGTTTCGTGCGATAACCATTCGGTAATAAATCAACACTTGCGGTAATTTCGAACGTATTCCCGCGTTAATGTTTGTATTGTACATCTGCCTTTTGGGGCGGCGTTGATAAGTATTCGCCTACGTGAGTACGTACGAAAACATTGTTTTCGACAACAAATTATTTTAACAGAGAGTTAATTATTAACCAAGCGAGCATTTATAGGGTATAAAACGATTTATTTGTGTTTTTTGTACTAGGTATAATATCATCATCATCTCAGACAAGTTCACTGCTAAATATAGATAATCCATAAATTTCTAAAAACATTAGGTACTTGAAAGGGGTTTGCATCCAGCGTCTTCCCGCCACTTGTATGAGGTCGTCTGTCCACCTCGTGGCTGGTCTTCCTACGCTGCGCTTGCCGGTGCGTGGTCTCCACTCGAGAACTTTTGGAATTTTTAATCCTAGAGTGAATAGATATTTTCTAGATCGACCTACTTCCTTCATCTTTGGCAACACAGTCTCTTTCAATTGGGCATATTGGTAGTTTTATTTTGTACCGAAAGACATAAGTTTACAGGATATTTTCGTAAAAAAATAATCTTTAGACCTTCTGCGGTCTCAGTTATTCTGAATGCTTGGTAGTAATGATTATACGTAGATAGGTTTCCCTGGCTCTTCGTGGCAAGCCTAAGGTAATCGCCCGAGTCGTCATCAGTCGCGACACGTCGGGCAAACGCTGTTAGACTAAAAATGCTAAATGGCCTTAACGATGAACTTTATCCTCGAAAGTGCTTAGAACTGAGATTTGCGATGCTTTTACTTCATATTCAATGAGTATAACCACTCTATAGATAAAATTTAATTGTTTGTTAGTGTAGTAGTTGAGGTATTTTATTTATCTAGCTTTTAAGTTATTTTTAGGGTTCCGTACCTCAAAAGGAAAAAATGGAACCCTTATAGGATCACTTTGTTGTCCGTCTGTCCGTCCATCTGTCCGTCCGGGTGTCAAGACCTGTATCTCGGGAACGCGTGAAGGTATCGTATTGAAATTAAAACCATATACGCAAATCCATAGTCCTCTAATCCTCTTGCTGCAGAAAGAAAAATCAAATTTCTCTGTTTTGGTAAAAAAGAGTTAACACCCGAATATGTCGTAAAAACGCACATTTCGAGTAATTTCGACACTCACAAGGGAATCAAAAGCTATGGGGTTACTTCCCGTTGACTTAGAACTATGAAATTTGGCAAGAAGCATTGTGTTATAGTACACATATAGGAAAAATCCGAAAACTGGACAATTTTAATTTAATCACAAAAATAGGGTCTTTAAGCAACCAAGGAGCCCCCAAATTTCAAAGTGCTTTAACCGTATCATGTGGGGGTATCATATGAAACAGCTTAATTAATACAAGCTAAAACAGGTTTTAAATATTTTTACAATGTATATTTTTTAATTTATGAAGGAAAATATAAAAAAAAATATTTTCCCCTTTTATCTACTAATTTGTACGAAACCCTCGATGGGCGAGTCTGACTCGCTCTTGTCCGGTTTTTTATTTTATTAAATGCAATTGAAAAGCTGTAGTTCTCTAAACTTCATGATTCAAATCGAGAAGTTCGTAAAGCAGAACTAAAACCACTAATACCTATTCAAATTTCCGTTCTCCTTCCCTTTCGTCCAAACACTTTAGATCTCCCGCGTGGGTTGAAAAATTATTTGGAAAACTGGTGACCGCTTGACAAATCACTTGAGTCTCCACTGAGAGTATAAAGGGGACTCCCCCTTTATAGTCGTCTATTTGTCTGCTTTACTGAGATTAAAATGCAGTGAAATTTGTTAGGGTCGGGGCTTAGAGCGAGCGGCAGCGGGAGCGGACAGGGATTAAGGTTCTGGACGCGTTATGTGTTGGACTTAGCGGTGGTTGGTTAATGCTTGGTTTTGTCAGGGTTTTTGGTGTGATTTTAAGCGAATCAGATAGTTAGCTTGGCTTCGTCGACTCGCGAGCTAAGTTATAATCTTATGTAGGCAATATAATATATATTGCAAATAACGGCGGTGACTCTCGCTCCGGTTCGTTCCTGGTGCAAAGGTTGGCTATTGCCATTCAGCGGGGTAATGCTGGCAGTATTATGGGTACCTTTGCGCCGGGATCGATTCGGGGTGGGTAATTCGAATTGACGTAAAAATAATTTTATCTTTTTAAATGTATATTGTGATAATCTAATTATGTTATGTGTTATTTGACGATTATATGTGTCATATAATATATTCATATTATGAATGTAAGTATTGAAGTAGGAAGAAACAAAAGTGTCAAAAAATTATTTGATCGTTTACAACATTCTAGTAAAATAATAATATTGAGTTATGTGTCTTTGGAGTTGAATTTGCGTTATGTTTCTAAATTGTATAAGTAGTAAATACAAGAGGGAAAAAACTATAATCCAGTGCTGACAAGATGGCCTTAAACAACGCGATTATTATACCATCAATAATCGCGTTGTTTAAGGCCATCTTGTAAGCACTGGATTATAGTTTTTTCCCTATTGTATTTACTACTTATACAATTTAGAAACATAATGCAAATTCAACTCCAAAGACACATGACTCAATATTATTATTATTTCTAAAAGGCGCCAAAAGATTAAATAGTAAAAAAGATCATTGAAACATTTACTAAAAATATACCTCTACAAACAGAATATATATACGTATAAAGTATTTCAAATTGAACGGAGCACTGTGTGTGTTAAGAAAAACCGCATCTCCTGACTACAGTATTTCAGCCTTACAACTGTCGGCCCAAAGTCCCTATAAATTAATTTCACTGTTTCAAGATTAATTAATGTGTGTACGAGGATTTTTCGGTTTCAAAGCTGTCGAGCGGCGTTTATTATTCAACATTTGGTTTGTAAGTTGGCTCAAAGTGTTCTTTGGAAGTGCTAAAGTTAGCCGTTTTTGTGGCTTAAACACGGAAACTTTGGCTGTTTATGATTATGGCTACTTTTTGCGGGTTATTTTTGAAATTTTATATAATTTTATAGTGTTACGTTTATTCTGGTTTGTGAAATATGAATAAGTAATAGTATTGACCTGATTTCCAATATTTTTTATTTTAAATAATAGCGATGCTAGATTTGTTACATTTTATATTGATTTGTTTATTGCCGTCGTTTGAGATGCAAGAAGTCTACTGGTGGACTAATACCTTCGCAGTGGGTTTCTAAAGCAATCAGTGGGAAGTGGCTTGCATCCGGCGTCTTCCTGCTACTAGCGTGGGTATGAGGTCATCTATCCATCTTGCAGTTGGTCGTCCTATAGAACTAAAAACATGGTAACTTTTAGATAATTTTTTTGGTCATTAAATATATGTTACACAAAAAATATGTTGTGTATATGTTTTTTGCAAAATTGCGCCAATATTGCGTCGATCCGTGATTTATAATGGTTATTTTTTTACTATCAATAATTATAGGTCTTGAGAAAACTCCGTCTTGGGGTTATCTATCTGTGATTTTTTTATGTAAAATAGATCTACGATTGATCACCGACTCGCCTACTGTTAATCGACGGTGTGGCCGAGGATGGAACTCTTCGATCTAGAAGATATCTATTCACTCTAGCCCTGGAAATTCTAAAGATTGCAGGTCTCAGGAAACAGAGATGGCGGCAAAGAATTCCATTCCTGTGCAGTCCGCATCAATATTGAATATGATTTTCCAGAAAATGTTTTTTTTTCAAACGACACTTTATCAAAGTCCCGATAACTCATTTTACAACTTGTCTGATAACCGAATCCTTGTAAATGTTGTGTGTTGTGTGTTGTTGTTGTATAAGGCTTCTCAACTAAAACAGATAAAACAGAAACCTAAAGAATCTACATTTTTAAATAAAAACTACGGGTCACTCACGTCTGTTTTGAGCCGAAATATCCGACTATAGTTTCAACCGCATTCGGCGGTCTTTTTCAAAGGAGCAGCACACACGTCACTCTCGGTCGGTGTGCAAGGCGCGTCACCGGCGGTTGAAACTATAGTCGGATATTTAGGCTCAAAACAGACGTGAGTGACCCGTAGTTTTTATTTAAAAATGTGTGAAAACCACGTTAATTTCTATACTAAAGAATCTAACCTAATAAAATAACGAAGGTCTGGCCGTCATGGGCTCTTGCTCTATAACAATTGTTCAAGAAAATGTTATGGCGTTAGCCATATGGAAGCAACATATTCGAGTAACTAAGGTTCAAACAAATGTCTTTCGAATCACATATAGTTTACCCGTGCCTTGGTTCATAATTTACTCGTAGGTATATGTCGCAAAAATTTCAAGCATGTACAATTTTCCCGAAAAAAATTGTGTGAATATATAAAAATAACACAATAAATCCCCTAACAATCACTCCAACTGATAAAAACTGTCAACCTCAAACTTTACACAATCCTTTCCACAGATAATGTCAACACCTAAACTTTTCACGTTTTTACACGTACCAACTTTAGCAGCCAGCCGACGACATGCTCGTTACCGCTGACGGATAACCGCGTACTCTCAAAACAACGACAAATAATCGGAGCTAACATACATCGCACAGATTTATTAGTCGGTCGACGATTTATTATCGGCGAGCGCCATGAATCGAGCATGTTTTTGTCGCGCCATAACGCGTGGGGATGACGTCACGCGATATATTGCATACGAAAATCGATTTTATTGGTGAATAAATAAATATTGGATTCGGTGAAATCTCCTGTGATAGTCGAATGAATTGTATTTATGTTGAACGGTTTTAATTAGTCTGTTTGGAAAGAGAAAAATGGTAACTGAAGTCTTTTTTTTTAATTACCAGTGGAACGGGATAAATAAATAAGGACACGCTTTCAGTACCTGATAAGTTCTCTATCCGAAAAGAGTTTAGTAATGAAAATAATAGACTAAACAAGTATCATGTGCAGTAATAAATATAAGTTAAGAAAACTCAAAAATCCTGTTCAATTCAATTCAATTCAATTCATTTATTTCGGGCCTTAGGTATACATAATATACGCTTGGCGACGTCATTTATATCATAAATCATAATCACAATAATATCATAATAAAAATTAAACATACTGATTTTATATAAAAAACAAAAATTGTTTGCAGCTGTAAGAAGGCATTGTCAGTCAAAAGCAGCTGTAAAGGGGCTGTGACAAAAAAAACGGTTAAACCAATTTTGATGAAACAGCTAATAACAAACTCGAACTCTCAAACAACTCTCGACAAAATATTTTTTCAAACAAATAAAAACTATACCAAAATTGGTCCATCCGTTTAAGAGCTACTATGCTACAGACAGACACAGATACACGGACATAAACGTCAAACCACCCCTCTTTTTGGTCGGGGGTTAAAAATACAACACGGTTAAAAAGATAATTGTCATAACAATTCGTATTTAAATTTGGTATGAAATGGATTTGCTTTTTCAACCAATTTTAACTGGGTATAACAATTTTATAATTTTAGTTTTTTGTAGTTATAATTTTTTATAGGAAAAGGGTTTCTCAAAAAAGGGGAGGTTGTTGCGGTGCCATTTAACAGCCGATTTTTATAACATTTATCAAAAATATAGGTATTCAATAATCATCATCATTATCATCATAAGCCAATCTGATGGACATAAGCCTCCCCCATGGATTTCCAAAACGATCAATTGGAAGCGGCTTGCATCCAGGGTCTTCCCGCCACTTGTATGAGGTCATCTATCCATTTCGTGGCTGGTCTTGCCGCGTTGCGCTTGCCGGTGCGTGGTCAAGTATTCAATGCTAAATAATAATTTTAAATAGGAGTCAAATCAGTCAAGATGTTCCTTGACAATTAGCTATCATGTCGGCAAAAATAGTTACCTAGTTTTAGAAAGAGGGATCATAAATTTCAAAAACCTAATGAGTCAGCGATCCAGGAATAGGCATCAACCAATCTCGGGGGACTAATTATCGCATTAGGGAAAGAGAAGAGCTGACAAATGCTTAACTTAAGCTAAAATATCCTTAGTTAGTATAAGTTGACTTTAACAACTTCAGAATTAAGGCGTACTTTGTCAATGAAATTCAGAGAAAGAATTTTTAACCGACTTCCGTAAAGAAGTAGGTTCTCAATTCGACTGTATTTTTTTTAAGTAAAAACTTCTTTAGCGGTGTTGTGCATTTTTGGGATGGGTAAAAAATGTTAAACTCGCGTCAGATCGTCCGATCGCAAGACGGACAGTCAGAAACCTGTTCTAACGTTCTGCATTTAAAGTTCATTATTGTATGTACCTACATGTACAAGTTTCAAATCGTCAGATTTTAAGAAGGACAGTCAAAAACCTATTCTAACATTCTGCATTTAAAGTTCATTATTGTATGTACAATTTTGTCCAATAAAGTTAGTTCCAGACCAACGTACTAGATGGCGCTGTATAGTCTTAAAACACACTAACGCTTCGCGTACAGCGATGAGTAGGGGTTGTTTGTAAAACACAATATCTTTGGTGAAATCCTTCACGAGTCAGTCTTTTTGCTATTTAATTTTCGAGTTTTCACTTCTGCCGGCACTCCCAGGGTGCAACCCATTGTTTTTTGTGTGCTTGTTCACAGATTACTCAGACGATTATAAATTGATTTTGATGGTTCTTTCTTTTGTTTGGTAGGTAATGCTTCAGTGGGGGTTCCATATAAATTTCAACAAAATCGGTTCATTATTTTGGTTTTAATAACAAAATAAATAGAATAATGTCGTCCAAGTAAACGAATTGCGTATTTTAAAGTCGGCTTTTTTAGTTTTAATAAATATAATTATATTAAATCAGAAAATGAAGTTAAATGAAATCTTCATCGTCACGTGTATGCTATTCCTATGAGCATCGCATGTGAGGGTGTTTTCATGGCTTACACTGAATGCCTCTGGAAGTTACTTCCGTCATCTGCGTCAACAAAGCATGCACTAAAAATTAACCGTTTCTCCGCCGCCGGTGTCGAGAACGGCTAGAATGTACAACAATATACCCATACTAACCAGACGGTTAGCATGAGAAACTACCAAACCATTCTACTGTTAAATGATTTTGTATTTCATGTAGTAATAGGTTTGCGCTTGACCGCCAACTCGCCTGATGTTAAGCGACGTTGCGGTCTACGATGGAGAGCGCAACGTCGCTTACTTAGAAGAAACCAATTCACTCGCGATTTAAAGAAAACCAGATTGTATCTATCGGTAAGACACACTAAGTTGACCAAGTCTAAGCTTATGTAAGTTTTTTTTTTTTTAATGAAAACTAGTTAATATATTTAGCTAATGGTCTACTAACGGTAGAATTCGTGTGAACATGTTTTGTTAAATTATTTGATGCAAAAAGTCTGTGCTCGCGAACTCTAATACTCATATATAAATTCTTATTAATAATTTTGTATCGAAATTGCATATATTATTAAAATTGGCCGACAAACAGTTTCGTAGCAATCTTCTTTTTACAATCGAGATTTTATAAACCTTGATCTTAACAACCTCTATACAGATTTATCTATAATTAGCAAATGTTATTCAAAATTGGACAGTAAATAGCACCGCGGGAAAACTTAAAAAACTCAATAATTCAAGAACAGGAACTGTTTTTTTCAATCATCATCATCATCTCAGCACAGGGCGTGGTCTCCACTCGAGAACTTTCGACCCAATCGACAATCACCGCTACGTGCTATGTGCCTTGCCCACTGCCATTTCAACTTGTTAATCCGCTGTGCTATGTCGGTAACTTTTGTACGTATCTCTTCGTTTCTGATACGATATCGCAGAGACCCCGATCATAACCCTCTCATTCGTTTTTTCATTGCGATATTTTTAAGGTTATGTAAAAATTTTAACATGACTATTTTTGTTGCAGGCCAAAAAGCGGTTCAATGCTGCTGTACAGCCGGAAGAAGGTCCGCTACAGACGCGACGGCTACTGCTGGAAGAAGCGGAAAGACGGGAAGACCACCAGGGAGGACCATATGAAGCTCAAGGTTCAGGGGACTGAGGTGAGCACTATATATATATGTATATATATATTATATAGAAAGTTGGTGTAGATACGTGGTGTATACTTAGGTAGACATCTAGTATTGATTTAGTTTTTCGGATTTGAACAAAACATATGCTGTAGGAGTTACATATACTCATGTATAATCAAGCCTTACTTACAAATATAGGCAACAAATAGAGCAAAAACTCTTCTCTTGTAAAATTTTACCAATGGTATCTAACATTGGTAAAATATTTCAAAAAGAAGTTCAAACTAGCACAGAGGCGACGAAAAGGTATTATTTTTTCATCTTCAATTGATTAGATAGTTTTCAAGTCATGTTTTGCACAAACGTGCTTTAGAACATAGAAATGTTGATTAAATAAATATTGTTTAAAAAACTGAAGCAACCGACTTCAAAACTAGCAATTTCGTTTACTTGGATGACATTTTTCCAGTTATTATGTTATAAAAACCAAAGTACTGGACTGATTTTGATAAAATTTATATGGGTTCATTTCTGAACTAATTTATACTACTTATATGTCTATCAAATAAAAAATAGTCACTAAAATCAAGTCACAATTGGCGGAATAATTGCGTAACAAGCAAAAAAAGCATACAGTCGAATTGAGAAGCTCCTTCTTTTTTGGAAGTCGGTTAAAAATAAGCCTTCGATGCATGCGTGGCAAAAAAAAAACAACGAAACTGTTTGGCATAGAAAAAACCACGAGGAGAAAAATACATAATATGTATAACTTTCTCATTCTTTTGTAGATCACCTTTCCTGTTTAACAATTCTATTTTCGTTTGTACGCCAACAGTCACACCTTAGATGTTTGACATGATACATTCTAGTATTATATTGATAACACTTTAACAGGCTATGTGTATGCCCACAGATTACACGTTTTTAAGTAAGTTCGTATAGACTGAGTGGCCAGCTCTAATATCAGTTATCAAGCCGCCGAAAGACCTGTGACCTGGCTTGACGATTGTTGTTTTTTAAGACTAAACAACCGGGACCTAAAATTTAACGTATCATCCGACCCACGGTAGCACTCGGTTTTGAGTAAAAGCATGGTTGCCTTCAACCGTGATTTGAAATGAATATTTTGATCTATCAGACTATTCTCGAGCATGGAACTGTGTACGGGTTAACACCCGTACGGGTTAAAACCTCTATTGTTCCCAATTAGTGCTCGGCGAGTTTCGATTAATTATGGCGATTCGTTTGTTTATTCATCGAGTCGACGTTGAAAGCTGCGGGAAATAAAATTATCTGCTAGTGGAATAATTTGCCCAGTTACAAAACTGAGTTCACGAAAATTTACGATTTAAATATAATATATGCGTTTATTTTCCATTCGTTTATAGCCATTCAAAAGAAGAAAAAGATATTCCAAACGTGTTATCATATTATTAATATCTATTATTTATTTATTTATTTGTAATAATTAAAACGGCAGATAGCCAATTAAAATATGTCAAGTCAATTAGATTAAAATTTAATAAATACAATACCAAATGTTAAAAGAAAACGACTAAGTTCGTGCATTGGTCTCACAATATGTCAAAAAAAGCCGCCATACTCGATTTATAAATGACGCAGTTGAGACGTAAATAAGGTAACGAGCATAGAAAAAAAATACAACCGAATTGAAAACCTCCTTCTTTTTTGGAGTCGCTTAAAAATATCAAGTTCTCAACTGATAAAATTTGCAGTTCTATTTAATTACATCTCAAATTTGTCAAATTGAGTGAAATGTCAAATAGTGCCAATATTTATATTTTTATATAAATGATTTAAGCTGTATCGTGCCAATGACTTAGACGACTCATGCTCGAATAACATGACCCTCTTTTCAATCGGTAGTCGGGTAAAATACCGACTTTTCACCCTGGAATGAAAGAATGAAAATAAAATTAGCCGTCATTTATCTTGAAGACAATGGGTTCAAACCGAAAGCAGGCAGCTTGGAAGTTGTCTGAAAACGAAATTGAAGAAAACAAAATTGCGGTCGGGAGCCTGAAATAGGCAAATAGGTCTAGGTTTCGACTATTAGAACTTGTTGACGACTCGGCAATTATGGCTCTAGAAGCTTTGAATTAAGAATTATTATTCTGTAGACTTGAATAGAAAACCGTTTATTGCTGGCGTAACTGTTAGGTTATGGTTAGGCCTTTGTTAGACGACCTTCATGTGATAAATGATGGTCGTAATCTTTATAGTACGATTTCCATTTCTTGTACAATTTATTATAGTTCTATTTTTCATTTAGGAGAATGGAGCATATGAGCTCATTTGTTACATTTTACCCGATTACGTAAGGAGGATTATATTTTACAAGTGTATATAGATACGTTATATATGTATGCACTTTAACCACATATATAACATGTATCTGGATTTGATCATGTTATATTTAGTAACTTCAATATAGTGATATGGTACCGTAAAGTGTGACAAATGAAGGGTCGAAAAGATGACACTGAAACTTCAAATTGCTTGGACTACAATAAATGTGTCGAATATTATGTATGATGGACTTGACGACTCGTTTTTGTAGTCATTGTGGGCACTTTTAGCATTAATAAAAGCATGTACGTGAAGTTTGTTTTTCGGGATTTATGAAATGAAATGAATGAACGCTTTTTCGATTTTTATTTGATCTAGATGGATCTAGTTTAAAAAATATTTACTAGGAAAGTTTTTATGTAAAATATACACCTACACCCATATTATTACAAATAAAATATTTGATCCAATACAAATACAACACATCTACTTTACATACTGACTAAAACGTCAATAAGTCAAAATAGTTATGTCACTATTCAAACAGCAACTTTATTCTATTTAGAATAATCAACACCAAAATCTAAATCGGCCAATCTAACTTTTGGTTCAACAATTAAACTAGTATAAATAAAGCGACTCGTAAGCGCTAACTCAGGCCGGGCTGACTTATCTACCGCGCCTTAACAATATAATCTCCAGACTAAACTGAGGACTAAACTAAACTTGGTTAAACTAAAGCAGGTACAGTGCGGAGGGCTTTTTGTACATAAACTAGTGACAGTGTTGCGTGCCTTAAGTTTTCCGCGGTGTAAGGTGGGAGCGGTGGCGAGTAGATCTGAAACAGAATAGATATACAGCGTCATGTGATGGAATTGATTGTCTATTCTCTTCTTCAAACGGTCATTCATGCTGTAAGATGAACTTTATTAAGATAAATGCTAAAAGTAAAATTTGGATTTTGTTTTCTTTTAATATAGATATTTGTTATAAATGTGGTCTTAACAAACAATATTTCACACGTATTACTAGTATATACTTTTGACTGTAGCTTTTGTAGAAAGAGTTTCGTAGAAAGACAGAAGCAAAACTACTTCTCTTTTCAACCTGCATGATAGAGAGCTAAGTACCTAAATTGTCAAAAAGAAAAAAGACTGAGCTTGTCATTTTTTGTCTCTTATCGCGTGTTCATTATTTTGATGGCTCTGTTAATATGTCTCAACTAGCTGTGTCCCACTCAAGATCAATCAAACATTTCTACAGATATTATATAACAAGTAATCGCTTTGAAATTACAAGGAATAGATGAATACGTGGTATTCTTCAATAATTTCTTGAAATTCCAAATTTTGTGTTTCAAACTGAAGTTTAAACTAGTTCTAGTTGACTATTCTAGAGACTAGTCAAGAGCTTTATTAAAATAATTGTAACTAAGCACTAATAACTATTCATTTGTTATCATCATAAATGGTTAAGTAATTATTATTAAAATGTATGATACTTATATTTATTATTCAATAATAGAGCATGTCTATGCCCCTGAATATAAAAATAATTTATTTAGAGATAATCGAATAAATAATTAAGTTGTCTTTTTTAGAATTTAGAAATTGCATATTAAAAGCTCTATTTTTTCTGAAATATTAAATCTTCAAGAGCAGTTCACCATTTCCCATATATTTTTCTTATTCTCTTATATAGCAAGTTCTCTGTCTTGTGGGCACCCCTGGTGATGACACGGCGACGTGTAGCAAACGTAATAGTGCTCTACGGGGGGTCAGGCATTAGGAAGTTCATATCAAAAAATCTGAAGAAGCCTGAAAACCTACATTCTAATAAAAATTATACCCAAAATTGTTTAAAACTTTCTAAATCATAAAACCGCTTATAAGTCGAGCTCAGCGCCACACTAGCGCGTCTCTCTTCGCTTACACCACAACTGGCACGCCTCCAAGCTAGCTCGCTACAAAACACTGTTCGCGTCGCGATACACCCTCGTCGCTACCATAAACTAATCGTGAATTAGTAGCCTAAGATCACAGCTAGCCTACGATTAATGACTGATGACTGAGGAAGAAACACGTAAGACCTATATAATTGATTATTAACTTTCGAATATACAAGTATCTTTAGTAAAAGAAAAACAAAATACCCGACTGCAGAAAAGCAGTTTTGACAGTCTAACTTACGACTTCGTTACGTTTGATACGCAGTTGAGTCTACGTTTTTTGTGAGAAAGTATGCATAAAATCGCTGCAAAAGATTATTAATGCGCATTCTTAAGAATAATTCTAGTAAAACCACTTATTTATTACGAAAAAGTTCGTTGGAGGTTACGGAAGAATGCTTTTTTATTTTTGCGATGTATTATATTAGGGAAGACGAATCTATCAACACCAGGCACATCAAAATCGGTCAAACCGTTTAGGTTGTAAGTGGTCATATAGAAACATACATACATACATAATCACATACAAACATACATACACTCGAAAAACAACCCTCCTTCTCACGCAGTCGTGTAAAATTAAATACACAAACATTTTATTGACACCATGACAAAATAACATTAGGCAAATTATTAGACTGTAAGAGATAAGTACAAAAGGCGGCCTTATCGCTAATAGCGATCTTTAAAAGAGGAACATAAATAAACGCTGAGTTGTATTATGGCCATATACTTAGATACATAAAATAGACCCGATGGTGGAACTTTGAAGCAGGAATTATGCCAAAAAGTTCTCCAGAGCATTCCCTAAAAAATAATAATTCGATGTTTAAATTTATTTTTAAATTTAGAAAATGATTTGAAGATTTAGACGGTAACACCATTAACGAAGGCATCCAATTATCTTGACAAATTTTCCTTACCTTTTCTTTTAAACTCACCTTATACAGTTTATTTTTTTAATCACAATTTGTTTAACGATGTCATGATTTTTCCTTTTTCCACCTTAGAGGATTATGACGTCACAAGTCTTGTATTTTCCTGTGTTAATTACTCGTTTATTTTCAAGTTTATGTAATTTAAAGTAGATAAGCTGAGTTAATAAAACAAGTGCGATTCGGATTCGCGCACGATGGGTTCCGTACCATTATCTATAAAAACGGCAAAAAATCATGTCCGTTGTATGGGAGCCCCCTTATTTTTTATTTTATTTCATTTTTTTTTTAAAGTGAGTAATATAACTCTTTTTTGTATTGGTAAACTTCGTGATTGAACCCCAAGACACAAGCCTAGTGCTTAGTTTGGGGTTCCTAGACTAATTTGCTTCACGCCTTACATTGAAATTTTGTTTGTACTGAGTGTTAATTTGTTAAGCTTAGATCTGTAAAATTCTTTGTAAGATTTTACCTGAAATATATTTATGTTTATCTTATCTTATCTTTATCTAATATTATGTGAATATTTCAAGCGTCTACCCGTTGCTGTTATCAATATCGAGCAAAAACGAGCAAAAGATCACGTTTGTTGTATGGGAGCCCCCATAAATATTTATTTTATTCTGTTCTTAGTATTTGTTGTTATAGCGTCAACAGAAATAAATCATCTGTAAAATTCTTGAGATACAGCCTGATGACAGATAGACAGACAGACAGACAGACAGACAGCGGAGTCTTAGTAATAGGGTCTCGTTTTACCCTTTGGGTACGGAACCCTAAAAACGACATAGTCATCAAAATAACAAGAAAGGAAAAAAACGTATTCATACTATCAGTAGTGAAGTTCCCGGCAGCTTAGTGGTGAGACCGTCTGACTTGCGATCCGCAGGTCTTGAGTTCGAATCCCAAGGCACGCACCTCTGTCTTTTCGAAGTTATGTGCGTATTGTTGATTGCCGCCAACTTCAAACGGTGAAGGAAAACATCGTGAGGAAACCTACATGTCTGAGAGTTCTCGATGATCTTGAAGATGTGTGAAGTCTGCCAACCCGCACTTGGCCAGCGTGGCAGACTATGGCCTAACCCTTCTCACAATGAGAAGATGGCCCGTTCCCAGCAGTGGGACAGTTTGTACAAACAGGGCTGATAAAAAAAAAAAACTATCAGTAGTTATGTGAAAACTTTATAAAAACTTTTAGGAACGTTTTCTTGACTAAAAATATTGTCTTAGAATTTGAATTAAAAATTATCCCTAAAATGCCCAAAAATGAGTGCCAACAACATACAATTTGAAAGTTCGTTAATTATTTAAAAAATCATATAAACCTACGTAGATAAAAGCAACAGACGAACCGGTTCATTCCGGTCTTTTTTTTTTTTGTCCTACCTCTATCTATGGGTGACCGTGAGTGGTATTTCTTTCTGAGCACTACCGTGGGTCGGATGACACGTTAAATTGTAGGTCCCGGTAAGTTGTTTGTTCTTAAAAATAGCAATCGTCAAGCCAGGTCAGAGGCCTTTCGGCGGCGTAATAAGTGTCAGAACACTAGGGCTGGCCACTCAGTTTATACGAACTTATTTAGATTATAATAAACATGTTCAGTATTCCTAACCAAACGATTACAAACTGTTTAATAAATTCGCGAATCGTTAAAATTGTTAATTTTTAACAAATTTTTAACAAGTGTCGACATTAGCCCTCTGTCATGGAAACGAAAAGAACGAAAATACGGGAAAATAAAACATTTCGTAATCCCGTCCGAGCACGGTTCGTTGCATATCGTGAATTGTGTTTAATTCAACAGTACCAACGAAAATACTCTCTATTTTGGAACGAAATAATTCTGTGATAGAATTTGATGGCACATTGATGTTTTGGCACCGGTAATAGTTTTGCTGTAGGGAACATCGGTTTGTGGGGGATTTTTTATTGACTGGCCTTGTGGCTCAGTTGGTAGTGTGTTTACGTCTACCTGCTGAACTGAAAGGTCGTGGGTTCAATCCCCACCCAGGGCAAACATTTGTGTGATGAGTATGGATGTTTGTTCTGTGTCTGGGTGTTTCTATGTATCATATGTATATATTTACAAAAAAAAGTATATATGTATTCTATCAGTCATCTAGTTCCATAGTACAAGCTTTGCTTAGTTTGGGCTAGATGGTGTTGTGTGAAATGTCCACAAATATTTATTTATTTTATTTATTGAATTACGTGACATATCTAATAGTGCGATGCTTTTAGGGTTCCGTACTTCAAAAGGAAAAAAGGAACCATTATAGGATCACTAATTCATTTGTATATTTTGGTGTACGAATTAAAATTGCACTGTTTTTATAACAGTGCAACTTTGATTATTACATCAAAATGAAAATATAAATTTTATAAAATCACAATCGTAAAATTTTACCATTAAAGCCTTCAAAATACTTTTTATGTTTATAAGATTCTCAAAACGCATTTTCATTCGATATCCAAAATTCAAATCGATTTTATCGTTCTCATCCTTCCCGTTGGAAATCAAAGCGGGTGTGCACTTAAAACTCAGCTCTCATTAACCTAACCCGGGGTTTATTCGTTCTCTCGTGCGCTCGTGAATAACGAACTTTATAATGCGCACCGACCATGCATCGCAATGCACTTGAACGGAGATGCGGTGTACTGGAAAACAGTACGTAAACTCTTACTGTTGTTTTGTACTGTCCCCCTGCCGGGAAAAGGTTTCTCTTACTTACTTCTATTTTTCAGTATTGTTGTTTGGTTCAGCACTAACCGATATTATACGCCAGTGGCTTTCAGAAAAAGTTGCGTTCGTTATATCACACATATTTGTATAAAAAATATGAATATAGACTATTAATTCTCTAACATTTTATAATAAACTTCCAAAATTCCTGAGGTTTATTCCTGAAAAGAATAATTCTCTATAAATGAAATAATAATACTTAAATATTTTGTTACCCACCAATAATGTACAATGTTCAATGTGGTGTGGTAAAAATCAAGTCAATATTTGTTCTTAAGGGTGTTGCCTTTGTTATTAATAAATTGTTTATCTATATAATTCCGTTTAAAACTAACATTACAGAATCAACATTAGAGTAAAATTGTATTAAAAATGTATTAATTAGGTAAATATTAATAGTTATTTACTACTAGATAAGAAATAATATAATGAATTGTCATTGAAATGAACACGACTTTTTTAAAATGTTTCAATGAAGTTGTGCTACTGGCCAACCTTGTACATCGAAACCGCATCGTACAAAGCTCTGTATGCAAAATACGTTCTGTGTTGATTAATCCAATCGTTTTGATTTTATACTTTATAGATCTATTCTATAGATCAACTTTAGATAAGAGATAGTACGGATTTATTTATAAACTTTGCTGTTATGTGACTGTATTTTTCAGGAAATTCGAAAATAATGTTACTCTGGTTTTTGTGATGAAATTTTATAGGGGATGTAATAAAAGCCAATGCCTTTTTAGTATACTTCAAAATTTAACCTTTCCTGCACGTATTCATATAGTTACAACGCATTAAGAAATTTTACGTTGATTTTCTCAGTTTAAACATATATATTAATAAATTTGCTAATTGACAATATGATACGTCTCGGGAGATAAGTGTGATAGGCGAGAGGAAATCATAATTTGTACTATCAACACGTACATATATTATATAAAAACAAAAACCCGACTGCAGAAAAGCAGTTTGTTCAGTCTAACTTAAAATTTTGTTACGCTTTATACGCTGTTGAGTGTTCGTTTTCTGTAAGAAAGTATGCGTAAAATTGCTGCAAAAGATTATAAATATGCATTCTTTAGAATGATTCTAATAAAATCACTTGTTTATTACGAAAAAATTCGTTGGAGGTTACGAAAAAACTATTTATTTTTATTTTGCGAAAGATGTGTTTGATTGATTTTGATTTGATTTTATTATTATTACAAAAAAATATAGCCCATGATACTCAGGGAGTGAAGATGAATCTATCGACACCTCACTCATCAAAATCGGACAATCCGCTTAGACTGTAGGCGATCATATACGTACATACCTACATACGTGCAAACATACATACATTCGAGAAACATAAGCTTCCTTCTTACGCAGTCGGTAAAAAACTGTACTTTTCTCAAGTATTTTTTTCCGGTGTAATTAAAATGTATATTGACAAGAAACTAGATTTACAGTGTTATTTAATATCATATTATTATTTTGTTTTCCACGTGACTTACATCGAAGTGATCCTATAAGGGTTCCGTGATTTCCTTTTGAGGTACGGAACCCTAAAAATCAACAACTAACAATGTTGTTACAATCTTACCGTACGATCTAAAGCAAACATGTGTAAAACTGTATTTACCAGTAAAACTACTCAACCCCCTCCCTCAACTAGCTCGCCACCCTCTCGATTTAGCTTACTACAGACCTATTAAGGCTAATAGGCGTGATCAAATTTTTAACCAGATTCTACGTGACTGGGAAAATAATTCTGCAAGAAGCTTTCTTTAACACGTACGACACGACATTAAAAAATGCTTCAGATTAAACGAACACCCCACACGATGGGGCAAACAAAAAAATCACCCCCACTTTACATGTACCATGTCCCATGTGTGTGGGAGGTACCTTAAAAGACTGAAGGTACTGATACATTTGCTATTAAAAAAGTATGCTTATTAGCATGCGTAAGAAATATATACTAGAAATGTGCTTGCTTATTTTTAGCAATGCTTTGACACATACGCTACTAAGTAGCAATTGCTCAATAATGGCATGCTTTTGTGTTTATAATGAGCATGTGTATACCATTAGGGTTTTAGGGTTCGTATTTGACTACGGAACCCTAAAAAAGGAACCTTAGTAAGATCACTTCATTTTCAATCTGTATTTATATCAAGACCCTATTCAACAAACTTAAAAAAAGAGGAAGTTCTGTAAATGGGATCTCAAGAAAGTAAAATAAAAAATAAATAAAAATAATCATCATCATCTCAGCCAGAAGAAGTCCACTGCTGGACATAGGCCTCCCCCATAGATTTCCAGAAAGACCGGTTGGAAGCAGCCTGCATCCAGCGTTTTCGTGCCACTTGTATGATATCTTCTGTCCACCTTGTGGCTGGTCTTCCTATGCTGCGCTTGCCGGTTCGTGGTCTCCATTCTAGAACTTTTCGGCCCCATCGGCCATCAGTTCTACGTGCTATGTGCCCTGCCCACTGCCACTTCAACTTGCTAATCCGCTGTGCTATGTCAGTGACTTTAGTAAGTCTACGGATAAAAAAAAAAAAAAAAAAATGCCTACAGTTTAGCCTACCGATCATAAAATAAATCGTATCGTAGGTTGTAAGTGAGGTGCCCTAGCAGCCTTGCGTAACTGCAAGGTGGGTTGGCGTCGCGCCAGAGTTAACTATTATTGCGACCAAAACAAATGTTGGACCGCCTCAACAAATGCTAAGTGTTTTTGATTGGTTTGCTTGCTTCATTTAATTTGTTCGTGATTTCCTCGAGAAATGTTGTTAAATAAATAAATATTGGTGGACATATCACACAACACCATCTAGCCCAAGCTAAGCTTGTACTATGGTTTTTTTTTTGTAAATACATACTTATAATACATAGAAACACCTAGAAACAGAACAAACATCCATGCTCAAGACAACACTGTTTTGTGAGAGATTGGGTTTGTTTAACAAAATGTGTATCATGTTTTGTTCTTGAGTGATTAAAGCTGTATCATAATTAGTATGTGTTGAGGTCATTCAAGTTACATTGTATTACACACAATCGTGGAAGCAGATAAAAAATAAGTTCAAAAACTAAAATCCGACTACTGAAAAATCACTCTCTAAAAATATGAGACAAGAAAATGGAATAAATATTGTATTTCATACATGTTCGTATTATATTATGCTTTTATTATAATCTGGGCGTCTTCAAATTGCAAATATGTCTTTTGAAAATAACTAAGTACTTAATTATCTTACCATTAATTATATAAACTTATCTACCTAAACTACACGAAAAAAATAATTTTTAATCGTCTTGAACACTTTTTAAAAGGTAGTGTCATTTACAAAACTTGTACCTAAATAAAAGTTTCTTAATTAATAAAAAGTAAGTAAGTTCGTTTAGACTGAGTGGCCAGCCCTATCGTCAGAGTTATTAAGCCGCCGAAAGGCCTCTGACTTGATTACCTCTTAATTAATTAAAAAGTTTTTTGAATTTTTTTAAGCAACCCTACCTTATAAAAAATCGCTTTAGTAAGGGCATCTACAAACACCAGCTCTGGAGCAAACAAAGCAATAGCGACGCCGCTGATCTTGCAGTCGTAGTTAAGCGACGATTATCGCTTACCACCAGGAAAGTCGTTTGCCTTTTTGCTGCTCTTTCTATATAAAAAAAAAAAACTATGAAACTTTTACCCACGAACAATTTACAATTTCTAAAGAAAATAATCACAGCTGTCACAAGGCGACTTTAATGTCTAAAGCTAGATTTTTCTCCTAAGCTTGCCGGAACATATTTTTATTTTTCACAAAGACATAAAACGGAAAGCAATAAATTCATCACGGCAGGCGCCATAATTCCAGCACCGAATCTACGTCATTAGACATTGGTGCAATTCATGAGCGCGCGCGAGCTTCACCTCTCTCCCAGCTGTATTCATATAACATAGCTAGTATGTGTGCGAGATAGACGAGCAGACGCCACTCACACAAACACAACATGATTCAACACGAACAAATCCCGCGCGCACTGGTGACTTGCAACAGTACCACTCGGCTGCTGCCCCGCTACTTGCAGCCTCGCACGGTTTCCTCCACTCGTAAAACTCTAATTCACTCACGAGGCTGTTCCTCCAACGGATATTACGACATGGCCCAAGTTGGAAGAGACAGCGATTGGTTAAATTGCCCTACTGTAAACACTAACGCTTGCGGATGCGGAAGTCATGACCGTAAAATGAAATTGGTGATGCGCTCTCGCTCGCTCTCTTATTAGCTTTGACGTGAATTTCTCAGAGGATTTTGGTGTTATGAGTGTGTGGTTTGTTAATTAAAAGATCTCATATTATTCTCTTATTACACTTTTTTTACTACATTTTATCTTGCATGTAGAATGATCGAATATATATCATTTTTAATCCTAACCCAAAAGTAGTATAGATGAGTTTTACAAATGATTACTGTATGAAAATGATATGTATGAAAATTAACTTTATTAAAAATTATTTATTTGTCGAAAATTTGTAATGTTGCTTTTTAGTGCGGCCAATAATAATTGTTTTTATAAGTTCATTCGTCGTTTTATATCTTCAAAAAATTTGTATGCGCTAGCGAGACAGACGGTGAGCTCGTTCTCTTACCCTTTTCTGAAAAATAACTGTTTTTAAAGATTTCATATAGCTTTCCTGGCGAATAACATCTCCGTCTATTTGAATTTCGTTACGGAACGGATTTATCTATTTGTGATCATCACAAAACATGTATGCATATTCACCTGATAACGCGATATGGAATAGACATGGAACAGATATCATAAACAGTTAGTAACTTGTTCCCTACGCCGTTCCCGATATCCCCTCCGAAAACCCACCATACCCGGTTATTGGCTCGAATAGTCCGCAAAAATACGATCCGCCAATATGGCCATCCGATTTAGGTTGGAGTGTCCATTTTGCTTACCGGATATTTGATTGAGTAGATAGAGGTAACCTAAAGGTTAGACTAAGATAGATGTATTTGGAATAGGCGTAGTTGAACTTTTTATAGCTCATTGGTTATTGGTTGATATTTTCGCTTGAACTTTTTATGGCTCGTTGGTTGATTTTTGACGCTGTTATTTTTCTTTTCTCTGTCGAGGCTATTGGTCTTGCGAGGTTAAGGTATTTACCATTATCAAGCATTAAGATTTAAGTTTCATAAATAAACTCAAACAAATTATACTATAGTCAAACAAAACACGTTAAAGCCAAGTCATAGTTATCCCCCAATAAAGAGGTGGTGACTTTATTGTTTTAGAGGAGGGATGGTCTCTCGCGAAACAACAGTTATATTGAATTTGTACGGTAAACCTGATGCGTGACGTCATCTAACGCGATCGTGCGCATGTCTAACATGAAATTAAAATGTTTCTAACATTCTTATTTATGAAGATATTTTATTTTTGTTTTTGTGGAATGGATCTATCTGTGGTTAGCGTTTTTATGACTAAATAAAAACAAATCATGCATATTCCCTATTCTACGGATTTGAATACTAAATATGTAAAACTACCAACATAATAAATGTTTAAAGCACCTCTTCTATGTGACCATTTGCTCTTTACGCTGGTTGAGCTCGTTCTCGGCGGTAAATAAACGTAAAAGTAAACCTATAATAACTTTTTATGACGTCACTCGTTGGTTTTTAATACACCGTGTTTCGTAAATTATTCACTAAAGCTGACTGAGCGTTATTAAACGTATAACAGACTCGCGCGAGTATGTTGCAAATTCTTATGTTGCAAATTATGTGTTATGTAGATATAGTGTTTACATTATTTTCCTGGCTTGAAAAAAAAAACTATTTTATTTATTTATGAAAATCGTAATGGTATTTATTATTAAAATATATTATTTAAAAACTAACACCTAACTGCTTGTGTAACTAGCAAAACGCATTGAATTTTCTTTGACCAGATTTGCTATAATCTATGTATGTACGTTATAACGACGTCTAACGATACGTTTAACTAAGCTAAAAGTGTGAGTTTTCTTTTTGTAAACGAGTTTACAAAAAACGTTTAAACGTTTTTTGACGTTTTTTTCTAAAAAAAATAGTTAATTATTTGTTCCTTTATTTCACTGTACCTACTCAATGACTTTACATGACGTGGACTAAATTCTAAAAAAAAAACACGAATAATACAGTGTCCTGGGTTGGGTTGTATATGATTTATTATGAGTATCAACTCATAATAAATCATATACCAACAATGACGAACTTCAAGATTTTGATTTAAAGACTCTATGTCGCCGCGCTAAAGCCTAATTTAGATTAAGAATTTTAGAGACGTATATTAAGCCGCTTTGAATTATTTTGATAATCGCAATTACTTTAATCGTGTGGTCTAATTGGACCTCATTGAGCTCGGATGTTTTTGAGGACTGACGCTATATCCCGTTGATACTTTATCAAAGCCTATATCCAACAAAATCCAAACATTTCTGCTAAATTATAAGTTCAGAAAAATCCTTAAAAATTATTATCTAGGTCTCACGCAAGCTCAACCACGTTCAACCAATATTTACGAAGAATAGAATAAACAGCTTTATCGCACGTGTAGGGTGTATTGCCGCTTCGTTACCTAGAAGCTAGTGACTAGCTAGTCCTGCTAGGCCGAGCTGGTCAGATGGGTCGGGTGGGTCGGACCACGTACGGACTCGCTGAATAATACATTTGGCACAACTGTGACCATTGAGTACTTCTGTGGTGTAAGCGGAGGAGGCAGCGGGAGCGGAAACCGGAAGTACTGAATTGAATGTAAAAAATTGTTTGTCTTACTCATCTGCTTTTCAAAAGTTTGAAAATAAATAAGAAATAATGTTTTCTAAAGTTTCTGCAAATATTACTCATTGAAATGAAACAAATTTATTATCAGGTCATAAAATTATGTAAGTTAAACGCGAATAAATCCGTTAAATGTTTCATTTCAATAAATAAGAAACGTTTACTTATTTTTATAGGACTGCGCGTCGGAAATGAGAATAATGTGTTTATCACTCTATGTATGTGTGTTCCTTTGTGGCACTCTAGGTAGAGGCTAAGTGTAGCTAAGTGTGCAGCGATTTCGATGATTCTTACGTCAATCGATTTGTCTAAATTGTCCAAATGTCATTAAAGACATGACAATAACCAAAAATCAATATGGCGACAATGAGACGCCAAATTGTGGAAAAGAAAACAATGAAAACTTGTGTACTGTATCGAGTGAGGTATCATTAAATAGGGGTTATAAAATAATTATTTACTAGACATTTTGTAAATGAAGGCTAAAGGTCTATCGAAAATAATGCTAATTAGATGTGTATGTTATTCTGCAGTCGTCTAACCTTTTGTCGATGTTGACGTCGTTTTCCACCATCGTTATGTATTTAGACATGGAAATATGCCCTAAGATAGATCCACGGTACAATAATTGACTGGCCTTGTGGCTCAGTTGGTAGTGTGTCTACGTCTACCTGCTGAACTGAAAGGTCGTGGGTTCGATCCCCACCCAGAGCAAACATTTGTGTGATGAGCATTGATGTTTGTTCTGTTAATATTTACAACAAAAAAAAAGTATATATGTATTCTATCAACCATCTAGTTCCATAGTACAAACTTTGCTTAAGTTTGAGCTAGATGATGTTGTGTGAAATTTCCACAAATATTTATTTATATTTATTATTTATCTGTAAAAAATCGCTCGTCGCTCATAACTCGACTCCCGTTACAGCACATGCAGTAGCTTTCTCAGTAAACTAAGTTAAGGCAGGTGCCAATTCTAGGCGCGGCTTGGTTAGTCTTGTTTTACGATAGCCTTTCCTTGTAGAGATAGCCTTCTGTCATAATTGCACTGGGACTCGATTCGTGGTAGTAAAATTTGTTCAGAAATGGTATACCAATCCACTTTTATGTGGATATTTTGGTTTACCTTTGTAGACGTCTGTCTCGATCTGTCGAATTGAATTCGGTTCATGTACTCGTAAGCGGTTAGTGACACTTGAACTATCTAGAGACTGTTTGGACAAAGAACTATCGTACTAATATAAATTATAGCTTAAAAAACTGACAAAAATCGACTTTAAAATACGCAATTTGTTTACTTGGTATTAAATATTTAGGGGATGCACTGGTGTCAATCAAACTCCAAATTGTTCGGTAACACGGTTAAGTCGCAAGTGTTGAATTTATAAAAGCGCGCCTACGCGACTTTTTGTTCACTTTTCTACAGGCACTTGAATGATATTTTACCAGATATTATATTATAATATACCAGATATCAGTACTGTCGTAGACACCGGGCTGCGCATACGCTTAATACATCCGTGCCGTATTTACCTACGCTCCCCACTACCGGCTCCGCGCTGCAACACAGACTACGTTTCTCAACCTTTTTCTTTCCTTGTACGGAATGGAGATATTCACGTGCAAGAGCTGCAAAACTGAGGCTAGGGATGGAGTGCAGTGTTCGGTTTGCAAAGGTCGCTTTGATTTTCCGTGCTCGGGTATAACGGAAGCCGGATATCGCAAGCTTGGAGAGCGGAAGAATAATTGGAAATGTGCATTTTGTAAGGGCACCGCCAGTCCACTCCTTCTTCCCGGCAAGTCAGGTTCTTCGGTTCCAGCTGACATGGAAGGTATAGCTCTGGACATAAAGCGCTTGTCTGCTCAGATGGCTTCGCTGCCGACGTTGATGTCTAGTGTCAAGGCCATTCAAGCTGACATTGCAGATCTGAAAACTATGAAGACGGACATTGCTGACTTGAAACTCTTGAAACCTGAGGTAGAAAATGTTAAAGTCTCACTTGAGTTCACGCAGACTTCCGTCGAAACTCTAAGTGCCAGGATCTCTGAAATTGATCAGGAAGTTCAGAGACTTCTCAATATAAAGGATCAATTTCAGAAAATGCAACAGCGCTTTGATCTATTGGAAGGAAACATGCGTGACTTCGATCAAAGATCTCGCCTAAACAACATAGAGATTAAGGGAGTTCCGATCTCGAATGCAGAAAACCTTTTTGACATAGTGTCCAAAATTGGAAATCATATCGGGTGTCCCATTTCCAAGGAGCATATAAACTACGTTGCCAGAATACCCATGCGGAATGACAAACACAACAAGAATATTTTGGTTTCCATCCATAATAGATACATAAAGGAGAATTATGTGGCTGCGTCAAAAAAGTGTACAATTGTCCCAGCAGACTTGGGGCTCCGTGGAGACAGTCGTATATTTATCAACGATCACCTCACCCAGGAAAACAAAATGTTGCTAACCAAAGCAAAAGCTTTAGCCAAAGAACGAGGGTTCGCATTCACATGGGTGAAGGGTTGCAAAATATACGCACGAAAAAGTACAACCTCGAAAGTACTCACCATAAAAACAGAGTCAGATTTGAAGAAGATTGCCTAAATTTCACTCTCAGTGTTCTAGTGTTTGATATTTATAGTTTGATATTAATTAATTACTTTCAATTCCATAAGTGCCTTTCAAAAAGTTTGGGAAGCTCTGGTTCGTTCTCAGTACATTGTGGTTTCTGCCTTAGAATGTATGCACGCGCATCGTGCTCGCTGTTGTTACAATCAATGCGTCACCTAGCTCGCCTCTGGCCGACTATTTGCTATTATGCGAATACAACTTTGTCATTAACTACTTTTCATCGCCTAATTAAACTGTTACATGCCAAATTAATTGCTCTAATCTCTAACTGTGCTAACTTATGCTTTCAATTACTTACGCAGATGCTAATATTTTTCTTTCAAAATGGTTAACATATATTATCAAAACGTTCGTGGTTTACGATCCAAAACAACGGACTTCTATAGAAACGTTTGTCTAAATAATTACGAAATAATATGTCTCACAGAAACCTGGTTGCTGGGAGGTATCACAAATAGTGAGTTATTTGATGATCGTTATATAGTATTTAGGCGCGATAGAAATTATGAAAAAACGAGTGTGACGAGGGGAGGTGGAGTGTTGATAGCCGTGCGCCGAGATCTGGTAGCCAAAGCTCGTAGTGACTGGTGCTCCAATGCCGAGGATCTGTGGGTAACGTTGACTCTTCACTGCCGAAAACCGAGGGTAGTGTATAAACTTCATATATGTGTTGTTTACATTATCGGTGAAAATATAGGTAACACTAAGTCCGAACAATTAGCAGTTTTCTCTGATAATGTGTCAGCAGTTGTACAGCAGAACCCGTGCGATGGGTTCCTAATTATGGGTGATTTTAATATGTCGAACATAGCATGGGGAGCGTCGGACGGGCGGTCTTATTATGTACCAGACAATATTCAGGGATCTGTCCAGCAAGACCTGTTCGACGATCTCATGTTGTGTAACTTATCACAGTATAATAATATTTTTAATATGAACAATAGGGTGCTAGATTTAATTTTTTCCAATAATGACGTGTTAGTCACTCAATGCCATAACCCCCTTTCTAAATTAGACGTTCATCACCCGGCACTCAATATTTCAGCTGACTTTGTTCAACTTCATAAATTGAAACCTCGCCCTTATACCAAGTATTTATATCATGTCGGTGATTACGATTCAATAACATCTAAACTAAATACTATTGACTGGGAGCAAGAATTCGGTAACAGGTCTCTAGAGGAGTCCGTATCTTTTTTCTATAACGCCCTATATAACCTCAGAACTAATTATATACCCTCTAAAATAGTCACACCATCGGAGAAGTACCCTCCCTGGTTTAAAAAACCACTCATAAAAATTCTCAAAGAGAAACATAAATTTCATGTAAAATACAAAAAGTATAACAATCGATACGATTTGTCTTCTTTTATAATTCTTAGAGATCGAGCCAAGCTGTTAGAAAAAAATCTATTTGAGGAATATATATCTACTATAGAAAAAAATATTGGTAAAAATCCTAAAGCTTTCTGGGCCTATGTCAAATTAAAAAATCAGAATAATTCATATCCCGCGGTAATACGTTCAGGGCAGCGGTCTTCCGTCTCCGGTGAGGACGTATGCGAGATGTTTAGTGAATACTTCCACTCCACATTTGTTGACGGTAGCTGCGATGATTCACGCGATGTTTATGACAATAATGATGCGTCGATATCGGACATAGCAGACGTCGAGTTTGAGTGCTCGGAGGTGGGTAAGTTATTAGAGTCCTTAGATTTAAACAAAACCGCAGGGCCGGACGATATTCCACCATTATTTATTTTTAAATGTGCTACATATATATCTGTCCCCCTCACCCTTCTTTTTAAACGTTCCGTATCAGAGGGATCGGTGCCCAAAATTTGGAAATCTGCGTATATCACGCCTGTTCATAAGAAAGGCCCACGGGACCTGGTCGAAAACTATAGACCGATTTCCAAATTATGTATATTTGCGAAAGTTTTTGAAAAAATTGTTTACAACCAAGTTTACGCAGCTTTAAAACACACATTTTGTCCACAGCAGCATGGCTTCTTAAGAGGCAGATCTACGACCTCTAATCTAGTAATTTGTAGTGACTACTTGTCTGAGCATATGTCGAAACCCTCTCAAGTAGATATAATCTACACAGATTACAGTAAATGTTTTGACCGAATTAATCACTCGGTACTGTTACGCAAGCTTCAGAAGGTAGGAATAAGAGGTAACTTGTACCGGTGGTTTACGTCATATATCCAGAACAGGTGCCAGACGGTAGCACTCAATGGGTTCACGTCATCAACACTCCAAATCCCGTCAGGCGTCCCTCAAGGATCGTTATTGGGACCCTTATTATTTAATTTCTTTATAAATGATATTCTCCAATGTTTTCAAAACTCTAAAATCTTACTTTATGCCGATGACATGAAAATTCTTTGTCCCATTAACTCCCCAGAAAGTGCACAACTTCTTCAGAGTGACCTTGACCGTTTCAGTGATTATTGTTTAGTAAACAAACTTGATTTAAATGTTTCCAAATGTTACGTGTGTTCTTTCACACGAAAACCGCAATATCTTACATTTAATTATTACCTTAAGAACACCATAATTTTTAGAGTCAATTCCATTAGAGATCTGGGTGTTATTTTCGATAGTAAATTAATTTTCGACGAGCATATAAATAGCATTATTAATAAGGCTTCGAGGGCACTCGGATTTGTTATGCGATTATCTGCAGACTTTAAGTCAATTAAAACTATAAAAATACTCTATTGTGCCTTTGTGCGTAGTCACTTAGAATATGCGTCTCAAATCTGGAATCCCATGTATAATATTTATATTACGCGCATCGAGCGTATTCAAGCCAAATTTTTGAGATACCTTCAATTTAAAATAACAAGTTATTTACCGGATTACTTCACACGCTGTCAAAAATTCCATATTCTTCCTCTATATGAGAGGAGGCGTATAGCTGATCTTACCTTCTTACTCAAAATAGCAGATGGTTTGGTCGACTGTGCTGAACTACTTGAACGGTTAGGCCTAAAAGTGACACTTGACCCGTTTAGGAGACCGTGCTCCTTACATGTTCCCCGCGTTAACACTAAATACAGGCAGAACACATACTTGCTGAGAGCGAGCCGCAGCTTCAATGCACTGGCTGGACTGCACGACGTCGACCTCTTTTACACGTCCGTTGCGCAGTTCAAGCGGATGATGTGTAATGCGTTTTTTAATACGTTATAATTGTATATATATTTACTTACTTATTCTTTCTACGTACACATTTTAATTTGTAACTATTAGTGAAAACTTGTAATTGGCCTTATTAATCTATTGATCTACTTATACTTCTGTATCTAGCTGTAAGTTTTCCAAAAATAAATAAAATAAAAATAAAATAAAATAAATAAAAACTAAAGTACTAAACCGATTTAAATAAAATTTATATGGGACTACCTCTGAAGTATGACCTACCAAATACAAAAATAATTATTAAAATAGATGCACAATTGGCGGAGTAATTGGTGAACAAACATACAAGGCGAATTGATAACCTTCTTTTTGGAAGTCGGTTCAAAAATAAGGACTAACGTCTCGATTGACCTAACTAATTAAATAAAAATAGCAGCGCTCTCAATGCCATATTAGTATTCTATCCAAATATATACTACATTGTCAATGCATCTCTAATTTTAATCTGTAAAACTTGAGAAATGTCCCACGAAGACATAAGAGAGTATAATAACTAAGTATCTAGTAACTAAAATAAGTTAAATAGTAAGATATATTAAAAAAATGTATTTGCACAGTGCCATTGCACATACTTTCTCACAATAATGTACGATTTTATTCTCTTTCTCTAATGTGTGTACATATGAATTAATGTCTGAAATAAATAAATGGAATTGAATTGAAATGTTGTTTGTTCCCAGTGTATATACGGGTGTTACGTCCATTCTGCCATCCTGCCTACATTCCACCGGAGATGCTACTGGCTGTTACAAGTAAGTGTAAAAAACTTTTTTATTTTCTTTTTTCCCGAAAACAAAGCCATAAGGAATGGTTTTCGTCATTTTTAACAGCATATTTCGACTGGCCTTGTGGCTCAGTTGGTAGTATGTCTGCCTGGTGTGCTGAAGGTCGTGGGTTCGATCCCCACCCAGGGCAAACATTTGTGTGATGAGCATGGATGTTTGTTCTGTGTCTGGGTGTGTCTATGTATTATATGTATATATTTACAACAAAAAAAGTGTATGTGTATTCTATCAGCCATCTAGTTCCATAGTACAAGCTTTGCTTAATTTAGGCTTGTTGTGTGAAATGTCTACAAATATTTATTATTTATTTATAGTTTGTCTCTATTTACGTATGTTCCATCTTAGCTACAATCTATTTAACAATACCAACACTGGCATAGGATCGTAGATTAAATACAAAACTTTTCCCAGATTCTTGTACAAAAATATACTTTTATCGTAACTGACTCACCTATTCCATTCACCAACCCTTCCATTACATCAAATACATATCCACCACAAAAATATTTGCACCCTTACATAAACAGAAGCCAATCCCGTGAAAGCAAGACATATTTCAGCCACAGAGTGGAATCCCAGCCATCTTGAAATACGTCTTTTTGAAACCACGAAACCGGAGTCGGCTCGATTCGGATTGATGAAAACGCCAATAGGAAGTTTCCAATTCAATATTTGTGAAATATTTTCACTTGGCTACGTTGGATATTAATGGTATTTCTTCAGGCTATCAGATTTTTGCGGCTAAAGTATTGCTTGGAACGCGAGCGTGCTTAAAAATTGAAAATGCTACGAACGCTTCGCTTCGGTAAACGGGGCCATAACGACTAATATAAGTATGTTTTATTAACACATTATATTATTATCTAGTCGTATCTCACAGTTTTACCCGCTATTGACAAATGCTTTCTTATGACCTATTCAAGAATGGCAGCCTACAAATTTTATATCTCTAGGACCAGTGGCTTAGGTTGCACGTTGTTTGTCAGTCAATCACGTCTTCTACAAAAAAAGTAGGGTTGAGTGGATCGCCTTGTGATAGCCAATACTATACCTAACAAAGGACCCTTTTAAGATAATCATGATATAAACTACTAATATTTAGCTGTGTACACATAAAAACACGCTTACAATTTAATCAATAAAATATGTGTAAAAAAACGTTTCAAACCTACAACTTATAACGGCAAAAATTAAGTTTTTGTATTAACGAGGTATTAAAGCATAGAAAGCATAGAAAGTAAAATATAAATATAAGACATACATTAAAAGAAAATTGGACAGACAGTAATTAGCATGCAGATTAGCAAAACTAAGTAAGGTAAAGTTAAAAAAATGTTTATTTATATTTTTAAGTATCTTTTGTTATTTATTAATATAAGATAATGTGCGCGATATAACGAATATCACACTTTAGAATATCACACTTTAGTAACAACAGTCTTAACAAGAACAAAATATATTTTGTAATATCTGACGCTGCACGTCTGCTCTTTCAATCCGAATCACAATTTATTCAGTAATACAGTGACTTAGATCACAACAAATACCGAAACAAGAAACACTACTTATTAAACTTTGCAGCATTTCGTTTTTTTTTTTTAATATTACAGGTGAGTCATGCCTGTGACTACAAATTGTTTTAAAATTAACTCATTTTATTATAGTGTATATTTACACTATAAAAAAAGCACAAAGAGCAGTTAGTCACTTTGAAAACTAACAATCTGTCATTCTGTCAGGCGAGGTAAAGGCCAAGCGCAAGCCAATTTTCGAAAAAAATATTTGTAGAAGATGCTGAAATTTCTAAAGCCTAGTTTTTGTCTTTTCAGAGTTATGATCGTATTTTTAATTATCGCCAACAAACAAACATCAAACATTTAGTGAAAATATCGTGAGAAATACCAATTTATCTGAGAATTATTAACGTGTAGACACACCCCTTTCATAGATATGTAGTCTGCCAACTCGCACTTGACTATGGCCCGCGCCAAACAATGCGACAATTTACAAATAATGCTAATTAAATTATATAGACGTGGAAATACTGGAAATGTGACTCGTATATTGTAAGCTTAGCTACTGCAACACGAGCGGTAATGGGAATTAAAGTTGAATGTTTAATGAGACGAGCATGAGCTGTTTCATTAGTTTCGTTACACTACACGCCCCACGCAGACGCGGGTCAATTACGGAGATGGAATTCTGTTTACAACGTATACTGTACACGATGATATGCATTTAGAATTGATTAAATTAATAGTAAGGATAGGATTTTAATTTTGTTTATATTGTTTTAATTTTTTTTTATTGTGCTACTCAGAAATATCATTAAATGTTACTCAGAAATATTATTTGTATTGGAATCTAATTTTTATTGCATAAATGAAACATTGCATAGGTATTAATTAATTCCAAAGGATATAAATTAATGTCTGCGAAGTTGTACTCAATATTACTTGGTTGAATAACTAAAAAATGTGCAAAAATAAAACAGAGTTCATCCAAATTCAAACTAATTGTACTAAACTGTGTGTAAATGTTTTATTTTTATTTTGTAATATTTTTGTTGCATACGATCTCTTGGCTTTTATATTTTGCCTCCCATGAAAATATTTCTTGTCCTAAGCTTTCTTTTACCGTCCCTTCCTTCATGACATTTCGTAAATATCATGAAATAAGCACGCTGCGTTGGAAATGTCAGAGATAATTGAATTTCTGATCGTGGCGCAGCGCCTGTTTGGTGGAGTAACAGGTGTCAATGGTATTGACTTAGATAGGGATGAGGTAAACATGGGTTCAATTCAAAACATGCCGAATCCCCCTCATCTTTATAACATAATATTATATTACCATAATTATGGTTGGGGAGGGTGATGGTTCCATATGCGTTATATGATCGGGTGCTGCTTGCGGGTCGCTGGTCTGCTCATAGTATACACACAATATAGTTAGATTAGCATTATTTTTAAAATAATAATAGTTCTTCCTTAGTTATTACAAATATTGTAATTTCAAGTTTGTAAAATTTGTAAAATTTTGTAATTTTAAGTTTGTAAATTCGACAAAGATCACGAACCTCAGTGTCTGTGGAGCGGAAAAAATCATGTCAAATAAAAAAAGTAATGCGATTAACATTCGGTTGGAAAGAGGCTTCTGATGTGAATACATCCTCGTGTACATTTAATTCCATAAAGGAATATATACGAACAAATGCGAATAGACAGGAAGAAACGATTTCGGATTTTCTAAGTCACAAAAGCTCCGATGGACAAGCCACTTAGAATAATGGATACTGCACCATGACCATTAGGGACCCGGATCAGAAAAACATAGATCTTCGTAAATATGTTGTATCTTTATCTAGGTCGCGTTCTTATTAAAAAAAAAGAAAAAAAATCTTAAGTGTTACGTTCAAAATTTATGTTTATAGTGCAGAATGAGCATACAAGTTGTTGCCAAGTTTGTGGCATACTTTTAATCACACATCTCAATATTTATGAGTAAAGTATTCTAAGTTATTACCAAGTTTAAATGGAATATTTTTCGTATTTATTGAAAATCGAATGTTTACAACCAAATACGTAGGTAAATTGATGTTAAACATGAGTTTTTATTCGATGTAATAAATGTACTTAACATTTGACCACTCGTTGCTAAGCGCTAGCAAGTCATATGCAATCTGTAGTTTAGGCAGACATGAACACTCCATACAACGGCGCATTATTTAAATTAAAATTAAAATTCAAAATCATTTATTTGCCGAAATATAGGTATATACAATATGGTCTTAAATTTTTAAAAGTCTCACTATATTTAGCCCTTAAAGAGCGTGCAAATATTAAAATTACAATAATTCTTTTAATAAAGGGTACTTAAAATAGGTAAACACTTTTATCAAACATTAAATTAGTTACACCATATATGTCAATTTATAAATATAATGTCAGTGAGTCAATCTATATATAACTAAGTGTCGATTCATATAATTAATGGCGATTTTTTAAAATACAATTAATGACTGCCTTGTTCGATTTCTGCTATTATAATTCTTTGTCGTCAGTAAATTCTCTAGAATAATATGCCTTATCTAACAATAGTTCCTTTAGTTTTCTTTTAAATATAAAAAAACGAGTTGAAATTTTTGATTTCCTGTGGAATCTTAAAATACACTTTTACACCCATACAGAAGATAGTATTATTGTATTGTTGAGTTCTATATTTTACAGAGCCTAATTTATTTTTATGTCTAGATACTTTTAATGTTTCAAACTTGCTTATATCCGATCTTACCAAAAGAGATGCTTCATATATGTAAATTGATGGGAGTGTTAAAATTTTGAGTTTTTTTAAATTAAATATATAAAATATTCAGTGACACATATGCAAGTTGACGTTTGTATGCATATAAAACACACACGTTGTCGTAGGTAGGGTCGTCTGACAGCCGCTCGCTTATGATGTCAATTGTCATTCGAGCGCTGGAAGTACGCAACGTCTGGCAAAAGACAGGGCGAGCGCGGGGAGCGGGCGAGGAACCCGATGTTGGTGGGAGGCGAAGAGTGACTGTTCTGTATTGTATACTATTAATGTTATTCTGTGACATACGAGTATATCCTGCCGGTTTAACTGGACTCTTATCTCGCGCCAAAGAAAAGAGCTACACCATTAATAACGAGATGCATGCTGTGTTTTTCGGTAAATAAGAATAGGCACTTAGAGCCTGTGCAATCGGTCTTACGCTTTATTGCACCGTAATAAGAGCTGCTATTTAAATAAATTTATTTGTGGAGGGAGTCCTCTGTAATTGTATCATTTAAATCGGCATTCAAATATGCTTTCTCAACTCTAATGATCTTTAGAGCACAAATTGCGTTGGCGTATCTTTCCTACCTACGGAACCAATAACTCAGTGAAACACCGTGGCCACTTAGTATTCGTAAACCTTTAATAATAACCTAGAGTTACCTACTCGTATTATGTACTTGATAAATTATGAATCAGGTTTTTAGTGATGCACGTGAAAGTTTGAACATTTACATGTACTTTTGTTAGTTTAAGTTTTTAATTTAGTCACACAAGACTCTAATTGTAATAGTATTTTATCGAGAGTGTTCTTAGCTAGGTTTCATCAAAATCGGTTCATCCGTTTGTCTTGTCGGGAGTTTTTGAGTTTTATAAACTTATACATGTTAAATATAAATGTCAGCTCGCGAGTTGCAAAATGAACAAGAAATGGGATTCAAAAAAGATTCATTAATATTTTTTTGAATTCAATTTACAGTTTTACTACCTATAAGTATTTTAAGTTACACAGTAAAATTAATCATGAAACCATTTATTCAAGACAGTGAATTGTATGTAGAGACAGTAATGTATAGTATTGAAGTGTGAATACTAACCGCTGTAACGTATAACTGTGCCGAAGTAATTTCCCATGTGGACCGGTACTTGTGACACAGTACTGCACCTACACAGTACTCAGCTCTGCGTTAGAAAGGATCTGTCTGCAAAAAAATAAATAAAAACATAACCTGATGATGATTGATGTCTCATAAACAGTATTCTAGCGGTTGTAATACAAGCCGAGTCGGTTGTACTGTCAACGCGGGTAACTTAGACTCCGTGCCAAACATCCATCACCCATCCGTGCTCCATCCTCGGCCACACCGTCGCTTAACATCACGCGAGTTGGTGGTCAATCGTAGATCTATGATGTATTAAAAAAAACATTGTACTTAGATAGTTTTTTTCGAACGTTCTTAATTTTTTTCCCAAAAGCTTTGTAATCAAAACGACTGCTTATTAATTAATCTAGTAACTTGACTACTATCGCTTGGGACTAAATCAAGGACCACCGAAAAAAGCTAAAAACTTTCTTAGTAAACTTGCATTCCTATTCCTTAAAATTAAACATTTGTTTACTAATTTGTTGTTGTTTAAATTCAATGAATAACAATTGTAAAAGCCTAACATTTTTTATTTAACAAGGTGTAGCAAAAAGGCACACGGCTCGCCTGATGGTAAGCGATAACCGTCGCCTATGGACAACTGCAACATCAGTGACGTTACTGTTGCTTTGTTAGCTCGGAAAGGTTTTTGTAGACATCCTTTTTAAAACGCTTTTTGCTTTCTTATTCATTTATTTATGTGGAAAATATACTTTTGCAGTGGGATGTGTCAAGCTAAATTAAAAAATTATTAAAATGATTTACATTTTTGTTAAAGTTTATGTACTGTTCCTTTCTATATAGTATCGTTACGTACGGGTTCCTACTGACACATATTGCTCGGTATTTATTTCGTGGGTAGAAGGAAATTGAAACGAGCCACTCGAGAGAACGAGTTATTATTGTTTTCGCTTTTATAAGAGAAGCGAAACTGAAACTTTCGCGAAAGTGATGTGCGAGAGTTGGATCTGATGTTAGGGAAGTTTCGTTCTCGTTATTGATATTAGTGTTGTTGGTATTGTGTGTAATATCTTACTCAGACAACTCGAGAATAAAGATTAAGTACTCAGGGTTTTACCGAACAAATTTACTCAAATTTGAGCAATCCTCAACATGTTTTGTCGTCATATTTTGCGGAAAGTAGATAATTTGAGACGTCAATCAGAGCTAGGTAACGTTTCTCGGTAAGGCGAATAAATTGCGGATTCGACATTATTTTTTCAACCTCCTTAACATAGGAATCAAATGAAATGTCATGACAGTACGAACCTCCGAAACAAAATGGTGGATCATATGGGTACTTCGGCGTTTCGCACCGCAAGTGGTTCGAACCGCGGTCCGAATCACCCAAGAGCTCTATAGTTTAAACAATCCAACAATAGATAGATAGATAGATAACTCTTTATTGAAAGAACACATTGTACAAACATATTAAAAGAAGACAATATTACTATGGCTAATCTTTCAATAGGCGGCCTTATCACTTAGAGCGATCTCTTCCAGGCAACCATGTACGGAGTAGGATAAGTGATAGTATTATTATATGCATACAACAATAATTTAGTTTCTGGCAAATTTTGTTGTATAAAATCTTTGCCTTAAAATATTGATTAAGTAAGTGGGCATTGATCAGATTAAAATAAGATGGTTAAACTCCCTGATATACAATATAGTTGAATTTGTACTCATTTTTTTGTCACCGTAAGCACTTTTCATTGCATTAATAGAAGCGTGAACTGGCAGTGGCAGTTTACTGGCGCTGGCGCTGCCAGTACCAGTAGCAACTGGTACTGGCAGCGGGTACATAGCATGTAGAACTGATGGCCGATGGGGCCGAAAAGACCTTGAGCGGAGACCACGTACCGGTAAGCGCAGCGTAGAACGATCAGTCAGGAGATGGGGCAGATGACTTCATACAAGTGGCTGAAAGACGCTGGATGCAAGCCGCTTCCAATCGGCCTTTTTGGAAATCAATGAGGCCTATATCCAGCAGTGGACTTCTTATAGCTGAGATAATAATGATGATGTTGATGAATAGAAGCGTGTGCTAATATTTTTTTAGATTGTCTTGTTTTATTTTATCTTAGTCTTGAGTTAATAAAATTGTAATTCTGTACTCACGGGCTCTCCGATCATAAAATCCTCTGTAGCTTGATTAGCTCCTTAAATATTAAGAGAGTATAATTGACTCCTCACGATCCTAAACTCTCTACGCTCGTAAGCTTCGAGTAAACAGATGGGAATATTCTATTTCTATTATCAAACGTAGAATTAATTATTCAGATCAACATTTAGGTCAGTCTAATAATGACAACCTTCAGTCGCCTCCAATCTACATCTAATACCAGGCGAGTTGACGGTCAATCGTATAAAAAGGCAGGTATAGGTTGAAAGAGCAAATCGTTTTTGCCTTCGGGATCTTTTCTTGTAAAATTATTTTTGTAAAAAAAGGTACCGAAAATTCTAATCATCATTATCATCATCGTTTTCATCACCAAAAACTTGATAAATAACTCAGTTAGCTCGCTAGATCTGTAGCCATTTGATACCCAACACTTAACACCACCTTTTATTAATTTTTGCAAGTCATCGTTTTATGAATTCTAGATTATAAGGTCCATTTTGGCAGGATCCTGTAACTTTAGCAGGATTCAAATCTTATCCTAGCCCATACCAGGAAGTGCAGCAGTTTTCAAAATGTCAAAGTGTGCCATAATCCAACTCAGCTGTTGGTAGTATGTCTGCCTGGTATGCTGTTATGCTGTAGGTTGTGGGTTCAATCCCTTCCCAGGATAAACATTTTTTGTGTGATGATAAATGGATATTTGTTCTGTGTCTCTAAGTATTTTATCAGCCATCTAGTTCCCATATTTTACAAGCTTTGCTTAGTTTAGGCTAGATGGTGTTGTGTAACATGTCCACCAATATTTAATTTCAAATTTTTCTTAAAATAACATTTTACTCATAGTTTTTTTTTTATTGATATTGTCTTTCCTGAGTTAGCAACGATTTTTCATTCATCTGCGGTACAAATGGCAGGATTTACTAAGTCTTTAGACAGCATACCAAATAATGCACCTAGTGGCGTGTTTCAGTAGCCTCATTTGAGATACAGTTTCCATTACAGTCTAGGCGTCCTCAGAATCTCAGACCACGTTTTCTCTTAACATTAATTGAGCTATGGTCACTTTTTATGATGAATAGGGCCAACGTTTGACCACAACTCACCTTATGGAAAGCGACGAAGTGGTTACCTACTTCACAGTTAGTCTACAATAAAAAACGTGCAAAATAAAATACAAGTGAAAATGTAAACGAATTTAGCAAAATGCAATAAAGATTTCATAAAAGCAAGCGCACGAAATGCCATTTACGTTCCAGCCATTCTCATGCACTTGATTCCATCTAAACTGCTTTCTAACGCTGGATAACCAAAGGATTTATTATTATCTAGCTTGAAAATTAAATTGGGATATTTCTTTTATGTTCGTTATGTAGTTTAGTTCCGTAAAGCTTTTGTATTCACTAGGAATATATCTAAATAATAAATAAATATTTGTGGACATTTCACACAGCACCATCTAGCCCAAACTAAGCAAAGATTGTACTATGGAACTAGATGGCTGATATAATACATATATACTTTTTTTTGTAAATATATACATATGATACATAGAAACACCCAGACACAGAACAAACATCCATGCTCATCACACAAATGTTTGCCCTGGGTGGCGATCGAATCCACGATCTACGGCACAGCAGGCAGACATACTACCAACTGAGCCACAAGGCCAGTCAATCTGTAGTCATGAAATACAAGAAAGCGGTATCTTTAGATGATGTTATTTCGAGAGTCACAATGGTACAGCAGCAGAGTCACGCTTCTGTTGTAGAGTTGTAGGACGAGAAAGTTTGTCCGTTACCTAGAAAAATAAAATCGAAGTCGAAAAATAAAATGAGTTTCACTCGCACGCCGCTTCCTTACTTCCCACACAAAATTAACACTGACACCAAGGTTAGTTACTCAGCAAGACTCGCACTTGACCGTGTAAAAGTAGGCCAGATAAACAGACAGTGCCTCGCCTTTTGGTATGGAAGCCTAAATTTTGTTTTGAATCTACAGAATGTATGCAAGAGTTGTGACAACAGAATTTAATAGAGATTGAAAAGGCAGGAGAAATTATATATTTTTTTATATTTTCCGTCATAGATCGAAAAATATACACCGTAAAAAAATAAAAACCTGTTTTAGCTTGTTCTAATGAAGCCCGAAGTTTCCGGCAGCCTAGTCGGGAGACCGTCTGACTTGCGATCCGCAGGTCCTGGGTTCGAATCCCACGGCACGCACCTCTGTCTTTTCGAAGTTATGTGCATATTGTTGATTGCCGGCAACTTCAAACGGTGAAGAAAAACATCTTGAGGAAACCTACATGACTGAGAGTTCTCAATGATCTTGAAGATGTGTGAAGTCTGCTGACCCGCACTTGGCCAGCGTGACAGACTATGGCCTAACCCTTCTCATAATGAGAAGATAGCTCGCACCCAGCAGTGGGACAGTTTGTATAAACAGGGCTGACAAAAAAAATGAAGCCCTTTCACATGATACAGTTAAGCACTTTATTATTATATATATAGGTAATTTGAACCCTCCTTCCTTGCTTAGGGACCCTATTTTTTTGTGAATAAATTAAAAAAGTACAGTTTTCGATTTTTTTCCTATATGACAATGCTTCTTGCCAAATCTCGCAGTTATAGGTCAAGGGGAAGTAGGTACCCCATAGGTTTTGATTCCCATGCGAGTGTCGAAATATGCGTTTTTTTTGCAACATATTCGGCTATAACTTTTTTTTTTTTTTCAATTTCAAGAGGAGGTTCTCAATTCGACTGTGTATTTTTTTGTTCAGCGATTACTTTGCCAATTATTAATTTTTTTTCATGATTCGTCTTTGGTTGATATATCTTCAGAGATGTTACCATATAAATTTTATAAAAATCGGTTTGTACTTCCGTTTTTAGAACAAAATAACTGGAAAAATATGTCATACGAGTAAACGAATTGCGTATTTTGAAATCAGTTCTTTTTAAACAAGTATATTTATGCAGTATGCGTACTTTTAAGCCTATAAATACATATAGGAGACAATAAAAACCTAACCCTGAAATTTGTATTAAACCTTTACCCTTGTAGCAAAAAAAGTATCCAAACATGTTTACCATTCATTAAAAAAAACAGATTGCCAACTTCCTCCAAGTTTCAGCAAACTCACAGCTTTACACTGTAACCACGCAATAATTCATGCCACCATCCAGCAAATTAGACCAACTTGGAATAGCCTGGTAACGCCTCACCCGCTGGTTTATAACCCGTCCACACTAACGAAACGAGTGAGTGAAAAACCACGGGTGGCCATAAAACACACGTGTGACAACCCTAGCCAGTGTTGGTTTATTAGCTAGAAGGTCCAGTTAAATTACACATAATTTTGAGATGATTTCCTTAGTTATGAATAACAGTATTGTATATCATCAGCCCCGGATCGAGCAATTTCAGCATTTTCAGGGGGCGAAAAATCATAATTAATGTGATTAAAAATAAAATAACTTGCTCCAGAAAGCGCCTAGAATACGAAAACTTGGTTGACTCACCGTTGACTTTTAAGAAAAGGGCGCCACATAGATAATTATATTAAGTTTTTTTAAGTAAGTTATTTTAAGCGCTGGAAAGAGGAGCGCCACCGTCAAATTTCTGCCCCGGTTCGAAAAAAACGTAGATCCGGGGCTGTATATCATGCTTTTTATCTAGATCCTTAATTGGCGAAAAGAGAAATGCAAGAAGAAAAAAATTAAAGAAAAAATTCATACTTTTTTTCTGATTAATTGAAACTATGAAGTGTTTATATGTCAGTGACTGCCCCGCGGTTGTACCCGTTAGTGATGGAAAAATAAATACGGTGATGATTATGATTATGAAATGTAACCTATGTTCATTTTTCAGGTTCTCAGCTATTTCTGTGTCACATTTTAAAAATAAACAACTCTGCCAGTTTAATACTGACAACATAACAAAGAGACAAAGTGACAGAGTATTTCATTTTATTTTCCGTTTTTTTTTATACATTATAGATCTACGATTGACCACCAACTCGCCTGATGTTAAGCGACGGTGTGGCTAATATTATTATTTAGGATTATTTTATTCTTCTTTTTATTGTACTTAATCAGATGTTATATCTGATTAAGTAGAACGTAAAATTTCTGTCCCACATAACATTTTTAATACCAAAAAGGCAATTTTAGTTTGTTGTATCTATTATTTCCTCATTTACATACAACAGAAATTATATACTTACTAAATTATATGTAGGTATATGAACCAGATAAATACTTTTATTTAATTATGATAAATGAATTATGCTTTTCAAGCAAAACCGCGGGGTGTACTCACTATTAAAAAATCTCATAAAAGACAAAATACCATCAGTAATGTTAGTTGTGTACACTTTATTATACTAAACATAAAAAATATACTATAAGTATAATAATTTCTTGGTGGACAGGCAAACAAACTTCTTGAAATTTTAATAGTGCCGTATATAGTAGCATGAAAACGTTTAATGAAAAACTACGTACAATAATAAAACACACGTGTGTCAACCCTGGCGAGCAGCCATTACATAAATAAGCGGCGCCATGTTTATTGCCGCCATTTTGAAGACAAATGGTTAGTTATTACTGTGCACTCCATTCTACATTCTCTCTTCGCGTCGAAAAATTAAAATATTGTGTATTATTTATTTGGTGCGATGTTGGGAATGCGCTGGAGTCGATTTAGGGGCTGTAAGTGGACTTGAAGCGTTTGCTCTCTGGAGAACGCGATTGTTTTTGGGTTCCGTGACAAAAATATTTCTAGGAAACCCCTTGTTTTATTTAAACAAATCATTGGCTTAATTTAAAAACACCATGAACTCCACAAAAATATATTATTAAGTATTCGAAAATTTAAAATGTCACGAAAGTTAAAATTACATGAACTGGAATATTAGATACTTAGTTAGTTCGAAAATGATGCAAATTCTAATAGGTAATATAGGATAAAAGGTTCTTAAAAGAAGTTTGTTTGTTTGTTTTTAGCCTGAAGTGTCCCACTGCTGAGCAAAGGCCTCATTTTTCATTTTTCCATTGCTGGCGATTTTGTGCGTTGGTGAACCAGTAGAAAAAAGTAAAAATAAATATGTTTTTTAAAATAAACACAACTTATACGCAAAATACTAAATTGCTCTTCGTGAAAAAAAAAATAAGCGTTAATGATAACTTTTCACTAACAACATTTCACACATCAAAACTAATTGAAAATTGTAACAAACAAAATACATTTTCTGCGGAACCCTACTCGCGATTTATAAAAGGTTCCATGCGTGTTGCAGCACTTTACAGTGTTTTATTTGGATCCACACATCACTCGGCGTTTAGTGAACACCCTGCTTTATGATCTCTTTGTTTTTTGTTTACTTTGTACGGTTTCGACTTTAACTACTCGTTGGATTTATGGTGAAAGGAATGATAGGGATAGGGTTTGTAGAGGGACGACGTACATCTAGGGATTTATCTCAGATTAAGAATTTTATTTTAAATCTAAAGAATCTTCTTTTGCTTTGAGCTTTCGTTGAAGGATAACTTTGTGAATATCCCACAACTTTGTGAATACACCCCCACTTTTATACTATCTGAACAAATATCTTTATCATAATTAAGGCTGTTGGGATTCCAGTAGATGCGTGGTAACAGATATTCTACTTGAAGGTTGCATCTGGCCAGCCTGATTAGAAAATACCTTACCAACATACTATGTATTCACAAAGTTGTGGGGTGTTCACAAAGTTATGCCACAGACAGATACATAAATACACATGTCAAACTTATAACACCCCCTTTTTTTAATAAATAATAAATAAAAAAATTTGGGTCGGATATTTAATCTCTCTGAATGTCATCTTCCGTAGAATTGTATATTTCAAAACAAGTTTTGTTCCCCTCATTCCAGAACCCGGACATAGTGCTCGTGCACTACTTGAACGTGCCGTATCCTGACGACAACAAACTTGCGACGGTGGCGCCGAGCCTCGCTCTCTGGGCGGACAAGAAGGAGTGGACGAAGGACGAACTAGTCAGCCAGCTGAAGCCTATGTGTAAGTATGAACAACTATCTATATTTAAAAGAAAAACACCTGCAACAAACCGACTGCAGAAAAGCAGTTTTTGCAGTCTAACTTACGGTTTCGTTACACTTGGTTAGCTGTTGAGTGTACGTATCTTGTAAGAAAGTATGCATAAAATTGATGTAAAAGATTAAAAACGTGCATTCTTTAGAATTACGAGTATACTAGTAAAATCATTTGTTTATTATGTAAAAGTTTGTTGGAGGTTACGAAAAAATGCATTTTTTTACGAGAAATGTATTATTATTCTTTTATTTAAATCAAGTATCATTATTATTATTATAAAAAATATAGCCTATGACAATCAGAGAAGTGAAGACGAATCTAATGAGACCTAACACATCAAAATCGGGCAAGCCGTTTAGGCTTTAGGCGATCTTATAGAAACATACATTCATACAACTCATATAAAACATGGCCCTCCTTCTTACGCAGTCAGGTAAATACGGTTTGTTTCATACGCTGATGCTTCCATACGAGCTTCTAAATTGTAGAACACTACCTGAGAGCGTTTTCCCCGATTAATAACACTTGGGTCTCTTTAAATCACGAATAAATAGGTATTTTTCTAGGCAAGCGCGCTCCATCGTAGACCACAGCGTCGTTCAACAGGCGAGCTGGCGGTCAAGCGCAGTCCTTTCAATACCTTTAAAAAAAAAACTTACATAGATATCTAAAAATAAATCATTGATCTATTATACATATTTTTATTGAGTGTCCTAATACAACTATTAGCTAATGTGTGTTGTTAATTATACTAATTATACAAGTACGTATATGGTAATTACACTTTACGGTTCTCGTGTATATTAAGTACTTGTTAATGGCATTAGTCGAATTACACTAATTATTGTATATACAGTAATAGGTGATTAAATGTTCTACTATATTTATGTTTGTGCGGTATTTATATAGCTTGTAAGTAATAAAATTGGACAAATAACATTAAAATAAAACAATAAAGTTGCAAATTAAGCTTATCGTTAAAACTATTTTGATAAGCATTGTTTTTATCCATCTGTTGAAAGAGGGCAACGTTTTAGGAGCGTAAGTAGTTTTTTTGGGATATAGGATTCCGCTTGACCGAACTCACCTGATATTAAGCGGACGGTGGTTCGGTATACGTTGGAGCGCGCTAGCATAGAAAAAACCTATTCACTCACGATTTGTGTATAATTATATCTAATCTAAAAACCCTTCCAGAAGCGCGTTCCACATTTTGGCGCTAATAAAAAGCAATTTTGGCAATAAAAGTAGAGACAAAGCGTTTACGTTTGCCTATCATCATCATCATCATCACAGCCACAAGAAGTCCACTGCTGGACATAGGCCTCCCCTAAGGATTTCCAAAAAGACCGATTTTAAGCTGCCTGCATCCAGCGTCTTCCTGCCATTTGTGTGATATCTTCTGTCCACCTTGTGGCTGATCTTCCTACGCTACGCTTACTAGTTTGTGGTCTCCATTCAAGAACTTTTCGGCCCCATCGGCCGTAAGTTCTACGAGCTATGTATGTGTCCTGCCCACTGCCTATGTTTATGTATATAAAATAATGCTTCTATAAATGTTATATAAACAATATATGTACTTAAATATAAAATATTATTAATGTATCTAACCTAGTGAAGTTTTTTGGCACATTCTACAGGATAAACTAAACCATTTCACAGATTACAACATTATGAGGTGTCATTTGCCTCAGTTGAGAAAGTGACTAGTTTGTTATGCTACGATTGCCACTGCAAATATTCTAATAATATTTTGTTTTAATTTCAGTTTTCAGCGAAGATGAGCCAGATATCAACAGCGACTTGGAAATATCGGTAAGCATTGAAAATAACCGCTGCAAGTGGAACTAGGAATATAAATTGTAATTAGAATTTCTAAAATAATCAAATATCAGGGGAAAATGTTTCAGACGGCGGAAACGGTGGAAGCCATCGTGGGCCAGCTGATGGAGAAACAGAGAGCTGCCAGAGCTGCGGCTTTAGCCAGGCAGCTAGAATGCGGCTGCCCTGACTCCACCTGTCAAGACTCCCGAACCTGTGCACACCCTCTACGTAGGATCCAAGCAGCCAAACCTCCGCCTTCAGATCACCACGTCTCATCTACGACAGGCCCATCACCAAGACCGTTAGCACATCCTCCAAGGCAGTACACCAGAGACCACAGACCAACCACACAGTCATCGCCTTTACTCCTCTCACTCGGACAAATTCAAGGAGGTGGTGGTCTTCTTATATTGAACGGAACAAGCACCGCTCAGCAGCACTCGTCATTAGTCTCTCCGTTATCAGTTACGTCATTCGTTTGCGAAGAACCAAGAGACAGGTTCAGGCAACAATACAAACCTACATTTGTATTGAAGAGAGAATTGCCTGACACACAAACGACTACAGCCTGCGTTCGTACAACAGAAACAACATTCGAAATAGAGACTCGCCACGAAGAGAAAATAGTTGATATAACCTTCGATAGGAAGATAAAAGTAGAACCAAAGAGTAGGAACCAGATGATCGCCAGCGCCCCGGCGACGCCTTCCAGATATCCAGATTTAGTAGAAAGATTAGAGAGTAAAGTCTTGACGGAAAACTGTGATGATACATTAGTGTTGCTTGGTACTGATAGTCATTTAGCTAGTGGGTTCTTCGATGAAACTTTGGAGTTATCTCATGAAGATATACAGAAGACCCTGTCGGCTAATATGCCTAATTGTGATTTAGATAGGAATGCAGTTAGAGAAAGTACAGCCAATGTGATGGTGTCAGGGATAGACACGATGGACTTTATAGAGAGTTGTGAGGCTGTGGCGTCCCCCACTCATGTTGTGGATGACAATGTGTTTGTGAATCTAGACGCTTTTGATATGTTGGGTGATTTTCCGGAATTGGAAGTTTTGGATCCCAGTTCGATATCAACTAACCCTGTGGTGAGTTAATTCCATTATTATTTAAGCAATGTGAAGTTATTATTTTAACAGTAATTATACAAAGTAGAAGTAATTAGACCACTTAATTAAAATGTAATTATCAAAATATAATTGATTCTAATCCAGCAACCAAATAATTTAATTGAGTAATTAAATTGAGTTTATATTACTATATAAACTCAATTTAGTACTACTGTACTAGCTGCGTCCTGTGGTTTCGTTGAATAAAAGCGGCAACGATGATGATGACAAAATATAGCTTAAGGTCCTTCTCCAGGTCTTAAAAAATCGTTTCGCCAAAATTCATAACTTTTGCCGTTTAGCCGTGAAAAGGTAACAAACAGACAGAGAGACAGACTGAGTTACTTTGGCTTTTTAGGTTTCCTTTGCTTTTTTTGTGGAACTATGGTGTCTGTTTCTGTGTTTGTCTGTCTGTCCTACATTTAAGCGGTTGTATCTTTTGAGCGGTAATAGATTGATTCTCAAAATTGGTAAGATTGTAGGGTTGATGTAAATCTGCAAATACTAAAAACTGGTTATGAGCAAAAAAAAGCTTGTATAAATAATTTTTGGCTCGATAAACTCGATGTGCGAGGAAAATTCGTACTTTGCCGGATTTATATACACGTAATACTATTATTTTTATTGTACTGTAAAATTTTCAAATGCTTTAGACGATGGTGGAGAAGACATCTCCTGTTGTAGAAGATGAGAAGATGCAAACAGACAATGAAGGTGCCCTGAGCATCACAGACTACTGCCCAGAATGGGCCTATCCTGAAGGAGGAGCTAAGGTCCTAATCGCTGGACCCTGGACAGAGTCTTCAGATCAATACACAGTGCTGTTCGACAACTTTCCAGTACCATCAATATTGGTGCAGAATGGCTTGCTGAGGTGTTACTGCCCAGGTAACCTAATGTTCTGTTATCTCAAAGAAAAATAAGTAGACTAGGAGGTCAAAGTGTTACAGCACTTTTTATATTGCCTAATAATTTTTGTACTTTATGAATGAATTCGAAAATGCATGATTCTGTAAGCTGAATTTTGTTATTTAAGTTACTAATGTCAGTGGCTGAAATTATATATTCGTAATTGGCGAAATTATAATCTACACATTTTCTAAGATCAATTATTTTGTAGTTGCAAATTTAAAATGTATTGTTAGAAATATTGACGGATTCACATGCGGTTTGGAAACTATAATATATTCCAAGTTCCTTTTTGGAAATCAGAAAAACGATTTTACTGCAGAAATGACCCATTTTAAATTTTATTTTCATGTTTCTTATCTTCAGCTCACGAGGCTGGCCTAGCGGCGCTGCAAGTAGCGCGCGGCGGGCGCGTGGTCTCCGACACGGTTGTGTTCGAGTACAAGGCTGGTCCTGCTCCCGCGCCCTCGTCGCCTGCGTCAGCGTCGCTGCCAACGCTGGACTTTAGACGATTCTCGCTGCTGCAGCGGTTGCAGCGGCTACATGGCCGGTTGCAAGTGAAGATTGAGCCTATGGATGATAATAATCAAGTATGTTTGGAGTTTTAATATGTGTTTGTAAAACAAGAAAAAAAAAGTTAACAACAACTGTAGGTAAACATGCAAGCGCATCGAAGAAATACCGGCGACGAAGTGGATATACAAGGAAATCATACAAATGATAGTAAGATATTCGATGCAAGCAGCTTTCAACCGGTGTTTTTGTAAAAATATTAATATTAATAGCTTTAGATAATTCTAAATTATTTTCAATACCAATTCCAGATCGAAGACGTTCAAGTTTATTCTAACCCAAAATTTGAAGAGCGGCTTGTTACCTTCTGCCGGAACCTGAGCGTCCGCTCCCTGGGTAACTCCGAGGGCTTCACCACGGAGCCTGGGGAGGACAGCTCCACTATCCTGCACCTCGCTGCAGCTCTCGGATACACGAAGCTGACCACGGCGCTGCTCCGATGGAGGCAGGATGATAACAGCTTGGCGTTGGAGAAGGAAGTCAATTTAGGGGCAAGAGATGGAGACAATTATACGCCTTTAGTAAGTTTCATTACACTTTGTTTTCATTTGTTTGTAAGGATTTTGATCAGTTATCTAATAAAGGCAATAGGCTGTTTTTTTATAAGATGTTTTTAAGCAATTAGCCTAATGAAGGCACGGTCAGACCTAGTGACTAGATGATACTAAAGCAGAATTTTATACTCTGTAAAACTAAAACATTTTTTTATCTCGCAAACAGTAAAATAAATGCTATTGGATATAGACAATGCTTACCTAATTCACTATCTACTAATTCCGCGAAGTGCGATATCATAATAATGTTATTTCAAGCAATATCACAGAAGACAAAGTACTGCAATAGTAGGTAATTTATTAATGTAATAACCTGCATTTCTCGAAGTATTGCCTGCTTTGTTAATAAATAATTAATTTGATTCTAATTTATATATTTCATTACACATTTTGTCTTTTACACTTGGAAATAGCATTTACGAATTTAGAGAATCGGTTATACTTAACTTATATTAAACCAGCTGTCATGATTAATTAAAATTAAATAGGATTGGATATGAACTGCCAGGGCAATTTTGGTCAAGTAGCGTAGCTACTCCATAGTTTAGTACCTACATCGTAAAGATTAAAATATTACGCTTTGGATCTCTTTTTTTAAATAAATATTGGTGGACATTTCACACAACACCATGCAGTCTAAGCCACAAACTAAGCAAAGCTTGTACTATGGGAACTAGATGGTTGATAGAATACCTATATTTACTTGTTTTTGTAAATACATACTTATGATACATAGAAACACCCAGACACAGAACAAACATGCATGCTCATTACACAAATGATTGCCCTGGGTGGGGATCGAACCCACAATCTACAGCCCAGGAGGCAGTCGTACTACCACTGAGCCATGAGGCCTGTCAAAAAATATTCATCATTATTCTTTCGTTCTTATTCCACTTGGTGAAGTTGGCAAATTCAATTTTCCTTTCAAATCTTCAATCTGTCAGTCATCAATTCTACGTTTAAACCTTTCAAAGGTTTCTCTTTCCGGATGTTCATCCATACCTTCTTTGCTCGCTTGACCAGGTCTATAGAAATAATTATAGTTTTTTAAACTATAATTGAAGATTTACTACTTATATTGACTTCAAAATATGCAATTCGTTTACATGGATGAATTTTTTTCAGTAATTTTGATATAAAACCAAAGTACAGAACCGATATTGATAAAATTTATATGGGACTACCTCTGAGATATTATCTACCAAACAAAAATATCATCAAAAACAATTCATTAATGGCGGAGTAATCGCTGAACAAACATACAGTCGAATTGAGAACCTCCTTCTATTTGGAACTCTGTTAAAAAATAAACATAAAAAAAAAGTAAAATGTCAACAAACCACGTTCCAGATGGTAGCGAGCGCGGCAGGACACACGGAGACAGCCGTGGTGCTGGCGCGCTGGAGCGCCGGCACTCGCACGGAGGCGGGCGCGCGGCAAGCCGCCGCCGCAGCACGCCGCGCGGGACACAACAACTTAGCGAACATTCTGGACAGGATACATCCGCCTACGAAGGACGGGGTGTTCTTAAGGCCTAATAGGTATGTCTAAAGGCAGTGCTTAGTTTTAAACAATTTTTATGATATCCTTGAAAGTACGAGCAAAGCCTCAGTTTCTAGATTAGTCTACAAGCTAAATTCCTTGATCTCTGCCACTTCCATTCCCAACCTCTATTAAAACAATCTGGTAACTAGGATAAATAGACCTAATGATGACCTTGTGATGAACCAGAAAAGGTCCATTACATCACAAACTGCGTCCCCTGATTGTCATCCCCAATTTGATTAGAAAATAAGTTTTAACATCTCTTTGGCGTTTATACTCGTATGCTAAAATTGATTATCCTATAATTGGCTGCTAAAAAGTAACCAGAAACCATACGTAAATTTTACCGTAACTTCGTATTTATTAATATATACATCAATTTTATTTATTATATTATTATCATATTAATGTCAATAAGTACATCCATGTAACTTGATGCATAGATAGATGATATACGAGAAATAATTGATGGTGACTAGAAAATAAAAAAAACCGGACAAGTGCGAGTCAGACTCGCCCACCGAGGGTTCCGTAGAAACTAAATAAAAGGAGGAAATCATATTTTTTTATATTTTCCTTCATAAACGGAAAAATATACATCGTAAATATATTTAAAAAACTGTTTTAGCTTATGCTAATGAAGCTCTTTCATATGATACCCCACATGATACGGTTAATTTACTTTAAAATTTGGGCCCTCATTCCTTGCAACTATTTTTTCTGATTAAATTAAAAATGTCCAGTTTTCGGTTTTTTTCCTATATGTGTACTCTAACACAATGCTTCTTGCCAAATTTCATAGTTCTAGGTCAACGGGAAGTAGGTACCCCATAGGTTTTGATTCCCTTGCAAGTGTCGAAATGTGCGTTTTTACGACATATTCAGCTGTAACTTTTTTTTACAAAAACTGATAAATTTAATTTTTCTTTCTGCAGCAAAGGACTATGGATCTGCGTATATGGTTTTAATTTCAACTCGATACCTTTACGCGTTCTCGAGATAAAGGTCTTGACACCCGGACAGACGAACAGACAGACGGACAGACGGACAAGAAAGTGATCCTAAAAGGGTTCCGTTTTTTCCTTTTGAGATACGGAACCCTAAAAATGGTTATTTTAAATATATAATTAACACAATATTTAAATATTAAACATTTCAGTTTATCACAAAAAGGAAGAGCTGGTAGCCTTGAAAGCAACCTTGTGAAAAGGCCTTCGATAGACAGTGGCATCAACATGGCCGACGCATTCCGATCCAACTCTGCCATTGACAAATCTGATGGCAGTTTATCATCTAGGTAAGGATTTTTAAAAAGTTATCTCGTAATTTAATGCTTATTATCATTACTGACATAAGAAATATGAGCGATATTTTAATATGTGATCTGAATTTGCACCCTAGGGTCATTATGTAATTACCAAACAGTTACTTGACATCTTAAATAATTATGTAACATAATGTGGCAATAAAGAATTGAATTAAATTGAATTGAATAGTAACACTTTACATCGTAAATTTTTAAAATGTTTAACAAAGTGCCACCGAGAACTTCTTTAATTTATGTCACCATTTTCCCCGATGAATATCATTAAGTTACCTTTTTCCCACTAAGTGGGGTTATCACAGCACATTTCCTTTCGCTACTTCACTCTATAAGATTTCATTCCTGATGAAAGGTGTGACCTTTCATCTTTCTTTGCATTGCTATTTATTATTGTATTGACTTCTAGTTACAAATCTGTAAACACTGTTCCAGGTGGGAGCGCAGCATGTCTCTACCCTTGGATTCTGACACGTCCGAAGACAGTCTTGGCGACTCCAAGATCGGACGGCGCATGGACTTGGCCCTTTGTAAGTCGTCAGCAAAGTTTATCAGGTCTCATTTCATAGTCTATTAAATTTTCATTTGCTGATGATTATTTGTTTATATCGGCACGGCAGCTGATAACCTTCGGAAGGTCTGAACTTCTCGGCTCTTATTTTGCTGCGATCATTTTGAAATGAGGTTATTCGACGTTGGTAACTGTCTTCACAAGGTCTAGCGATATCAGTTCCTTTTCCTTGGTTCCTTGATCAAAGCTGCCACATAAAAATAACCTTTTTTGTACACCCATAAAAACTAATCAATTCACATCACTAAACCGTAAATTTCCTGGTTGACTTAACATTATACGGAAATAAAATTATCGTCATTTCAAAGGTAAGAAATTAATCATTTCAGTCAGAATAGTAAAAAATGAAAAACTGAACCGAAGTTATAATCATAAAAGAATATGAACAGATTAGGTCCGGGCGTAAAATAATGGGCAAAACAACTACACCGAGCAAATTAATTTCATAACGCGCGTAAAAATTGTAAAATAGGAACATCTGCTCTGGGCTCCCAAGATACCGGCCTAGCCGAGAATGGGGCCCACTGAGAATGCATTGAACTAGTAATTTTACTTTGAAAATAAATATTTACTTTACTTTACTAGCATCAATAAAGGCGTAAATGAAAATTATACAGGCCTATAAAAGTAATTTGATGCGAGGCTATAAGACCCGGAACTGAATAGAAGGATAATAAGAAAGGAACTGATCTCGTGGCAAGTGTCCGGAGCTCGCGGGTGGTTGCAGGCGAGACGGCACCGCGGCGCGCCGCCAGCCCGCTCATAGACGTGGAGGCGCTATCGGAACCGCCCTCGCCGCCGCCGCCGCCCGACCCGGCCCCAGGTCAGTGTAAACACTGAAACGGTATAGAATATAAGCAAATTTGTAGGACAGATAATTGTGACAACCTTAATACAGTACCAGGGGATAACAAGTACTGTATATAAAATAATTATAAGGCTAATAGTAAAAATAATAATCGACTCAGCAATTTTGAATTCTGAAATTCAAATTGTAACATCTAAAGTGGACATTAAATCATTTGATGAATCTACTATAGTGATTAACTACAGTTCATTAAAACGCAATCATAAAACATTTTTGTTTTGTTTTACTGTATAAAACAATACCACTGAAATACCAATACATTTTTTTTTGGCAAACCAAATGTTACTGAAATGTAATGTGATTTTGAAATTCTATGTTGTATTTTAAAGACGTGCCAAACAATATATACCTTTAAGGTAAAAGGCATAAATAGAAATATTTAAACAAAAACTTCAAATATTGGGAGACAAGTACAAATGTTTGCCATAAATTTGTATGAACTGAACTATCGATAAAATACATAATAATAAGGGTCACGAAAATATAAACCATAGTTCCAATTGGCTGGCCTATTACAGTATTTGAGTTCTATACCATTTCAAGTGAGCAGCAAGTTTCCCTCCGCTCGTCCTACTTTCGATGTTGTGAATGTAGTAGTGCATCGCCGCTCTGGCCGCTCGTTCCTCTTCTTCTTAACAAGAATATTTGTGTATACATCTCTATTCTCTTTGTCGCCAGTCTGTAGATCTTGACAATGATCACCATTTGTCGGTAGACCACTTGTAGTTTCTTCTGTTACTTCCAATTCAATTATTGAGCGGAGATTCCCAATGTTGGTGTTTGTAGTATCCTTATAAGCTAAACTGACTTTTTTGCCCATTCCTAATGCAAAATCACTTGCATTGTGGATAGGGGTCTCTTTGTGTTGAAATAAAGCTCAGTTTGGCTTACTCGATGTTGTCTTCGATGTCGCTTTCAATGGTTCGTATTGGTCTATCCACTCACAATACTTTCAACCACTATCAAATCGGATTGGCTTTACTATCAAATCTTCTTTATCTACACTTGACAGCGTTGTCTGAACGAATGTACACGTTTCAAAAATTGACTCAGTTTACTTGACAAAATAACACTGCATGGTGGCTAATATAGCTTGCATGGTTCTATATCTATTCGAAGGCTTTTTATGTGTAGTGGTATTTGATATTGCTAGTCCCTTAAAATAAAACAGGTAAGGGCTTTGGCACTGTGGGTTATTGAAGCACCAGATCATGTGTTTTTGTAGTATCACAATCAAGCACATCATCTTGAAGTTTACTTTCTTAATTTATTTATTATTAATCACTCATTTCACACACACTTATAAAAGCAATATGCGAAGGTACACGGTTGAATGTGTGTTATTATATTTTGAATCATTTTTTAAAATTAATTTTGAGATTTGGACAGATATATTTGTTATCATTCTTCCTTTTGGTAATAATATTAGTACTAACTAAAACGGATAAGGAACTCGTATTTTAATTGCTGAATATTTAGTTTTTATCAAAGAGCGCAAGTATTTATATTTAATTGACGGAAATTGATGTTTACGTATTTCGTTGTTGTTGCTAACAGTCATTGTTATTAGAAACTGCACAGAAATCGGAAGCGGTGTTGTGTTTTCTTTTGACATTGATGAAGCTATGAGGTTTTTACTTCACATGACTATTTCAGGGGAACAGGATGACAGAGTGTTCACGCTGGCCGAGCAGATCATCGCCGCGATGCCAGAAAGAATAAAGGTATGATATCGTATGACTAATTAAACATTGACGGCTTTACCGAAAAACGTTACTTAACATTAACCATCTTCTTAAATTATCTGTCTTCTTTCCGGAAGTGCCATTACGTGTCAGCTTTGAAATACCAGTTGTGGATGTGTAAGTAAGGTTGGGGTAAGTACAAAAGGGCCCAATGGCTCGAAGTGCTTCCGAGTATCGGACCCCTATTAAGATAAGATAAGATAAGACGTGTCAGCGAAAAGTAGACAAAATATGTTAAGCAATGATTAAAGTTAAGTAACGTTTTTCGGTAAGGCCGATGAAGTAAGTACAATTTGAATGTTGAATTTAATTTGATACATGATAAGCCACTAGCGGAACCCAATTCTGATACAAATAGAGTTGTTGGAGTATTAAGTCACCTTAAGTGACCACTCGTTTTGTTTATGTAATTATTTTGAACAATTTTAAAAATATGATTAAGAAAAATACTTGGTTCCTTAAAACCTGAAAAATAGTAAGGTACGCGAATGCCTTGTATGGCTCAGTGATTTGATAGCCCCTCGTTTTCCTATCCATACGTATATGTTAGGCACTACATGTTTATTTTCTTACTCTTTGTATTGATCCGTGATTGTATTTAGTATTTCTTTAAAAATGTCTTAAGATTGACTAGTACACGTCTTGTAACATGATTGACCATAAACTCTCCTTATGTCACGTTGCAGTCTACATCATAGCATTGTCTAGTATGCAGTTTTTTTTTTTTTTTTTTTTTGTATAATTTTGTATTGTATAAATTTAATAGAGACGTCAGAAAGATTGTGTTTGTCGGATACGATGACGAACTTACTATCTAAGTTAATAATTAACCAAAATTAGTACTTATTAGTATATATTAATTTACTATTTACTATTTTTTTAAACTGATAACTGAACTTTATTAAATAATATAATGCATAATATAGATTTTTAAGAACAGTTAAGCTTAAAATTTAACGACAGTATTCTGGGCCTCAAGGCTGCAAATTGTTATTCTGTTTACATAATAATTGACTAGCAATTCGTCAAAATTGTCTTTGAATCGTATCAGCGAGCGGCGAGCGAGTGATTCACTTAGCAGCCTTGAGGCCCTGTTCTGTGCACTAATGATCTAAATAAAGAACAAGAAGTATAAGTTTAGAAACCTCTCGATGAAATCCACTTTAAAAAAAACAACGGGTTGCACTCCGGGAGTGCCGGCAGAAGTGAAAACTATAAAATAAAATAGAAAAAAGACTGACTCGTGAAGGATTTGATTGAATTTGAACCTCCGCCCTCCCATTGACAAATTGAAATTTATATCGGTGCTCTAACCTATCGAGCTAACGAGTCTTACGTGTATGTGACGAAAATAAGCATTCGGCGCAACGAAATGACGTCATGCTAGAAGGACAAACTTGTACATACAATAATGAACTTTAAATACAGAACGTTAGAATAGGTTTCTGACTGTCCGTCTTACGATCTGTCAATCTGACGCGAGATTAACATTTTTTACCCATGCACAACGCCGCTAAAGAAGTTATCACTTCAAAAAAAACTAGATCAGGATCGGTCCATCCGTGTAAGAGCTACGATGCCACAGACAGATACACACGTCAAACTTTTAACACCCTTTTTTTGGTCGGAGTTGAAAATTATATGATTGTTTATGTTAGAACGAAAGTTCCGGGCTGCTTTCGGGATGCGGTCTGGACGGCGGCGGCGGCGAGGACACGCTGATGACTCCGCTGCTCGACGACAACAACACATTCTCCACCGAGTTTAGTTTCGAGTTCTGTGAGAATACATACCGGTGAGCACTGATTGTGATTATGGTTTCAATTTATTCCTTGCTTTTTAAGCGACTTTATAAAAAAAAGGAGATTTTTCAAGTTGTTTGTTTTTTTTTTATACAAAATAGAAGAGTCAAAAGTTTTGACTCTTCTATTTTGTATTTTTTATGAAAAATTAAACCACCAAAAGGCAGAATTTAGAAATGAAGCCTACTTTTGCAAAGAAATACGAAACAATATTTTTGCCAAAATAAAGGACTACTCGTATTTACGTGTGTTGCTAGATAGTTAATTTACATAAGATTATAAGATTTCGTATGCTTTGCAAAATTTGGTATTAATTTCAAGTTATATGTGATCAGTGTAGCTCATTATTTTTTCTGAGACCTGACTACTTACACGGCAATTTAGTATCCTTTGCAACAAAAGTGGACACTGTGTCAAACGCCTTAGAGAGATCGAGGAAAAAATCCACAGCCTGCTTTAACTGAATGCGAGACGAGGATGACGTACTTATTGCTCCCTTTCCGCTGTGCAGGTACTGTGGCGGCTCTACCCCGTGTTCCTCGGGCTCCGTGTCCCCCGGCTCAGCGCTGTCTCCTCCTCCTCCCTCCCCGCGCGCCGCCCTCGCCCCGCACTCGTCTGCGCCGTCCGCCACGCTACAGGAGTTCCTGAATGCAACTAACCACTTCTCCAGTCTTACCTTGAATGGTGAGTGAATGTAATTGGAACATTGTAAAAGAAACTTGTTGAAACAGCAAGTTACATTGTCCAAAATTGCCTCAAAGAAGACTATATCGAGATTTGAATTGATTCAACAGTATAGTTGGTAATCCAATCAATTCAAAGAAGATATATCCGTTATAGCAAAAGCATAAAATTAAAAAGAAAATACATACACGCCCACTCAGACAGCGTATTACATTTTTAATATGATCGAACAACAAATAAAAGTATTTTGCCCGTGCAAACAATCAACAAAAACATCGAAACCGAGCTCAATTTTCGTGCTCTTGGACTCTGATAAAAGACATTAAATTGATCTTTAATATCAAGAAGTGACAAGGGTCTTAAAGTAAATGAGTTAACTTTGTAGATCGAGAGCAGCGCGAGTTGTACTCAGCGGCCATCACGATCCAGAAAGCGTACCGGCAGTACCGCGGCCGGCAACTGCAGCGCCGCGCCGCCGCCGCCGCCATTACTATACAGAACTGCTATCGCCGGTACAAACAGGTACGTAATGACATTTCCTAGCTAAACTTCGGTATAAACAGGTACGTAATCAAACTTCCTACCTGAACTTCCCAGACGAAGAGCAGCGCCAGTTGTATTCAGCGGCAATCACGATCCAGAAGGCGAATCTAGTACCGCGGTCGGCAGGAGTAAGGCGTATAAAATAACTGTTAAAATATTTATTCGTGTCATCCCCAGAATCAATTGATTTAATGCAACCTTATCTACTCCCTCAGTGGAAAAAAAATTGGTAACGTTAATATACTGTTAACTGTATGTTACAAAGTTATTGTTGTTATTGATTTTTCAATCATATAAATAAAATGTTGACTTGCTGTTAGCCGGATAAAATAAAAACCAGCATATTTTTGTAATTCCAAAAATGTGTTTATGGTGAAAGTTGGACGAATTACCTTTTTGGCTTTAGTTCAGCGTATCCTAATAACCCAGTTTACATCGTTAGTAAAACCTTGTTTTATTGGTTGACAGTTTGCATACTTAAAACAAATGCACGCGGCGGCTACTGTGATCCAGCGAGGGTACCGCTCGATGCGCGCGCGCCGCATCTCCAACCCGCCTCTTAAGTAAGTGAACCAGTTCATACGGTACGTTCATATGGAATGATAATTTTAACATCCTCTACTGTGTATTGTTAAGATAAATAAAGTGAGCCCATAATCGAAAAACTTACTAGTTGCCATAGAAAAGTTCCATTATCAAATTTCTTGCTGCTTGCTATTTATTGTATTATCGGATTAAATTAGTTTGGAATCAACTTCTAAGGCAAACCACTGGTAGCCAGAGACTAACAGTTGTCATGTTTTGGCAAACGTTTTTATGGGGCACCGCTGTCTGTGGTGGCGGCTAGTCCATAAAACAGCTTCTGCGACATGTCAGTGTAGCTGTTACGGACCAGAATATATCTACGCTAACATTCGACACTATCATACAACTAGAGCCCTCTTTCATCTTCGCTTCAGTTAACGAGACAGAGACAGCGATAAGTACATTGTGGCAGCCAACGTCTTTCATTATTAATCTTAGAGTACGAGTAATCACACTATTTAAAACAAAATTTTATTAAAATATATGCAATGCAATTTTTTTTATCAGCCCTGCTTATACAAATTGTCCCAATGCTGGGCGCGGGCCATCTTCCCATTGTGAGAAGGGTCAGGCCATAGTCTGCCACACTGGCCAAGTGCGGGTTGGCAGATTTCATACATCTTCAAGATCATTGAGAACTCTCAGACATGTAGGTTTCCTCACTATGTTTTCCTTCACCATTTGAAGTTGCCGGCAATCAACAATACGCACATAACTTCGGAAAGACAGAGGTGCGTGCCGCACCTCAATCCTAATCCTAACCGTAATGGCATTGCATGGTGCAATGCCATTACGTATTAACTTTCTTTGACATGCACATAAACGCATATACGATGTTTGAAAACTGTGTAGACGTATTTGTCATAGAGTTAAGAAGTGAAATTGTACCAAATTTTGCTTACCTGTCGTGTGTAGCAACGACAAGACTTTTAAAAGTTGCTTCACTTAGCTAGAGGCGACTCGCATTCTAAGCTTATTACGTTTATGGTAGTGATAACCTCCTTGCAAAACCTTTCGCCTTTTATTTTCTTATCCTAAATATTAAACCCATGCCAACAGAAGGACTTACTCCCAACGGCGTCAGAACCAGGCGGCGAGGAAGATCCAGCAGTTCATGAGGCAGTCCAAAATCAAGTGAGTATTTTACTTTACAATAATCATAACCTTTACTGAATCTTATTTTAAATGAAAACAACGGGTCGCTCACGTCTGTTTTGAGTCGAAATATTGGACATAGTTTTTATATAAAAATATGTAAAAACTACGTTACTTTCCATAGTATAATTTTCTGAAGCTACGAAGTGTATAATGTATATTATCTCAAGTCACACAAGGGACTCGAAACAATGGTGACAATACTTACGTAGATAGGTTTTCCCCGGCTCTGCGTGGCAAGTCTCAAGTAAGGTAATCGCCCGACTCGTTTTCAGTCATGACGCGTTAGCAACGGTGTTAGACGCGTTTCGTAGTGACTTGTGAACAGTAACAATGCCATCATGTGTGTTTAGAAAGTGCTACATCAAGATATAGGCATAGATACTAAAAGGCCTTAAGGATGTGGTCTTATCCTCGAAAGCGATGAGAAAAGAGATTTGCCATGATTTTTCTTCTTATTCAATGAGTTTATCTTCTATAAATAAAATCTAGGTATCTAAAAGGTTTAAAATTAGAATATCCCGCCGCAAACCGTTGGCTCTTAATATTGACTTGTGATAACTTCCTCAACTAACGCATTTAAAGAATATCTATATAAAGAGAGGCAGGGATGGAGAAAAACAAATAACAACAGAAACTAATGTATCCTATTTAAGAATGTGTGACCTTCACGATACTTTGTTCTCAATGTTTATTTACTTGTTCCCTCCATTTCTGCCACTAGAAATAACAACATTGCATTCAGTTAGCATTTTATTAGAGAGAAGAGATCTCGTCTTTTGTGCATTTCCAATTTTTTTACCCGTCTGCGTAAGAAAGAGGGTTATATTTTTGTTAGAAAAACCAAAGTACTAAACCGATTTTGGTAGAATTTATACGAGACAACCTCTGAGGTCTACCTATGTTTGTGGGTATTACCTACCAAATAAAAAATAATAATTGAAAACAATTCATAATTGGCTGAGTAATCGCTGAACAAACATATAAACAAGTTAAGTATAATGTTATAAGAAAAACAAAATACCCGACTGTAGGAAAGCAGTTTTTGCAGTACATTTAACTTACGATTTCATTACACTCGATTTGCTGTTGAGTGTACGTTGTTTTGTGAGAAATTATGCGTAAAATCGCTGTAAACTCGAATAACAAAACCCTCCTTACGCGGTCGGGTAAAAAAGACATATAATCGAATTGAGAACCTCCTTCTTTTTGGAAGTCGGTTAAAAACAATGAGATGACGAAAGTGGATATATAAAACCGAAATGCCTTGCTTCTCAAAATCCGGCTAAACATCCCTTTTACTTACCTAGATGAAGCCATTACCGTGCTTCCATTGAGCGAATATTGCTCCAATAATTTGTAATACCGCCGTATCGCTGTATTGTCAGGGGCCATGCTCGTACGTTCTCTCAATTGTTATTGTGTTTGTGTTATTTGGCTATAGCGCCGATGTGGAATAACAAATCTAACCTAATGTTGTTGTATGCAATGGACGTTTGCGTGGGTTTTGGTTGAGAGATTGGTTGATAATCATAACAATCACATTTTATCCATCAATCAAACAAACCAATGTGATTGTTTTTTTTTAATAGAAGATAGATCTACGATTGACCACCAACTCGCCTGATGTTAAGCGACGGTGTGGCCGAGGATGGAGCTCGTCGATAAATGTTGTTATGATTTAAGAGTGTTATCTTTTATTTTAGTCTTAGGTCAAAGGCTTGGGCAGCCTCGGTGAGTCACTGCGGCCTTACACGATAGTTGTTGTTACAATAATAAAATTTAAAAACCGTCACTTTTTTAAATTTTATACTTTTTAAAGTTGTAAAAAAAAAATAGTTAAACGTTAGAGAGTTTGTTTTATAAGGATTTTACCATTGTTACTCATTGAAATTAAAAAAAAAAACGGATTTATTGCGTAAGTATATTTTACATAATTTTCTGACAAACGTTCAAACAAAAATAAAAGAAAAGTTCGTTAAGTTTTAAAAGAAAAGTCTTTAAAATTTGTTAAAGATCGACATGGAAACTTGAAACTTGAAACATCAGACGAGTTGATGATCAATCATAGGTGTAATGTGAGATAATTATAATAAAAAGTAAATTCTCTTACAGCTTTGCTGCTCTACATCTTTCCTTTAAGAAGTGAAGATTTACATAATCCATTATATTTATGCATTTAAAATGTGATTATCAATCAATTTTTTTTATGGTTTCATCTTTTAGAGGTTATCGTATTTAGTTTAATGTGAGGTAACATAACTTATAACTAACAAAAATGACGCTTCTAATAATAGAAGTTTTAAGACCTCAGTTATCAAATTATGATAAGTAATTTAGAAGTTGTGCGGGAACAGATAAAATACATGATTCATTCATTTCTTGCATACATAGCGGAATTAATAATCCTTTTAGACTTTTTAAATTTAGTCTATATCTACACTAATTCGATGCTCTTATTTTTTGTGCGATTTATAAGACCGGTATACACTACGTTAGTATAAAACACACGCTTACTCAAAATAAATGGAATTATATTTGACGGTGTCAGTCGTACTCGTACCTAACAGTAAACTTCCTAAAGCCCAATGCAGACGTTACTATGATATAAAGCGCTATAAAGCTATACACACATAATAATTTAACGATATATCGGCAATACTTTCTTTCAGTGATCACACACACAGCTTTATAATAATTCTATATTTATAGTCGCTATGATAGCGGATTCAGGGTTTTGGTTTGGAAAGGATTTCACTCTGATAGGATAGGTTTTATCAATGTAAACCAAACGCTAAAAAGAATACAATTTTATCTATCACGCATATACGCATTAATTTCTCGGTGAATGCAGTGAAACCGTTCAACATGTCCTCCGTCCAGGGGCTTGAGCCCCCCTTTGCCTTCATCCTAGATCCTATACCTTCCTTTGCTATATTTTATAGCACTATAATATTATAGCTGCATCTGTGTTGGGCTCAATACGCTAGATATGAACGAACTTAAATCGTGCATACTTACCGTCACAGAGAAAAAAATATTTCTTGGATGTATGTAACAATTACAGAGGCCAAATAAAACCTAAACGCCGCAAAGGCAGCCATTATTTTGTCTCCATAATTTGATCCAACGTACAACGCAACCCAAATCGCATTTTGCTAAGTAGATTATACATCTTCTTCGGTAGCCCTTTGAGCTTCACGAAAGTACGTCCCGTCGTATTACAAATAACGTTTTCTGAATTTATTCGTTTTGTATCCTTCTGGGAAATCTAAATTGTTTACCCGGAACTAATGTTGTCTTCTCTTAGCCATTATTGAGGGACTAAAGCTCTTTTGAATGAAAAAGGGATAAGATTACAAGTAGATATATTTATTATTGCGGGGCCAAGGGTGGGTATCAAGTTGAAAACAGATAATGGGGTTTTATTTTAATGTATTGTTGTAGTTTTTGTTATGAGATTTATTGTTTGTTTATTGTCCTGTAACGCGAGTCTGCAGAGATAGAATGTGCTATAACTATTTGGCCTTTCTTGCTTAAAAGTTTTAACACTGTAATCCCGACCCTGTCAGCCGGAAATTATATGTATGTATATACTGTCAAGTTCTCTTTCTTTTAACGCACTAGTATGACGTGAAATGTCCATAATGGCCAGAATAAGGTGGCGCCACTGTCTCGCACGAAACACCTTTTTTAAATATAAAATTATTTACTTTTTAACTAAATATAAATAAAAACCGGATAAGTGCGAGTCAGACTCGCTCACCAACGGTTCCGTATAAACTAGTAGATAAAAGGAGGAAATCATTCTTTTTTAATATTTTCCTATATAAACCGAAAAATATACATCGTAAAATTATTGAAGTTTTTTCATATGTTACCCCACATTCGGTTAATTCACTTTAAAATTTGGACCCTCATTCCTTGCATAAATACACTTGCAAAAATGTCCAGTTTTCGGATTATTTCCTATATGTGTACTATAACACAATGCTTCTTGTCAAATTTCATAGTTCTAGGTCAACGGGAAGTACCCTATAGGTTTTGATTCCCTTGTGAGTGTCGAAATGTGCATTTTTACGACATATCCGACTGTAACTTTTTTTACGTTCTCTTGGACAGACGGACAACAAAGTAATCCTATAAGGGTTCCGTTTTTTTCCTTTTGAGTTACGGAACCCTAAAAATGATACCACTTTTCACTTAATTTCTCGAAGTCAAAAACTTCCCCAAAAGATCGATTGGAAGCGGCTTGCATCTATCGTCTTTCGACGACTTGAATGAGGTCATCTGTCCATCTCGTGGCCGGTCCCCAGCGTAGGGAGACTTGCCATTGCGTGGTCTCCACTGGATAGTTTTTTCGGCACCATCGTCCACTAGTTTTACGTGCTATACCCTGCTCACTGCCACTTCAACTTGCTAATCCGCTGTCCTATATCGGTGATTTTCGTACGTCTACGGGTCTCTTGAGAGACTCCGAGCATATCCCACTCCATAGCTCGTTGCGAAACTCCCCCATACTTAGATAATTCTTTTCATTTCACTGCAAACATTTAGTCTGACCGCTACATCACGGGATTCATTTTCAGTTACTCAACAAACTTTTATCTCTTTTATATTCGCGTGAATGCCGCCCACCTTTTCAAAAAGTTAAGCGTTTCTCTAAAGTTTCCCTGCGAAACTTTTGTTTTTGGAATCGTTGATGCTTAAATTCCTGGAGCCCTTCGGTTCCTTTTGATTCAATGTTAAATAAATTCAAGTCTCGTATTTACTACGACAGTTGAAGAGCTTATTTTATTTTGTAACATCTAATGCCCACATATAGTTCGACCATCGTGCGTCTAGGTCACGCATACTCACATTTTTGAAGATATAAAATTACTGCATGAACTTCTAAATAAATAGTCGTTTGTAAAACTAGAAAACAACATCGCAAATATTCGACAAAAATTTTAATTTGATCCAAGTCAATTTTCATATATAAAAAAATAGGACCTAATCTACAAATAATAATAACAAGAGTTTTTTTTTTTTTTTAAATCGACTTCAAAATATGGAACTCGTTTACTTGGGTGACATTTCTTCAGTTATTGTGTTATAAAAACAAAAGTACAGAACCAATTTTTATTAAAAAAATATGTGGGACCACCTCTGAGATATTTAACCGACCAAACAAAAAAAATCACTTGAGAACTTTTCAGCCCAATCGGCCATCAGTCCTACGTACTAAAGAAAAACATGTTATATATGTGTTTTGTGTATGATTTATATTTTTTGAATGATATTTATTTTGTGTTGTATGTTTTTTGTCACAATAAATTTCTGTCTATGTCTACTATGTGCCCTGCCCATTGCCACTTCAACTTAAAAGCTAAAAAAAAACTGATTCTAGTCTATGGTACTGCTGAAACGAACTATAGTTAGAAAATTATCTTTAAAAAGTTGGTTTATCCTCCCTTATTTCGTGCCCGACTTTGTTTAGGACTGTTGTCCAACTTAGAGGTGGCTCTTTCATATTTCAGGCCTTTGTTTATTTTTCAAACAATTTGCGACCAATGTTAAGTCGAGAGTAAAAATATGTAGAGCTTACTATCGAAAGCTTTTTTTCGTTATTCACTAGATTACTAGAACACAATTTGTATCATAAAATTTCGGTTTTTATTTTGGAACAGGCGTTTTCCTACAGCTCACTCAATGTAATGTAATTTTTTAAGGATATAGTGTGGTCAGTTCCGAGGGCACCAACTAAAATAAAAAAATTAAAAATCACTAAATTCAAAAGTGGAACAAAAATTGTATGAGACATTCGTTCGTTTTTTTTTAATGCAGCTGTTTTGGTAAATTTAATTAGTTTAACTGGCGCCTTCAGAATTGACGATAGTGGATCTTCTAGATCGAAGAGCCCAGTGTTCGGGCACACCGCGGGGTGGTGATCAATATCTTAAAAAGTTAAACCTCTAAATATAATTTTGTTTTGATCACTCGTTTATATTTGATTAGAATTACGAATATCTAGGAGTATGTTTATCTCGCTTTTTTAACTTTTTGCGGTAATTTAGAAACGTACATACATAATTTATATAATTATGCACCTACATACAAACATATATATGCACCAGAAAAACTTACTCTCTTTTCGCAGTCTGGTACAATGACAACAATAAATAAATAAGGATAACGTATAGGGGTAAGAAACAACTGAGATTAGAGAGAGTTCATCGTTACATATATAATGTATACCTACCTACGTAACACATATTGGTAAACAAGCTTTACCAATTATGAATGAAACATTACCTTTATTTAGGCACCCCTCCCCCTTCCCCCCAACCTGTACGCCGCGCGCCTGTTAGATAAATTAGTTCGACCCTCTTTCGCGAGTTTCCTTGTTTTCTTTCCTTACATAAATGCTATTTTGGAAGGATCTTCCGAACTTTCTAGACAGTATTAGGTTAGAATTTGCTTTTGGAGGTTTCTGTGAAATTGCCTCTGTGTACCCTTTTTACTTATTTATGCGTGGTTTGAGAGACAGTAGTTCTTTATTTGTATTCATGTGATGTAGAAGAGTCTTTGAGGAATTATAAAAGTTTATTTTGATGTTTTTTGAATAGGGATTTTTTATGTGATCGAGTGATGAACCGAGCAAAACGCTTGCCTGATGCTAGATTAATTAATTTGAGAAAAAGGAAGTAGAAATGAATATAACTGGGACGAAGTAATTAATACGGGCATTATGTATAATATTCTGGCAGTATGAATAATGCCTGCATGATTCGGGCCAAGTGATAAATATATTACAGTGTCTGTGTCGTTGGGCAATATGATGATTTCAGATTAAACAAGAACGATCACGTTCATGATGATTGGTCGTGATCGTCATCATAATCATCATTATGATGACCAAGATCAAGGTCATGGTCATCATTATGATGAGAAAAGTATGTCAGAGTTCTGTCAGTTGCTACGCACCGGCATTTAGTGAGTACTTGTGTGACTGAGAGTAGATTGTAGGTTATTTCTGTCATAATTAAATAAAGTTTTAATGTTAAAGTTACATACACTAGTATATTATTTGGCGCCATTGCCAGTAACCCCAGTGCAGTTAGGAACCCCACTTATCAAGGCAATTAGGCCACAACACATAAGTGTGTCAAGGCAACTTATAGAAGTATATAACTTTGACTTCTGTTTATTATTTAATTATAAATATGTACACAAGTAATTTTGGTTTAATCAATACAACGAAGTTAGTTAACTTCGTTGTATTGATTGGTAATTTGGTATTGACATTTAAAACAAAATTACAGATATTTATGGATTCTACCGCAACACAGAAAAGAATTATATAAAGCGTATATTTTAAGTAGATAATTTACTTATTCTAAGATAGATGTAGAATAATATCGAACATTCTTTCTTTATTTCACGCCGCAAAGTACTTGGGAAGAATTCACAACTAACGTAAGTTAAAATTCAAATTAGAATAGTAAATCTAAATTTAAATTAGAATCTATACGAAAACTGAGTCATTATCGTTTTATTGGAATTGTGTTCGTTTTGAATACCAAATGTTAGTTTTAAATTCTGATAATGTAATTAAGTTTTTTTTTTTTTCGTTTTTTTTTTAATAATAAGTTTGTACCTACTTAATTGTTAATTTTAGGTTAGTGTATTTAGAGGCATAACAATTAGTTGTAAGAATTAGAATTAATACCAAAATATGTCAATGTCTATGTCAATATATACCTAAAGACGCTGTCCCTTTTTTTTGGAGAAAGTATATAACTAGAATCAGCATTCGTTAAACAAAACAAGTCAATCTAATTAAATTTAAAGATTTCCAAATGTTTTCTATAGAAGTAACAAAATTAATCTATATTTCGTTATTCCGTAGAAGTAATTTTTCCGATTTGCTAAAACGTGTATATTCTTATTATGATATAAAAAAAATCAGCCAGCGGAATTAAATTTCGAAGAACCTTCAATATATGTACATAAAATACAGAAGTTACAGCAATAAAACTTTGATATAAAACATTTATAAATATTAATACTTGACGCAAAAACTTCGGAGCTTTTTTAAGAATATTGCGCGCACGGTGTATGCAATTTAGCATAAATAAGATAATTTTTGTGGCGCGATCTGCCATACAAATCGTAGAAAACTGTTTTCTACCCCTAAACATTGAACATTGATTTCGATGATCCTTCTTTTTATCTGATTGTCATAAATGTAATAATTAATGTCTATGCCTGAACAGTTTGCTTTTTCAAATATGATATAATTCCGAAGTTTAAAATTTACTTGTAAATTTTGAAAAATGCAAACCGTAAAAGCATAGCCATTAGTATCTACCATATCAAAAAAAAAAAAAAAATAGAAATTGGATATTATTTAGGCAAAACAGTTGTATGAAAACGCGTAATATGCTGGCAAAAGATCGCGCGGCAATGATTCTCTTAAAGCATATACAAAGAAGAAAAGATAAATGTAGTAATTAATGTTGAATTACTTTCACTGAGTATCACTACTGATGGTAAAAGTCATGCGTTATTGTTGTTTTATGCGCAGGTTGCAGAACGCACGAGCCGAAAGCGGGAGGGCGGTCCGAATATCGCAGGATGTCCTCCGAAACTCATCGCAGCGCATCACCAATACACCACCCACGCCTAATAGGTGAACAACACTTCCTTTTTAACCAACTTCAAAAAAGGAGGACGTTCTCAACTCGCCGGAATCTTTATTTATGTATGTTTCTCCAATTATTCGGAGACCCCTGGACTGATTTTTTTTTTTGTTTTATAGTATACGAGTACTTTCCAATTGGCCCCATAGAAATTTTATCAAAATCGGTTTAATATTTTGGTTTTTATAACATATTAACTGGAATAATATATATGTTACTTCGAAGTAAGGGATTGCGTATTTTGAAGTCGTTTTTTTTTAGTTTGTTAAACTATTAGGTACTTGTAGCTTCTACTTACTCACAAATCTGTTTGTATCTACGAGTGAGATCTCTCTCTCTTCATCTGAGGTATTGATACAAGACAAGTGAGTTTACAAAACTTCAAAACCCTCGACCCAATGATTTCGGCTCACGTTCTTTATGCGTACTGAATTATTCGCCGCCTTCTCTGTTTTTTTGAGAGCTAGAATCTCAGAACTTTCAAAGCTAGAGTGAATAATAATCTTCTACTAAGATCGACGAGCTCCATCCTCGGCCACACCTGATGGCCTTAACATCAGCAGAGTTTGTTGGCAGTTGCTGATCTATCTAATGTAAAAAAAAAACAGCTGAATCAATTTTTATAAAATAAAGCTAAGTACACTTTTCACCAAATCTTATTTCAAACAAAAAAAAAAAACTAGATCAAAAGCGGGCCGTTCATTTAAGAGCTACCATGCCACAGACAGACACAAAAATACATATATACATACACAAATAGTCAGCTCAAACTTATAACAGCCCAGTTTTTGGATCACCCTTTAAAATAGACGATATATAGGTAGCAATTGTGCGCAAACAAAATATGGTGTTTTTCATCTTCACTGCAAAAAGGAAAACACGCAGAAAAATATCCTCACATTCCTTGTTCCTATCCGGCGGAACCAACAAATTGAATAAATTGTCGACAACTCACTAACCTTACATACATTTAACATCTAACTCCCAGTTCCCCAAACATATAGCCGACTAATCTCATGCCATTACCTTCCAATGCTCACTTTGAGCGGGGGCTTGCAAAGATTTCGCCTATTTCCAGGAGTTACTAGGGCGATTTAGCTTCCCTTAGGGAGGGACGCTCGGTAAGGTCTGATCTGCCGGTCAATTTATAGTTTTCGAAGGGACAATTGAGGACTGGACAGAGAGTAGTGCTAGTGATATATTATTCACTTGTGGTAGTGCCCTTTTAAGAAGGGTTGGGTGAATCTTCCTTAAGGCTCTTTAGGTTCTTAGCCCCATTTCGCTTGCTCATATCGACATTATTGAAGATAATTAATAAATGGTTTCAAAATAAATAGATAAATAGACTTACGAAAAATTATCACATACTAGACTTAGCAAGTGACAACACAAACGTTAAATACAAATTCAATTTTGCTCAAAAGAAATTTTTATCCATAAAAATGAAATCAAAAAGTTTGTTTTGTGATGTTGTTTTGTATGCATATTATGTGATTATTTTATCTTAAATGCCTTTGTTTTCAAAAATGTTGCTAGGCGCGAATGAAACGAACGATTACAGTCTTAAAACTTTTTATTTTGTAATATTTGCCTTGTTTCCTCTAATGGAAAGTGACAATACAGTAAAGATGATCATTTAACTAATTATATTGATACTTATTAATTATAATTGCTGTAGTTGTCTCGCTCGCACGCAATCCCTTCTTTCTTTGTCTTTCCAATATTTTAATATTTCTAATGGAAATTAAGCTTTGGTTAGTGATTAACTGATTGACAGACAATATGAGCATTAAACAAATGCCCATATGAAATTAAACAATTCCTAACGGATTTATCGCGTATATTTTACATAATTTTATGATCTGACATTTCGAACACTTAGCAACGTCCGTAGTCACAGGTGAGACTAGATGAAAAAAGTAATAACAAAAGTTGTCTTCTCCAGGGTTGTCAACTACCTGTCGCCAGGCACGCCGATGAATGCTGACGAAGACCTGCTTTTGGAGCTCTTGTTCAAGATGTAACCGGCAGTTGATGCTGCAAATTTGTCCCACTGGATAAATCAATTTCTTTGACAGCCCTAGGTTACGTTTAGATCCAGTGAACCGCATAGTTACCATTAGTTTGTAGCAAACAACCAAATATATGTTATAGATTGATTAGTTCAATTTTTAAATCTCTATCTCTTTAAATTTCAATCAATAACAGGTTTCTTCTTAGAGTTGTGAATTTAACTCAGGCCTTGTCTATTAAAAATTTAATAGTATTTTGTTTTGATAGTTGTGGTTTGTAATAGAAATATTTCATTACTGATCTAAGTTTTTGTTCATGAATGACTTGTTCAGAGTTTAGAATTTCAATGTTTCCTTTACGTTAAACTCTTCAGGTCATAGACAGGGTTATATTTAGTATAAATTTTATCGTATTTGTATTATATTTTCATAATGTATTTTTGAGATATTCGTTTAGAACATTTATTGGAATCATATTTTTGAAAAAAACTCTAAAGTTTAATAACCTAGGTCAAAAAAGGTCAATGAATGAAACCAATGATGAAAATTTAAATCGACGTTTCTAAAGGTCGGCTTTTTGAAAACGTCCTCGAGGACAACTACGACGATGTTAAAATGTTGGTGTGGAAATTTATTTAATTTGCTTGAAGTTTAGAATCGACTTTTACCTCGAAGTCTTTATCTATTGATGATTTCAGCGACGAAGATCGGTGACGTAGGTTAAGTACAAATTCAAATTTACTAACAAGCCACTGTTCTTATAAAGTAGTTGCACCTAGCGTTAATACAATAAACCCGACGAGCTGTGACAATTTTGAGATTTTATCGTAATATAAGGTGAATAAAATGTTACTTGTGCCGTTAGGTTGACTCTTCTCTTGGAGATTTGCCTTATAGGTTTGTCCTGTCTAAAAGTATATATATCATTTTTCATTTTGAATCCTTATTTGTTGTTTTGTATCCTTATCAAAAATTTTATTCCTTCAAAATTATCCATTAAAATTTATCTCCATCTATTCGTATTTACTTCAATTGACAAATTTATATATCTTGTGTTGTTATTTTATATTAAGTTGATATTTTACCCCACCCCAGTTCCTACGTCAATAAGCTCTTCATTGTTCCATCGAAGCATTTTTATTAGTTCTGTAGTTAGATTAATATTTTGATTTAGATCCTCATTATCGCCTAATTGCCATAAATAGCGTTCATGAAGAAATAAGGTTGTGCACCTCTTAATATAGAAATGACTAATATTCCCTCTTTCTGAATTCTCTGATATTTTAACGTAGTTACATAGAATAGTTAAGAGGATAGATTTAATCATAGCTTAACGATAAGAAGACGTGCTGCCGTCTAATATTTTCGATTCGTATTTTTATAAAGCAAAAGTTACGAATGAGATTGCTTTGCTTGAGCGGGGCCGTATAACGGATGTTTTCAAATATACTTTACCAGAAACCCCGATCTAATTTCCTTGTATCGAAATTTTATAAACACTGCCCGGATTTGAGTTGGTGGACTTACTTCAAATTATATATACCGAGAACTGTTTACGTTCGGATTTTGATAGGCCCAGACGAGAATCGAGTGGTATGGGGAGGGTCGGTTGGTTCTTTGCAATTGTTCCGCATTGTCGGGAAGTAACCGACGGGTTTCAATGAAAATGGTAATGTCACGCGACGAGAATGAAAAAATAACCGTCCAGTTGTGGAGGCTTTTGCATTTCCGGTGGCGAAACGGCAGAAGTCGTAATACGGCAACAATCGATCATAGACACTGTGCGGAGTAGATAGAGGCGATACTCGCTTGCATGGTTCGGGACAGTCGGGGCGCACGGATACAACATGTATATTTCATATTTTTGGATCGCTAATTTTAAGATGTTATATTTATATGTATATGTAGTGGTGGCGGATACAATACCAGTATTTCGTGAATGTATTACGCCAAAAGTTTTGATGTATTAATTTTCCACGGAAAGTTCTCACTTATTTTCTTGTATAATTTCAAAATGATATAAAATAGTTCGTTTAGCTAGTGGTCATGCGTATATATTTTTGGATAGTGTGCACGATTGCTTCAAGAGCGCCGTAACGAATAATGTTTAGATAAGAGTCGAGAAGAAAAAAAAAATGAGAAAAAGAATAAAAAAAAATATTGACGAATATTTTTCACTGTAAAGCGAAACCTCCGAAAGCAATAATATTTTTGTGGTCAACATTTGATTTGTAAAGAAAGAGTATTTTAATAGTCCATGCGATCGTCACAACTGTAATTAGAAAAAGCTTTTTAGTGCCACCGGTATATGTGCTATTTTTTATTTTATATATAAAAGTAATATACAACATACATTATATAAAACAACAGTCAAATAAAATATAAAACAATTCAACACAATATAATTTTATTGAGTATTAGAAATGTTTCACATAAAACATATAGTCAATAAAGCAATGAAATGCTCGAAAGGCTACAATGCCATTCGGAATTGCGATGAATTGCAAATTGTGAAATTGAACGATACTTGTAAATTATATAATATATCTTTTTTATATATAATTTAAAAGTATTACAATACCGAAGCGGCTTTAGAATTGACCACAGCTAAAACATAGTGCACTAGAAGTAGCGATAGTTAGATAAAAAAATACTATTATTATAAAAAGGAATAAAAAAATCTTGAAATCTATACATAGTATTTAAAACTAAAAGTTTAATTAATACTTTTTATTAATATATTGTAAGAAGCTTGTTCACACATTTTAACTTCATATTTAGTAAGTATATAATTAATTATATAAGACTACAATCGTATTGAAAAAGTTAATATCTGGGGTTGGTACGAGATAATAGTGAGATTATGAGACGATTTGTTTTTAATTTTGGTTGGAACGTGAACACTATGCTGATTATATATATAATAGCGATTTTGCCAAAGGCACGTTTGATTTACGATTGTGATAAATAGCTAAATTTATTTGAAGTGTATTTGTATAATTTGCATTTATAATAGACATTTTGTGGTCTTTTATATAAAACTGCGGACTTTGCAGTAGCTTGCTTGGTAATGTTAAATCATCGGAGTTAGTCTTGCCTGAAAGTTTCACCGCATACATTTTTGAAATTTATATTATATGAATAATTCAAGACGAGCGTCTAAGACTAAAAGCAATAAATGCTTTTAGATATGAAAGTGTATGTTATAAGAGTAAAGATTTATTTTATTGAAATTAGGGCAAATAAATTTTATTTAATCGTTTAAAATTGTTTTGAAGTAAATATGAGCCTGCCTAAAGTATATTGCATATCACTTAGATAAAATTATATCTTGTTGAAAATTTTTGACTTGGCGTGTATAAGTTGTGTTTTTTTATTGAAATGCTAGATTGTTAGTTGTTGATTTTACAATTTGATGGCTTTTAAGAGAAAAAAACATGTAGGATTGTAATGAGTTTAAGTGATTTCTTGAATATATTTGTAATTACATTGTAGGTTATATAGACGTTTTATATTTTACTATGTGTATGTTTTTTCTAAAGCTTGTTATTTTTTGTTGTGATATTAATCTGTAGTAGCTTCTATTAAAATGAGTGATTTTGTTACATTCCTACATCTCTATGATTAGCTTCTAGGAAAAATAGTAATACTGCTTTAATTAAAATCTTTTATATTCTAACGTAACGTATGTTTGATAGCAAACTTTATGATGTTAATTTATTTTTATAATTATAAAATAATTGTTTGTATGCGATTATGAGCGTTATTTATAACTTTCTTTAATTATAGCAAATGTAAGATTGTTATAACTGCCAGTTTCAAGGTTTCTAAAACACCAAGCAATGAGGGTATGTGTGGTTGTTAATGTCCAATTGTTAGAATCTCTATTGTTTTTGAAATAATAAAAATAATCGTTATGCTTATAATTACATTGTATTCATGACTTAGAAATATGTTAGTAGTGATACCACTTCTTGTACTTCGACACTCAGCTTTAGAATTTTTAAGATAAATATTTTGAGGGGATGGACTCTCCAAGTTTGAAAACCACATGTTCTTCAAATTATAAACTTATTTATGTATTTAAATATAAATTTATTGTTAAAGTTTTTTTTTTTTTCAAATTGTGTATTTATTACATTTTGCTATTGACCCGTCGTTGGATCGTGTTATACTGTAAACTGAATTGAAAGATAATATTTAACTGATATCTTAGTTAATATTTAAGTTTTAATTGCCGATGTTACAGTCAAATAAATTTCTAAGATGTTGGACATTAGAATGTGTGAGACAGAATGTCTATTGGACGAAGTGTACTTTGAACAAAAAATCTTCCTTTGTAATTATTATAATCTATAAACACTACAAAATTGTGATTCAAAGCAATTTAAAAATATTACTGCTGATTATATTTTGTGTTTTATTTACTTCAATGACCTTCCATCACGTGGACGTAAAGTTTAAGACAAAATTCATGAATATAGTGTCCTGGGTTGACCGATACTCATATACCAACAATGACGAACTTAAAGAAATTGATATAAAGGCTCAGTCAGGCTCATGGCTCAGTGGTACTATGTCTGCCTTTTGAGCTGTAGGTCGTGGGTTTGATCCCCACTCAGGGCAAACATTTCTGCTTAGCATGGATGTTTGTTCTGTGTCTGGCTGTTTGTATGTATCATACCTATGTATTTATTTACAAAAAAGTAAAAGCGACTCAAAAAGAGGGGTGTCATAAGTTTGGTGTGTGTAGGTATCTGTGTGTCTGTGTGTCTGTTGCATCGTAGTCAAATAGATGGATCGATTATGATATAGTTTTCTTTTATTTGAAAGAGGATTTCATCGAAAGTGTTCTTAGCTATGTTTCATCAAAGACATTTCAGACTTTTTTTTTGTCAGGGTTTTTGAGTTCTCTAATATCAAACTTGTTATTTGTAGATAGTCCACCAATCAAAGTTGAATCCAGTAGTTGATTCACTAACTTACATAACATTGTGTGAAAAATTATTTTATATATCACCTGTTATAAGTCAAGGAATCACACGTGATATAAAAGAAAGAAAAGAAGACTGGTTATTTTTTTGAATAAGGGTAGATCTAAAACTATGCTGCCAATCCATGTTTGGCCTACGAACAGTGGTGGCGTCATGCTACTGTTACACATGCTCTAAAATAGCATGCTAAAAAGCGTGCTATTGAGTATGCTCAATATGAGCATGCTTATGAGCAGTTTACATTTGCTAGCAATAGGCATGCTGGTTTTAAGTATGCTCCTGAATAAGCATGCTCAAAGCAAACACTCCATTTTCACATGCCATTTTATAGTGTGCTCTCTTGCTCTCTGTCTCAGTTCAAACAAAGCCATGAACAATCAAACAGCTATCCGTATGGAGCTGAATAAGATCATCCTTTTGCTGGCGATGCTATGCATCCAGAAGCTTATATCAGCTCGGCAAAAAAAGAAAAGAAAGATTTGGGTCCGTGATCGGATATCTAGAAGAACGGACTTAGGAGCAAGTGCTCCATTGCTTACAGAAATGCGAGTAGAAGATGCTGCTGGTTATAAAAATTATTTCGACTGATCGATACTAGCATGCTCAATAAGCAAACCTGTTCACACGCGCTAAAAGCACGCCCCCCTACACCCGCGCTGCAGGTAGCATGCCCAAAAATCGCACGACTGTCGATTTTTGAGCAAACTCGAAATGAGCATGCTCATTATTAGCAATGTTTCAATACACATGCTACTAATGAGCATTTGCTCAATAAAAGCATGCTTTCGTGCTAGTAATGAGCATGTGTAACTGTAGCTTTAGTCCCCGCTTGCACGCGCCCGGCTTCATTCTCCGCAATCGTGTTTTAATAGACTTCCAAAAAGAAGGAGGGTATCAATTCAATCATACTTGTGGTCCCGTATATATTTTGTCGGGATGGATGCAGTGCTTTAATTTGTGTAACAAAATAAGTGATAAGCAACCAAGTGATAGGCATCCAAGTGCCTGTGGAAGGCTGAACAGCAAGTTGCCTGTGGAGCCGCACTTCTTGCGCATCATCGACCCGTATTGTACGCGAATCTTGACGTTGAAACATCATTCATGACGCCCTGATGATAATTGAAGATTGCACTTCCTAATGGGAGTGTAATCTTGCACCAAAAATCTCGGTATTTGCGAGATTTTATATGTCTACTCTTGCAAGATCTGGGTATTTTGCGGATCTCATAAATCTTTGAATTATAATTGAATGATCTACTTATAAATATTTTGTTGCAATTTGGTGAAGTTATTTGAATTGAATATTGTTCTAGGTGCGAAGTAATGAAATAATATATGCAAATACAAATAAATTTAAATACTCGAAAATATATTCGTAATTTGGAAAAAAAAACACTCTTTGTCAAGAGTATTGTCAGACTCTATTGTCAGGCTTCGGATATTTTTTGCCATACAATAACCGCAGCATAAAGGCCGCTTTTTAGCACCACTGATAAAATAAGTATTGATACGCTGACTGAAGGTGCTGCCAAAATGTCGCGGCTGATTCGAAGAGATTAATTTCGTATCTAATATAAACCGACTTCTCGACCCTAACAAGACCGCTCTTCACGTGCAACTCGTGAGGAGCGGTCTTGTAGGCGGGTTTTCAAAATCATTGCTCATTCTTCGACAAGAGACACATCTCTCTCTTTCTCTCTCTCTCTATCTCTCTCTCTCTCTCTTGAAGAAGAATTAGCATCAATTTTGCGGCTATTGAAGATAGAGGTGTGTTATCAATTTATCATCATCTACTGGATCTAATGTAACATATGGAGAAACAGAGCAATGCAGGTGTATTAGAATACAAAAGCAGGTGTATTAGAAATTTGTTCAGGAAAACGTAATCTTGCAAATCTTGCGAAATCGCGCGAGTTTTTACGTGCAAGATTAATCTTGCAAAATTGGTGCGAGATCTTGGTATTTCGAGATCTCGGTATACCGAGATTGCATACCGTAACCCTAATATGTATCTGGCAGTTCTTGTAATAATTATCTTGTCCTGTTCCCACTGGATGGACAGAACTGGTCGACAATGACCTCACTACTGAGGTCATTGTCGACCTTAGGTAATGAGGTCTTCCTATTTTTTTTTTCATTTTCATCTATTAGATATAATTAAACCAATGTCGAATCAAATCTGAAATCTAATACAGACCCTGAAAAAAAGCACATATTTTAAATACTAGACTGTTACCCTTTTTTGCAAAAGCAATTTATCGGAAACGGTCCGAAACCGGGCGTTGTTTTTTACTGAAACGTAGGCCATATTTCAGATCAGAGCTGAAGTCTAATTTATGTCTGCCTTGTAACAACAATGAAATTGTCGGTGCCCAAGGGCGTCGCCAAGGGGGGCCAAGGGGGGGGGCAGCAGCCCCCCCCCCCCCCCCCCTAGAGATAAAAAAAATTGTAAACAACTGCAAAGCAACCAAAGTCCTAAGGCCGTGCAATTGTACCAGTACCTACAATTCATATTTTTCTCATCCTCCATAATATTAACTTGCCCCCCCCCCCCCTGGGCCATGGGCAGGCGATGCCCTTGTCGGTGCCTATACCAACATGACGGATAGTATCCATCCATAGAGCCCAGCGATGAAGTTAACCCAATTATTATGGATTTTTAAATTATGTACAAAATATTACTATGGAAACTAACGTGGTTTACACACATTTTAAATAAAAAGTACGGGTCGCTCACGTCGTGCGAGGCGCGTCACTGACCGAGAGTGACGTTTGCGCTGCTCCTTTGAAAAAGACCGCCGAATGCGGTTGAAACTATCGTAGTAGTCGGAGTAACTAGTCGGATTTTTCGGCTTAAAACAGACGTGAGTGACCCGTAGGTTTTATTTAATATGTACAAAATACTTAACAGGTAAGTACAGAAAATATTGTACTCATTAAACATCTTTATTAAATAGCTCACAAAAAGACACGATATGGGTAGTGAGTTATTCTAGGGAATATACATGATTTATATTTATTAATATTTTTATAAATCCGTACTCAGCGAAATCGGTCCGTGTTCTTGATGTTGTGGAATTCTTTGCCGCCATCTTTGTTTCCTGAGAACTACAATCTTGGAATTTTTATGGCTGAGCACCTTAAAAAATTTAGAATACATTTTTATAATTTATAGCTATAAGCTATATAGCTGAGAAAGAAGGATAAATAGATCATCATTTATTGGGGCTAAGCTTTCCTTCGAAAGATTACCAAACTGAAAAAACTATTACTACAAATGAAGACCCTTTCCGAAAATGACGCTACCCTACAAAGAAAACTCTTGGAAATTCCCATATTTCCGTGCAAAAACCTAGTCGGGGAGGTACCCAGTCGTTTCGTGAATATGTATGTGGGTAAAAGGATTCTATGCTGTCCTCACTAACAATGTTCGGGGTAAATGGCTTGAGACGGGTTGGAATTCCCGAAATGTCGGGAGTTTTGCAAATAATTGGTCTGGTATTGGCGTTTTGACCGTGTAGAGAATTAAATTAAATGTTACGGTAATGAAATTGTTGACTGGGACAGGATGGAGTGTTTGAAAATATGTTGGTGGTAATACTATGGAATATTAAAAGTAACGTGAGAGGACATATTGGCGGAGAAACCAATGGAAAGGTACAGGGTTTCTTTGACTTTTATCCGACTTCAAAATAGGAGGTTCTTAATTCGGTTTTATTATGTTTTATGTTTGTTTTATAATTCCGTCATTTATAAATCGATTTAAAAAAATATGTTTTAGTTTGAAAGGATATTATATCTTATATTGGTCCTGTAAAAATGTCATCAAATTCTGTTTAATAGTTTGGTTTTTAAATACAAATGTGCATTTTGAAGTTGTTGTTTCAATTTTGAAATTATAATTTTCATACAAGTAGGACGTAAGAGGTTTTGTAAAATAACGCGTCGACATTTTTTATACGATTTTTTCCAATGAAATTCATTACAGAGACTTTTCACACACAGAGAATCCCACAAATACCGAAATTGAAGATTTTGCTACGAGGTCATTTAGAATCATCGAGAAAGTATTTACTAGGTACTACTAACGTGAGTTATCAGGTATTGCTAGTTCTAAATTTTCATTTCAATAGTTCTATCATAGTACTATAAGGATAAAAAAAGTTTTAACAGTTCTATGTGGCAACAGTTCTATGGAACTAATGTAAATTACCATGTATTATTAGTTCTATAGAACAAATGGGAGAGATTTCGTTTTAATAGTTCTACCATAGAACTAAAAGGATTAAAAAAATCAACAGTTCTATGACGTCACAGTTCTATAGAACTAATGGGAGTTACCGTAGTTTTCTAGTATACTTAGTAGTGTTTAGTATAGCGATAGCGATTTTTTGTCGTTTTGAATTCGTGATATCCATTTAAATATCTTAAGTAATATGTACGCAATGTTTCAAAAATTTAAGCAGTATGTATAGTCTCACCTGTGAGCACGGACGCTACAAGGTGTCCGAAACATCTGGTCGTAAAATTATGTAAATTATATACGATAAATCCGTTAAAATAGTTGAATTTCAATGAGTAACAATTGCAAAACCTGAGATAAATATAGAGTATTTATACCTATATACCGTTTGATGCTCTTCTGCTAAGGCCTTTTTGTCTTTTTTACTTTTTCATCACCTTTTTGTACGACATGACATGACCATTTATACCATTAGACCATACCATTTACCATTTAGGCATGACACTTAAGTATTTTGGACATGGTGATTTTTGTAATGTTTTTTTTTCTTTATATGTTTTAATAGGGCTTTTTAGCTGCTGCCGTTGTAATGCACCATTGTGAGAAGCACACTCAACTTAAGCATCGTTTGCTTTAATCGACTTCAAAAAAAGGAGATCATTACGAATTGTAAACGGTGGTAAAGCCTTTTGATTTTTCTGATCTCTATTGTTTTGTAATAATATTAGTAAATATAATTAAATAACGACAATATTCTAACGAGCCATTATTATTTGTGGTATCCATTAGAAATATTTAATTTAGCAATCGTTGCTGATATTAGTTTTTAATTAGTAGACTATGATTTTGAAGAGTAATTATCATTCAAAATACCTACTTCTAATAGCTAATAGAGGTTTTCAATTATTTATCAACGGGATTGCTCTAAGTTCATTAAGGTCTTTACTTAATGAGGTAAAAGCTATATAAAAATGGCATCCGATGGTTTATGCATTTAGTATTGAATTAGAAATTCTCAAGACTAGTCAAATATTAAGTGCTCCTGTTTTGAAATCAATTATTTTCGGATCTAGTGGTGTGTTCAAGATATCTGCGACAATGGATAACGGCGATTTAGAAAAAACGTGTCGTTGCGATTTCGTAAGTTTTCATAATGATTTTATAGATAAATTAATATATTGAATATATAGCATGTATCGTAGGATGCATTTCGGCCGAAAAGTTCTCGAATAACACCACGAACCGGCAAGCGCAGCGTAGGAAGACCAGCCACAAGGTGGACAGAAGATATCATACAAGTGGCAGGAAGACGCTGGATGCAGGCCGCTTCCAACCGGTCTTTTTGGAAATCCGTGGGGGAGGCCTATGTCCAGCAGTGGACTTCTTGTGGCTGAGATGATGATGATGATGATCGTAGGATGACCTGCAATGAGGTCTTCATCCAAGTGGCAGGGAGACGGTGGTAGCGAGCCGCGCGTTGATCAGACTCTTTGGGAATCCTTGAGAGGCTTATGTTTAGCAGTAATTTTTTATATCTGGGTTGATGTTAACGATATACCTAATAATATTTTTTTCTTTTTATACATCGACAAGTACTTATAAATTGGACTTTCTTTCAAGAATCCGCAAAAAAAACCCACCATGTTTACGTATGTGTGTGTTTATATTCTTTATGTGAAGTTTGTGTGTGACGTGTGTTATAGATGTATACGTCATACGATTCCACAGACAGACACACAGATATCTGTATATCTGTATGTGGCATCAAACGTTTCAAACGAATGAACCGATTTTGAGCTAGTTTTTTTGTTTGATAGAAAATTTAATCGAGAGTATTCTTAGCTATGTTTCATCAAAATCGGTGTAGCCGTTTATGATATCGGGAGTTTTTTAGTTTTCTAAACTAACTTGTTATATATAATAACCCTGCGCTTGACTGACGACTCATTTGATGTTAAGTGGTGTTGTGATGATGTGTTTTCCAATTTTTAAGCAATTGTATGCAAACAATACTTGAATGCTCTCGAGTTTCAATGCAATATCTATCCACCTTGTAGAAAAACATTGTTCATGATTATTAACCAGAATACGTAATGCTTCTTTACAGGTCCAAGATTGGATAGAAACTCATGAAAAGTATTTTCGTATTCCGGATCCTGAATTTGAGTATAAAAGTGAACCTCTACCTTTCATACCGAACAATTCTGAACAAACATACGCAATGCTTCGTAATACAATGGCAAATACAGAGCAGTCGAAAACAAAGATCCCGAATTATTATGCAGGACAAACAAAACAAACGCAGCTAAATACAGAGGATTCTAATGCAGCAACGCAGCAATCAGCAGAGCCAAATGCAGTACAGCCAAAACCAGTGGAAGCAAATGCAGCGTCATCGATTCCAGCGCATCAATATGTTAGTCGTCCGTATGCAGTCGTGCCACCATACTCTGTGCAGTCGAGGTACATCGCAGAACAAGCACATCGTTCAAGTTTAATGAAGATGAATGTACCTCGGGTACATGATATACAGCCAAATGCACCGCAGCTAGAAACAGTGCAGCCAAATGCAATGCAGTCCCAGCATTTGCACCTAGAAGCAGGACCGTCAAATGCAATGCAACCTCATGCAAAGCAGTCAGGTACAGAGCAGCCGAGTAGATTGCGGTCTCGTGTAATGCAGCCAGAAGCAGTGAGGCCAAATGTTATGCAGTCCAATTGCGTGCAGCCAGAAGCAGTGCATCCAAATAGACTTCAGACACAGTGTGCCTGCCAGACTACAGCCAGACTACAGCCAGAAGCAATGCGGCCAAATGTAATGGAGCCTAACCCAATGCAGCTAAATCAAGTGCAGACAAGCCCAATTTGTCCAGATTTAATTTTGCAGCCACCATATCGCATATCACCTCTGAAATGGAAGAAAACTCATTATGTTCATAATATTTAGTTAGACCAGGCATTATTTTTAGTTTAAAATGTACAAAACATAGTTTTTTTTTTATTACTATTATAAGCTTGTATATATTTTTCTTAAGCCTTTACTTAGAAATAAAATGAAACATGATTAAATTATTATAGTTCTTTTCTTATGAATAGTAGGTACCTATTGAACAAATGAAGCGAATCAATTTTATTAACTTGCCAGTCAAACAGATTAAAAAATAAATATAATTTGCAAATTTATGATGAAGCAGGAAGTAAATTAATTAAATTTAGAATTAAGTAGGTAAAAAAGGTAGCCAAAAATAACAAAACGATAGTTTTTAGTAGAACATAGGTAGACAAGATTGAAGGTACTATTAGCAATTTCGCAATCGATAGATATTTAATTCAATTAATAATAAACTCGCTAGATAATGATAATGGCAGTGTTTAATGATTGTAGTGTCATTAAGTTTGACTTAGCACTATGTTGTGAATATTAATAGAGTAATTTATAACTGCATTTAAATGTACTTTAGTTAACTTCATGTGAATAAGCACAAATACATAAAAGATCAAAGCAAAATAGTAAGTATGGAAGCATTATACTTGAAACGAGCCTACGCGACTGTTCAGCTAGATTCTAGACTTAGCGTTTCTACACTGGGATTTAGCGCCGTCTTAGCTCCTTAACGTCTCACACAAGGGGCTTAAAGTTCCATTGCAAACAATGCACGCTTGATAATGTACACTCGGCATGGGGAATATACCATTTATGTTACTTCTATGTGGGACTGGGAGGATAAGAAAAATGTTCAAATAAAACTAAATCAAATCTGTTTATTTGTAATAATATTGTCATAAGATGTTGTACAATGGTGTGTCTCAAATATTCTACCTTATACTTAAGGTGTACAAATCTTTAATAGATAGCATCAGAATATTTTTCTATCTAGGGATCACATTATTTTCTCTTAGTCAATTTTTTAAACACATAAATATACAGTCATTTCATTTTGTCTCTTAAAAATCATCCACATCATAATAAAATTTGTCCAATTTAATTAATAATTTAAATAATTTGCATTTTAGAATATTAAAATTCAATTCCTTAAAACTATCTGGTAATTTATTATAAATAGTAATAGCCATGCAGTAAACATTGTCACTATACACGCGTACTCTTTGCTGAGGAACTAATAATTTATTTAATAACGTTGAATGTATCAGCTGCTTCTCTTCCCGGGCTTATTGTTAAAGTCAGTTAAGGGACTTGAGGAAAATAGGCGTTTATGTAGTATAGGGGCTGACCACCTGTCACTGCAGGCCAACATAATATCTTATCTTCTGATATCTTCTAACCCTCTTAACCTATCCCTCCCATCTAACCCTCTAACCACGGTCAAATGTGGCGTCAAACGTCCTTATGGTCTTTGATGCTCTGCCGACCCCGTAAATCCTCGATGACACTGGGCTTGTTTACAAGCTACAAGCCAGCGAGTTCGCGAGCAGCTTGTAAACTCGCTCCGTGTCATTGAGCTTTTTTACAATCTGCTTTTGATTGTGTCATCGACACTCGCTACTCGCTAGCTTTTAACTCGCAGACTAGGCCCAGTGTCATAGTTGTGATTGTACTTATCTACCTTATGTATTTAAATGCCCGCGTGCACTGATAACGGCGTGGTGTCTCTGTATAACTGTCATATTTTCAAAATATTCTAATTTCGTTTTAGTTGAATGGTAATTCCATTCCATTCGAAATTAAAATATTTTCAATTTTATGGTTAGCTTTTATAGAGCAAATAAAAAATTGCATATTCCCTATCCCCCAAATCTAATCTGAATAGCTATAAAATAGTTTGCTCCGCAGTTCTTGGAGTGCGTGTAATCGCGTATTCGCAGACAGTATGATAATTTAATATCACAAGTGACTTTAGTGGCCTGCGCGGGTAGTCGTAAAAAGTTTTATCATTGCTAGGGGAGTCCCGGTGGGGAATATTTTGATGTATGCACGGCACTTAACGACTTGTTTGGCACATATTGTAGGTTTCTGGGTCAGGTGCAGTTTGTGAGAATTTATTTTTTATTAATGACAAGCTAGGTAAATTACTACAGCTTGCATGATGTCGAAATACGATAAGCAAATAATTATACTTATATTTAGCTTGGAATTTTAATGAATCCCAATATTATAAAATACACTACATGAAATTAATGAACAAGTATGAATTAAAATATATTGATATATTTTTTGATAGTGTGCATTTAATTTGTTTACAACTGACTTTCGATTTCTTTGATTTTCAAACTTAATTTACAAACAAAACTTTCATTTTACACAATTTTTTGTCTTGTTACAAAAATTCTGCAGGTTTAAACATCGAGAAAAGATAATTCAATTTATCTAAGTAGGTGCACACTTTAAAAACGGACATAATGTTCTTTGCCCGTCCAAAATCACAACGAATTTGGGGAAAAACTCAACGCTCCCAAGCGAAAAATTCAGCCAGACCCTTGTCAACAGAATCGACTATTAAACGAGAGTTTTATGCATATGAGTTCTGGAGTCGGTGAGAATAAGAAAAAAAACATGCCAAGTACGTGTCTGTCTCGTATACTGAGGTTTCCATTCTCCCTTCGTATTTAAGCACTATGTTAGAACTACTATCCAAATACGAAAGCACTATTATTATTATCGGGCTATTTACCGTGGTTCGCGTTAATTTTGATATTTCGACTCAGTTACATGCACCATGTTCACGGGCGAATGAAGAATGCTTTAATAGAGATGTAATGAATTACCGTGATAGCTTAAAACAATGTTATCTAAATACGGTCTAAATTTACAATACTTAACATTTAATAAAAATTTGTTCTTAATCGCTTTGCATGACAATTATGAATTGTGATGTAAATATAAATTAAGAATAAAAAAATATCCTTATTTTTTTTATTTACATTACTTATAATGACTTGTAATACTTATAATGACATATTTTAAGTATTGTAATTAAAAAAAATTAACAATTATTATTATAAATCCTACATTTATTCTGTAAACACTTGTTTGGCAAATTTTGTGGTTATCGATATTTTTAAGAGTCATAAGAAAGACTACAAATCAGTAGACAGTTCAAAAAAAATTTTTTTCAACATCCAACAAGACTTGCAACATGCTTCAAGCGTGCGTTACAGGTGGCGCCACCAACGCTTGATTGGTCTTAGCAAAATGCTGTTCAGAAATTTACTACATTCTCACATGCCACATGAATAGACAAAGAAGGAAAATTTAGGATACGGAATCCTAAATTTCTTTCCCAATGGAACATTGAAAGAAAAGTAACATCAAATCTTGGAACTTTGTCGTTACATTTTTTTCAGCTACATCGAGTAGATCGCAATGAATTTATAAAAACACAATTCGACAAAGTTCTAAGTTTACATTTCTATTCAAAAGACATGGTACGTTGCTCAGTAAAATTGGGTCTACCTACGTCTAACTTGATAACTTTATCAAACTTGAGCGATGGATTTCTTGAAGATTTGATTAAGTTTCAGATAATAAGTAAGTACGGTTGATTTGTTTTGCCTATAACTTAATTTTGGAGCATAAACTTGAAGTTAAGTTAATGTGTATAAGCTTGAACTTCGCTCAAACTTTGATTCGAAAAGTAATCCATATTTTTGAAAGCTTTGAAAGTTTAATTTGTTAGTAGAAAACGACTCAAGTCACTTTTTACCCGACTGCATAAGAAGGCGGGTAATGTTTTTCGAGTGTATGTATGTATATGGGTATTATGTATCTTTCTATACGACAGCCTAAGCGGCTTGACCGGTTTTGATGTGAAAGGTGTCATCAGATTCATCTGCACTTCCAGAGGGTCATAGGCAATATTTTTTAAATAATAATTATATATCTCTTTCAAAAATAAGAAAATGCGATTTTTCGTAACCTCCAACGAACTATTTTATAATAAACAAGTGATTTTATTAGAATTTATCTAAAGAATGCGCATTTACAATCTTTAACAGCGATTTTACGCATACTTTCTCACAAAAACTTACACTCAATAGTGTATCAAGCGTAACGAAACCGTAAGTTAGACTGCAAAAATTGTTTTTCTGCAGTACCCATTTTGCATACTTGTTACTGAACTCACAGCTGTGGAAATTAACTGCTTATTACTTGACTGGCTACAAAGGAGGCCAATGTTTTTCGTGCGTATGTGTATATATTAGGTAAGTAGAGTTACCTTGTAGCCTAAACGACTTGACTGATTTTATTGTACGAGATGATATTAGACTTGGCTGTCATTTAAGTGATATAGGCTACCTTAATTTTCATTTTCCTTCCTTTTGAAAAAGAGACAGTAGTTTTAACTGATTTCAAAAACGAAGGAAGTTATGCATTTGTTTTTTTTCTGTTACTTTATAACGCCGCAATTGCTGATTGAGATAACGATTTGAACATTTTCATCGTAATCTAAATCGGTAGTAGTTTGGTTTTTAAAACAAAATAACTATTTAGAAATAAATATGTCATCTAAATAAACAAAGTTACGTTTTTTGAAGTCGGTTGTTTAAGTTTATTTAAATTATTACAATAAATATTTTTCCATTGGCAACATAATTGAACGATTGAATCGTCATGATACCCGTTAGAGAGAGCTCTACACATTTTGGTACTTGTTATTCATCAGTTAGTAATTGTTTTTAGGGTTCGGTAGCTCAGTCGGAAAAAATAACCCTTACACTAATATTTAAATAACAACACCCATAATAACACTTTGTTGTCCGTCTGTCTGTCCAGAGGGACAGACGTCAAGACCACTTTTTTCAAGAACGTTTGGAGGTATCAAGCTGAAATTAATATCAAGTACTCAGGTCTGCTACCCTTTGGCGCAGAGAAAAAACTTTATTATATATAAATAATTTTATAGTTTAAAAAACCGAAACAACCGACTTCAAAGTACGTTATTTCTTTTACTTGTAATACATATATTTAAGGATAATAATTAAACAAGGCGCTCAAGCGTTGAAGTAACTCTATTTTCTCCTTATACACATTGGATGAGGAGTAAGTAGGTTTTACTTTTCAAGCGCAATAAATCTCTCACGATTGTAAACTTTTTAAAAGACCTCTATTCACCCACTCGTTTTTTTTAAGCTATTGCATAGCTTCTATCGCGGGCCTTGAGCGTGGAGACCGAATCCAGAAATTCCGTAACAAAAATAACCTAACGCAGTAACGCCGATACAACCAATGCCACCTAGAGACGATTTGCAGAACTAAAGAGACAAGCGTGATATTTCAAAAAGTCATTAAAAGTTCTGCTATTCATCGATAGATGGCAAAACTAAAAACTAAAAGTATCACCGCTGTGCCGGTAGGAGTGGGGGGTGTTAGGAATACTGCATAAATAAAATAAATAAATAATTATAATTACATAAGTTGATAAAAAATGCTATGCAATAGCTTTACCGCGGCAGTCTCCGAGTGCCACACGTCTTTTTTTTTAAGAATGACATTTGTCACTGAATGTCAAATCCTTCGTCGTCGCAGATTAGAAAATGTGCAGATGTTTATACGAAAAACCTCAACATTTGACACTTTTGCAAAGAAAAACGTGTCAGTGGAACTCTGCGATTCTATAATCTGACGCACTTACTCAGGAATGCAATGAAATTATTTTTACTTTTAGAGATTATTCTAAAAGTAATAAACCAATGTTTCTAAAATAATTATGGGACCAACTTGGGAGCTTTCTCTATACATCAATTTAAAAACATAAAAATTGGTTCACGAATGACGGAGTAATTCGTGTGCATACATAAAAAAAAAATATATACGGTACGAATTGAATAACCTCCTCCTTTTTCGAAGCCGGTTAAAAAGTCAATGCAATCTAAAGATAATGATGATGTCGATAATGGTTTCCAACGGCAAAAATGAGTTTGTCCTTTGGTACAATTTATCTTTTCATTAGAGGAATGTTCGGTACTTCATTAGTTACCCAATAATTTTATTATTTTGATGAATCTAACTGTAGGTACATTATAAATCGGAACACTCGGTGCGCGAGTCCAACTCACAATTAACCGTTTTTACTTTTTAAATTAATAATACTACTCGTTTCATAAATCGAATTTACTGAAGCAGGTATAGAGTTTGTTCAGAAAGAGAACTAATGTGGCATTGAGGGCACTGCTGTAACAGCATTAACATTAGTTGCCTGTATTTATTTCATTATTTTCTTCGACTAAAAACACAATTTAGTCGTCAGTTCCCATTCACGATGGTTCTTTTTCCAAACAGATTCTATCGAAAGATTATATTTTGTAAATCCGTTAAAAATTCAATAGTCAACTATAAGCCGCTAACCCCGAAAAAACCTAAGCCAGCGCGCCAAAACCATTTTAAAATTGGAACTGGCGCGCCTCCTAAGCGGATTTTTACAATACAAACTATTTTTACACCTATCCTCACTTTTAAACCGTTGTAATAGAGTCTAAATTTGGTGAAAGTGATAGATTTTAGTGAAGTTGTAGATTTAAAGCCTGTGCATAGAGAACACAGATTTGAAATAAGGAAGCTCGGCTCATCCTATTGGTAGACTCTTCTGACTTACACCTGTGTTCGGTTCGATATAGTGTGAGCTACGCGTGCCAGAATAAGTTCGAAAATAGAGTTTCGATATTCTTTGCAAGAACATTTTCTTTGTGAATATACTTTGGAGTTGTGTATGCTAAAGAGGGCAATGTCGAGAGAAATTGTTTGAAAATGCAGTCTGGGTTCTATCGTTTTTAGAACAACATGTTGGGTTAGTTTTATATTTTTAGCCGGCTTCCAAAAAGATAGAGGTTCTCAATTCGACTGTATGTTTTTTTAAATGTTTATTCAGCGATAAATACGCCAAATATATATTGTTTTTGATGAATTTTATTTTGTTTAGTAGGTAATACTGATACTTTTTTTTTATCAAGCAGCTCCAGTGCTCCTTCATGCAAACTTAATCAAATGTAATTATAAATTTATGTATATTGTTGAACATTTTCAGAACGCGCCATCTAGGCCCAAACTATTTATTTTGCTTGCTTGTCAATTTTATTCCCTAAAAATTTAGTTCGATTCATCTTGATATCGATAGTTTGATTGCGCTTCTGGTGTACCTTGCCTTCAAAACTTCCACTACAAATAAGTTTACTGTTCACCGCGAAAGCCGCGAGTGGACTGCCAAGTGCCAAGCCAAGCTAAAGCAGTGCCAAACCTGCCCCCCCCCCCCCCCCTCGTCCAAGCCTGATGTTATTATTATTTTATTTTATTAATTACAAAGACTATATAAATATCCTTAGAGGTACCTAAAAACTATAATTAGTTTGTGGTGGTACCACAATTCGCATCACGCTGTCATTAACAATTAAAACCTATTTCCTATTTTAAAACACAAAACAAAGCAACATTATATAACTTATTAGTTATTATTTTAGGTGAACAAGCATTTACTTATCTATAGATATATTATTAGCCGAGGCATTCTGACTCGAGCGCATAACCGGTTCCAATCGACTGCGTAAACAACTTTTAATTACTTGTGTGTGATAGGTGCCATATGATATAACAGATTCAGCCAGAGCCACATAAATGCTTAATAATATCTGATATGGTACTTTATATTTGATGATATAATATTTAGCTAAAATAGCTCTTAATTTGTCACCTATCAAGTCAACATGGTAGCTTCAGTTGAACCTGCTCTCAACAATTAACCCTAGGTATGTGTGCTGGTTTACTTGTTCTATTGCATCACAACCACATCCGTCAACGTCATTCTGCTGAAGGGATCTATGAAGGCAGGTATGACTGTGTGCGATGATTTTCAGGGAACATGTGCTTCTAATGTGGCTGGAATGTACATTTATTATTTTTGTTTTCGCTGCATTTAATACCAAACCAGCATCGTGCGACCACTTAGCGACTCGTGTAAAGTCTTCCTGCATGCATTTGACCGCCATGCTAACTCACTGGAGGCTACTAAACATGTACTTATCGTCGGCATATTGGTAAATGGTATTGGTAAATGATTACCCCGCAATATCTATGCGTTATGCTGCCCTACCGCTCTCCTCATTCGCGTGATATTTTTCTTCCCTGCAACGAGCGATTTATTTTTTAATTTACTTAATAATTTAAATGGTATCAAATAACAAATAACTAATTGTAATTGAACATCTACAGGCACCCTACGCTCGCTATTTGTAGTCTAAACTCAAAGTCAACATTTATCCCGAAGCGGCGGGAACTTAAACAATAACCCGCAGATGTTTGCCCAATATCGGGCATTATAATTACGTAAACAGTGATTTATTCCGGCCGATAGTTCGCTTTGTCACTATTGAGGGGAGGGACTCAGTGAGTTATAATAGGGCGTAATTCGAGATGTCAAGATACTTTAATGACCTTAGTTAGTGAAGGTCTGAATTTGATTCTCAAACACAAGGTAGACAGACGACCTCATACAAATGTCTTTTTGGAAATCCATAGGGGAGGCCTATATTTAGTGGTGAAGCACTTGTGGCTGAGATGATGATGATGATGAAACACTTTGTAAATAAAATATAATACAAATAAACATAACCCTCCTTCTTACGCAGTCGGGTAACAAGCTGTTAAGCAACTGTGTGGCCGCAGTTGGAGCTCGTCTCTAGCCTTGAAAATTCCCAGAAAAAAAACTATATCTTGAAATTATAGTCAGTTTTATTTTCTCAAAAACAGATATGAGAGACCCGAATGTTTACTTAAAATAATATACTCCTTATGCCTGTATATTACCCAAGAATGACTTTTAGGTCAAATGTTGATAGTAATCAATTCACCATCAGCCCCGTCCATATAAGCCCTAATTATCTCGCCTACATCCGGCCCTGGGAGGCGCGACAGCAAAAAAGGTTAATGTCATTAATCCCACAATGAATGGACGAAGCGATATTTTTGGTGGTCGTATATTATTGTCGTGTCGTGTATTTATTTATTGTGAATTGATTGTGTTTTTGTGATGACAGCCCTATTATTGTATAAACTAGTTACATTTACATATTTTTAAATTACATTATAAGCTACAAAAATAGCTAATAGCTTAAAAAATAGTTAATAGCTATTAGTTTTTGGCTAATTTATTTTATTGGTAATAACGATAGTATATCGATAATTTTATTTTTTTATTTTAGATGTAGAATAAAGATCCGTCACATATAGTTACTTTCACTTTTATAATATTATAAATAATAATGAAAGGAAGAATAAGGACAGTAAAGCAATTTTTGATGCGTACTGCACAGGAGTGCAAGTCCCTGCCACCTCCTCTGTTTCCTGAGAACTTTATTCTTGGAATTTTCAAGGCTAGTGCGAATAGATATCTTCTAGATGTACGTATTCCTACCTCAGCTACACCGTCGCTTGCCATCATCTATTTCTAGATCTAAAAAAAATTCTTGAGAATGTGTCCAATTGTTCAAACATGAAAATAATAACAAACATACAGATAAACATATTGCTTATGATATTAAGGATTGTAACATTTCCAATAAGTAACTAGATTCAATAACATCATTGCACTGTAATAAATCCATAAAATGAGGGCGGAACAAGCGAACCGTATCAAACCGTGCAAATACAACATGGAACCGGCTGAGTAATATCAATGACAAACAAGCTAAATTACATTCGCAACTCAGCTAAACTTCGCGTATTCTGCGCAGATCGTCACAGATGGATCACTTGCGACACACGGGACTGCATAAGGTAGTTTCAGCTTCATCCTTGCTTATGCCATCACAGCATCGGCTTGCATAAACACCTGCAATCTCATTGTCACCATCATCATTTCCATCTTCACCACTGGAGCTATTACGTCAGCACCCCAAGGCCTCGCTAGGCTGGCTTGGGTAGATGCTGGTGGCGGGTAATGCACAATACACCCCAAGCGGGACGTCGCTCCAGGACTTATCGCCCCCATCTCGAATAAGAATAAAATCATTTGCGACTAATACGTTACCATTATCTATATCCTCATTTCAACCACAATAAGTCCACAGTTGGACTATTAGCCTTTCCCTATACTTCCAAAAATACCTTATGAAAGCGGCTTGCAACCAGTATTTTCCTGCCACTTGAATGAGGTCGCTGTCCATCTTGTGGCTAGTCTATATACGCTGCGCTTGCCAGTGTGTGGTCTCCAATCGACAAATTCAACCCTATTGGCAATCAGTTCTACTTGCATATATAAATAAAACCGGCCAAGTGCGAGTCGGACTCGCGCACGAAGGGTTCCGTTCCATTATCTATAAAAACGGCAAAAAATCACGTTTGTTATATGGGATTCCTTAAATATTAATTTTATTTTAATTTAATTATTTATTTTTAAAGTGAATAATATAACTCAATATTCAGTGAATATTTCAAGCGTCTACCTGTTGCCGTTATCAATATCTAGCAAAAACGAGCAAAAAAAATCATTTTTGTTGTATGGGAAAAAAAAAAAAAAAAAAAAAAAAAATTATTCTGTTTTTTTGTATTTGCTGTTTATAGCGGCAACATAAATAGATCATCTGTGAAAATATCAACTGTAACTATCACGGTTCATGAGATACAGCCTGGTGACAGACGGACGGACGGACGGACAAACAGTGGTGTCTCAGTAATAGGGTCCCGTTTTTACCCTTTGGGTACGGAACCCTAATATACGTTAAAAACATATTATATTCAATTAAGTTTGAATAGCCATTCAGCATGGGCATGCAGCCAGCGTTCTAGGAACTCTACCACACGGGCACCAACACATTTGATTTTTAGTTTTTTATTCAAAATTTTAGTTCTCTTCAGTTTATTTAAGTCGCATAGATTATTTTTATTTCGTTGTAGGTGTATTATTTAAGTTATTTAGGCTATTTTAGTTTTATTTATGTATACGTACACATATTTAATTCTTAGCTATATATAGTTAAATTAATAAACATTTGAAGCATTAAAAAAATTGTGTTTTTTTGTATTATTGAACATAACACGAACTGGCCGATTTTCAGCTCACCTAACCAGCATAAAAACTAACTTTGAGTAGGTATTCATAAAGTTATCTATTCACATAACTTGTATTGACGAGCTCCATCCTCGGCTACACCGTCGCTTACCATAAGGCGAGAGAATGGTCAGACCTGACGTCAAATTTAATTCTTTATATAAATAAATAAAAATGTTGTCTGTAAAGTCGGTTTACAGACGATAATTTTACGTGATAACGTCATGATAGATGCGTCACAAGCCGAACGCTTAGGCCGATCGTGCCTCTCTATCGCTTGTTCCGCGCTCTTGCTCGCACGCTCGTCTCAGGCGGAACGTGACAACGAGTCATGCATTTTTGTGCGTGCAGCCGGCTTTCATCGATATATAAGACGTTTACACGTCAAAAAATAACTGTTAAACATTTTCTTCGTACCCACTTATCGAAGAAACCATCTGAATCCCTTCGCCTGTCGCGCGACAATAAGGAAAACTTGGCAACTAAACATTGTGTATTGTGTCACTTCATAAAACTGTACAAGTTTGTGCCGTTTTTGCTCTAACGTCCCGAGGGATACGTTTATTCTTGTTTTTCTTATATGTAAATGTGCGCACTGAGAGCTATTTTTAACCGATTTCCAAAAAGGAGGAAGTTTTCAATTCTACTGTATGTTTTTTTTTCTCTTTTGTTGTATGTTTGTCTGATATTGAGAATTATTTTTTGTTTGGTAGGTCACACTTTAGAGGTGATCCCATATAAATTTAATCAAAATCGGTTTAGAATTTTGCTTTTTAAAACGAAATAACTGGAAAATATGTCATCCAAGTACCTAAATGAAATTGCGTAGTTCTATTCTAAGTCCGCACTTACTTTTTTTTGTGAAGTACAACTACGAAACGCTACCCTGCGCGTGGCCCGACACGCACTTGACCAATTATTTATACATGGTGTAAGTCTAGATGGAGGACATATTATTTTTATCTTGTTGAAGCTCCAGTGAGTTTACAAATTTTAAAAATTAAAATAAAAATTTAACAAATTTTCAAATCCACACATTTACAAACTTTCCGAAAAATTCTACATACACTCAAATCTAAGAAGCAATAATAAATTAATAAAACAATTATCTAAAACTCGCAAGAAAAACTTACCGTTTATTGATAATTATAACAGCTACGAATTACCTCATCACTTGTTCCTTGAGCGCGATAACTAATTGAATTACCCGCATGCATGTGTGCGGTCCGCTGCCGCCCGGCGTGCGCGCCGAACTCACCCTTATTACCCAGGTATGACAGGCGAGGTCGGCGTGCGGGACTGGCGGGGCGATCCGCGCTTGTTTGTGTGGGTGTAATATTACATTTTAGCAATACAGGGCCTTAAGACTGCTAAGTGAACACTGAACATCACTCGCTCGCCGCTCGCTGATACGATTCAAAGACAATTTTGACAAATTGTTAGTCTATTTATATAGTAATAGACTAGCATATTAAACTGATATCTGATACTCATACTCATCTGATAGATTAATAAAATCGCCCGGGAATTCTGGAGCATTCTCGCGTCCTTTGCTGGAATTTCTTCAAACGCCTGGAGATTTAAAATTACTCGGCGAGTTTGTGGAAAGCAGCAAGGTCTGATTATGGAATGAAATATCGTTTATTTTTAAGTAGCTAACAAATAAGAAAATCAAAACGCAACGAAAACATCAGGCGAGTTGGTGGTCAATCGTAGATCTATATCATTAAAAAAAACAATTTCACATCAATAGTCTTTGAATTCTTGGAGTAATGAGTAATGACACTTTAACAATGAGAGTTCCACTCAAAAAAATCTAATACTTTTTACCCGACTGCGTAAGAAGGAGGGTTATGTTTTTCGAGTGTATGTATATTTACATGTATGTATGTTAATATATCTCTTTAAGATCGCCTACAGCCTAAAAAGCTTGACCGATTGTGGTGTGGGAGATGTCGTTAGATTCGTCCTCACTCCATGAGTGCCATAGGCTATTTTTTTGTAATAATATAATACAACTCACGAAAAAATAAAAAAGATGCGTTTTTTGTAACCTCCAACGAACTTTTTAGTAATAAACAAATGATTTTACTAGATTTTTTCTAAATAATGAGCATTTATAATCTTTTACAGCGATTTTACGCATACTTTCTCACAAAAAAGTATACTCAACAGCGTAAAAAACGTAACAAGATCGTAATTTATACTGCAAAAAACTGCTTTTGTTTTTCTTTTACTATAGATACTTCTTTTAGGTGTGGAAATCGAACCTCCTGTGCAAGGCGCTAACTTCATATAATTGTGATCGAAGGTCGCTTACAGGTAAGTTACTTTGATCATCTAATTATATTCGTTAGCGCCTCGTCTGTGATTACTAATGTAGATGTTTAAAGGAATGGATTGCAATTACATAATATTTTATACATGTAGGTACTGGTCACAATAAATTTAAGTAGAAAGCACAAAATAGTTATTTATCAGCTACAAACATTCAATATAGCTGTCAGAATAAGTAATTTGTATATCTAAATTTAAACATAACAGCTATTTTTTAAATTTAATAATAGTTAATAAATTTTTTTTGTGTTTACGTCTACCTGCTGAACTGAAAGGTCGTGGGTTCAATCCCCACCCAGGGCAAACATTTGTGTGATGTGCATGGATGTTTGTTCTGTGTCTGGGTGTTTCTATGTATCATATGTTTAAATTTACAAACAAAAAAAAGTATAATATAATATGTATTCTATCAGCCATCTAGTTCCATAGTACAAGCTTTGCTTAGTTTAGGCTAGATGGTGTTGTGTGAAATGTCCACAAATATTTATATTTATTTATTTATTTAATTGCTCTGTTACATAATACAGCGACCAAACTAATTGCTCTGTTAAAGAATACAACCAACAGATGACTATCTGTGACATCGACAAATACTTTAAAATATAATTCTCATCAAGGTTTGAAGGAGTGATAAAAATATTACACAGTTCAGGCACCATTTAATTAACTCATGTTTTTACTGTAAATTGAAAAATTTAACAACATCCTTGGAGATAGTTAAAACGTTTTGGGGAAGAGTAACAAGTAAAATCGAGTGAAAATGTATACAATCTTGACAGTTTCTTTGAGAAGTTACTTCTTCTTCTTCTTTTTTGTATTGGCCCCGCAATAAAGCATTTGCCAGTGTCAAGTATTAGGTTTTTTCAAGTTTCTTGAATAAAACAAGTTGTAAATGTTCTAGTCACAATCTAAGTCACGTATACAGTCAATTTATAAGTCGAGTCCTGTTTCAATAAAGTGGTGGCGACTTTACTAGAAGCTTCTATGGAGTTTTGGCCGACAACGTAAAATCACACGTTTTACTGCTTTATTTCACTTGCCCACACTCACGCTCTTTATCGAACACTTAATGAATAAAACACCACCATTTTTATAGCATTAATGTTCAAAATAACACAAGTTTAGGAAAATAAAACAAAGCAACATCACGTTACTAAGACGTTCCCGCCAAAACCCCAAAGAAGTTAACTGTCTTACTTAAAAACGCTGAATAGGTGCATTTTAGTTAAACAGTGTTTTGTTCCGTTTTCGCGCGTGACAGTTCCCGTCTGACAGAATGTGACAAGTCCTCATTCAATAAATAAGATTTTAACACGCGTTTTTATGTAAGACGGTTAGTACCTATCTTTGGTAGTTAGTTAGTATCTATCTCTGTACTAAATTTTATAAAGATAGGTTCAGTCGTTTGACCTTGAAAAGGTAACCGACTTCACTTTTATAGTATTAGTTATGATTAATACGAAATTGTGACAAAATAAATGTATTCCAAAACAAATACTTTTATTCATCATCATCATAATCTCAGCCACAAGAAGTTCACTTTTGTCAATGGGGTATGTAAAGATTTTTTATATTGTAGATTTAAAAGAATTAATCTAAATTTCCAAACAATATTTTTTTAAATTTTGCCCAATCGTTGTTTTTTAATATTTTTTACTAAAGAAAAAGTCGCGGTGACTTTAAAAATTCGTCTGAAAATAATATTATCATGATTATCTATTAAAAGATATCTTGCTTAACATTGACAGTGACATTTTTTGTTGGTTTTATTTTCTACGAAAATAAAATATTTATAAAAAACATTTTCAAAATTCTTTTTGGTACCTACAGACAAAAAAGGCGGTTCCGTGACGTCATTTATAGGTCGACTAAATGTCAAATACTTACTTTTTATGTATGTATACGTAATAATACACACCATATTATCTTAATAATAGCCCAAAGTAAATTAATATGGCTTATAGAGATGTATTATTATTACATAAATATATAGTATATGACACTCAAGGAGTGAAGACGAATCTAGCAATATCTCGCACATCAAAATCGGTCAAGCCGCTTAGGCTGTAGGCGATCTTATAGAAACATACATACCCATATACATATATACATACACTCGAAAAATATAACCCTCCTTTTTACGTAGTCGAGTAAATAATTACAACCATGAGACAAGATGAAATGATCAAATAAATTATCAAATTATTTAAATCAGCAACGTTTACCTTATTGCTTCACTTACACAACATAGCACTACTTGTATTTCCTTTATTTCTTCTTCTGTCTCTACTCTTTTGTTCAGACAGGAAATTAAATCTCTGCCTTTAAGTTTATTTTCAGGTAGCATTTGGATTTATGCTTTGCTATAAATTTTAAAGGACACTATTCCGTTTAAACGACTTTTCTTTACGTGCGTCGAGTATTATTACAAATAGGTATTAGTAAGTATACCTCCCAAGGTTTAAAAAAAGGTTTTAGCGTCATGCACCTCATACCTACGTTTTTCTCTGAATACTGGCCTCGCAAAATATTCACATTTGTCATTTAAACAATTTTAAATTTTAGCGTCAACAGGGAACGTTTTACACGTGTAAGATGCCACCCCTATTTTTTAGCCGACTTTCAAAAAGGAGGAGGTTGTCAATTGGACTGTATTTTTTTGTATGTTTGTTACGCGTAATAACGAAGTATTTATGATTAGATTTTGATGATTCTATTTGGTTTGATTTTAGTTTGGTAGGTAATACTTCAGAGGTGCTGAGGTATAAATTTTATCAAAATCGGTTCAGTACTTTGGGTTTTAATAAATCATCCAAATAAACGAAATTGAGTAAAATGTCCACATTTTTTTTTATTTAACCTTAAAAACATAAGCAATGTTTGTTTAGTTTACAGATTAGTTTCGTTGTTCTATTTTATCAAACGCGCGTCAATCATTTTCATAAAATCATTGTAGTTTCAAGTTTACATTATCTTCGGTTAGATGGCGCTAGTAAGCATTTTAGCTCGCGGTAGCGTTTCGCTCGCTCTGTATTAAAACCCAGCTTTGATAACTAGACAGTTTAACCAACCGGTTTTTTGGAAATCTATTTTTGAATAAAACACCTTCAATGATTTTGAGGGTGTTTAAGAGTTGATTAAACGTTTGTGATTTGCCTTTATGTAATAATATCATTAGTATTTCATAAACATAAAAGCAAATAGAATATAACGTAGATAGATGTACATATGAGGCGGATCTTCCATAGAAAAAAATGTATGAAAATATTTCAAATTTTAATTTGATTCTAAATGTATGGAGTTTAAGTAGAAATTCATAATTCAATTCATTGTCAATCAATTTTATTGTTTTTATTCGCGCTACGGGCAGGCTAATGGAGTTTGGCTATATTGCCTTTGGCAACTGAATAACTTAACCATGCCTCAGGAAAGTGGTGATGAGTTTACCCGACGATTTTATGGAGGTTTGTGGGATGGATAAAAAATATAAAAATAATAACACTTTACCATTTTATTTAACTTTCCAATATTCCTGTACGGAAATAAAACATATACAAATATTGTAGGAAAAAGTATTAAAAGGAATTAATTATGTTAAATTGTTATGACTTTTTACTTAACTCAAAAAAAGGGGATATTCACAGTTGTTACTTTTCACGTATTGTAATGTTTATTTATACTAGTGACAACTAGTTCACAAGCGGGGAGTTAGACGTGCAGTGTGGCTGGCACGGGTCTGTACTTACCATGGAAATCGCTTATGCATACACATCCGAGCGCATGCGCATTTGCGCATTTTTGTGGTCTTACGTAATTATGTTAAATTGTTATTTCTTTTCACTTCACTGTGGTTATCGAAATCCATCCAAGATTTCATGCCTATGTTACATACAAGCCGTTGTAGAGTTCCCTAGTGAGGAAACAACCCAAGCTAAAGCATCAGTTTATGGTATTATTATATAATTATTTATATATCTGTATTTACACCGTTCTTATGCCAATAAATGAATTTGATTTTATTTGGCTCTTAAAAATTGGGCCTATGTGTAAAATATCATCGAAATGTTAAATTTCATTTCTTCGTCGAGCGGAATTTTTGCCATGAAAATGCGTTTTGAACCATCTTTTCTTCCAGATTTCAAGCCACATATTGTACATCTTTTAAAAGACAATTACAATTTACAATATTAAGTGTGATAAACTTTCTCGGAATAAGTGACAATTATTAAAAATAATTATTTTTGGCGGGAACGTAAACCTTTTGACGTTCTTGCCAAAAACCCCAAAACCCAAATCATCAATTCCGGTTTGTCATTTTGAACCATTCCGTCTGTTGGAAGAATGGGCATTAGAGACAGCAGCCACCAAAGATAAAATATAAAAAAACCGGACAAGTGCGAGTCAGACTCGCCCACCGAGAGTTCCGGACTAACTAGTAGATAAAAGGGGATATCATATATTTTTTTATATTTTCCTTCATAAACCGAAAAATATACAACGTAAAAATATTTATAACCCTGTTTTAGCTTATGCTACTGAAGCTCTGTCATACTCGTATGATACCCCACATGATACGGTTAATTCACTTTAAAATTTGGACCTTCATTCCTTGCATAAAGACACTATTTTTTTTGATTAAATTAAAAATGTCCAGTTTTCGGATTTTTTCCTATATTCTATACACTCTAAGTACTTGGGCGAACGAGCCCCACTCGGATTTTTTATGACTGAAAATATGAGCAAACCCGGGTTCGCTAAAAATTAAACAAAATTTGATCGATCTATCCTTCCGAACCGATGTACAAACCAAATGTTATACAAATCGTTGAAATTGAATAAATATATTTATATAAAATAATTGCTTGTTTAAAGTATAGAATATACATATATATTTGTAATTTATTCATTGCTCTTTTGCTTACTAGTTTCAAAAAGAAGCTCTCTATTGAACAAGCAATGAAAACGAAAATTAGACGAGTCATAAAATCACTCTCTATTCATTCTCCATCAACAGAAAATTATTTCAATCCTACGGAGGCGGGTGGTGTCTTATTCTACACTCTACCTACAGCGTAGTTCGGCTCAACTCGGTCTTTCTCCTTCTCGTCGTTCACTGAGTTAGTGGACGAAATGAACTACATTGGAAGATAGTTCTTCAGCAATGTTCGGCTCAACTCTGTTTCTCTCGCTCACGTGTCCGTATCGTTACTGGATAGTTACTTGCAGAGGTACTGGACTAGACGAGATAGTTGTATCGGAACTGAACTAGAGAAAGAACGAAGGAAATATGTGAATTAGTCCAATTGAACGACTCATTCATAAACGACACACGGCTAGTTCGGTGGGAATTTGGAGTAGAAGGAGGGTAAACCATAATATTCATTGCACATTCAATGGATTCAGACACGTTAGCGTAAAAAAAGAAGACATTTATAGAGGTAACTGTTAATTACAAATTTCTTCTGAAATAATGCATTCTCCTATAAAATATCTTTTTTTTTACTGAAAACTTACATAATAATTGTAAACAATAGAACACAGTAATTACCCTGTATCTCAAAATGAAAAATTAGTTCGGACTAATTTATCATTTTGAGATCGACTTTAAACATAAATAAATATTCGAAACAAAACAGTAAAAGAGATTAGTGCGCAATATATTGACTTTTAAACAATATATTATACTAGCTGTTACCCGCGACTTCGTACGCGTAAGAGAACTGTTCCTGTCTCGTTCCTACCCGCACTCACTGCACCCCTGCCACCTGGTTCTTTGCGCACTGGTGATAGGCTCCTGTGTGTCACGCACTCCCTCGCAAAGTCCAGCAAACTGACACGGGACCGGAGGTGTATAATCGGCTGCCGGATACAATAACAGCCGCTTCAAGCATGAACTGCTACAAAAGCAGACTGAAGCGATGGCTCATCGAGCAAACGTTTTACAACTATAATAATTTCTTGAAAATCAATATTAGTGAGAAATAAATAATAACTTAAATTGAAATTTTATACAAATATGTATACACGTTTTGACATGTTTTTATTATTACTATTTATTCTTCTTGACTTGTAAACAAATGTTTATAAATAAATAACTTTGACTTTGACTTTGCGAACGCGCCAGTACAGCATCTATCCTGCTTGTGTTTCGCTGCTAGCTGGATCTCACAGCGCTTCCCGCGACGCGACGGCTCGCCACAAACCGCCCCTGCGATATTATTATAAATGCTACAAACATGTAAAAGAATAATCGTTTATTGTGTGTTCAAAATGCAGCCAATACATGGTACATGACAGTTCCGATAACTTCACATCCAGTAGATAAGTACTTACTCGAGTTTTGGACCGACGCCAGGGCAGAGCTGTTTGTGTTTGAAAAATTGATTTTGAAGCACTGGCTGGATATATGGCTAAGCTGATATAGGACCTCGGATTCTATGAAGTATAAATTGTGCAGACTTAGTCGCTGCATACATGTAAATACGCTACGAGTTGATGACTTCCTCCTTTTTTTTAAGTCGGTTAAAAATTAGTTTCTTTAGTAAATTGATACAATTGTTGAGTATTCAGTGTCGCTATGGAGTGATGTCGACCTCCCGTGTATCGTACAAGCGTGCAAGCAGTCTTCGGTTCACCGTAGATTCCCTTTGCCTCTACAGTTATTAGCGCTTTCCAAGTTTTGTTATTTCCGAAGTTATTTTTTTTTAATTTAAAGTTGAATTAAAAAAAACCGCAGAGGCACTGATATAATGACCTTCTTCTAACTATATTAAAAAATATATCAAAATAGTATAATAATAAGGAGGGGAAAAGTTTTCTACTGTTGTATGAAAAACGCGTAATTTTCTGGCAAAAAAAATCGTGCGATAAAGTTTATTTTAAGAATAAATAAGAAGTACGTACCTATAGCACAACATTAGACTGTCATTGTGTAGGTAAATACGGAAGGCCTATATTGTTAGGCTAAGGCCGCACTACGGTTAAACCGCAGCGGTTTTTAACCGCGTGAGTTTATGAAACAGGAAAACGAATACAAGCGGCCGCACTTGCGGTTTTTCCCCGTGACTGATTTAGTACCGTCTCGAGCGGTTTCGCGGTTTATAGCGGTTACCGCTCGCGGGAAAAAACCGTAGTGCGCCCTAGGCCTTAGATAGAGACAGATATGCCTTTTCATACAACTAAATTAGACATTTTTCCCTTTTCTCACTTTTCCCAGCCATAAATATAGCAGAGCCATTTATCTATCACAAACGGGATGATTTACTCAAATCTCGACCACGAAAACCTAAAAATCTATTTCTTAGGGTTTTCAGTAGTAGACCCCTATAAATAAAGCTTCGTGGCGGAACCCACTTTTCTTACAAGTATTCGATGAAAATATAAATCAAGGTGGAGTCAGTCGCAAATTCGGAGATTCGATCTCAGTAGAAACTACTTCAGACACTGATAGTCTCTTTGTAGACAAGTGTAATTAAAACACTTTTTAAACTATCACGGTCATTCATTAAAACACTATTATTATTAACGGGATTAACGCGAACCACGGTAAATATCCCGTTATTAATAATAGTGTTTTCAGTGCAATTAAAGTAATATACGAGTGGAGACCACGTACCGGCAAGCGCAGCGTAGGAAGACCAGCCACGAGATGGACAGATGACCTCATAAAAGTGGCGGGAAGACGTTGGATGCAAGCCGCTTCCAATCGGTCTTTTTGTAAATACATGGGGGAGGCCTATGTCCAGCCGTGGACTTCTTATGGCTGAGATGATGATGATGAAAGTAATATACCAATAGATATGATAGCACGTGTTTATTATTACTATTTTGTGACGTTATATCATCAATATTAATTTCAGGATATTATACATATAGGTTATTAGAAAAAAACATACAAATCGAATTGATAACCTCCTTCTGTTTGGAAGTCAGTTAAAAATTGCATTGAATCGTGGAAAAAATAAGAACGAAAATCCTATGTTGCTAGTCAAATAATAATTTTAGTTTAAAAAACTAAAAACAGACTTCAAAATACGCAATAAAATACATACGCGACTTGCTATTCACTTTTCTACAGGCACTTGGATGATTTTTTACCAGTTATTTTGTTATGTAAATCAAAGTACTGCATCGATTTTGATAATTATTTAGATGGGACCACTTCTAAAGTATGATCTACTAAATACAAAATATAGAATTATCAAAATCAATGCACAATTGGCTGAGTAATCGGTGAACAAACATACAAAAAACACATACAGACCGAATTGATAAACTCCTTCTTTTTGGAAGTCGGTTAAAAAGTAACGAATTAAGAACAGCAACGCCCTCAATGCCTCATTAGTTCTATTTACGAACAGACTCTACCCTGCAGCTGTCAAAATGTAGGGGAAACATAACAGTTTTTTACAAGGAAGTTTTATCACAATAGAAGGGGACATAAACTTTGCCTGTTCGCTAATCAGCTGTATAAATCGTGCCGGTTCATTCGGTTTTCCGGTCATACATTGCGTCTAGTTGGCGTCACGTGAAGTTATATTCTAATTAATTAACTGCTAAAATAACTTGCAGTTTCTATGGATTATTTTTATTAATAATAATAATAATATATATCTTTATTGCACACCAACAGAAACAATACATTAACAATGAAAAGAAACAATGTTTGGCAGTACAATGGGCGGCCTTATCGCCTAAAGCGATTTCTTCCAGGCAACCTTAGGATGGACTGGGTTAAAAGTAAAATGTTAGGGTTGGTGGTGTACCTATATAAAATAAATAAATATTTTAATATATAAATAGACCTACTTAAATATGCTACTTACATATTTTATAAATGTATAAATAAATAAATATATGTATTTTCATATATATATATATATATAAATAAATAGATATATTAATTCATACATACGAATTATACCAACTAAGATAAGGATAAATAATGATTATAAATAAGATTCTTAAAAATGTTTAGCGATTTAACCTGCCTGTGGTAACAGGCAGCGCGTTCCACAGCAGGACAGCTTGTATAGTGAAACACTTAATATAGGAGAGATTAGAATGGGAAGTGGTGTGGAGCGTGAGTTTGAAGGCACGGGAAGAGCGCAGAGAGTTAGAGTTTATTGTGTTGCCTTAAAAGCTTGATATATTATTTATTTTTTTAATCTACTATTTACCGTAAAATCTGACAATACAATTTTCGTCATAGCCAAGTTACACAAAATAACATGAAAAATATCACTTATATAAATATGAAACTATTTTGCAAAAGGATGTTCTATCTTTGAAAAAGAAAATTTATAAACTTGAGGAAATTGAGGAATAAATCTCTTTGGCTGGACACTCAAAGGACTAAATTTTAACGGACTTCAAATAGGAGAAGGTTCTGAATTCGACTGTATGTTTGTTGCGAATTATGCATTAATTTGTATAATTATTTTTATAGGTGTTAGGTCATACTTCAGAGGTGGTCCTAAAAATATATTAAAATTGGTTCAGTACTTTGGAATTTAAAACAAAATAACCGAAAAAATATGCCATCCAAGCAAACGAAAATGCGTATTTTGAAATCGATTGTTTCAGTTTTTTTAAATAATTATGTACAATTATTAGATTCACAAGAATATGAAACTGATGAAAGTAGATTATAAAAGCAGACGGTGAAAGTATTAAATTTTTATATAAAAATAAAATCTTAATAAAATTAAAATTGAAATGAAATCTGACACAGAAGAGAATCTTAATCCAGTCTTAATAAAAGGTATTCATTTTCCGATCGGATCAGGCGACGGGAGAGCGGCGGCCGCGCGAATTTAATTATTAGTTACGCCGGTTGAAACTGGTTAAAACTGAATTGATTCCGGATTACGGCGGACCACGGGAAGAACGGGATTTTTGCCATTCGGAATGACATTAATTAAACGTACGAAGATATTCTGTGAAGGTCTGTATTGTAACTACCCTTAAAAGTATAGGTCATTTACAATTTTAAATACTAGAAGGAAATTCTTCATCCTAGCCTTGAAAATACCCGGGATATAGTTTTCAGGGAATAATGACGGTGGTAATGGTAAGACATGAGATATAGACTTTATTGAATTTTCTAACCATGTTCCAAAATAGCAAAAAATAATAATAATAAGAAATCTATGTAAAAGGGCGAATTCTGTGAGAAATCTTTAACTTTCTGATTTTTTTGTAGGACAAAAGATACTCCTTATACGAGCATTGAAATCAAATTAAGAGCCAAATGCAAATAAAATAACAGAACAATCAGGCGAAACGCAAACGTCCTGTCAAATTCGATCGCCATTGTCGCAATAAACTGGGACAAATGAGCCGGTTTTGTTCCAAATTAAATATCAACAAAATTCGCCCAATTCAGGAAATGTCGATAATAATTGGAAGATGTGGACTGGTCTTCCGACGAATATCTTTAAATTGGGCTTTAAGTAGGTACTAATACACAATCAGACAACTCTTGTAACATCGCCGAAATATTGCTAGCTTATCGGTTTTTGGTAAAACTATAGTTATTCAGTACTCGCGGAAAGGGATGTGAGGGGGAGAGAAGGGGAGGGGGAGGGCAATCAAGAGTAAGCCATGATGACGATGTAATATGATGATGTAAGTATGATCCCACCAAAAACATTTCATGTAAAATTGGTTGCCATGTGTCGCATTGTCATGCCACTTTCACTGACAAAAAGATATCAGATGAGATCTGACTGAATCTGAAGAGCCAAGCCGCTAACTCTACAAAATCTAAGGCTACAATACTTATCTCTGTAAACCTTCAATCTTGGTAAAAAAGCATGGCTTGGCGGTTTTCCGACGGTCAGTTACAAACATATGTCGCATAACATGTCGTACATGGACAAGGAAGAAAAAGAAACTAAAAGTTCTGCTCTTGAATGTTGTATAATTGGAATAGTAATGTAATAGTTCCATGAAAGTGAAACGACCAAGCCATGCTTTTTGACCAAGATTTAAGGTTTACAGAGATAAGTATTGTAGCCTTAGATTTTGTAGAGTTAGCGGCTTGGCTCTTCAGATTCAGTCAGATCTCATCTGATATCTTTTTGTCAGTGAAAGTGGCATGACAATGCGACACATGGCAACCAATTTTACATGAAATGTTTTTGGTGGGATTTAATTTCTTTTTGTAAGAGACCCTGTAATTTCTGCAACGTTTTGTTTTAACGGAATGTATTTCCCTGTGCATCTGTTATCATTTCTTTAGCAGTACACTCTCTGTCATAGCCTGTTTTTCTTGTTGACTTATTACTTAAAATAGATGATAGCTGCTGTAACCTTCAATTCTGATGTGGCGCCATACTATAGCGCGTGAATAAGAGTCGGTTTCCAGATACATTCTTCAGCACAAGTATAAAGTTGCAAATCGTCCCAATATTCTACAACATAACGAACAATAGCACACCTTAACTTGCAACGCCACATCAAATACGGTCTTCTATAGATTGAGTAAATGTCAATGAATGGAAAAGGCATGAACCATTTCCAGGCATACTATGAACTGTAGTATAGACGATAGGGCCCTAGCCCTTCTCCCAAAGAAATTGTTTCGTTACTCATATTGTTCGTCTTATTTCCTTTTTATAGGAATACGTCCACTAAACCAACTTTAGATTTATTCTTGTATCCAGACTATTATTCAATAACTTAAATTCTTAACCTATAACCTAATACCCCTTCTCTAACAAGATCGGTCCCGAATCCAAGCTTCTAAATAAGCTCTCGGTTGAAAGTATTATAATTTTCTGTGTAAATAAGTCCCTAAGCCTAAGTAAGTACTACCTAAAACAAACCAAATCATCAATTAAAGTCGAATAATGTATATATATATAACATACAAACCTATAACCTAATGTATATATATATAATACAAACCCATATTTACTAAACAAACATGAAACAACGAACGAAAACGATACTATACTATCCTTATACCAAACAAACCGTTATCATAAACGAGAACCAAATCAGAACGAACGAATACACAACACAGACCAACCATAAATACGGAATACACAGGTGCCTCAGCGTGTCGACTTCCAAAATTGATTTGCGACAGAGCGCGAGAAATGATACCGTGTGCTAACTTGAGGCGCACGCCATCTAGTATCGCCTTTTGAAACTAATTAGATAAACGATCCTCACTGAGTGGTAAAATTGTCGTATTTTAGATGTGAATCATATCTAAAGTACAAAAGCTAAATAAATGAAACTTTGTATGTTTTATAAATGTACTGTCTACTTTTTATCCTGAAAATTTGGGCTCTCTAGTATTATCCATATCGAAGTTATGTTGTGTTACAGAAATATAGACACACACATAAGATCACACTTTAAAAGGGTTGGAGGCTGAAAAATACAAATATCGTAATTTTTCTGTTGTTTATGTACCAATCGTAGTTTGCATATCAAATTTCAGCTTTCTGAAACTTCAGGAAGTACCCTATCTTTTTGATTACACTCAGGGGGTGTGCTCCCACAAATAAAGGGTTGGAGGGTGAAAAGTAATAATATCTTAATTTTTTTGTGGTTCATATGTAAATATTAGCTTACACACCAAATTTCAGCTTTCTAAGACTTCAGGAAGTACCTTATATTAATTATTGATAAGAATAACGTAATAGCCCCCAAATAAGGGTAGAGGGTGAAAAATACAAATATCATAATTTTTCTGTTGTTTATGTACCAATCGTAGTTTGCATACCAAATTTCAGCTTTCTACTACTTCAGGAAGTACCCTGGAATATTGATGACGAGAACGGGATAACCCCAAATAACCCCAAATAGGGGTTGGAGGGTGAAAGTTACAAATGTCTTAATTTTTCTGTTGTTTGTGTGCAAATTGTAGCCTACATACCAAATTTCAGCTTTCTAAGACTTCAGCAAGTACTTTATCTTTTTTATGATCATCAATTAATTTGTGCCAAATCGGCGTATTTTAGGTATTAATAAAATCGAAAGTATAAAAGCTAGATACATGAAACTTTTAACATTTTATTAGACCGTGGACCACACTTGATCCTGAAAATTTGAACCCTCTAGTGTTATCGAGGCCGAAGCTATGAGGGTCTAAAAATCCGACGAATGTGTTCGAGAAAAGATAGTCCCGGCCGTACCCGCTGGCTCACATGGCGGGTGCACGGCCGTGCCCCCAGATTAACAAAAGTATATTAAAAGAAAAATGGAAAACAAAATATTCGACTGCAGAAGAGCTACATATTTTTGCAGTCTAGGTTACGATTTCCTTATGTTTGGATTATTATTGGAATTGGAATGGATTAGAAATCCATTTCTACTAATTCATGCAACTTTTCGGGATATGTAAACAACGAGGAGTAGGTATTTTGAAACTGACGTGATAACATAAAAAAATAATCTTAGAGCTAGCTTATCGTAAGTGATCACAAAGTTTGCGACAACTTTGTGATCACTTACGATAAGCTAGCTATAAGAATAAAAATAAAACCGGACAAGTGCGAGTCGGACCGGCGCACGAAGGGTTCCGTACCATTATCTATAAAAATGGCAAAAAATCATGTCTGTTGTATGTGAGCCCCCTTAAATATTTATTTTATTCTGTTTTTTAGTATTTGTTGTTATAGCGGCAACAGAAATAGGTACATCATTTGTGAAAATTTAAACTATCACGATACAGCCTGGTGACAGACGGACAGATGGACAGACAGACAGCGGAGTCTTAGTAATAGAGTCCCGGTTTACTCTTTGGGTACGAAACCCTAAAAAAACTGTAAGAAATTTAAATTTCCCGCTCCATGTCTACCGTTACGAAATATTATGGGTTTCAATGGATTCTTTTGCATACGGGCTAGTCGCACGGGTAATGCATAATTATTGTTATCTATGCACCATAAACCAGGGTTCCTTCAATTCTGTATTTTCGCCGCCCCCATTAAAACAAATTAACATAACAAAGGATCGACTTCCGCGAGCTTACCACCGCCGCCGATCTGGAAATTTCCTATTCCCAATTGGGAAATTTCCTACTCAGCGACGTCGGTGTTGAAATACTCAATGGAATCGAGAAGTCAAAGAATTTGTACTTATTAGATATGGTACTTATTTCATTTGTGTTAAAAGCAGGCCTTTTTTGTCACTTCTTTTTTGGGGGCACGTTAATTCTCGAATGTAAAACATTCGAATGTTTTTTTTTTCAGTTTTTTAACTACAATTATTAATTAAAGCTATCAAATACTGTAGGTTAATAGTTTTACATAATTGTATTCTTGGTCTTCTAATTGGTCTTAAGATGGTACGTTTTACAAAAGTATTTTTACCAAATATGGTCTTAAAAAGTATAGTAATTATTGAAATGATTGTGGTTAGGCTTAATATCGGTTTTTATTGGCGGGAAATCACATTTGTTGAAGAGAATACGAGATTAATAATGGGTATCAAAACATAGAATATTATTAACATTGTAGTTATATCACATTGTTGCGACCTGTTGATAACAGTTTTTAAACGGCATAAGTTCAGTTTGTCCCCAGGTACAGTTTATCTTTTTTAACCCCCGACGTCAAAATGACAGGGCGTTAAAAGTTTGACGTGTCTGTGTGTGTGTCTGTTGTGGCATCGTAGCTCCGGGAACGCATGAACCGATTTTGATTTTGTTTTTTTTTAACAAGCTTTTATTAGGTCGACCTGTATGTAATGAAATCTAAGGTAACTAATTTAACCATCTTCCAAGGATCGTAGCGTCATGAAATTTGGCAGCTGTATGTAGTTCTGATGACAATACAATAATATGGTACTGTCGAACTGATCTGATGATGGAGCCGGAAGGTATGAACTAGAACTTCATGATGGAACATCGTATGATAGCTGTGTTTGGATTTATTAGAAAAGTCTTGTAATGAACTTTGACTACAATAATTTGTAGCGTGTTTTTTAAACTGTAATTTATTTTGTTTGAAAGGCGAATTAGTCGGGAGTGTTCTTAGCTATATTTAATCAAAATCGGTTAATCCGTTTTTTTGTCGGGGGTTTTGAGTTTTCTAAACTTATACTTGTGTTAGAGGAATGTGAGTACTTTCATTAGTTACCTCCATTTTCGGGAATTGAGCTATTTATTTATTGTAAATTTGTACGGAATCCTCGGTGCGCGAGTCCGAGTCCGACACGAGTCCAACTCACTTGGCTGTTTTTTTTTTGTATGAGAGATCGCGATCGCGGAGATCGCGTGACAACGGATTTGAACACCTAGCTTTTGTCTTAGAATCAAAACGTAACAATCACCTTAAAAAAACTGTGTGAGTGGAGACCACGTGTCGGCAAGTGCAGCGTAGGAAGACAGATGACCTCATACAAGTGGCGGGAAGACGCTGGATGCAAGCCGCTGCCAATCGGTCTTTTTGGAAATCCATGGAGGAGGCCTAGTCCAGCAGTGGACTTCTTATAGCTGAGATGATGATGATGAATCACCTAACAATCATCTCTACGTAAGGTTGCAAAGGGAATAGTGTTCCCCGCGTGTAATATCCAACTTCACCTACGAACACATGCCAAACTCAGCTCAGAGCTTGAACTCAATTTGTGAGTTGGTTCACTTGTTTGAATGATCTCCCATGGGTGCCCTGCCTCCACACAATTTTACTCCCGTCTTGGCACCAACCATTCCGTTTTTTCATTTTCCCTTAAGATTTTATACCGTATAGAAAAATTCAATTTGTGCACAGGTATTATACCGGCTTAGATTTCGTTATTTTGTTTTGTGTAATTTTATTTTTGCGAAAACAATTGTGTTCGAGGCATTTGGATTGATGGAAAATATGATATTAAAAGAAAAAATTTAGTCTGGATGAAAAAATTTGGTCTATAACATTGGAGAGAGATTCAAAAGTTGCCAAACCGTGATAGGTAGGTAATAAATTGCATAGTTTGGTGCCCCTTGATATTACCTCAAGAGCTCTTGGGTGATTCGGACCGCGGTTCGAACCGCTCGCGGTGCGAAACGCCCAAATACTCGGCTATCTAACGAATGACTGTTGTTTATTACGGATTTATTTCATTTTATCGCGCGATGACAGCGGCGTCTTCGTTAACGAAATATATTTTAACCTATTTATTACAAATATACATACAATACATAATCTACCTCCATTTTCAAATTACAAACATCCCGGGGTACGTTTAGAACTTTAGAGGATGCACTCAGAGCGCAACGGATTGAACTGAAATGTTCAGAGCCAATGCTCAAACTCTGGACGATCCAGTTCATTCTAGTAGTTCATTCATTCCGGTCGGTGCGTTTAAAGAATGCACGCGCGCTTGCATAAAATAAAAATATCACAGGCGCCTTCTGTTTATTGAATTAAAAAAAGCTTCTATTTCTCAATCACAATTTTTAATAATATAAATATTACCAATTTAACCAAATTTCCTTTTTCATTTATCTATGAAGAGTAAATAGGTATATGATAGACGAGCGTAATTTCCTACGAAAAAAAAAAACGTATTTCCTACGATTATATTTAGCGCCATCTATGCTCCTTCCGGCGTACCATCTTGTTCGGTCGATAACTATGTAGTAGTTAAAAAAAAACTTGTCTACGGAGAGTCATGTCTGTTGAACAGCAAAAAAAATCTTATCTGTTGTTGTCGTGTTTCATCTTCTTTCCGTTAATTGTCGCTGAAATCGATTTTTCCAAGATCGCGATGAAACTAGACTACTAGAGGGATCTAAGAACGAGTAACTGGCGTCTGGGGAGATGACGAAACAAAACATGTGCATGTGTTAAGTATTTTTTTTTAGTGTGTGTGCAAAAGTAAATGTTGCTCTCCCTCTGGGGTCTAGTAACTGAACTCATATTTTCATTAAATGAAAGGTTAAAAACATGCAACGCTACAATCGTATTACTGACAGGAGAGGCGTGTCGCGCCGCCGCCGCGTCGGGGCGGTGAGAGTGGACGGCGGCGGCGGCGGTAGAACTGATGGAATTTATTTTATGATTGTATTTTTCTCTTTTTCCGTTAATTTATTTTTTATTTTATTCATCGTCAATCTTTGTACATTAGTTTAAATCTAAGTTGTACCAAAAAACTATTCGGTTCATCGTGGTACAGAATCATCATCTATGCTTATAAACAATATAAAAAAAATAATATAAAACATACTTTTCCGAGTACAAGAAATGAATAAACAATTTACCGCCCTTGTATCATACCCAAATATTTCTTTTCGTTTTCTTCATTATTCTGTTGTATCTGTATAGCTTTTGAAATATTAATTCAGGTGTAAAGTTAGTACAGTACAGCGCCGACGTCCCTCTAACACAGACGGACAGGCTTTTAAGCGAGCTTTTAGTTGCGTCTTACGAACTATAGCCTCGCTACGTGTTCTATTATAAACTTGTGCATTATTTATTGGTAAACTTTTAAAATATTTTAATTGAGATAAAATTTATTTTTATTGGAGTTCACAAACAGTGTTGTGAACACTTGTAAACCCTTTTTATCGAGAGAGGTCTATGTTCATGTATGGACTATGGATTAATCTTATTAGGAATGATTATGATGATGTTTTTTTTAAAATCTAGAACTACGTTTACGCTTGACCGCCAACTCCCCTGATGTTAAGCAACGTTGCGGTCTACAATGGAGTGCGCTTACCCAGAAGAAAACAATTCACTCGCGATTTAAAAACACCCAGAATATATCTATCGGGAAAGACCCACTCAGGAAGCGTATTCCACAATCTAACAGTCCGCACGATGAAAGTGGAATTAAAGCGTTTCGTTAAATAAAAGGCTGATTATGATGATGTTCAATGAATTGCAGATACATTTAAATTATTCATGCTACTTTAGAACAGCGATTGTCACGAGCAAGTGATGAATAGCTACCAAATACCATAACCAGGCATCTAATCTAAATGTAAGAGTACTAAATCAAATGAATCCGTAGGTGATATTATGGCAGCGGATGGAGTAGGATATCATACTGATTGTTATCTCATCTATGCTGTTAGGGTGGTGATGTACAGTGAAACTAACAACTAAAATTTAGGAACCCCCGATATAAAACAGTCGAACCGATTTTGCTGAAACATAGCTAAGAACAACCGCTCGTGCGCATGTAGGTTGGCTGCGCTCCATACTCCATACTCCATAGAAGCTTCCAGTAAAGTTACCACCACTTGACTGAAGCACGAATTGAATTTGAAAATGACTGAATACGTGACTTAGATTGTGACTAGAACATTTATAACTTGTTTTATTCAAGAAACTTGAAGAAATCAAAGTTGACCAAAGCCAACGATATTATTTTATTAGATTTGGACCCATCCAAAGATGAAGAAAGCCAAAGCCAACGATATTATTTTATTAGATTTGGACCCATCCAAATCGAATAAAATAATATCGTTGGCTCAGTTCCTGAAAACTAAATCATATACCAGTGTACCACAACATTTCCCTTATGCAAATATCCCCTAAAATTATCAGGCAGTCATGTTTCAGCCGAAATCGGCGCGCGATGGCTTCCATGGGATTTCCAGGACGTGATCATGATTCTATTAAGTATGTCATGTCAAAGTCAAATAATGGTCAAAGTCATGAGTTCATGACTTTGCCTATAAGACAATAGTTACACAAACAGCAAATACAAATGTATGTGTTTTTTTTCAATTGTGACATTTAAATTATTATTATTAATTTTATTTATTATTTACTCTATTTGCAATATTGTAAAAAATGCACATTTCGACACTCACAAGGGAATCAAAACCTATGGGGTACTTCCCGTTGACCTAGAACTATGAAATTTGGCAAGAAGCATTGTGTTAGAGTACTCATATAAGAAAAAATCCGAAAACTGGACATTTTTAATTTAATCACAAAAAAATTGTGTCTGTACGCATGGAATGAGGGTCCAAATTTTAAAGTTCTTTAACCGTATCATGTGGGGTATCATATGAAAGAGTTTATGTTAAAACAGGTTTTTAAATATTTTACGATGTATATTTTTCGGTAAATATTAAAAAAATACGATGTCCCCCTTTTATTTACTAGTTTGTACGGAACCCCGGTGGGCGAGTCTGACTCGCACTTGTCCGGTTTTATTTCAATCGCGCCTCTTCTTCTTTTTTGTATTGGACCCGCATTAAAGCATTTGCCAGTGTCAAGTATTATGATTTTTTCAAGTTTCTTGAATAAAACAAGTTGTAAATGTTCTAGTCACAATCTAAGTCACGTATACAGTCAATTTATAAGTCGAGTCCTGCTTCAGTAAAGTGGTGGCGACTTTACTAGAAGCTTCTATGGAGTTTTCCCGACAACGTAAAATCACACGTTTTACTGCTTTATTTCACTTGCCCACACTCACGCACTTTATCGAACACTAAATGAATAAAACACCACCATTTTTATAGCATTAATGTTCAAAATAACACAAGTTTAGGAAAATAAAACAAAGCAACAACACGTTACTAAGACGTTCCCGCCAAAACTCTGCAATCGCGCCTCAATCATTGTAGTTTCAAGCTTACACTATCTTTCGTTAGATGGCGCTAGTAAACATGTTAGTTCGCGGTAGCGTTTCACTCACTGTTTGGTATTAAAACCCAAGACACATTTGCAATTCTACTACTGCTTATCTTAGCTCTTAGACAACTTCGATTTATACGTTTGAAATCTGGAATTTTTGGGGTCACTTTCTTTAATCTTTTTCATAGAACTAGAAGTGTTCAAAAACGATCGAAATAAGACATATTGGTTGTAGTTTACTGATTAGTTTCATCGTATTTTATCAATCGCGCCTCAATCATTGTAGTTTCAAACTTACACTATCTTTTGTTAGATGGCGCTAGTAAGCATATTAGCATGCGGTAGCGTTTCGCTCGTTACTTAGTATTAAGCCAAACTTTGAGGACTTTTTAAACATATTTGCCGTTTATTACTACATTGTCGCTAACATCCAGTCTTTAAACTGGAAAGCATTTTTGGGAACACTTTCTTTGTTAGAGAAGTGTTTCTGAGAGCTAGCTAGACGTCATTTTAAATCGAAAACTCGGCTACAGAAGAGAGTATTAAAGGTTTTTTGCAGTTAGAACTTACGATTTCGTTATGATTGATACGCTGTTGAGTGTACGTTTTTTGTGAGAAAGTATGCGTAAATTCACTATAAAAGTTTTATAAATGCGCATGCATATTTTAGAATAACCCTAATGAAATCACTTGATTATTACGAATAAGTTCGTTGGGGGTTACGAAAAAAACGCATTTTTATGATAACCTATGACAGGGAGTGAAGACGAATCTAACGACATTTCGCACATCGAAACCGGTCAATCCGTTAGGCTGTAGGCGTATACATACATACCCACATGCATACACTTGAAAAACGTAACCCTCCTTCTTACGTAGTCGGGTAAAAAGGAAGAGATTTTGCTGCGGCGCCATTTACTGACCGATTTTATTAATAAGTACTTAATGTTTGGTACTTAATTCTAAGCATGACTATAAATACAACTATACGTAGATAGAATCATTCAGGGTCGCAACACAAGGTCTCCTTGTTTAAATGTGAACAAAATCGGTCAAGAAGTTGTCGAGATAAAATGTTATGAAACCTAGGTTGAAATATTAATTTTCGATTTCGGTAATATTTGGCAAAACATTTGCTATTTGATATACACAAATTCCGTATTCTGAACATGAATACGAATAGTAGACCTTGCGAGCACAGACATTTTAGCAAAAAATATTTTTTGAAGTGTAACAACACGAAGTGTACTGTTTGTAAAACAACTGGTATGTTATTAACCGACGAAAAAACGGAGGAAGTTCTCAAGTCGACGCGTATTTTCATTTAGTATTAGTATAGTTTGGATACTGTTACGTCACAGTAGGTACACGTAATAGTTAGTGCGTAAGGCCGCCTTGGAACAGAATACTTATTTTAAACCTTACCTTGGCTCGCGAGGAAGAACATGAAAAAAACCGGATAACCGGTGGGACTCGCCCACCTAGGATTCCGTACAAACTAGTAGGTACATAAGATAAATAGTTAAGGAATCGAGTGTTGAAGTTTTATTCTTTTGAATTAAAATAGCTTTTTATCCCGAAACTCCCACAAAATCGAGAACTATGTTGTTAAAACACGACGGAGCTATTCATTGACAAAAGGGGGAAGTATTTTTTTTTTTTTTAATTTTTGTCATAAACAGAATTAATTACACATCATAAAAATAATTAAAAAGCTGTTTTAGCTTGGGCTTATGAAGTTATTTCATATTACATCATTCGGATAACTCTCTTTAAAAGACCCTATTTTTGTGATTTAATTAAAATGTAAATTTTTCGGCTGTTTTCCTTTATGTATGACTGGCCTTGTGGCTCAGTTGGTAGTGTGTTTACGTTTACCTGCTGAACTGAAAGGTCGTGGGTTCAATCCCCACCCAGGGCAAACATTTGTGTGATGAGCATGGATGTTTGTTCTGTGTCTGGGTGTTTCTATGTATCATATGTATATATTTACAAAAAAAAAAAAGTATATATGTATTCTATCAGCCATCCAGTTCCATAGTACAAGCTTTGCTTAGTTTGGGCTAGATGGTGTTGTGTGAAATGTCCACAAATATTTATTTATTTATTTATGTGTACTAAAATATAGGGCACTGCTTCTTTCCAAATTTCATAGTTCTAGTCTAGGTCAACGGAAAGTAGTAAAGTAAGTAGTAGAAATATGCGTTTTTTGCGACATATTTGTCTGTATTTTTTTTTACGATAACTCAGAAGTTTGATTTTTCACAAATGCAAGGGACTGCAGATTTGTGTAGGTTTTAATTTAAACTCGATACCTCCACACGTTCCCGAGATAGAATGTCTTGAGAAACGGTTTACAAAGTGACAAAGGGTTCTGACTGGCGAAAACAACTGAAAAACCGGCATCGAAATACGCAATACAATACATCTATGTACGCGATTTGCTGTTTACTTTTCTACAGGCGCTTGGATGATATTTTACTAGTTATTTTGTTATAAAACCACAGTGCTGCATCGATTTTGATAAAATTTATATGGAACTACCTCTGAAGTATGACCTACAAAATACAAAAATAATCATTAAAATCAATGTACAAGTAGCCGAGTAATCGGTAAACAAACATACAAAAAAAAAACATACAGACTGAATTGATAAACTCCTTCTTTTTGGAAGTCGGTTAAAAATTATGATGATGACATTATAATATATTAGTTAAAGTAATTATAGATTAAAAAAACAAAAAAAAAACGACTTCAAAATATATCTATGTCAAAATACGCAATTTCTTTCTTACACATATAAATCACATATATATCTATGTCAAAATACGCAATTTCGTTCTTGCATGAAATTTTTTCAGTTATTTTTTGTTGTTAGTAAAATGTATATGGCGCCACCTCTAAGGTACCTACCAACCAAAGAAAAAACCACCTATAACAACAAACTTACAAAAAACACACACAGTGGAATTGAGAACTTTCTTCTTTTTGGAAGTCGGTTAAAATGGGTCAATAAAGGCTGAAATGAAGTTATGATGATATAAAACGTGAAAAAGCACTTAACTTTTGTATTATTCATTGTACCTATATCTGTTTTGTCTGCATATTACATGAGCCTACCAACCAAAGAAAAAACCACCTATAACAACAAACTTACAAAAAACACACACAGTGGAATTGAGAACTTTCTTCTTTTTGGAAGTCGGTTAAAATGGGTCAATAAAGGCTGAAATGAAGTTATGATGATATAAAACGTGAAAAAGCACTTAACTTTTGTATTATTCATTGTACCTATATCTGTTTTGTCTGCATATTACATGAGCTCTTACCGATAAAAATTCAATTTGACGCAAGCAATGAATTTTATCGATGCAATTGTACTCAAATTAATTAAATTGGAGTTGGTTGAAGCGAATTTATATTTTATTTGTGGGTAAAAGGACAATAGGGACCGATTTTACGAGACTTTTGAATTATTCTCATTTATTTTGAAAAAATTACAATAAAGAATGTAATGCAATACTGGTATTTACAATTTATTTATTTTTCACACCACCTTCACCTTCTTTTTTTAATGGTCTATAAATTACATATAATAGAGATTAATTATATATAATTAGTGTGCAGAGTTTGACTGACCTTGTGGCTCAGTTGGTAGTATGTCTACCTGCTAAGCTGTAGGTCCTGGGTTCGATCCCCAGCCAGGGCAAACATTTGTGTGATGAGCATGGATGTTTGTCCTGTCTGGGTGTTTCTATGTATCATATTTGTATATATTTACAAAAAAAAGTATATGTGTATTCTATCAGCCATCTAGTTCCATATTACAAGCTTTGCTTAGTTTGGGCTAGATGGTGTTGTGTGAAATGTCCCAAAATATTTATTATTAATGCTAAGAGGAAATGAAGCAAGTCGGTTATTCTCTAGAGAAATAATATTATATTTGTCCCCTTGGTGCATGCTTGCCTTATCGTAACCTCTTAATAAATATTATAAAAGCGACTCTGTCTCTCCCTGTTTCTCTGTAAAATGTAACCCATCTCCGTTTCCACGTTCTCAAGTATCTCTGTATAAAATTTCATAGCAGTCGGTGCAGCCGTTTGATAGAAAAAAAGGTAACAAACATACTTAGTTTCCTTCGCTTTTATATTATTGGTTAATATTTGTAATCCGCGTACATAGGTTACCTATCAGTAAAAAAGTTTCTCAAAAATATCTATATTTCGCCCGGTCGTTTTCTCAAGTAGATTTTAATTCTGAATTCGTCTCTGGCGTGCGATGGTTGGATCAGAACAGTTGAGATTCGTTTTCAATCCGGACTCATTTTCGCTGAGGGACCCATTGGACTCTCGGACTGCGTAAATAAATAAACTGACACGATTTCTGCTGAACTTTGCACTCACTGTGTTCGATTTTGGCCATAGAGTTTTTTTAAATCTCATTAGCTCGTAAAGTTCGATTTCCAGTGCTAATACTAGCATGGAAAAGTGAATATTATCCTCTATTGCGCCAAATGTATTTCAAAATTCGATTTTTTTTGTGTAGCAATAGATTTGCGCTCGACCGCCAACTCGCCTGTTGTTAAGCGACGTTGCGGTCTATGATGGAGCGCGCTTACCTAGAAGAAACCAATTCACACGTGATTTAAAGACACCCAGACGAAGAAACAATTGTGCTAATTTTCAGTACTGAAACTTTCCAACCTTACTGTACAACATCATCAAAATACGGAAACAAATAGTTTGTTCCAAATAAGTTACTTATTATATTAGCGTAATCAAATACTTAAATTAACTTGCAATATTAGATATTTAGTGATTATACGTAAAATGTAAATAAAAATATCCGCTTCATTTTAACTAAGCAGTTTTTTTTAAATTTACCTATACTGTCCCGCTCCTGGGCCAGGGTCCCCCATTTCCTTCCATAAATCGCGGTCCATCGCTGCCTCCTGCCATTCTTCCCGATATGCATCAAGACCTTTAGACCAAGATTTTTTAGGCCTTCCAGCGCAACGTCTTCCATCAGGAACCCACTGTAAATCCACCTTTTTTCTTTATTTTTTACAAACTTTAAAGTGTACGAACACATGTAGGACAATATGTGAGTTGTGCTAAACTAATTGTTAATAAAAATAGGTTTGTACGAAAAAAAATTACTTCGTATCGTTCATTTTGTTGTAATACATATTTATAAAATAGTAAAATGTGCACAAAATATTAAAATAGTAAAATATGCAAACGAACACACGCTACACGTGATTAAAAAATAATTTTAGATACAGCAAATTAAATAATCATAAACAGGTACTCCTCTTCATAACTCATTCGGAATCGATTCCGATCGGAAACTCCATCCATCTTCATCTCTGTTATTCTGTATAGAATTGACAGAGATGGAGAATATCGTTTCCGATCGGAATTTCTACCAAATGAGCTGTAGGGGTATACGATCGATACCCCTGTAGCATCCGAAGTAGTGAGTAAAAGAAAACACCGAAGAATTTTCCTTTTTACTTGTCCGAGATTCTAATCTGCGACATTTGCGATTGTCGTTTTCATCGGGAAGGTTGTCCGTTGTGTCTTCGTCTTATCTCTCCATCAGTGCAATATAGAGAATGGCTTCAAACAATATGGTTTTCAGCATTGCATTGGGACATTTTAGGCTGAGTGAGATTGAGGAGGTCTAGTAATCACGATGGGGTTACAATTACACGGCCTTACTGAAAAACGTTACTTAACTTTAACCATCTTCTTAAATATTCTGTCTTCTTTCTGCAAGTATAAGTACGTGTCAGCGAGAAGTAGATAAAATATGTTAAGAAATGCTTAAAGTCAAGTAACATTTTTCGGTAAGGCCGACAATAGCGAACCATAATTTAAATGTAACCAATAAAGCTTATAAGTCTATAATTTTTCTTTTCTCTTTTTAGTCACCAAAATAGGTCGGCAAGCGTAGCGTAGGAAGACCAGTCACAAGATGGACAAGGACCTCTAACAAGTGGCAGGAAGACGCTGGATGCAAGCCGCTTCCAACCGGTCTATTAGAAATTCAAGTGGGAGGCCTATTTCCAGCTGTGGAATTATTGTGGCTGAGATGATGATGATTGAAAGCGGTATATGTTTATTTATTATTTTTAATTTTACACCTGCACTGTAGGTACATACTTTCTCGCTCAAACGTATACTCAACAGCATATCAAGCGTGCACACGCAAAGAGAGTAACAAAGCTTAACCGTACATACTTATTTCCTAACTTTTATTTATTTTTTCTTATAGGAACTTATTTCCATTTGATAGAAAAATATCCCCCAATTCATATAAAATTATTACTTACCAAATTATAATATTACTAAATTATAGAATTCAATTAATACGGTTGAAAACCAATTAATAGAAATAAAATTAATAATTACATTCATAAAATATAAATTACATTATTAATTTATTAATTACTTTTATGTTGCATATGTTGCTATGCCTTGCGGTTTCACCCGCGGATTGATGAAAAACGGTAGTGATGGTGAACGGTGATGATACAAATTACAAATACAAAATTTATTGTTTTTTGTATATAATAGTACAGAGATTAGTAGTAACCCTGCCTACTGTTTTAGCTATAAACTATGTTGCAGCAGACAGTGTCTTCCCATAAGGCATTATAATTTAACAACATGAATTAATTTTATGATAAAATACACAAATTAATGTTATTTTTGATTTTGATGCCGATAAAAATATATCCTATGTCCGCCTACAGGTTTTGTATATCCGTACCAAATTTTATAAGATTCGGTTCAGCTATTGGTCCTGAAAATATGACAAGCCGACAGAGAGACAGAAAGGCAGAGTTACTTTCGCTTCTATAATGTTAGTTAGGATGACAGCTACCCGCAAAAATGGCAACTCATAGATGAGCCACTCAAAGTCATGTTGTTTCACAGATAAGATGAAATGATGAAAAAATACACTCTTTGGTCGCTCGAAAGTAAGAAAAACATACACACACACACACACACACACACACAAACAAGTATAGGTATTTATTAAAAGAATAACAAAACATCCGACTGCATAAAATTGTATTGATTACCAATTTATTATTCCTTAATTTTAAGATTGACGCGATTTTGCAGTGTTCGAAACGTCAGACTATGTTAAATATACGCGATAAATCCGTTAAAATTTATTTCATTTCAATGAACATAATCCTTCTTTGGCAGTTGGGTAAAAATACCAGTTTTTTGTGAAGTTGGTAAAAAATAATTACGTACCTTATGACGCTATATAAGTAAATTAAACTAAATAAATTGCCCTAAGCTGGACACTAATTCAAGTTTGAAATAATAATAGTTCACATTTGACCTACTCCTGAATTCATACACAACCGTAAAACGGAATAAACCACACCAGGGAGGCAATTCTCGTCATGCGATATTTTAAACTAAGAAATTATATCGGCTTAAAGATGAAAACTTAGATTTATGTAAAAAAATGAGTTTCCGGCAGCCTAGTGGTGAGACCGTCTGACTTGCGATCCGCAGGTCCTAGGTTCGAATCCCACGGCACGCACCTCTGTCTTTTCGAAGTTATGTGCGTATTGTTGATTGCCGCCAACTTCAAACGGTGAAGGAAAACGTCGTGAGGAAACCTACATGTCTGAGAGTTCTCAATGATCTTGAAGATGTGTGAAGTCTGCCAACCCGCACTTGGCCAGCGTGGCAGACTATGGCCTAACCCTTCTCACAATGAGAAGATGGCCCGTTCCCAGCAGTGGGACTGTTTGTACAAACAGGGCTGATAATAAAAAAAATCGGCCAAGTGCGAATCGGACTCGCGCACGAAGGGTTCCGTACTATCATCTATAATAGAAAATTGTATAAAATAACGAGAAATCAACGAAATTCCAATGCAAACTTATAGGTAGGTTTTCGATACACATCCGGGCAGCAGGACGACGCTCGCGCGAATACGCGCGGTTATGGCTCGCTCCGTGATGTTACCTCCCCCGCTACCCACACGGCCGTTGCTTAGCAACCGCCTCGCGCTCGCGCCACCACCACACCGCGGCGCGGCGCTCGCACCGCGTTTAGATGCACGGATTATTTTCATTTTGTGAGTTTTTATGTATTAGATTAGGTATTTATTTTCATAGTTAATATATTTCTAAATATTTACTTACAAATATTCAAGTTTCTACCTGTTAATTAAGATCGAGTAAAAATTACTTAAAATTACGTTTGTTATATGGGAGCCCCCCTTTAATATTTACTTTATTGTTATTTAATTATTTATTTTGAAAGGTAATATACAAGTAAATATTCTGTGAAAATTTGAAGCGTCTACCTGTTACCGTTTTTAACATTGAGCAAAAAAATACGAAAAAAATAGGTTTATTGTATGGGGAAACCCCTTAATATTATTTTTTTTTAATTTTTAGTATTTGTTGTTATAGCGGCAACGGAAATACATCATTTGTGAAAATTTCAGCTTTCTAGCTATCACGGTTTATGAGATACAGTCTGGAGACAGACAGACAGACAGACAGACAGACAGACAGACAGACAGACAGACAGCGAAGTCTTAGTAATAGGGTCCCGTTTTTACCCTTTGGGTACGGAACCCTAAAAAAAGACGTGTGGCACTCAGAGACTGCCGCGGTAAAGCTATTGCATAGCATTTTTTATCAACTTATGTAATTATAATTATTTATTTATTTTATTATGCAGTATTTCTAACACCCCTCACTCCGACCGGCACAGCGGTGATACTTTTTAGTTTTGCCATCTATCGATGAATAGCAGAACTTTTAATGACTTTTTGAAATATCACGCTTGTCTCTTTAGTTCTGCAAATCGCCTTAGGTGGCATTGGTTGTATCGGCATTACTGCGTTAGGTTATTTTCGTTACGGAATTTCTTGATCCACGCTCAAGGCCCGCGATAGAAGCTATGCAATAGCTTAAAAAAAAAAAAGTGTGTTCAATGACAGAAGTGAACAAGTATATATCAAAGGAGAGATCTCTCTCTCTCTCCTTTAATATATGTACTTTAATAACTGCTCTCTAGAGCAGTAGTTAGTAATAAGTTTAGTATAATCGTCCCCGCAAAGAAAAATATCAAGCGTCCAAAATATATTGAACCTCTTGAACTGTTTTGCCCAGAACGGGCATACCATCTCGCCTTACGGCATTTATACGGCAGATCAGCCGTCATCGAATTGCAGCTATGTGTGTGCGTTGTCAACGCCCGCCTTCATATTCCGACATATTTTACTTACAGAGTTGTAAGAAATAAGAGCAGTTTCGTGGTCTGTCATGTTTAATACTCTATTTAGTCAATTTTTGTGACGAAGTATACATAAGAAGTGTGGATAAAGAGTTCAATCTAACACAAAAATTATATCCATTTTATTAAGAGTCCGTAGTTTGACCATTGTCCATCTAGCTCGAGCATCGAGCACATTTTTGAAGATATAAAATGACAATGAATTTATAAAAAAATCGTCGTTTGTAATACTTTTTTTTTTTTTTTAATCTATTTAAAGAACTTTGTCGTTGCCGACTATGTCGTTCTGATGAATCTATATAAATATATGCCTTACCACTAAAATTTGTAATACTAGAAAACTAACAACATCAAAATTATTCGACAAAAAAAATAATTTGATCCAAGTCAAATTTACACAAAAAAACATTTTTCCGATAATAATTTCTAAAAACTTGGATCAAATAGTTTTTTTTGTCGAATTGATGTTGTTTTCTAGTTTTACAAACAACGATTTTTTTAAAGTTCATTCAGTCATTTTATATCTTCAAACATATGAGTATGCGCGAGCTAGACGAACGATGGTCGAACTATAGACTCTTAACAATTTTTTTGATGAAAAATGTCACTTGAATTAGAATAGGCCCTCACAGGGCAGGCTCGAGCGCACCTAATAAATCGCGCGTGCAAAGGGCCCCAAAGTTGGGAGGCCCTTAAAGTTAAATAGAGTGGGATTACCTCGGCTTCATATTGTTTTAGTTTTTGGTGCCTAATGCTGCGAGTTGGATAGAGGCCCCAAAGCGAAGGGACGCTTTTGAAAAATGTCACTTGTTATTTGGTCATTTGAAGACTGGTTGTTTAGTCCAATTAAAATAAAATTTTTGACTACATAAAATACAACCAAGAAAATTGTTGTTATAATTAAAAATATATTTGGTTTTGAAATACTGAGTCACATTTTGATCCTAATTATTATAGAAACGAAGTTTATATACCTTTTCTTTCCATTGCCTTTTCACGATCAAACAGCTGAACCAATCGCTATGATAATTAATGCATATAGCTGTAGACCTGGACATGCACAATATGCACATAGGCCACCATCACCATCACCGTTTGCAAGTTGAAGTGGTAGTGAGCAAGTCAAATAGCACAGTAACTCTGAGTAACAGGAATATACTATATGCAAGCCGCTTCTTTCAGGTCTTTTTGGAAATCCGTAGAGAATGTCTATGTACAGCAGTGGACTTCTTGTGACTGATGAGATGGTGATAATGATAAAAGCCAAAGTTTTTTTTTGAGATGACTAATAGTTGTTTGCACCTGCCTCTACAGCTTAGCGAACTTTGGCGAGCGCAGAAGAAATCCAAATTATTTATCGAAACCGACTTATTTGCGTTAAAAAAAACCGCTCAATATCTGTAGCCAAATAATTGGAAGCCCTTATCCTTCAACCCAATTTCCACTTCATTGTATCGCTCTGTTATTACGTTTACGTGATTCCGGTTCAAATAACCGGTTTTTATAACTCGACCCTAGTAATAAGGGTCTAGACCTACAGGCCTTTTCACGGATATTTATTACTTTTCCAAAAGTTAATCTGCTACACATTGGAACACGTAAAGTAATTTTCCCAAAGTATGTAATTTTATGGTTTTTATTACGTTTCTAATTAATTTACAGTTTAACCTGTGACTATGTATATTTTTTCAATGCTAGACTGGGAGAGAAAGAAAAACATAGAACGTACAGGTTCCTTACAGGTTCTTCCCAGGTATACCTACTGTAAAACATAGAACGTACCAGGTGCTTCTCTTCCCGGGTATACTGTAAAACATAGAACGTACCAGGTGCTTCTCTTCCCGGGTATACTGTAAAACATAGAAAGTACCAGGTGCTTCTCTTCCCGGGTATACCTACTGTAAAACATGGAACGTACCAGGTGCTTCTCTTCCCGGGTATACTGTAAAAGTCAGTTAAGGAACTCGAGGGAAACTGGCGTTTATGGAGGCGGACCTCCTGTCACTTTAAGCCAATATTATATACCGCCCACCTTTACATATACTTTCCAACACACCCCAAGGTTGTCTGGAAGATATAGCTTTTAGCGATAAGACCGCCTTTTGTGCCATTTTCTTATTGTCTTATTATTTCATGTGGTGTCAATAAAGTCTTGATTGATTATATCTTACCCTCTAATACCCTCTAATTTATTTTTACTTCCATCTAACCCTCTAACCACGGTCAAAGGTGGCGTCAAACGGCCTCATGGTCTTTGATGACCTGCTACCCCGTAGGGGAAAACAGGCTTGGTTGTTTGTATGTGTACCTGTGACTGTGATACGATTTTTCTAGTAAAATCTTTTCTATACTTATTATAACTCAACCTGTCAACTTTATTACAGTGTACATAAGTCATGGCTTACATAAGAACAGTCACATTGAATAATATATAGGTATTATATATGTAGCTATTAAGTTTATCTTAATCAACGCGGGACACAGTATTAAATCCGGCAAAGTACAAGTTTCACTCGCACACCGAGGCTTCCGTATACATGAAAAATACGTGTACATGAACGCTGACACCAGGGCTAATTACTTAAGAAAATGTGCTTATGTGTAATAATATTTGTAACTATAAAGATTAGAAATAGCCTGAAATGCTAGATGCGTTCACATACAATATCAAGTTCAAATAAGGAAGTGTTACAGACTTATTTACTTTATCCAAAGAGATTGTAAAACTACCGTTACCGTTTACTCTATTTTAAGTTTACATCACATAACGTCAACTATCATTGAAACGTTCATTTGTTAGTTTTCGTTTATTTTTTGTGGAAACAAGGAGGTTTTATTTCGCAAATTAACTTCCTATTTTTTCAAAAATAATTTATGCGAGCTCGTGTTGCTCTTGACCAAGTTTTAGTAATTTATAGATTTACATCAAAGTAAGTCCTACAATCTTGTCCATTTTGAGACTTATATCTATAACCCTTCAAAAGATATAGCCGTTTAAATGTAGGACAGATTGACACCGTAGCCTTACGAATAGGCTCTCGCACTCTTAGTACGGAACCCTAAAATATAAAAACTGCAGCTATGATTAAAAAAGTCCTCTCTTTCTCCAAAAATAAAACATTACAAGCCGTGCTGGCTACATTCTAATCCATATAAGCTCAGGGCATCTCAAACAAGGGGATTTGTTTAATCAGCCAAAATCGGGATCCGAAAATCGGGACCTTTTTTTACGATAACCTTTTCGGGTTTTTTTCTCCTCGTATTTAATATACTGAAGAAAAAAGTCGCAGACTTCTGAATGAATTAAATACGAATAAGATAGAATGTTTTGTATAAGTACTGGTTTCAGAAGATATTGTTAGAAGTTTTGTATTAACTTGGTTGGTTTTACGTGGTAGAATCTGGAAATTTGATTTTTTTTAAAGTTTCCGTGATAATTTTATACAAGTAATATAAGTAACGTGAGATATTAATTAAGTAACGTATGTGTAATCGTATTAATAACGAAAATTCATTAGTTCTCTAAAGTTAGAGAGACCACGATAAAACAAAAGTATCGATGATAATGACATTGTACTGTTTTAGTTCCTAAATTTACCACGTTTGATATTAATTTCCATAGGATTTTTTTTGGGTTCCGAACCCAAAGGGTAAAACGGGACCCTATTACTAAGACTCCACTGTCTTTCTGTCACCAGGCTGT